>JAPWDM010000007.1:25535869-26735869 GCA_035578155.1 Brachynemurus nebulosus | reverse complement strand
ATACACATAATCATGTTTTTATACGCGTCGATGTTGTTTGCAATATTAATTACTGTGGTAGAAATAACCACGTTTGAATTACATCGAATTCATCGCCCCCAACAAACCATTTATGACTTGTACAACAAGATATTAATTCGTTTTCGGATATTAAACGATCTTTATAAATAAACGTGAACCATGACACGGTGAACAGTGAGCAGTCTGTCGACATCTGGTGTTTGATCAAAAAAAGTCAGCAATAAATTTTGTTCAATTGGAGACTGGTAGGAAATAAAAAAAAATTGACAAACCTCCTTTAACCCTTGGAAAAATATTGCAACCCTTTTAATATTATTTGAAGTTTAGTGTGGTTAGTGTTATATCATTCTAAAAATTAATTAAGGGGAGGTTTACTTGAGAGTCCTTAAAAAAAATCAATTTTTGTTTACAGAAATTGGTAACTAATTATTTGTAGAATATGTTCCCAAAGTGATTTTGCTGAAAGTAGTTTAAGGGAAGGTTTACTTAAGATTTGATAAAAAAATCGATTTTTTTTTTGCCGAAATTGATAGCAAATTATGTGTAGAATATGTTCCCAAAATGAATTTACTGAAAATAATTTAAGATTCTTGCACATTAACCGAATCCAGCTTCCTATAAAAAAAAAAATTCAAAAAACGTAGTTCACGCAATAATGAGTATTAAATATAAAATTTTGAAAATACGTTTCTTTATATATATTTTATAATATCTCGGAACTACATTTTTGGAACTGGTGGACACGATAACTTAAAAACTATTCAATGGATCCTTTTTTTAATTTTTTATTTTAAAGATAATTTAATTCTTCGACACCTCTACCTAAGTTCGATACACTTTCAATATTTTTTTTTATTTTTAAATTGACTTTAAAGAGCGAAAAATAAGACAAAAATCGTAATCAAAAGTTCAAATATCCGCCATTTTTTTTTAGCAATTTATTGTTATTATAGGTAGAGCTACCGGTACTCTTCATATATTTTATAAATCTTTTTTATTTTTGGATTTCGGTGGTTTATTATCGGCGCTAGGATGTCCACTAACAAGGCATTGGATTTTCGGATCGTCACACTGCACTATCTATAAAATGGACACTTTTTTATATTTTTCCTTGAAAAATTTTTTTTTGTGTAGTTTAATACTAATAAATATGTGCACAAAATTTGAAATTGATATTTACTTCCGTTCTTGAGAAAAGAATTCTAGAAAAATACATAATTTTTAAGGACTCTCGAGTAAACCTCCCCTTAAATTGCCAAAATTTACACAAATTCTGACACACAGTTTGTGGGATAAATTTTTTTTACACGCAGCCAGTGGAGGAATCTGGAAAGCACAACGAAAATCAACACTTTATCGAATAAATAAATACCTTCTGTAAATATTAACAAATTCCAAGAAATGTGTCGAAATTTATGTCAGTCATACTGAATATTAGTTGAGTGTCCATTTTTTTATCATGAAATTTTATTAGAAATATGAAATAAGCTTTCCTATGTAATTTTCAATAAAAAAAAAGAAAAAATCAGAAAAAGAAAAGGAACGAGACTTTGAAAACACAAATTTTTGGTAGACTTTTTATTAGTTTTTTAATCTTCAGCACACTAACCACTTTAAGTGGAGCTTATCAGGAGGATCAAAGTGAAACCCCTGCTTTCTTTTATCAAGGAACTTGACTTCATATGAGTTTCCTTCTCAGCATGAGGTCCACAAAGGGTCAAGTAAGTAGACGTACGTACAAAATAAAACCGTCAGTTATATTCTTTCTTCTCGATGAAATAAAACTCGACTGTCGATTTGTAATTTTATAAGGCATACTGGAAATTCTTGTACCTCTCAAGAATTTTAATCGGCATACACGCACTGTTTTCAAATTCCCCTCTGGTCAAATGATTTTAACATTTCTCTGTACTGAATAAATTTCAAATTTATTACTTGTTTGCCCCAGTTTGAATGACGCGCGTCCTCTAACGCCTTTAATATATTTTATTAAATTTTTTATTTACTTTTTATTATATAATAAATGTTAACGTGCATCAAATATACAATAATAACAGGAAATGGGCATATACAGTGGCCCATACAATGTACACGATGGTTTCGCCTGATATGATTGAATCATATGTGCAAAATTTGAATGTTGGAAAACAAAACGCTTATCTTGCCGCGTGTTATTTAAACGTTATGTGGGAAAAATAGATGCCTTTGATCCATCGTTACGTGACTATGATGAGAATTAGGCCCTAATGAAGAATAGTGTCACCTCTCCCGTACATTGTATTATAAAAGGAGTAGCTCAACCAGCGCCCGTATTCAACTGTACATGACTGGGGATATCTACGGTGTGGGTATTCGTTATTTCTCTCATACATACCTTACACGGAGTCGCGTCATTTCTCTCTTGCACTTTAATATTTTCATATACTATAGATATGATGGCATATAGGCTAATGTATTTATATGAACTTACAGTGGTTAATAAAATTATCAACGGAAATTCGAAAAGTTTCAGTATCATCCAAGACTGATAGCCTTGTTCTTCTTCTTACAGTTTCGAAGGAGAAGTAGTGATGTCGAGTCGAGTAGCAGTTAATCGATTAATCGACTAAAATTGTTTTTCAGATAAAAATAGTCATTAGTCGAAAATATCGAGTACAGAGTAGTCAACTAATCGACTAAATTTTTAGTAGAATTCGTGGTAAGGTAACCTATGTAACTCTTCAAAAACCAGGTTTTCTTTTGCATTTAATTATGGACTTCTAGTATTTTTCTTTTAAGAAAAAGAAAGATATGAAATATCACAATATATTAATCACATAAAAGTGAAAAATCATACAAATGGATAACTTTTTAGTTTCCATCTTTTGAAGTCTAATAAATAATACAGAAAATTGTTAAATTAGTCGTTTTTAGTCAATTAAAAAAGAATTAATCATTTTAATCATTTAATCGAAGCTAAAATAGTCGACTAAAATATGAGCTATTTTTGCGGATCCCGGACATGTTTTTACAAAGATAGCTTAAAATGTGTGAAAAAATCACCGTTCACCCACTGATTATCAGGAAATTAAATATTTGGAGTCACAAGAGATGTGACTTATTTAACACACAAGTATTTGAAATACAGATACAAGATACAAAATACGCATTTTCATCTTGTATCTGAAATAATTTTTTAAAAATGTATTTTTTATCTTGTATTTAAATACTTTCTTTTGGTATCTTAGTATTTTGTAAATACTTAAGTTTGCTAAAATACTTTTATCCATTTTTACCAATTAATTCCATCATAAGGTTAAGTTAAAACTGACCCCTTAAAATTTTAATTTCTCAACCTGTCAAAAGACTCTATGATCTATTTGTTTTTGTCTGCCGCCGTCGCGTCGCCACTCTCGCCGCGCCTGCGCCCTATTATTATTGCTGGCGTTGATATATAAAAAAATAATAATAAATTAATTAAAACTTATTAAACTAAATCTTAAAAAATATCAAATTTTGGTTATAAACAGCACTACAAAAGATTGCGATGTTTGTAACGTCATTAAGATATTTAATATAAAAATGTTCTTAACAAGCAATAACTGCATTGCATGAATAATTCAAAATAAAAATATATTAATGTTTTCAGTTAAGTAAACATTATGACGTCACATATGCGGTTGGAAACTGTCGGCGACTCGGCGTGTTACTGGTTCTAATTGTAAGTTTAAAAATTTATTTTTAATTTGATATAACTTTTTATTAGGTAAAAAAAAAAAAAATAAATACCTAATTAATGTGTAATGAAATAAACTAAGTAAATCTCAAAATTAATAAAAACTTTTTTTTTTAAAAAGTATTTTATCTTAAAAAAGTATTTAGAAAATTCGTATTTTGTATCTAGTATTTCAAATACCATTTCCACAAGTATCTTGTATCTGGTATCTCAAATACCATTTTTAAAAGTATCTTGTATTTTATATTTCAGATACTTTTTAAGGGGTATCTTGTACATCTCTGGGAGTCACTAAACTGTCGAGCTTAACCCAAATATATCCTACCAGATTCGTAATTAGATTAAGTTTTGTGACACTTGGTACATTAGATCGTACAGTATATGTATTATCGTATGGTTAATATCAGCTACACTAGTAATATAGAAAATCTCTTTCGAGCTGATTTTAGTTTTGCAAACTGACAACCAACTCATTCTCAAACCACCGAAACATTAGTGGAGAGTTGTGTTGCCACCTCTGTCTAAGTTTCACAATCATTAAATTTGTTCAATGTTATATTTGTGTCTAACACGTCAAATTATTTGTGTGACTTTGTTTGTTTAAATGAACAATTAATTTTAATATTAAATTATATTTCATTTAAAGTCAAATTAAACGCCTGTCCCGTATCATACAGTACGATTCGAATTTAAATAATTCGAACGGATGTAATTGGAATAAGGTAAAATTTGACATATATCTGAAATTTATTGTTAGAAATGTCAATTTACTTAACTAATATATGGGTAGTTATACAAGAAAGGGGAAGAACTTAATTCCGGCCCGACATTTTTTTCATGCATAAGCTTTGGCAGTAGTTTTATTTCAAGTTGATGACATTTTTCACACTATTTCAAAGTGGCCAGTCAAAAAAATTAAAAATTTTAAATTTTATGGCTGTTATAAAAAAAGAGACATCCAGGCAAATGAAAAAATGAGTAAAAAACTAAAATTAACATAAGAGAGTTTCTTATATTCATTTTTATTATTAAGCACAATTTATTAAACTATTAAACAATTTATTAATTTTTATTATTAAACAATTTATTATTTATTTAATATATATTATATATTATATTAGTAGTATATATATTAGTAGTTATATTGTGTACCAATGTAATTATGTATTAAAAAATTTTTTTTAAAAAATAAAAAAAATAAATTAAAACAAATAACTAAATAAATAAAAAAAAATGCGAATTTATTATTTATTAGAAAATATTCGAAGTCATTTACAAGAGTTTAATACATATTATATATTATATTAGTAGTATATGTGTCAGTAGTTATATTAATTATATTGTATATACCATACAGAAAAAAAAATAAGAATTTATTTTTTATTAAAAACTATACGGAGTCATTTATTACAGTATTCTAATGACATTCACCTAATTTATTTACATTATTTAAGTTTATTCCCGTTTTTTAGAGCTGCCAGGAGACTGAGACCAGGAGATTGAGAAATCTTCAATATTCTTTAAAAATCGGCTAAATAACGTTTTATAAAAAAAAAAAAGAAAAAAAAACAGGTCCGCTATTCTAATACAACATATTTACAACTCATACAACTGAAAAATTTCTTATATCCACAGTACTTTTCACAAAAATGCTGCACAGGATACTTAGAAATTGACTGGACCTCACGACGATCTCAATTACAATGTTAACTGAATTAACTGATACAACCTCAAATTAAGTAAAACATGTACTTTATTTTATTTGTTATATTTTAGTTAATTAGAATATATAAAAAAATTCAAAAATTATTTATACAAAAAAAAGTACCAACAGTATAGATTACTACTGTAGTGTAAATTTTTTTTTATACATTCAGAAAAAATAATTATTTAGTCTGCGATGTTTTACTTTGGAGAGGAGACATGCCAAGAGACTGAGAATTTTACCTTTTCTTTTTCAACAATTACATTCATCTTTTTCAACAATTTGTTTTTCGGAATTATTCCCGTTGGTGTTAATACCTACATAATATGGCAAGTAGTTATAATTCTAGATTACACACATGACATGCATCTTGGACACGCATCACCAAATTTCTTGATGCATTGTTTTGACGTATGAAATGCAAAAATGAACTTTTGATTTTTCGTTGTGATGCGTCTGATGCGTTTTTGAACTTTTGGCTCTGCCTCATGCAAGCAGTGATGCATTTTTGAAGTTAGCCATATTTTTCAACCATTTGATATATAATTTAACGTAATAAAAATTTTTAATAATTTTTAAAATGTCCTTAATTAAACTCGAGCGCACGTTTGCATATTAACCGTACTATATTTATTTCAATTAATATGATGATATCGTTGAATGTCGTAACGTGCTTGAATACACGCCTGAATAATAATTTTATAAAATGTAATGTTGGCAATGCAACCATCATAACAAATGGTACGACATATGTTTATTGTGCCGTAGCTTTAATAATCATATTAACCTGCCCGATCACAGACAATAGGTTAATTTTAATAAGTTATAATAGTTTCGGTGTGTCATTAAAACCAATAGACAAAGATAATTTGAATTTAAGTTAGTGAAGAAATTTTCTTTGCACATTGCGATGAGAATGAATGACGCGATTGACCGACCGAATAAAATGAACCAGTGTGATTCAACCGAGCATGGTAAGGTTGGTACATTTTATTTTCGTTTTTATTGTAAGCAGTTGCTGCTATTGCCAGGGTTATATTCTGAATCACTTGTTCAAATGTGTTCGTATGTACAATTGTGAACAAAAGTGAGAAGGAGATTAGTAGATAGCGCGATTTTTTTTTGGCCGAAAATACCGTGAATGTTATCGCAACCAATCGTTCCGGATTCTGCGGGACTTAATAGTTGTGGGACTGCTCTTCCGATCGCTGCTACCAAGAACACTGTGATTTGCACTGAGCAGAGAACATACTGCTCTGTTCTTTAGCGTAACTGTTCTCTTAACTGCTCTTTTAGATTGTTCTTTTAACCCTAGAATCATACGTACACGTCAAAACGACGAACGAACTTCTCTACCTGCTCGCTGTGAAATTTCTGTTATCTAATTTATTTGTTGTTATAACACATAAGATGTATTTATTTTGTTTATAGTCATTGTCGTTTTGTCTGTATTGAAATAGTGTCCGTCAAAAGGACGTCAATGTATGATTACGCGATGTTTTTTTTAAAGATTTTGTACTTCACATATAAAAGTTTTCCTAATTTTTCTAAAATTTATTAAAGATATGCATGTTATAATTAATTTATTCAATGATTATGATAATGTGAAAGATGATTACAGCTGTTTGACTTATAGAGACGACATAATATTGAAGTTTTAATATATTGAATCGAAAACTAAAGAATGCGTTTCAAGTGACTTAATAAAAGATTAACAATTTATTTTGTGAAAAATATTTTAATTTTTATTATTTTTTGAGATCTTATTCGAAAAATTACTAACAAATTTTAGAATTTTGTATGCCTAATGGGAAAATAACTACATATCTATAGGAATATTTATGACTGAGAAATTTCACATTCTGTAAAGTCACACATGTCCACTGACTCATAATAGTTCATAAATTAATTATTTGAAACACATGTTTTATGATACAATTGATGTATTTATCTATTTTTTAATTTTTATAATGAAAATATGCTTTGATAAAAAAATTAATAAATATTTACATTAAGAAATTTTTCCAAATCCAATCTTTTTAAATATTCGGTTCGCTTTTGTAGTATTGTTATGTAAAAAAAATGTTTCTTGCAAATAAACTCTAAAACTCTCCGTAAAAAGTCCATCCGTCAAAATGACGTCGATGTATGATTAACGTTTCTCGTAGACCAGCGTATGATTATTCTAGGGTTAAACTGTTCAAGTTTTTTTTTTTTCAAATATTCATTCTTAAACATTTACAACTTTTGCAAGTGTTAGACCTCCTGCTGATGGCTACTATTGAGAATACTATTATGTATACTACCCATCTTATGTCCACCAACCGATTTGAATTATACCACAATAGGGCTTTATTCATTCAATTCTTAGAATCCGTCTGACATACACTTGACTACTTTTTTATAGTCTGTGACTAAATATTTTTTCAATTATTTTTCACTGAAAATATATAAAATAATGAGGTAAAAATTACCTCCAGCTACTGGATAAATGTTGGTGTTTGTACTTGCAACAAATCTCGTTGATTTATGGTAGTTCAGCCTGCACGAAATTCTGAGTTCAGTTTAAAGCAACAGTGAACCATGTGATAAAATATTACCATTGAGATAAATGAAGATAAAAATTTGAAGTCAAGATTAGGGTTCCGGGGCTATTCTTAAGGAAATTGTAATAAATATACTTAAATTGAGTATTGTGAAAACTCTATTGTTTCGAAAACTGGACATTTTAATTTTGTTCTGAACTGTGCCCCAAATGTAGTGAATCTAATATTAAACTGTATAGAATGATATGAACAATTTTAAATAAATAAAAAATTAGAACAAATCTTGCATACGTTTGAGTCGTTCTTTGAAATGGAAATAATTTGTCTAATGTAACTACTTTTGAGCATACGGAATCAATTGAGTCAAACATTTATTTTTCCAGAAAATAGAAGAAAGCAAAGAAATCGTAGATGTATAAAATTGAGCATTCGTTACTCAAAAATTCTCCCACGGCATCATTGTGTGGTTTCAAATAATTTTTATAAGTCAATGTGTACGACGAAATTTTTACCTCGAAATCTGTGCACGCGAAAAAGCTCATAAATAATAAAAACGTTATACCTGGTACAAAATCTGGAATATTTCATTTTTTTTTTTTTAAATATGGTGTAATAACTATTTATAAAATTATTTTAAATGGTCTTAAATATTAGGGTCGAGATCCTTAAATCATCCAGCAGCGATTTATTTGCACATTATGCTCCTTTTTTTATGTGTCTCGTTCGTTGTAAGGGAGTGTTGGATAGTTTAAGTATGAAATTTTTATCTCTACACAGTAAAAAAATTTGTGTTTTGTGTAAAAAATACTAGTGGTGAAAATTTTTGTGTTAAATAAGTAACACAACCCTGCGTTAATAATTAACACAAATTTCAATTTAACAGAATAAAAATGTTAACCTGCTTTGAACAACAAAGAAGTAACGTAATCTTTGTGTAAAGCAAAAAATTGTTATAAGTACATAAGTTACATTAGAATATATGTCTACCAAAATATATATAATAAAAAAGATGAGAGTAGTTCTTAGTATTTAACAAAACTGAAAGTTTTTTCAGTTACTGACGAATATAGTTTTATTAAACGTTTAGAAATGAAACAATTTTCTTACATTTTAAGGTTATTTTGTAACTGAGTCTGTAGCAAAATGTTGCTACAGATTCTTACTAATTATTATTTATTTATTTTATTTTTACTTATAATGAAACAAATGGGTCCGAGATATAACAAATAATATACGCTCTTTCTAATGGTAATACTTTTATTGGTGATATCTATGAAGGAAACATGTATAAACATAAAACTATACCAAAAAATGTAAAAAAGTGTTCGGGTTTAGACGGTTTTACGGTACTCGATTATACGTAACTTGCGACTTAGGTTATACGTAGTCCACACTCGATCACGCGTAGCGCTATAGCCCGTTTACACATTGATTAGTGTGAGTGCGAGTGATTAGTGATTAGTAGGTTAGTGATTAGTGCTTAGTGTTGAGTGATTAGTAAAATACTGTTCAAATTGTGTTTAGTGTTTTTATTTAGTAAAGTTTACCATAACAAGAAATGAAATGGACCAAGTTAAAAAATTACGTAAAGTAATAATTCCAGAAATAATAAATATTATTATAGAATAAGTAGGATTGGATGTAAATAAACCCACACGTTTGTGGGAGAGAAAATTAATATCTAGGAGACAAAATTTGTGTGCAAGTAAGCAATTTGTAAAAGAACTAGCTACTGAGGATAAAACAGATTAATTTTATTAAGTATACACGACGGATGACTGAAGAGTCATTCAATGAATTATTATTAGGTACTTGTAACAAAGCCACGTGTATTTATGTTGGCGATAAACAAGACGTAATATTCAAACGTAGTTTGTGCGCATGCGAGTGGTGTAGAAGGGATGAACTACTCGCAAAAAATTAGACACTCTACTAATCAGTCTACTTCGCTAAACACTAAACACTAATCACTAATCAATCTATGTCCAAACGTGTTTTGTACTAATCACTAAACACTCGGACTACGCACTCGCACTAATTACTAATCAGAGTGTAAACAGTCCATTACATTTTTCAAAATTCGTTTAGGAAATGACTTCTATACATACATATAATAAAATTGTAACGAGACCATTCCTGTACATAGAATATTTTTGGAAAATTGTACTGGTACTGTAAATAGTTATCGATGTAGATGTCAAAACAGTGATTTTTAAAATTTTTTTCTGTCTGTCTGTCTGTTCACGCATCACGCAAAAATTGTTGGACGGATTTTAATGAAATTTGGTGTGATGATAACTTATTACTTGGGTCAACATCTAAAATACTTTTTACTCCGGGAAAATTTTTCATTCCCACGGGAAAATGGAAAAACCATTTTGAACATGTGCACACTTTAGGCAAAAACTATTGCACCGATTTTAATAAAATTTGATGTGGTGATAACCTATTACCTAGGGCAACATTTAATATATTTTTTACTCCGGGGAAATACCTCATTCCCACGGGAAAATAGAAAAACCATTTTGTACATGTGCACGCATTACGCAAAAACTATTGCACGGATTTTGATGAAATTTGGTGTGGTGATAACTTATTACTTGCGTCAACATTTAAGATACCATTTGCTCCGGGAAAATGCTCCATTCTCAGGGGACGATGGGAAAACCATTATGAGCATGTGCAAACATTACACAAAAATTATTACTCTTTGCCTGTTCTGTATAATTATTACACTTACATATGAACTGCTAACTGCAGAAAGGTAACAAGTCCATAACATAAAATTTTACAGGAGATGAAAAAAACGTTTTACTTGGAACCCTTCTTACAAACTAATGAAATTTTATTTTTTAAATATTGTTAGTGATTAGTTGATTAACCTTTTATAAAAGATTTAATTTTTTTATGCGTAGTTATTTTAAAAAAATGTTTCGTTTTTGGACTTGTTCCCTTTCTGCAGTAAACCTATAATAATTTATGATTGAACTACTTGCTATTGCCGTAACAGATGATAGACAAGTTCTGTTTCTGTTGTCAATCATCCGTCTATACAGCATCTTTAGTTTAAAACAAAAAAACGCATTTTCAAAATATTGTGACTTGTTACCTTTCTGCATTTAGCAGTTCATATATACTTCTTATTGAGTTTATAACAATTACTTTGCGCGAACGATGTCGCGGGTACGGCTAGTTTTGAATAAAAGTCAATTTTTCGGTGTTTAAACTGACTTGGTCCCGGGTATCCTCTACATTCATATACCATTTTTTTTAAATATACACACTGCGCCATAAAAAGTAGCAACGTTTCTGGCAAGTGATTCAAATGCATTATTTAATATATGTATAATATATCCTTTTGTATGTAAGTGTATAACCAACCCCGACCGGGTCCGCCATATGTGCGTACACGTACGCTATCTGCGTTCACAATTTCGTACTAAATTTATGATATGACAATTGTTATGGTGCACATGCCATTTTGGTAAATTTTTAACAATGAATAAACAGATTAAATTATTTACATGGAATTTATGTATTTTTTTGTTTTTGTTTTTGTGTAGGAGCGTTATGGGCGTACGTACCGGTTTTTGTATACTGTCTCGTATATTTAGCTGTCATGTGACACATAAACCGGTAGAATTTCTAATACAACATTATTAGATATACTTTTTTCTTTGCCGTTTTTGCGACACCCAATGTTTTTTTTTTTCAAAAATAAATAAATAAATAATAGAAAAATATGTTTTATGTTTTGAATAAACAAAAACAGGGAAATATGTATGGTCGTGTTGGGTGATGATTCGTCATGTCAGCAATGTTTGCCGTTTTGACTGTCTCGGCGAAAAAAATTGAATTTAACCATAGTTGAAAGTGATTTTTATTTAACCATGTAAATTGAATGTGACTGAGAATCTACTATCAGAAAAGAATTTCCGCAAGTTACCCGTGAGGAAAAGAGTTTTCGGGGGGATGTCTTCCCGGTAGTGGTGAGCACAAGACCGTAGTAATCTACACAGTAAAAAAAATTTGTGTTCTGCGTAAAAAAAACTAGTGGTTAAAATTTTTGTGTTAAATAAGTAACACAACCCTGCATTAATGTAACATTTCGTGTTTGTGTTAAATGAAAATATTAACACAAATTTCCATTTAACAGAGTAAAAATGTTAACCTGTTTTGAACAACAAAGAAGTAACACAATCTTTGTGTAAAGCAAAAGAATGTTATAAGTACGTAAGTTACATTAAAATATATATCTACCAAAATATATATAATAAAAAAGATGAGAGTAGTTATTATTAAATAAAACCGAAAAATTATAAGTTTTTTCAGTTACTGACGAATATAGTTTTATTAAACGTTTAAAAATGAAATAATTTTTTTACATTTTAAGATTATTTTGTTACAGATTCAGTTACAAAAATTCATGTAAGCTTACTTGAGATTGTGTATTATAATAAAGAATTTTTACAAAGATTACTGACTTACTTTTCGTTCTCTGAGTCTTAATTATAATAATATATTATGAACAAAATTGTTATAATTTTTGATGATCTTCAAATATTTGAAGCTCCAGTGGAAGCAAAATTTTGAATAAGAAAGTTTAACAACTAACTCTGATAAATCTGAAAAATTAACACAAGATGTATGTCCTCTTGTGTGTTAAATCATTGACACAAATCTTGTGTAAAGATATGACACATATGCTTTGTGTTAAAATAAAACAAAAAATTGAGTGGACCGTTGTGGACATGTGAAATGTGTTAATTTTAACACGAATTTTTTGACTGTGTTGATTTCGATCTTATACTTGCTCTAAGAATTTTCGTCTCGGCCTTTTCGTCTTCGCAAGATTGTTTTTGCTCACTCTTATATTTTAGCGACTTTCCAGAAGGAAAATTCAGCTAGTACGGCCGCTATCGTGATGCAACTTTGAGGTTCTGGAACCCGAAATTGATATATGTGCTAGCATAGTAAAACATCTTAATTTTATGAAATTTGGAAGTTCCAAGCCCTTGGATGGGTTTTTCAACGAAACATGTTCAATGACCAAGTTTTCTGGGAATTTTTCGTCGAAAGCGAAAGATTTTTGGAAAAATTTTCTATAATTCAAATGTTTCCCATTTTTTACAACATCGGAATGAGCGGAAAAAATTATATGAGTTTTTGGACCACTGTTTTAAGTAAAATATTTTTCTAGAAAAATTAAAAAAACAGATTTTCAAAAGTTAAGTTTTTCGAATTTTTTATCTAATCTAATCCGTTAATATTCAGTTTTCGCATTTTACTCCTCAAATCATTAAAACCTACGCACCGTGTAGGAAGTTTTACTTGAAAAACTTTATATATTCTCAGAATGTGAAAGAATACCAGCTATTATGTTGAAAATACGATCCATAATATTGAAATAAAAATTATAAAAATATTATCAGCTAATTGAAAATTTGATATTAAACAAAACTGATAATTAATATAATCATAAATCTGGAAAAACCATCAGAAGGGAGTGCACGAAATTTACGTTACCGCATAAAGAAAATTCAATGGTAATACGGCAAATTATCCAAATTTGCTTTTAATACTTTAAGAACATTGTAAACACATTTTTTTTAAAATTGTTTACCCAACTTTGTGTGGGGGATGAAATCAAAGTCTTTTTATACCACGTATATTTTAAAATTGCTGAAAAGTTTCCCTGTTTTTTCCCCCGTAAAAGTTTAATTCGATTTCCGTATAATCATATATATTATTAAAACGGATGGCAAATTTGTTAATTTTTAAACAGATATGTCGATGTAGTCTAATATATAAATAGACCGTATATCTTTTGACTTTAAACAACGGCACAGTATCGGTAATAAGTTTTTGCACAATCAAATTTTTTAAAGGTTTGTTCCATTTTTAAAATTATTAACGGTTCAAATAGTAAAAAATTCGCTAAATATACATGACCGAATCGAATTGTTATTTGAACTAATAATTTTAAATTTTTAAAAAGGAACGCAAAATATGTTTTTCTTAATAGGGGAGGGTCCTCCAGACAACAGGTTTTTTAAATAATTTTTTTTTAAGAAACTGGATACATTTATTGTATCAAATGAAGTTACATAGTATAGTACATGTTATGGTGTATTCACTCATAAGTTTTTATGCAAAAAATAGAAAAAATGGCGGCGCTTCAGCTGTTCCAAGTTGACTCTTTTAATTTGCGCCGTGGAATGCCCAGCCTCTTGTAATCAACTGAATTCAATCGGACACAAATATTCCATTAAAATAAGTCATTACGTTTTGCATATACCTATTTCTGATGAGAAAATTTTTTTTTACAATTTAAAATCAAAAAGGAAAAAATTTCACTTTTTTTTTTTTTTTTTTTTATAAACAAATTGTTATAAACAATATTTATAGTAATAATTTATGCAAAATTTTAGGTATATGCAAAGGCCAATATCGAAGAAACGACATAATACTGAAGTTTTAATATACTGAATCGAAAACCAAAGAATGCGTTTCAAGTGACTTAATAAAAAATTAATAATTTATTTTGTGGAAAATATTTTAATTTTATTATTTTTTGAGATCTTATTTGAAAAATTACTAACAAATTTTAGAAAATTTACAAATGTGCCTAATGAGGAAATAACTACATATCTACGGGAATATTTGTGACCGAGAAATTTAACATTCTGTAAAGCCACACATGTCCATCGGCTCATAATAGTTCATAAATTAATTATTTGAAAGACATGTCTTATGATACAATTGATGTATTTATCTATTTTTTAATTTTTATAATGAAAATATGCTTTGATAAAATGATTAAAAAAATTAATAAATATTTATATAAGAAATTTTTTCAAATCCAATTTTTTTTAAATATTTTGTTCGCTTTTGTAGTATTGTTATGTAACAAGAATGTTTTTTGCAAATAAACTCTAAAACTCTCCGTAAAAAGTCCATTTGTCAAAATGACGCCGATGTATGATTAACGTTTCTCCTAGACCAACGTATGATTCTAGGGTTAAAAAGGGCGGAAATCAGTGCCCACGATTGCGGCCGCAATTTTCATCCAAAAAAAAATCAAATATTTTATCAATCTGTAGGTAAGCCGCAATGTACTTACGGGAGCTTTTTTTTTCTTGAAATTTAAAAAAATGGCAGCGTTTTGAATAAAAAGTACAAAATTTTTTTATAGTTTTTCGTTTCGAAAAATAGGAAGATGGTACCTCAAAATCTATGTTTAGTTTTTAAAATTTAATTTTTTATATTTAAAATCTTTCCTCTTATAAAAACAGATTTTGAATGAGATTTTTTTCACAATTTTTCGTACAATCTGTACAAGCTGAGCCGGTCGCAAGATTCGAACACCCACCCTACTAATCGGGTAATATCAGTGCCTTTAAGCACGCTCGATCACTCAACTGGTCCACGAGACAGACGATCTAAAAACATATTTATCATTTATTTGTATTACTGTTTGCGGATTTTTTGATATAATTGTATCGTATGCAAGGAAGTATATATAATCTGTAATAAGTAATCCTATAATACAACACCAAGAGTTTTCCTTATAAGTTTTCAACATATGCTACGTGATGTTTGCTACTCAAAGGAAGTAAATTAAGAATGCCGTTATACCGTTAATGTACTCCAATACGAAAGTTATCTAATACTGAAGCAATCTTTAGTTATAGTTTTTCACGTATTCAGTATTCAGAACGAAAGAAAATTTTATTTAGAAAATTTATCGCAAATAACATATGAAAATGAACTTTACCATATTGTCGGGAAATTCTTAATTTAATATTTTCGCCGATTTTATTTTCAATATCTGTCTCAAATCTTTTTTAGAGTTAAAAAAAATTATTAAACATTTTCCCTGTATCCTGGTCAGGACCGAATTGACCACTGAAGTGCAGTTATCAAAACATTCAAAGTACCATCAGTTGGGGCGAACCGAGACAGTAAGGGCGAATCTAGACAGAGCTGCCTCTCGATATTTCTTCGTCAATGTTATGACCGTACAAGGTCATAGATCAATTTATGCTACTGAATTTTGTCAGTTATGAGTTAGTCATGAAAGAAAAGTGGTGAACGTGACATCTTTGTATTTTGTTATTTTACAGGCGCATTGTTTATAATTTTTAAAAATAACCCGCGTTTTGAAATCTTGTAAAGAAACTGCTGTACAAAAAAAACAGTTATATATATAAAGTAGGGACTGGCAACAAAATGTTTGGCGTTTTTTTTGACAATACATATACCAAAAATGAAAGCCGTATTGTGCTTAATTTTTTTTTATAACTTGATTAACAAAAGATAGGTGAGGCGAATTCATACACCATGTGGCGTCAGTATAAAAAGAAAGTGGGTATAAACTACATAAACTGTAGTCTAGATAACATAAAATGGGCTCTTTTCGACAGAGGCGCAACAACCGGGGAGGTCCAAGGGGTCCGGACCCCATAAAATTATCTGGAAATTTTCCTTCAATTTATTTTATTTATATTAAAAAGTAAAATTTTTAGTGGTTTACTAATATTTTTTATTTGAAAATCAAATTTTCGGAGACGACATTTTATTACAACATTTTCCATTGTTATCGGAGAACTGCGTTATCTAAAAATTTGATAATTTAAATTTTTGTTGGGCCCCCTGTAGATATGTAGTTGTTGCGCCCCTGCTTTCCGATATTAGAAATAAAGGAAAATCGCTCAGACAAGCTGCTGAATATTTCCATGTTCCCAAATCGACCTTGCATAATAGACTCAAAGGCAAATCGAAATAAAATTCATTTAAATCCAAAATGTTTTATTCCACCAATAAAAAGTCATTCGTTGATGCAGTTATTTATCTTAGCGAATTTCCAGATTGGAAATTCAGCTATTTTTATCTTTTTATGTCCGATTTTACCGATATGCATGACTGAATGTGATTTATATTTCAAATAAATCACTGTCCAGATTCGCCCCACACATAGGGGCGAATCTAGACACTAAATAACCAAAAAAAAAAAAAAAAAGTTGCAGTACCAATTTTGATATTTTTATTACTGCCCTATATGCTCGTGATATTAAAGCATTTAAATTATTTTTTTAGATTTTTTTAGATGAACTCTAAACAATTTATTGCCAAAAAACTGAAAAAATCGTCCAGATTCGCCCCAACTGGGGGTACCATAAAATGGGATGAATCGAATTTTGTTTACCTTTATATCCGATTTTTTTGCATTTTCGTAGATATTAGATGATACAAAGAAGACTAATTTTGGTTCCGATAGACTGTTCTTTATTTTTACTATTTTCAAAGTTAATTTTATTTTTACATTTAGCCGAAAAATTCCAAAATATGGTTAATTCTTATTTACGCAGCCGTTAGGGTAACTAGGAATGAATGAGAATTTAATAAAAAATATGCACAAGGCTGTAAAATTTGTTTACTATAGAGTATTATTAGTTGATAAACTTAATTCTTGAATTGTTTGACTATTAATTTTCAGGATTATGATAAACTTAAATACAGCAACCCTCTTCAAACTATAAGTTATTAATAACAATATCATAGGAAATTATCGTCCCCCTACCCCATTCACCCCGCGTTTCCTATGCTGTCCGGACAATCGCCCCCAGTTTTATATTTTCTATGGTTGTAACAAGGTTGTCCGGACAATCGCCACCACTGACAATCACCACCAGTGACGATCGCCCCCAATATTATATTTTCGATGGTTGTAAAAAAGGTACCCTGTCAATCACCAGCAGTTTTATTATTTTAGGTCGTTGTAGAGAGGAACTTGTCCCTACATATTGTTTAACGAGGGGACATTAGTAATAAAATTTTACAAGTTAGTTTTATTCTGGAACAAAATATTATATTAAAAAATATATCAAATGTTTTGAAACAGAAATCTCATAATGTTTTTATTTGAATGTTGATATGAATTATCACTAATCCATAAAAGGAACGAAATGTGGAATTATTTACAAATGCGGAACAAATTTTATAAGTTAAAAAATGTTGGAGCGTTAACTATCGGGTCCAGGAAGCCGCATTTCTTTTTACATATGTATACATAACTTTTTAAATGACGTCAGTTAGATAAAAGTTAATTTATTATTATGTTAATTAAGTTAATTTACTTTTGGCATCTACCTGTTATATGTAAATACAGTGGGTGACACAGCTAATATAGTGGGGACGATTGTCACTGGTGGTAATTAACATTTAGTCAAATATAATGAGTCATAGAGCCAGGTATAAACAAATTTATGGGTTGGGGGCGATTGTCGCACTTTTTCAGTCGCAGGCGACTGTAATATATTCGTTTCCTATACGTTATGTTTTACGGTAAATCGTTTTTTGAAAACTGATAATGTCGGACGCCATATCCGATACAATTTTTCTGATAAATGACTATGAGGTCGTCGTTTCATTTAGTCGAATCGTCACGATCACTGACTACAAATAATATGTAATTGTACTTAGTTGAGTTAAGTAGAAAATGAAATGATAAAAGAAAATTAGAAATCTCAACTAGAAAGTTAGATTTAAAGCCGGTCCTGATTCAGGTCCGTGTCCATCACCAAATGATTAAATTGCCAAACGTAATCTACGTGCAAACATCAATGAATTAAAACAGTGAAAATGTTAATACGCTTTTTTTTTCATTATCCATTGTAAATTTCCATTTTGTTTAGTTATGTTAAACATTAAATTAAGCATCATTAACCTGAAGTGAACAGCACAGCTCTAACACAACACAGTGAAAAAAAAACAATAGAACTAAAACCATGATATATTACCGTTCCGTCCACTCAAAGTCAAGTGTAACAGTTTCGTATCATATATCATTAAAACCGAACGTAGTAACTGACGACCGACGGATTCGGTATACCTTTGCAACAGATGTGGATGGACCAATGTTACCTCTCAGAACAAATTCATTATTTTGTTTCATTCGTTTTATAACAACTTGACAGTTCTCTTTGAACTGATTTACGACACGAAAATTCACACAAATTATATTTGTTTAACGAAAGCGGAGAGAAAAGATATCCGAAAAAAAGGAATTAATTTTTTGGTTGATCTTAAAATAACAGATTTTGATAAAACCAAACACACAATACACAATTTAATTTGGGGAAAAAATTTGTCTGCTGTTTCTGAAATCAATTAAGTAATTGATAATATTATTGTTTATTAAATACTGTGTAAGTTTTTCGAGAGTTGCCATTTTTATTACAGCCAAATCGTTGATTTAATCGAAAAATTGTTTAAATAAGAGTTGTAGATATCGATGGGGACAAATTTCGAGCTATGATACAAACTTATAGATTTTTAAATAGGACTATATATTAATTTTTCGATAAAACTGATCTAATGCATTAATTAACAACATAAATGAGCAAAAAATTTTTTTTACCCAAGTTTAATTTCTTAATTTTTCTTTAATTTATCAGTTAGGCGGTAAAAATATGCATATGTACTTGAGACTACTTCAATCGATAGTGTTTTTCTTGCTTACATTTCCATTACATCCAAGAAAATAACCTTTTCCAGTACCATTTCTATCATAAAAATTTGATTGTAATAGAAATGGCAACTCTCAAAAAACTCACATGGTACATATAGTCACATTTTATTTGCAATATTACAACGTATTCGAATAAAGTGGTCAATTGTAGTTAGAGCCGGAATTACGTGAGAGATAATAGGGATCCTCGGAACTGAATTAATACGCCATTAAGGGGTTAGGTGGGTTTCAGAGGTTCAAAAAAGGGTATTTTTACTTTTTTTTTTTTTTAAATATATACAATCATATATTTTATTTAAACAATTCAGCATATCAAAGATACATATTTAAGTAGCGTTTTGTGAAATTTTTATTTAAAAATTCCGAAAACGCAGCCGTTGGTACCTCATCTCCCTTGACGTCTCAAAAAAAATGCACTTGCCGTGGACAGCATAACTCATTATTGGTTCATTTAAAATCAAAAAAACGAAAAATATTTCGGTAGTACATGGATAAATCTCGTTATTGGACGAAGGAAAAAAGAAAAAATTAAAATTTGAAATTTTGACAGACTTTGAACCAAAAAACACATTTTTTGGTCAAGTTTTCGCCATGTATTGGCTCGAAAAAATTAGTTGTAATAAAAATAAAAAAAAAATCCTTCGTTCAATGACTAGATAATGTTATTTCAAAGATATGTACAAAATTTGAACAAAATCGCTTCATAACTTTTCGAGAAATCATGTCCACCCACTTAAAAAAACTGAGTTTTGAGATAAACGTATTTTAAATTTATTGGGCTGCACTGACGTGGCCTGATGGGCGGAACTTTCGAAGGGTCTATTTCTTAGAATTTTACTCGGATCTATTTGAAATTTTTGAATTACAGAAATTTTCCAAGAAAAACAAAATAAACAAAACTTTTATTAGTTTTTATATTGTTTATTTTAAAATTTTTTATAGAAACTAAGAGAGTAGTGTGTGTTGGTGTTTGTGTGAGTTGAGTATATACACACAGGTGTGGTTACATCGCACACATACATAATGCGTGTATGTATGTGTGCGATGTATCTATTATGAATCAATTAATCATTGATCGCGATCGGACTCTGCGGCTGTTATGATTATTTTCGGATGCCGAAATCGTGGGACTGAAAGTGATAAAAGGCCTCTTAAAAGAGAGATATTTTTTGTTACTTTTCAGTTTAGGTCTTGTCTGCAGATTCTAACACGTGGGTAGGAAATGATACAATTATAAGGGTTCCCAGATCGATTTCCAATGTTGTTTTTAATACAAAACAAACGGTATAGATAAATATAAACAATTTGAATACACAAAACACCGAAATAAACACATAATACAATTTGATTTTAAGTATTTACTCACAAATATTTACTGAATACCGAGTTTAGAATTGTCAATGGCCGGCTGAAACGATGTGTGTGCCATTGTTAGAACTGTTAGCGTTTGTATGCAGTATTCATACAGTGAATAAAGAAATAAAATTATTGTCAATGTATTATTGAAAAAGGGATAGCGACATAGTGCGAATAGTTTGTATATCCCTAATACAACCTGAATTATAATACACAAGTGCCAGTGGGGGGAAATTGAGCACGTCTGATTTAGTTGAAAAAAGAAATGACTTTGCATTCAATTGAAAACTTATTAGATATGTTTACCTCTTCCCTGTTGAAAGTAGAGTTTGTATCGGATATATTATGTGTAGGATAGTGTGATGCTGTATCTCACTTTTTTTTATATTTCTGTTTCATTTGTGTACGTAACGCAAGAAAAAGTTTTCACATGATTAATTTTAAAAAATTAATTCATTGTTGTATTTTATTTATATTGGAAAATATGAATGAGTGACTACATTGAACGTAATTATTGGAATTGGTGTTCAGAAAGGGGATGGAGATTATGGTCTAGAACACCCATATTAACGCTACTTTGTAATTGTTGAATAAAATCATTCATATATATCCATTAAGGAGGGAGGGTCCTCCACACGGAGAGAAAAGTCATATAATTTTTGTAGATAAAATTTCAGAAAAATTACCATGCTCTCTTATAATGTGTGCGTGATCGACGACCAAAGTAAAAAATATTATTTTTTAATAAAATTTCATAATTCTAGTTTCGATTAGAATGACATATCTATAGATTAAGACAAATTAAGAATTTTTGATTTGAGATGTCTTCAAGAGTCAAAATCACGCGGGCCATCCAGGTGTTGTTTTTTTGAAGCGCCAGCTTCAAGTGATAATAATAATAAAACAAAATTTAATTTATTCAAAAAAATTTATTTTGATACCTTAAGGAGGGAGTCCAAATAAAAAAGCAACATTTTTATTTATGATTATTTTGCTTGTTGAAATTTTTTTCAAATTAGGGAGGGTTTCAAATAGAAAATTTTGTTTTGGAAACATTCATTACTCTTACCGGTGGGCGGAGGGGGGCCTTTTTCACAAGTTTTTAAGCGTTTACAAGGAACGCCATATCTCAAAAAGTAATGAATATTTTTTAAATATTTTTTCATTATTTTATTCTTAAAGGACCTGTCCATAAAGTTGAGTATGGGTTTCAGGTAATTTTAAAAATTAACTATAAAATTGTAATCCCAAACTTCTAAAAATTATAAAACCCAATTTTTTATTAACAAAAAAAAATGTTTAAAAATAGTTACAATTGTTCAAATGGAAAAAGCATACTCCACTTTATGCGCAATATTTTTATGTACAAAATTTAAAAAGAATTAAGTCCCCATTTTTTTCTTAGAACTTGAGATATGATTTTCCTTGTCGGAAAAAACACAACTTTCGGGAAACGGTAAAAAACAAAAATAATAACAAAAGAAGCGGTTTACTCACTGTTTATTAAAACGTCTACAAAGGCATACGAATAAAAGAACATTATCTCAGTGCATACTATAACTCATGTACACACCAAAACTAAATATTACTGTTCAAACCGCGAGGGGCGGGGCGAGCTTTGTGTGCAAAAGAGCAGCAACTTGGCCGTTCAGCGGCTCACAAATAAATATTTTTCTACTTGAAAAAAAATTTTTTTGGCCATGTTTTATATATCACCGTGTTTGTAAGGAACCCCAGAACAAAATAAAAACAAAAAAATGAAATTGGAAAAAAATTAGTTTATTAGACGTTTCTGGCGTGAACTCCTCCCTTAAGATGTAAATAAAAACATACTAAAAATTCAAAATTTTTCATTCGTTCATTCTCAAAAAGAAAAAATTCCCTTAAAAATAGGTACGAAAAACAGCGCGAGTTACCAGACTACTACCTTAAATACCGATCTGTACAAAGAAAACTGAAAGAAACATTATTAAACTGTAAGATTTGAAAATAAGTTTTGTCTCATTTTCTATTTCCTGTACAAAATACAAAAAAAAAAAAAAAAAAAAAATGATTAAAACAGCGAGGAAAAATTAGAAAAAATTTGTATTAAAAGGAATAAAAAATAAAAATAATATTTGTTCAACTTTAAATAATGTTTCTTTCATAGATTACTAGACTGTTTAAATTCACTTATTTTAAACATCTTGACCATTTACTTGACTATACATATAAGGGAAAGATGGAAACAAACGAAATAAGGGTCAATATTTGTATAACCTTGAACGGTTCAATGTTGAATCCCATTTGAAATGGGTGAATAGTTTCAATCCAAAATTCAAACAATGGTCTTGCCATAAATACACAACATTATTATTTATAGTTTTTGCTAGTATGTACATATTATAACCACAGGCATTCAAACATTACAGTATTACATCGACTTTGTTGGTTTTGGTACTAATCACGTGATACGCTTACATGAGCAAGCATGGTACCAATACGAGATAGTCTCTGTTGCTTGATGACGTGATGTGACGTCGATAGTGACTTAAATGGGTTCGTACAAAACTATATAATATGTAAAAAAAAAAACTTTGTGTAAATTTTCATACTTGTTTGCAAAGCTTTATATACGTCAGACTTATAAAATTGAATATAAAGCAACTATTAAAATCTGAAATAAATACATTGCGGGAATCCCACCTTACTGTTATGTAAGACAACTTCTAAGTTTCTTTGAAAGTATACGTTATCAGTTTTTTAAAACAAAATTGTGGAGTGAATATTCGAAACGAGTTTGGTCAGTTACTAAAAGGTTGGAATAATTGTGTTATTCTTACAAGTTATATGATTTAAAGTACAATGAAAAAAACTACTTTTATATGGTGAACAAAACACTGTTTGAATAGACAAACTGGACAAAACGCATTTTGATTCGTTTAGTCATGGATAGAATACACCTTGAATAAACAATACTTCTAATTAAACGAATAAAAAAATTTTCCATTACTAATCCATCTAAATTTTATTAATAAAATAACAAACACAAAGTGCCTTCCTAGAATGAAAGTGGGATATCTGGGAATTTTCCGATTTTCATTTTTAGTACCACGTAATAGATAAGTCAATTAGATATCGAAAAAACATATTTCACAAATTCGTAGGATATATAATTTTTGAAGGGCATTGCTTTAAATCTCAAGGTTACCATTTAAAATAATGTATTATTAAGATTCAAAATGCAGTTATCTCAAAACCCAGATATGTATCTCACTTTCATACTAGGAAGACGATAGGTTATTTTCATATGCAACATCCCTGTTAACTATGTAACACGTCACTTCTATGTACATAACCGCGCAACTCGTGCAGTCACGTGTGTTGATCACGTGACCCGGTGAATCAATCAGAACATGTTGAATTATCTAGTCAAATTGGAATCAGTGAGAAGAATCATATGATGTACCTAACTCAATTCTGAAAAATTTGTGACAAAACACCTTTTGAATATTCACTCCACAATAAGTTATGCTGTATGCTTTAAAGATTGTTTCATTGTCATTTGAATCTGCGCAGGTAATTTTTATATATCTCGTACATGAACAAAACAGATAATAAACTGATATTAGGGATGCAATTTTTTAAAATAAAAAGAGCATGCGAACGAAACAAAATTGAAAAGGATATGCATCCTTTATGAGTAAAGAGCGTAATATGATTTAATTTATCTGCAATGCGATCCCATATTTAGTTATGTATAAATTGTACATACATTTTATTTATTTATATTTTTACAGCAATAAGTTATTCATAATTCAAAACTTACAGCATGTACCAAGAATTTGATACATATTCACTCTTATTAACAAACTGACGAAATATGATTGGTGCAGTAGGAATCTTTTTGCAGTGGTTTTACATGTTTAATTTCGATAAAAATAAAAAGAACGATATCGAAAATCTTGTAAGTAACTTGTAGTTTCATCATTATATCATTCTATCTACGGTTCTTAAGGTTTTGTAGAATTTTAGTAAACATGATGACATCACGAAATTTATAAAATTACCTTTTTCCCGAATTAAGCTTTATGGAAGTAAACTGAATTAGGCTGGTTGGATGAATTAAAGTAATTTCGGTGTGAACTTTCCATTTTTGCTATCAAAATAACGAAATTCTTTTTAGAAATATGATTGATCGGACAGAAGTCTTTCTCGTAGTGGTTCTACCTGCTTAATTTTGGTAAAAATTAAAAGAATGTCTTCGAAAATTTGTAATCCATTTTCAATTTCGTCACACTATCATTTTATTTACGGTTTTTTAACGTACTGAAAAATTTTAGTAAACTTGATGACACATGCTTAGTTCAGTTAGATAAGTTGCTTAAAAGGCGGTAGAATAATGCCTGTATTGTACGATGTAAGATTCTTTGCCAGAACCAGTGCTGGCAATCGTGATAGGAACTGTGGTGGCTGTAGTGATGCGAAATGACGTCAGTGGTTGCACGATGTGTGCCGTCAGTATCGCAGAGGAGTTATGACCGTGCCCAGTACAGCGGCTCGCTTGGAGTCCGGCAACAACAACAAGCAGCCAATCTAGCAACTTAACTTTGTTCACTGTGTACATTATTTACCTCGGTCTCTTGACATATGAAGTTTTACTAAATCATGAATATTTTAAAGAGCAGCATTTTTTATATTCACATAACATAATGTATCTTATACAATTGATGGTATAGACAAATGATTTCTATTATTCATTATGTAAATGTATTTTATATGAACAAAGGAACATACAGGAAACAGGCAAATGAAATTTAAGGATAAAACGTTCCAAACAAAGTGAATTTTATCATATAATTTGATCCCGTCATAGAGCAAAAATCGTCTATATTGTAAACAAAGAATATAATATATATATAATATATATTTTAAAAATTTTTTGTATCGACGAAATAAAAAACTAAAAGCGAACAAACGATATGAAAAATAGTGTGTAAATAGGCAAACAAAACCTCAAACGTTAAAACAATATTTGGCGCCATTAAAATCTAACCTAACCTCACAAAAATGTTCATTATCGAAATATTGCCGCGTTTAAATTATAACGTTCATTAAACGCTCACCGGGATTAAAAATAAAATGTAGCTTTGCATATAATTTTACAATAAATATTTAATTGAAACTCATACATAAAGCCAGCAGCTACAATAATCCGGTATTATTTATATAATCGAATAAAATAAATAAAATGGGAAAAAATATGGCGGATAAGTGTGGGTAGAGTGGGTGGGTACATTGTTACCCGGGCCCCGTACTATGTACATATATGTATAGTTTTGTCATTGGTTATTTAGTAAAAATCTCAATAAACAATAAATATTGCAAACAAGATAAAAGAAAAAATAAAGAAAAACATAATAAAAAAAATTACTGTTCGTTACTGTGTACGATATTGTAACTGATCGGATTCGTTCTAAAACAAATACTGTTGAATTATATTGTTACGATTTTACATTTAATATACATGATATGTGCGACCAATTCTCATAACGTTTTACCATATAGCGTACGATTCTTAAATCGGTTTACTTTTGTTGATCGATGGAATACGAATTGAGGATCTAGAAGTTCAACACGTAACTTTTATCCCGTGTTTCTATCGTATTTTTACCTATATCAATCATCCGATTGCGATGAAACTTGGACGGTTTCTGAATTGTACAACCATTTAACACTAGGTAGCGCGCGAGTTGTTTCAACAAATCGACGTAGGGGAGATACGCAATGAAACGAAAGTTACTGAACGAATAAATTCAAACTTTGATGTTAGCAGCACTGACCTCCAAGACTATGCTATAAAGATGACAGTTACCGGAAAATACTTATTTTAATTGTGTGCATCATAAAAGATTTTGTTGTAAAAAAGTAAAAAAAAGTCATTTTTTGAATAAATTCCCAAAGGTAGGGTATTAAACTTACTGTATTTTAAAATAATTCAGACTTCGTCATTTATGTGTTGATTATAAGATAAAGTATAGTATTTTAACTACGAAATATTCTAATTTTCTAAGGAAAAAAATTTGGGGGACAGGTCTACCCACACTGTCAACTTCCCATCAAGTGTCCTTAAAGACTAGAGACTACTGTACATAAATAATTCGTTTTTAATTTCAGGCGACTCCTCCCCTGGGCCCCCGATAGAGGCTTCTCAAGATATGCGAGACAAAATTTATTTTGGCAAAAAACTAATTTTTTCAAGTCTCTTATTTGGTTTTTCTTTTTTTTTTTTTTTAATTTTGTAATAAAATACTGGCGTTTTTAACATCAAGGAAGGTTCTTAGGCCATTATATAATAATGTTATGGTAAAAAATCCATATAATCTATGTTATCTAAATAAAGTTCCGTTTTTTTTCCACAAAAAACAAACCGCTACTCCGAATTTGCTGAAAACTTTATCCAGTCTTCATTTTTTGATTACGCATTTAATGAAATTAGTCCGGAGTTGATATCATCATTTGTTTTCGAGATATGTGAGAGGAAAAAAAATTCACGAACGAACGAACTAACGAACGCACACACAGACATCACGCTAAAAACGATGGATTCGGATTCTAGTGACCGTGAAACGTGGAGATATGTCAAAATTAGCGATTCGTAAAATCGGACCCATAACAATAACTTCCAATGGGAAGTTAAAAAAGTAAATTTTTCAGTTTTTTGTACTTTTTGAGATACTAAATTGCATCACAAAATCATCGATAGTAGGTATTAGGTCGGTTGAGGGTGCATGTGCTATTGCCTAAGTTGTAGCAACAGGAAGTTTTTTATCAGTTTAAACCGCAATGTTACTTCTGGTTTTGTGTGTGTGTGTGTGTGTGTGTGTGTGTGACGTCATCGGCGTGTGTAAAATTTAGAGTGCCTTCCGACGCCGCCCCCACCGCTGCCCCAACGCCTACACCCACCCCCACCGATTTTTAACTACCGAAAAACCACAACTGACATAATTTTATATTTTATAATCCAACCCAAAATTTCACTCGCTTTAGTAGAATACACCGTGTTACCATTGAAGACTCCTCAAAGTCTGCACGGCTGACGTCACATCCAAGATGGCGTCGCCGAAGTATAGACGAACGCACTCCACATCGAAGACACTCCAAAATCTACACACACGATGACGTCACACACACACAAGACCAGAAGTAACACATTGCGGTTTAAACTGAAAAAAAAAAACTTCCTGCTCCTAAAACTTAGGCAATCGCACATGCACTGTCAACCGATCTAATATCTACTATCGATACTGAATCTGTTAAACAATTTAAAATTTGCGTCCTGTATATGTCAAATATGTAGTCTAACGTTACATATAGATTATGTTCCGTTTCTATTGTGACTTTTTATTGTTTATACTTTATTATTGCATCGAACAACTATCTGTCTCATATTCTCATACAAGGTAGTCAGTCATGTTATTGATTTTTGTAGTTGTTGATTTCAAACACAAACACATATTTCGAATGTCAGTCATTTCTGTAAACGTGTCTAAAGATTATTACAATATTTTTTTTTTATTGTATGCACAGTAGATGCCCATCACTGTACAGCATAAAGTTTGCTATACGAGGTGTGTTCAAAAAGTAAGGTGACTTTATGTTTTTATCAAAGACCTTTTATTTATTCATCAATATTCATGTTGTTCCCTTTAAAGTAATCCCCCTAAGATACAATACACTTGTGCCAACGTATTTTCTAATCCTCGAAGCACTTCTGATAGGCACTTTTTGGTATAGCCTTGAGCTCTTCCGGCGATGCAGTTTTTATCTCTTTAGTCGTTGCAAATCTCTATCCTTTCATGGGTTTCTTCAATTTTGGGAACAGAAAAAAGTCGCAGGGGGCTAAATCCGGTGAATATGGTAGCTGAGGCATGATTATGGTGTTGTTTTTGGGCAAAAAATCACGCACAAGCAACGATAAGTGAGCAAGTGCTTATCGTGATGAAAAAGCCATGAATTGTTTTCTTACAATTCCGGACGTTTTTTTTTCGTATCGCTTCCCGCAAACGGTGTATGACTTCAAGTTAATACTCAGCAGCTTCTCTAATGGTGATTCCACGATTTCCCAATACCATTTTCTTCACTTTTTCAACGTTTTCATCAGTTCTTGACGTGCTGGCGTGTCCAGAGCGAGGTTCGTCATTGACATCTTCTCGGCCTTCTTGGAAGAGCTTGTAATACTTGTAAACATTTTTTTTACTCAGAGTAGACTCACCGTATACCACTGTTAACATTTCGAGTATTTTGGAGCACTTAATTTCATTTTTCACACAAAATTTGATGCAAATCCTTTGATCCATTTTTTTCGACAGCAGAAAATCGCCGAGCACACCAAACACTTCTAACCTTTATACTTCTCACAAATGAACAAAGAATGCTATATAGCTGAAACTGTGAACATATGTTCGGGACGAGTGTATTAACGCAACAAAATAAAAAAATCTAAAAACGAAGGTACGTAGCCCGAGAAATTTGAAGTCACCTTACTTTTTGAACACACCTCGTACAGTACGAGTGTGACAATGTATTACAGTTACACTGATGCTTCGTATAAGTTGACATCGCATAAGTTTCGGAACTTTTTCGTATAAGGTTATGTCGCAAACAAACGTAAAAATAAATTTATTACATACCTTTCATCAGTGGCAGATAGTACCGATAGTTAGTAAATATATGCACACCGGGGTAATTAATTTTAAATTGATCAACGCAGAAAATGGTTAATGACAGACCTTTAAAAAGCCGATGTTAATAATTTTCAGGCCTTAAAAACGTAAATAAAATCATGAAACTTGTAGTGAATTATAGGTTGTCAAAGCCGTTCTTTTCGAAAACATGATTATATACGTAGGTCGCTACTTAAGTTTTGCCATACTCTTTCAATTATTATTTTTTGTTCGAACCTTCGACTTATCAGTCCAAAGTATCAGTGCCTAGACAGGCTCAGTCACTTGATTGGTTTACATTGTATCAAAAATGGTAAATAAAATGATAGAATGACAAAACTGGAAGTGTAGTATAGGTTTTCGAAGACGTTCTTTTCACTTTTATCAAAATTAAGGGATCCACCAGTCCAGAAATTTCAAAAAATCGATTTTATTATTTTTGCATTTTCTTATAGCTATATTTATTAGAAATCACTTTAAACGCGTTCTTCTCGAAATGACTTTTTTCGACACCTGTGTCAAATTTGGACAGAATACTTGGACTGCCAAGTCTTGGTCTTGGTCTTGTTCTTGCATTAAGAGTCTTGGTATTGGTCTTGCTAGAGCAGTTTGAGTCTTGGTCTTGGTCTTGGTCTTGTTATTGCTAAAAAATCTTGTACTTTCTTGCATTATTTTATTAGCGAATTTTTTTCTTCTAAAATCAGAATTTTTACTATCTTTACGTATTAATTATACTTTCAAACTATTTAAATAGTTTAGCAAGAGTCTTGCTTTATTCTTGCTTTTGTCTTGGTCTTGCTCACTTGAGTCTTGGTATTGGTCTTGCAGCCATACTTATAGTCTTGGTCTTGGTCTTGCTCTTAGTATACATAGTCTTGGTCTTGGTCTTGGTCTTGCAAAAAATGCAAGACCAAGACAAGACTGCAAGACCAAGATTAATCCTTTGCGCTTATAAGACATGTACCACATGACACACTGAATGTTGAACTGTAATGACTGCTCATACTTCAACGCTACATGAATATTTTATTTAATAACTGCAAACACATTCATTTATTAGAAAAATTGTAAATAAAATAATACAAAATCATGTTGAATTATCTTTTTAAAATTAAAAACTAATAAAAACAGCATTGAGGACGTATTTAGCGCATTTAGTATTCAACTTTGGGAAAACAAGGTTAGAACGTCAAAAGAATCCGTCAAAAAAAGAACGTCGGTCGTTGTCTTGTGCTACATGTCTTACCAGCCTATTTACAACTCACTTTTTTTTTGCTTGAGTGCAAAGTGTTAATTTTGCTCATCACTATCTATCTGATAATATATAAAAGATCTGCTTATCGAGGTCGATAGTCACTTTTTTGGGCGTTTAATCTTAGCTTACCCGCCTTGGGCGACCTTCCCCTAAACTTCGGTGACATTTTATAAAATATATAAATTCCCAAGTTTCTTAAGTGGGTGTTACATTAATACATTCCTATTCAAATATTCGCCACCTAGCGTTAATAAATTTGTTTTTCCACGTGCCATATATACGTGGGTATTGATCTCTTGTATCTTACATTCAAAATAAATAATAACCCAAACGGATGTTTAGTTTCACATTTGACCTCATTACCCTCCACGCGGTGGGCCATCGTTGCTATGTTCAATTACAATCGCAAGGTGGCTCCGCCAACGCCACGGAACATTTACTAATTAAACCATTCTACGTCTACGATTTATTGTGGCACATATTTCGTGTTCTACACGATACTTGATACATACGTATACAGTATATCTTCATTTTTCTTCTTTGTTTAGCATTTCATTTGGATAAACAACGCCACCGAAATAGAGTAAATAGTTATTGGTCTTCGTGTACTACAGTCAAACCGCCAATAACGCGATTAATTCGTATCGCATTCGTAAGCACCGAACATTATAGAAGCAGTGTACATATAAAAATCTGTCGTTCGTAAGGTGTAATGTTGTATCAATTTACACCGCTTCTGATTTAATCTGTTCATAGAACACTAGAAGTCAGCTAATATCAAAAAAGTGTAGCTCGCTTGGTGTGATTTGTAAGTCTGTCACAGCTTAGGTGATTCAGTCGTCCACAGCACTTGTAGCAGTTCGGACATTGATTGTTGCAACAATGTAATACACGAATGCGTAGCGCTTAGAGTACATACATATTACACCAGGCATTAAGTGTGCAAAGTGTGTGTACCACTGTGGTACCACGTACATAGAATGTATCAGCTCCCTCCAGCTACCGAACTCGCACACACAAACATCAACTACACTACACATAGAGACACAAACTCTAAATATATATGTAACAATAGAAGCTCCTTCCATTTTTGTGACGTAAATTTTTGGCGACAAGCGGGATACTAACTATTATATAGTAGTTTGGCCCCTTGAATCTGTTACTATTCGTCACAAGGATCACATAGTTCTTAGATTCATTGTTTTTCTTTTAATCAGCTTATGAAATTTCAACAGAAAAAAATATGAAGTGTCGTATTTAAGTGTAAAAATTCTATTCAACAAAAAAAATTCTCAAAATAGAGGGATATCTTTCTTAAAATAAATATTTTTTAATGGTTTGTTGTCAGTGACATAGGTCGGCCATGACAGTATATACTATATACACCCCCGTCAGAAAATTTAAGACCACTTCAATTTTTTTTCTTTAAATAGTTTTATTTATGCAATGAAAACTTTAATTTAAACAACGTTGTGTATACCATTTAACTACACACTTGGCTTCCAATCCATCCACTTGTTTAGATTATTTACGCATTTCTTTGACGATCACGTCACATCAAGATGTGAAAGTGATTATTCTTTATTTTTTTAAAAATTGAAATATAAGTTTTTTAATAGATAAAAGTTGTTTTCTCTTAACTAAAGTTTCTATCATATTAAGTAAGACATTTTTAGCTTTCTAACGACCACCGAAAAATTTCCGTACGATGATTAGTTACGAAGTTATGAACAGTCAAAGTTTAGTGTGTGCTCTACTCTTTGAATTACTATAACTTGGTTAAAAATTGTCGTACAGTGATGAAAAAAAAAACACGAAATTAAAGGAAAAAAGTGATCTTTTTGAAAAGTTGCCATTTCTAAGAACCGTTGATTTGTAGGCAGCACCAACTAATGGTCCTTTTTGCTGGCTGATACAATTCAACAATCATGCTGAATGAGTTTCACGCACGCAAACACGCATGCGTTCTACGAAACCCGTGTTATGAGAGTATCGCGTTATCGGAGAGTTGACTGTATTGAAAACTAAACTAAACTATAAGTACATTAGATGTATGAATGTTTGTGTTGTATGGAGCGTTCACTAAACCGAAAGGAATGTTTGGTGTAGATTGATCACTTGGTATTCATGGTTTGTGGCTTTTAAAATTATTTAAAATATTCTTTTTTTAACGAACTTGATTTAAATTCATTCGAAATAAACATTTCTTATCCGTGGCACAATAATTAATTATATACAAATTGATTCTTTTCGAACAGTGGCGCACTGCATTCTGCGCAAAATTATTTAAAAACGAAACAACTTTGCTGAGATGTTGTAGGTATATAAAATGTTTAATTTGATTAAACTTTAAAAGTAAACAGAATGAAAATTTTTCGAAAAGTTGCTAATTTACTTGATGTTCGAACGTTCGAAGAGATACGAACGTACGTACATTGTTGACGAAAGTATTTATGTACTTTATCTTTAATTATTAGTTGCAATTAAATCATATTTAGCGATGTGCTCGCGATAAAAGCAACGTTCTACTTTACCGGTCAAAAGTTTGACGTTGATCAGAGATTAGCACTTGAATAACATGTTTAAAATTCTTCAATATTAACGATAAATAAAGTTTGTTCGATATTATTAATTTGATACGATCATTTTTATAGCTGTGTCAGATAAAATTTAAACGTATTAATCTGGCAAAAGTTTACAAAGTTAATCAAGTGTGTGTTAGGTATGTATTAGCGAAGGTTTTTCAGTACATTTATGCATATAGTTTTTTTTTTGGCAATGTTACTTGCATATGTATTACTAATAACTAGGTACCGGGTTTCTTCGGACAGGTCAGGACCGTACTTATTTCAATAAAATTTTGCAACTAAATTACATTAAATTATGCACATTTGAATGAATATAATTGGTCAAAAATTACATTTTTCACCATTTAGAATACTAACAGTATTTTTTATTTGACGAAAGTAAGAAAATTCAAAAAATCGGAAAACAAATTTGTAAAATATATTGAAAAGTTGTTGAATATTTAGACGGTTCACTATAATAGCTAAGACGTACGTATTTACTAAGATTTTTTATTATTGAAAAACAAATTTTTAACAAGCAACTATACGTCTAGCTTCTCCACATCATATGACTGACAGCTACGTCCAGAAACTCCCGAACTATCAACCTTCATACGTTTCTCAATACCTCAAAGTTAGCAATGAAAACAGAATCCACTCTTCCGATGGCTGTAACTCAGAAACTATTTAAGATATGCACTTCAAATTTTAGTATGTTATTTTTAAAGGTATAGACTATCGAAACATGCAAAAAAAAATTTTCCAATTCTTTGAAAACGTCACATTAGCCGTCCCCCATAAAAAAATAAAAATGGAACAAACGAGAACGAGCGAAGATTTATCTGTCATCTTATTCATCACTTACAGCGTGTTAAATTTTAATAAGCACCATTAAACACGATCAAACACTTGAATTTCGGAGTATGCTTAAATTCGAAACTTCCTGTGCAAGAACAGTGAGAAATGGCTGAAGCTAATACTTTTTCAGATCTTTCACACTTTCATACGTCCACCCCACTTCAACTGCACATTCTATTGTAACGGCAACCGTGCATATGCGTATGATTACCGTATTTTTTCGCAGACCGAAGAAGAGCATGTACGTACAAAACATGTAAATTTTTAATGATAAAAAGCCGTGCACAAGTGAAAAAAACACTCGAACAGTATTGTTAGTGTTGACACCTGCAAACAAGCCGCTCATTTTCGCCCCCGTTACATGTGAAAATTTCAACAAATAATAACGAAAAACATATCGTAATTTAAACGTGACAGCAGACAAAAGTAATATCATTCGTCATTATTTTCACATCTGCGTTTCATCTTAATTTTTTTTTCTTCTTATAATTTAATTCATTAGCGATTTTCACGAACATTTTTTCCGGAACATAACGTGTCTGGTATATGGTAGAAGTGAACATTTTTTTTTTTTAGTACAGTATGTTTCGATATAAATAAGTTAAAGAAATACTATTGGTAGTGAGGAGCGTTTAGTAGCCCGAACGGCAAACATTACATTCATAATACACTTATCACTGTTGAAATAATGAAATAAAGTGTGGAAAACATATAAATAAAATTCGCCAAGTATGTGTTGGGTACGTATTAAGTGAGGGTTCGTCAGCGGTAATATCCTAGTGGCAGCTTTCCTATATCTCTTTACGAAACACAAGTATTTTGCCAACGAGACTTAAAAATGAGAAGTGGGCAAAAGAATTTCAACTTTTAAAAGATATTTTTATCAATATCTCACTTATATCTATGATAGAATACGTGGAATTACTTCTGGAGTTATTTACGAAAAATGAAAATTTTATCAATTTTTCAGTATTTCTCTTAAAGATTTGGACTGAAATTTTCGGGTGATGTTTCATAATATTGGAACGTATTTCAATTCAAAATTTTATCTACTGTACCGTAAAACCGTCTAGACCCGGACAGGGGGTCTAGACCCGGACACTTTACACCAATCTTCAAAATAAGTAGTTTCTACATTAACCTGCTTCAATAAATCGCATTGTTCTTGACGTCATTAGAAAGAGAAAAATATCCTCTAAACAGCTGTACCAATAAAAACTACGGATTTCAGCTTTTACTATCTCATTTTACAGGATTACTATTCTCCAGTTTTTCAAAGAAACAAAATGTGTGTCTAGCTTAGACATGTAATTTTCGTCATAATTGTTATATTGTTTTAATTTTGATATGTATGTGTTCAGAATTTTATCGCGCATCATTTAATGATGTTTGAAGTTATATTCGTTGTATATATAAAAAAAATACATGCTATATACATATATCCGTTTAGACCTGGACACATCAGTTTATTACACTATGGCCGCGATTCGCACTGGCTGTAACTTCCACTATCCATACGTTATATTCCCGCCAGAATTACGCGGTTTATGCCTCCTTTTGATGTCATATCACCTGTTTACTTCATAGAGAGGCGTACTATGCATTGACCCCTCTCCCTTCTCACAAAATGTTTCGAAGCCTTTGACAGGTTCAAAGACATCAGACGATATAAAACACTGTCCTAACCCCGACGGGAGAGCTTAGTTTGCATGTTATTAGTTTATTTAAGTAAGTGTCCGGGTCAAGACGGATTTGGGGTGTAGACCCGGACACTTACTAATTATTTTTTATTATTTTTATTTTTACGTATAATGAAACAAATGGGTCAGGGATATAACAAATAACATTCGCTCTTTCTAATGGTAGTACTTTTATTGGTGATATCTATGAAGGAAACATGTATAAACACAAAATTATACCAAAAAATATAAGAAAGTGTCCGGGTTTAGACGGTTTTAAGGTGAATTCAATTTTATTTTACGAACCCTTTCTAATGCTACTACATCCAGTAATACTACACACGGTAAAAAAAGTTTCATCCCCATATTTTAATGCGGGAAAGTCCCTGTAGAGTTTTACTGCGGATTAATTGAATAATCTAGCTGTGGCGTCTACGTATCAAATTTCATATATCCAGAGATGCTGATATTCTTAAAGTATGACAGACGGATATGACGAGATTTTTTCTTTGTAACCCTAAAAACATTAAGATATTTTATAATGAACGTTACCAACTCGATTGATCTTAACGCTTCAGTTATCTACTGCTTTTAGACAAAAAAAAAAAAAATGATTTAATCTTGAACTTTGACGTTGAAAAACTTTCGAACATTTTAATAAGTAATAACTGGTTAGTAAATTGCTTTCATTATTAAAAATATTTCATAAAATCATTTCGAAGAAATTGGAAAAACTGCAGTGGTAAATTGAATTTTAAATTTGTTCGGAAAACCGTTGTTTTATTACCGACGTAATTGATTATTGATTCTGGTACAAGACGAGTCAATAAATGGTGCTATAATTGGTGTATTTAATTTGTTTGGAATTGACGATTCTTGAGAATTTAGTTTTAAGTGAATTTCCTTTTTGGAAATACACTTAGTGTACAGCGGATGTCATGAAAAGACCTGAGCCCGGGAATATGGCGGAAATTTGTTTTAACGCCTCGAGAAACCGAAAATGAGGGACGAAACATTCAATTTTTACGAAATTTCAAAAGTCAAAAGTCGAATAGCTTGGATGAGTTCGTCAGCCAGATATGTCCGATTTTTAGAAGCTAAAATTTTGGCCATCTTTCGCCATTTTTAGTGTTTTTTTGTAAAATTTGGTCAGATTTCAAAAAGAGGAACGAAACATCCAATCTTTACGAAATTTCAAAAGTCAAAAGTCGAATAGCTTGGATGAGTTCGTCAGCCAGATATGTCCGATTTTTAGAAGCTAAAATTTTGGCCATTTTTCGCCATTTTTAGTGGTTTTTTGCAAAATTTGGCCAGATTTCAAAATGAGGAACGAAACATCCAATCTTTACGAAATTTCAAAAGTCATAGGTCGAATAGCTTGGATGAATTCGTCAGCCAGATATGTCCGATTTTTAGAAGCTAAAATTTTGGCCATCTTTAGCCATTTTTAGTGGTTTTTTGCAAGATTTGACCAGATTTCAAAAGTATTTTTAACTTTTTTACACTATCGAAAAGAGCGTAAAAAATTGCATAAGACAAGCTTTTAAAACATTGTTCTAAGTGAACTAACTCTTGAGAAATGCTTCATCGTTTTTATCATTACAGTAAGAATATTTATATCTGTTTTATTTTTTAAAATAAAAATTAACTAACGTTTCAAGAACGCGTCATCACCGATTTTAAAAATTTGTTCACTGTTAGAGAGGTAAACTATTTTAGATATATATAAGTTATGTTATATGAGGTCTGCCAGTATCCGGCGGTTCCAAAAGCGCAAGAAATAAAACTACCTAACCGATTTTGAAAATTTTTCCACCTTTTAAAAGTTAAACTCTTTTAAATGCATATATACTATACAATATGAGATCCGCCAGCGTCCTGGGGGCCCAAAAGCGCTAAAAATTAACTACTTAACCGATTCTGAAAACGGTTTCACTGTTAGAGAGTTAAACTATTTTAGATGGATACAGGTTGTTGTATGAGATCCGTCAGTGTTCAATCTTTGGAAATTCACTATGTTATGCAAATGCTGCGACAGGGGTATTTTTTTAACGATAATATGAATGCAATTATTTTTAGTATTAATTAAACTTTTCAACACATTCCTCTATTCACTGATGTAGACTTTCACTGATTTTTACGATATGTATTTGAAATTAAAAAATAAAAGTAACCCAGACAAATAAAGTTCGTTTATGTTAATGTTAGTGACAGATTACTCGAGAATATGGTCAGCAGTTTTTTTTTTTATTGATTGACCGAATGGAGACTGATTTTTTCTTGCCAATCACGCTTGGAAGGTAATTTTTGTTTTTATTGATAAATGACTTAATCGTCCAGTTTATGGTGATAGACTTGACCCAGATTTAGTGTTTTTTCGTCGACAGCACTTTTATTACGATTGATTAGACAATATCGTCACCAGGGTAAGCCTTGTCGCACCGCGTGTGTTAGAAGGTGGGAGTACTAAAAAAGAAAACGTAGTTTGTTATTTATTTTACATACTTGACACGGATTGATTTTGTGAGTAAAAAAGATTTAATCAAATTAATTTGATTCATGATTGAAATTTAGTTGATTTTTAACTATTTATTTTACATTTACATTTTAAAGAGTATACATATTTAACATTTAAAAATACGCTGCCAATACTCGTAAAAGACTTTAAAACAGTATTCTACCAAATATATATATATATATATATATATATATATATATATATATATATATATATATATATATATATATATATATACAGTATAGCACCGATAATTGAAACATCAGTTTTGCAAATTTTTTGAGTGCATCAAATTAGTCAACATCACTTTTGGAAAGTTGCATTACATTTTTGATGCAACTTTCCAAAAGTGATGTTGACTAATTTGATGCTCTCAAAAAATTTCCAAAACTGATGTTTCCATTATCGGTGCTATACTGTATATATATATATATATATATATATATATATATATATATATATATATATATATATATATATATATATATATATATATGATAGAGTGGTCCTTAAAAAACTAATATTTAAAAATTACTAGGGGCACCCGTTCATTTTGCTCCACAATATGAAAAAAGACTTCCATAAAAATTTTGGATTTTTAGTGTTTTAGGAGTCGCCATCAAGTTTTGAATTTTCAAAATAATCGAAGATTTTTCAAAATTTCTATAAAATTTCATTAAGTTCGTGAGCACCAAAGTGACATTGATTATGATTTTAGTAATAAATTTTAAATAGATTAAAAGTAATTATTAAATAGATTTTCCCAGAGCCTGGATGGCACTGCAAAACGCATGTCTGAGAACATCTATTTAATGAGCTGTGAGTGAGTGATATGTAATTAATGGTTAAGGCAGTGTCCTAATTTATTATTTAATTCATAATCAGTGTCACTTTGGTGCCCACCAATTTAATAAAATTTTATAGAAATTTTGAAAAAATTTCGATTATTTTGAAACTTCAAAACTTGGTAGCGACTCCTAAAACATTTTTTAAAAATCTAAAATCTTTATGGAAGTCTTTTTTCATATTGTGGAACAAAATGAACGGGTGCCCCTAGTAATTTTTAAATATTAGTTTTTTAAGGACCACCCTAATATATATATATATATATTTTCGTCTTAAAATTTAAAATTAATTGTTGTAACTCAAAATACTTAAAGGCTAAATTATAAGATAATAGCAAAAATATTCTAGAAACTAACCCCCAAAATACTTTAAAAATTTGAGCGAAGTGGGACTAGCAGTAAATAAGATATTGACATTTAATGGGATTTCATGGTAACGCCGTGGATACTATTACTCCGAATGCAATGAAATTTGTAGGGGACCATCTAGGAACCAAACCGCATAATCTCTGACAATTTCATAAAAAAGAATAGTTCAGAAGTTATGCCACTTGGTGCAATTTAATATATTAATGGAATGACATGGAAGCGGCGAAGCTATCGTTACTCCGATTTCGATTAAATTCACAGGGGACCATCTAGGAATCAAACTGTATAATGCCTGAAAACTTCATTAAAAACAATCGAATAGTTCAGAAGTCAGGCCAGTTGGTGCAGACTGGCGACACACAGAGGGACAGACAGACGTAAAATGTAAAATGTGCGTAAAAAATTTTATTTTGGAAGGAAAAAATTTTTTATTTTTCAAAAGTGATCACAATGCTTCCGCTACTTTAGTAGTCTCGGAAGCAAAATATGTTCATTTTTGTGACACGAAAATTACTTAAATTTTTATTTTTAATTTTTCACAAAGAGTTGTCATTGTAGTAATTTTATTTGTTTACTTCAAATATTTTTTTATTCTTTTCAGATCCAAATGCGTCGGATGAGTGGACAGCCATACCGAGTCCTGAGCATCCGTTTCGCGGTAAGTAATTTTTGTTTGTTAAAAAAACATACGAATTTATGAATTTGTAGGGGTTCCGTAGTTTTGTCTACGAAACCCTAAAAATGGCATTGAAAATATATTTGATAGTGGTCTTCTATTGTCTTTTGTATAAATTTCGATGAAACTGTTTATCAAATTCGTAGTGTAGATAATTTGATCGCTAAAATAAATTTCCGTCCGAATAAAAAGTAATGTTTCCAGTTTGTCTTTTTCAAATACAATAAAATATCTGGGAAACAAAGTAAATCAACTTCAAAATATTTAGATAATCTTTGCTGTCCAATAAAATAACCCCCGTTTTGCAAACGAAAATTCAACATTTCTATTCTTTTCCAGCGCATAAAACCATTCACTTGGTTCCATATGGAAAATTTAATATTTTAAAGAACATTACGGTGAAGTTTTTCAAATGATTTATTTCGGAAAAGCGTAGAATGATAGTTACGAAAAGTTCCCTTAGTATATTAATTCAGTTATAAATTGTCCACTTGTCTCTTTTGGTCAGTGAGGACACTGTCCAGAAGGATATGTTATAAGTATCGCCAACCTATTGTCATCCAACGACCACCTCGTTCACTTCCCATTTCCAGAACCGCCCACATTTTGTCTGCACACTGTATCGGAAAATATTGTACTGCCGTGGAAAAGATAAACGTAACAGTAGATAATGCGGTAACTTTTCGTCTGTGCAATAAAATTTAAGATGGAATTTTCAAAAAACGTTTAATAAAGAAATTATAGAATATAAAATATTAAGAAATAACTTAAACAGGTATAAATACAAAAAAAAAAACAGTAAACACATTTTGAAATTTTATATGTGTTTTTCTCGAAACTACGTTTCCCAAAACAGTGAGCACAATCACTTCGATTGACTTGAAATATTAACTGTAGGAACCTAATATTTTTCATATTAGTTAACAAATACAATTTTTATAAGCAAATTAGTGTTGATTTTTTCACCGATTTTCAAAATTTTCTTTCAAACTGGTACCATTTAGTGAACAATTGATATTTTTTAATAATTTTTTGTACCACCTTGGTAAAACTAATGTAAATAATAAAGAATTTTTTGTGTTCTGACTGCTATTTTAAATTTGCTATACTGTCCACCATGAAACACTCCGAAAAAATTTTTGGAGTGTTTTTTGTGTACTTGAGATCACGTGTAATAAAGATACTGCGGTAACTTTCCGTCTGTGCAATAAAATTTAAGATGTAATTTTCAAGAAACGTTCAATAAAGAAATTATACACTGAGAAAAAATTACAGTAAAAATTACGGAGCTGACGCCGGTAAACCAGGCTCAAGTGACCAGTCGGTAGAAAATTATCAAGCAAAAATATAAAAAATGCCTTTCAAACATTATTTTTTACGATTCATTTGAAAATTTTTCCTGTACAGCTTAAGAATTTTTCCTATACTGCTCCGTAAAATTCGATGGGCTAGTAAAAATTCAAGTGGATACCAGGAAAATTTACTTAATTTTTGTTAAATTATACTAGATACAGAAGAATTTTTACGGAGCCATATTGTAATTTTTACTAAGCTACAGGGTAGGCGCTATTTGTTATCTCTATTTTCTCCTTGAAACCTGTCTTTCAGCATTTCTCTCACACAAGCATCGCACCAACGTAACGCTAGAGGACAAGCACATACCTAACTGCCCTGGCACGCGTAACTGTCCGCACCAAACCAAGGTCATTTTGAATACGGCTTCTATTGCAAACAGACAACTAACTTATTGTTGTGTGTGCCTTGTGTGTGATGTGTACCATGAGTGTTATCATTTTCTTTTTTGTTTTTTGTTATAATAAACTATTTAATGGACTTTACATTTAAAACAAAGAATTGTTATTTGTGTTTCATGAAAATCGCATTATTTTATTATTGATAAAGAACTAATAATTAAGATAAAACAATTAAGATTTTTATATGTATTGATGTTTATTGAAACATGTTTTTCTACAAATAATAAAAAACCACAGAACATTTTTTCAATATTAATAATTTGATTTTAATCCTTACCCTTCTATCAATATCTTTTTAAACTATTTTAATTCAATTATTTATTAATAAATAAAAAAAAAAACCTTATAAATAATACGGTAAGAGAGTAGAATTTTTCCTGTACAGCGCCAAAATTTTTACGGAGTCACAGTGTAATTTTTACTGTGCAGTCAAATTTTACGGAGCCATAGAGTAATTTTTACTATACTCATCGTACTTTCTCCTTTGCCTGTCACTTATGCCCGCATTACCAGAGAGCTCCGTACTAGAAATTTCCGTAAAAATTACCGTATTTTTTTCTCAGTGTAGAATATAAAATATTAAGAAATAACTTAAACATGGTAGGTATAAATACAAAGAAAAAAAAACCGTAAAGACATTTTGAAATTTTATATGCGTTTTTCTCGAAACTACGTTTATATATACTCTAATAATGATAATCTACTCTAAAAAGTTTTATACTGATTGCATTATTCATTACGGGGAACAAAATTCTTCATTAACATCTTTTTCTCTGGAATTTTCAAGTGATGTAACGCATTGATTCATAAAGAACAAAAATGGCGTATCGTTTGGCGTGAATGGTTTCAATTTCAAAATTTTTTTATATCGGATTGTACAAGATTCCAGATATCGCCATTTCAATATTCAACCCAAAGAAAAAATGAAATTATAAGTGAACTTTCGTAATCTTTCGAAATGTATCGAAAATTCGATGTCCTTTTTATATACTATATTCATTGTATCTCTAAGGTATTTTGTATATTTATAAAATATATTTTTTTTAATACATAAGTATTATATAGGTATGTATATTTATGTAATACCAAGGAACACAAATATATATATAGAGTATAGAATTATAGATAAAATTCATCGGTAAGGCCTCGAGGATATCTGAACAAACTCATTTCAGCACGTGGACGTCGACTCTAACGTTATTTGGCTCTCTGTCTGTTGGGACAGCAATGGAATCGGTGTACGGCTTTGTATCCTTTGTATCGTCTAACTCAATATATAATGATACCGATACATGCGTCTCACTTTATCACATTTATCTATCTTTGTCTGGGCCAGTATGTATGCAATTAAGTATGCAATTTGAATGGGTTTTAATGGCTGAGCACTTTAGTTCTTATTAACGGAAAGCGCTATATTATTTTTTAAAATCTAACATAGAAAAAAAATCCAAAATTAATTTTTGACCCCCTTGAGTTTAGGTTTGCGTTAAGGGGAAAAATATATTTAGCATAAAAATAATTCGAATTGTTGTTTTTGTAAAATATTAGCGAAATATTTCAAGAATATCCTCCAAATTTTTCAAAATGATATTCGAAGTTTTTGGTATGATTTAGCTTCTGAAGGTAAAACGTGCTCGAGAGTGTCAAATAGCATCTATGGCTTATTCTTATGTACATCCTTGCTAATATTATAAATGCAAAAGTGAGTTTGTTTGTTTGTTTGTTTGACTGGCTTTCACGCCTCAACAGCTTAACCAATCAACTTGAAACTTTGCACAGACGTTGCTTGCGGGCCAGAGACGGTTATAGCCTACTTTTTATTTCGGGAAAATATTTCATTCCCGAGGGAAAATGCATTAAATTACAACAGCTGACCATTAAAAAACGGATAAATGATTTCAAACTTTGTATATTGCTAACAGAAGGAATGAGAAAGGATACAAACTACTTTATACCCCGGGAAATTTCATTCCTGTGGAAAAATATATTTTAAATGAGACAAAAAATGATGATAGACAAATATGACGATATACAGCGATAAACATAGGTTATTTTTTATCCCGATAAAATATTTCATTCCCGAGGGAAAATGTATTTAAAATGAAACAATGAAATAACAACTGACTATTAAAAAAAAGCATGATTGATTTCAAACTTTGCATATTGTTTACAGAGACGATGAGAAAGGACACAGACTATGTACTTTCTATCCCGGGAAAGTATGTAACTCCCGTGGAAAGTCTTATTCTCGTAGGAAAATACATATTTAAAACAGTATAAAAAAGAATCATTGATTTCATTTGAACTTGGCATGTTGTTAAAGGAATGATATAGTCTATTTTTTGCCCGGGTAATATATTGTATTTCTGTGGGAAAATTCCAAAGAAAAAGGTAATAATACCTATTCGACACGTAATAGCGACGTGATGAAAGTTCACTTTATATGTTTTAACTAGATGCCATAATTTCAAATTCCACGCGGGCGAAGCCGTGGGTAAATGCTAGTACTGTGTAAATTAATAACAAATATACTTTATATTACTACCTTCGAATAAGCCATACGAACAAGTCACAAATGTTATTACACAGTCTTGAGTACCTACGTTTTATATTCGGAGGCTAAAACATATGATTGAGTTCAAATATCGCTCCGAAAATTTGGAAGTATATTTTTAAGATGTAGGGTAAAAGCCCCCTTTGTGGAACGGTATCTAATTATGAACATTTACATATTAATGAAGTTATTTCTAAAAGAAACGTCTGATAACAAAAATTATTATTAATAGAATGATTTTTTTTCAATTTAAATTCACCTCACATTTAAAGTTTGCTTACTTAATTAAAGAAATAAATATGTAAATGTCAAAACTGTTCCGGTATTAGATACCGTTCCACAAAGGCGGCTTTTACCCTGCTAATATTCTATGGAAAAAAAATTATCGTATTCTTTTCATTCTAAAGGTATTTCCCTCCTTAGGGCAGAAGGTGGGTTTAGTCACATTAAAAACTCGATTTTTTTATGGCTTTGAACGTTACTGAAGCCTTTTATTTCACGTAGCTCCCTCTATAAACGTTTTTATTGCTCTAATTTTAAATATTAAAAAAATATTAATTTTCTTTTTTTCGTTTAAAAAAAAAGCTTTTCTCTATTTTCAAAAAAATAAAAACAGTAATTCTGAATATCGTACTTGAATAAATTTCTGAACTCCCACTTATTTACTTTTGTTATTGTAGCGAATATAATGGGATTTTCGAAATATGAATAAATCTTAGAAAAATATTTGAAAATAAAAGTTTTTTCTATGTTTACTCGTTCATTGTGAATTCATATCACATTTTATGAGGCATATGAATATGTTTTTCACGTTGGTAATTCTGTGTACAGTATGATGCAGGTCGATTCATTCTTAATTGATTCAATAACATTTTGAAAAATATAATTAACGGATGAAATGGATGGTTGTTTAAGAACACCCCTTTCTGGACTACTCAAATAGAAAGATAAAACCATTATTATTTGAATGAGTACGTCAACTCAAAATATGTCGAGAGAGTGCTTCGTTTATTATTTAAAAGAAATGGCCGGACGGTTGTTAACAACAATCGGGGCGTTGTTCAAGCCAAACGGCAATAGGAGGAAGTGGTAATGTAACCGGGAATATTTACATTTCGCCGTTTAAATAACATAAAATGGATTATTAACTATAAAATATACAACGAAAATATGTGAAGAAAAACGCGTAAAAATTCAGTGTAAAACCAAAACACGAATACATGGACACGGTGTTTTTTTTGTTATGATAACATTTCAATTTGGTTAAGGTACCATCACAGTGTGATTTGCCGAAAAATAGTCAATTTTTATAATTATTTTTCGGATGCATAGGATGGGGCAATGGTGATGAATTTTTTTTTATGATTAATACCACTATTTAGTAATACAAAAATATTTTTTTTATTCATTTTTATTTTTTATAATTATTATAATTTTTTTGAAAAAAGTGTCTTTAAAAAAGGGCGGAAATCGGTACACACGATTGCGGTAATCGGCAATCAATTTGTAGGTAAGCCGCTATGTACTAATGGGAGCTTTTATTTTTTTCTTGAAATTTAAAAAAATGGCGACGATTTGAATAAAAAGTACAAAATTTTTTATAGTTTTTCGTGTGGAAAAATAGGAAGATTTCGAAAAAGGAAAAGCTCCCAAAGGTACACGGAGAGAAAAATCATATAATTTTTGTAGATAAAATTTCAGAAAAATTACCATGCTCTCTTATAATGCGTGCGCGATCGACGACCAAAGTAAAAAAATATTATAGCATGGTAAAATCTAATGTGCTAACACAACTTCTATCACACTCTTATGCATATATGTTATAGTTTAATTCTTGTTGTTGCACTCTTTCATTTGCGCATCTGACCCGCAACCTTATGTTGCTTGGGCTGTACCTGTAAAAACTTCGAAGATGCCCGATCTTTTCCGACGTTCGATTCTTTATGATGCATACAAAAATGATTGGCAACAATATATTCTAATACTGAAGATAGTGAAGTAACAAAATGATGAATTAAACGATGACCATCCGTCCTGTAAGACATTCTAATGAACACTGCTTCGACACCACACAACACTACACCAGCAGTGTGACCAGCTACTTGCAACACCACCAGAGGCTATGTGACCTCCATATATGATTGTGTTGATACCTTCTGCAGCTTGCCTCGCTATGTGACAGCGTTGATACCTTCTTTTTCTTTCCTTCTACTATTAGCTTCTTTTATTCTTTTCTACTTTTCTTCTATTTTGAGACAGCATGGTAATTTTTGTAAGAAAAACAATTAAAAAATATTTTTTTGTCGGCAATGGAACTTTTTACTGTGCTGTTTTACAAATTTTATGGAGCTAATATTACGGAAAGGACATTCTATCCTTTAAATTTTCTATGATTAATTATAATTTTTATATTTTTGCCGTACAAAATTGAATATGTTCCCCTTTTACACGTCGATTGTAGTGCTGGGCACAGTAATTTTTATATGAATTTTCTCTCTGTGTATAGATTGATAATCTATTTGATTTTTTTTTTTCGGATGAAAACTGCGGCCGCAATCGTATGTAACGATTTCCATCCTTTTTTAAAGATAGTTTTTTCAAAAAATTATAATAATCATCAAAAAATAAATAAATATGAATAAAAAAAATATTTTTGTATTGTTAAATAGTGGTATTAATCGTAAAAAAAATCACCCCCATTCCCCCAACCTATCTATTCGAAAAAAAATCGCGAAAATTTTTTTCGGCAAATCACACTGTGATGGTACCTTAAGTAAAAATTAATTTACAAACAATTGGTGTTATGAAAATTAGTCGGTCTATTTTTAGCTGTTTGTAACAACATATTTGGAACATGAACAGTGGCAGTTTAAAATAAGTGTAATCTCATTCTTCACAAGCAGACATTGTTACACTGAATACATCAAAACGATCTTTAAACGGTACTAATTATTTTCAAGCAACTAAACCTAAAGAAATTCCCACGTCTTAAATTTTAACACCCTTTTTTGGGGCAAAACTGAAAAAAGTTGGTATTTTTAATTTGTTTTTTAGAAGCTTGACATTTTTTTTCTGGCAAAAACATTTTTGTTTCTGGTAAAGTTAATAATTGTGTAAAAATTTTCACACTGCTTGGAAATCATCTTTTCGTAAAAAATTACTGAAAATGTGTCTTTTTAACTTCCAACTCTGAAAAGCCCTTTAAGAAATTAAGGGGAGATTCGCCAAGAAAACATCAAAAATCGACCTTTTTTTATTATTCTTTTCTTTCTAATAAAAATAAATATTTTATTAAGAAACTAAATATGCAACATTGTTTCTACATGTCTTAAGATTACAAAAAAATTTAAAAAAAAAAAAATCAAAAATGAGCTGAGTAAAAATGGCGTTGAAGTCGACACTGTGAGAATTTTCCACCTTTATGGTTCCTCGCATTCTAAAATCCCCAGTAAACTGAAATCAAAAAATCAAGAATTTTTTGAAAGTATACATCTACAGTTATGGTACTAATTAGGATCTAAGAAAAAAAATAAAAAACCGGCGAGAAATTGCGTTTTGAAAATAAATTTTGAAAAATTACCGCTTTTTCTCGACTATAAACTGCCGCCATGCTGAAAATATATTACGGAACCAAAAGATCCTAGTCTCTGCCAAAATGATAGTATCGAGCGATAATATACACTTTGATTTATGTCGATATCTCAAATACTTTTTGAGATACTTGAAGAACCATGTCAAAAAACGCACTTACGAGAAAATGGCATTTAAAGTTTTTTATTTAAATTCAATTATAGTAAAGTGCGTACACTAAAATGCCCATAACTTTTTGATTTTTCATTTTTTTTTAAATAAAATTTTAGGAGAATATTTCTAACAGTTTAAGGAACATAATTATGAAGAAAAAAATCGATTTTTATGTAATCGAAGGATGACATATTAATATCGTTGTGTGATCATAGTGGGGGAAACATTATTATAGAGTTGTATATCCATATTGAATAAATGCAAGAGGGCTGTAGTGTTAACAACTATAGAGTTAACAAAAAATCATAAGTTAACACTTTCACTGAGGTGACATTACTTAGTGCGTGTCAAAAACACGCATTTAACGAACTATTTTTTTTAGTGAATCTTCCCTTGAACTGATAAGAGTTGATTACAAGCCTATTTTCTTTTCCTGTTATGCATTCAAAAACAGGCACTCGGTTGCGTACCAAAATATAATTCAACACAAAATATTTCATATATTTTCGAGGGAAGTTATTTCAATGAAAAGTTGCTGTGAAAAAATATATGTCTACATATAGAAATGAAATTTTTTTACGTTTTTTATTCCTTTTTTGCCGTTATTTCTTTTCTATAGCACAAAAACGTAAATATGAAATACATATTGGCAATGTTTTTTTTTTAATAGATTTATTCACCACCAACCTAAAGAAATCAGTCCCACCCAGAACATGCAAAAGAAATAAAACGTGTGGCAGTACACAGAAATATTGTTTAGAAGTGTAAGCGCATGTAGAATTCTAATTAAATTTTTCATTCATTTGTATTAAAGATTTTTGTACACTTGTAGAATTAAAAATTGTTTTTCTGTTTCGCAATCCTGTAAGAAATAATAATTACGATGATGACGACTATGTATGTAACTGCAACATTCAACGTCGCGTCGTCACCCATTTACAGACAATTTACAACATCGAAATGTCGAGGTCATTATGAGATAATCGCGGGAAATTTACTTGAATTATTCTGTCCGTACCAATTCAACGATAAGAGAGCCGTAGTAAAGTTAAAAGTCTCGATGCAAAAAAAAAGAGAAAATGGCGAAGAATAGAACGAAAATGAGTGATTTAAATATTTGCAGAAAATTTATGGAAATTGAGTGGAAAACGTAAGAAACGTTAGCTATTCTCGTTGGCCAATTATTTTATACACAATCTTATACAGTGTCGTAACATGTATGTTTTGCTAGAGTTCAGTGGCGTTTATGTAACGGCCATGAAAAGTGTATATTTCGACTAAAATTAATTCAGAGTTTTTCAGTACATTTTTTATATAGGGTGAATGCGGGAGAGATGCCGCACATTTTGAAAACACTTGATAATTCTTAAAGTATGCATTTAATTAATTTGAAATTTGGTATACAATAAATGTAAGCATTGCTCTTTAAAAGTATTTATTAATAATTTTAAATTTTGAGTCATAAGGGATTCATAATTAACATTTTTGTAAAGCCTGCAAAGCGACTTCTCTCCCACGACTATGGGAGAGATGCCGCATCAATAAAGGACAGACCCCGCATAGTTCACATTAAAAATTTTGCATTTTACACACATCTCCATACATGACGCATGCAATATGTAACCATTTTTGGCACTTTATATATCTTAACCAGTCATTTTTTTTCTTTTTTTTGTTTCTGAGTACTTTTCAAAACATTCAATACACAGGCAATCATCATTATTTTCGTTATCTTCGCTAATATGAGAGCTCTTCCTGATCTATTAATGGATCTTTTATATTTACGTGGCATAATTTACACTCAAAAAAAATTGCATAATTAAGGTATAAGTCTATGTTTTTAATAGGTAATATGGCGTGGCATTTATACCAACTTGAAATACGGCATCTCTCCTTTTTGTTGGGATAGATGCCGCATGTTGCTATAGCAAGTATACTGCGAAATTCCAACCTAAAATTTTATACAGTACTTTTAAAATATACCTAAATTAATAACAAAACTCATTTTCATTAAAACAATGAAATATGCATTCTTAAATTCGAATTCCAAATGTAAATTATATAATTTACCGGGAGATCCTGGATTCGATTCCCGGCCGATCCGGATAATTTTTTCAATCACTTTGTGATTTTTTATTTACATCTGGATTTTGGTCATATTAACCAAATAAATCGATTACTTAAAGTTTCCGTTTAGCTGGCGATAAGTGAACATATGAATACTGCGTGTGCTTAAATCCAAACAAAAGTTTGTCATACGTAGTAATGTTTCACAAGCACTTGATAATATTTGAAATTGAAAAAAATATTGTATACAAATATATAGCCAAACTGTACTAGTCAAAGAAGTAGGAATGTGTCGTTCACACGATATTCAAAAAAGGTTGCCGTAATCAACATATTCCTTTCTGTAACGTTTCGTCTCAACTTTTTACTCCTTAACCCTAGAATCATACGTACACGTCAAAACGACGAACGAACTTCTCTACCTGCTCCAATACTACAACTTGTCGGTACCTGCTTGCTGTGAGATTTCTGTTATCTAATTTATTTGTTGTTATAACACATAAGACGTATTTATTTTGTTTATAGTCATTGTCGTTTTGTTTGTATTGAAATAGTGTCCGTCAAAAGGACGTCGATGTATGATTAGGCGATGTTTTTTTTTTAAAGATTTTGTACTTCACATATAAAAGTTTTCCTAATTTTTCTAAAATTTATTAAAGATATGCATGTTATAATTAATTTATTCAATGATTATGATAATGTGAAAGGTGATTACAGCTGTTTGGCTTATAGAGACGACATATTACTGAAGTTTTAATATATTGAATGAAAACTAAAGAATGCGTTTAAAGTGACATAATAAAAGATTAACAATTTATTTTGTGGAAAATATTTTAATTTTTATTATTTTTTGAGATCTTATTCGAAAAATTACTAACAAATTTTAGAAAATTTACTAATGTGCCTAATGGGGAAATAACTACATATCTATAGGAATATTTGTGACCGAAAAATTTCACCTTCTGTAAAGTCACACATGTCCACTGACTCATAATAGTTCGTAAATTAATTATTAGAAACACATGTTTTATGATACAATTGATGTATTTATCTATTTTTTAATTTTTATAATGATAATGTGCTTTTATACAAAGATTAAAAAAATTAATAAATATTTATTTAATAAATATTTATTTATAGAAATTTTTCCAAATCCAATTTTATTTAAATATTTTGTTCGCTTTTGTAGTATTGTTATGTAAAAAAAAATGTTTTTTGCAAATAAACTCTAAAACTCTCCGTAAAAAGTCCACCCATCAAAACGACGTCGATGTATGATTAACGTTTCTCGTAGACCAACGTATGATTCTAGGGTTAAATCATCAAAACATAAGAAGTCTCACTTAAAAAAAAGTGTATAACGAAGCACACATAATCTAAACTGTTGATAAATTCTGAAAAAGGACAAATATTATCCTGTCAAAATAGATCACCAAATAAACGAGATTTTTTAACTATATACAAAATCGACTATATCCCTGTACTACATACATATCCAATATTCAATTAATATAATGAATATACCCATGACAAATAAACCAAACCGAGGTCATCTCTCAAACATCGAATATTCGAGTTCGGTAATTTACGCGAAAACTATTGGGAATTTCAATTTGGCGTTTCAATAATAAAATCAAATACTAATCAATAGGCTATTACAGTATATTGTATTTCAATATGAATATTTTGTCAGTAACCAAAAAAAAAAAAGGAAAACATGGAACTAATAATGTCATTCCACCTCTATGTATATATCTAATCTTTTATTGAAGGGATTTAAAACGGTGTACACTATTTGCCATATAAATAGTTCCAACCTCCTGGGTAACCTTTCTGTGGTTCCGAAACTACCTATAGCAAATGCTAATGCCACCTATTATACTAGGGTGGTTCTTAAAAAACTAATATTTAAAAATTACTTAGGGCACCCGTTCATTTTGTTCCACAATATGAAAAAAGTATGAAATGAAAAGATTATGATTTAAGTCATAAATTAGGACACTACATTAACTTTTAATTACACTCACTCATAGCTTATTAAATAGATTTTCCCAGAGCCTTCACTTTGGACACCTTTTCACAGAGTCACTTTGGTGTCCACCAACTTAATGAAATTTTATAGAAATTTTGAAAAATCTTCGATTATTTTGAAAATTCAAAACTTGGTAGCGACCCCTAAAACATTTTCTAAAAATCTAAAATTTTTATCGAAGTCTTTTTTCATATTGTGGAACAAAATGAACGGGTGTCCCTAGTAATTTTTAAGCACTAGTTTTTTAAGGACCACCCTAACCTATACATTATGTGTATCGTGACACTTTTCGTATGAAGAACGTATCCATGTTAAAGTTATTAGGACATATCTACTTGAATCACTGACCAAAGTTCATAAATTTTGCCTTTTAAAAATATTGACAAAGTTTACTAAAAAATATCCTCTTTCTTTAGTTAAATTTAAAATATTATTATAGGTATTGGGAAATCGAATGGAGGCGTGATTTAATATTTAGTCTATCCGCAGTAGTTGTTCCATTTGTCACCAGATGACACTGAAGAAATAGTGGCAATTTTGAGTTGTCCATTTTTGCTTGGTAACAATAAATTATTATGAACAAATAAGAACAACATTCAGAAAATTTGCTATTTTTTTTTTCGTTAATTTTTCAGTTGTAGTTAATGTTTGAAATGTCAGTTGCAATACATGATTCACTATCAGATATAATAAACGTAGAAAATTTTGCGGGCACAAAATCGCTAGAAACCTGTACTTCGAAGTCAGTCAATTCCTTTATGACACTGATAACATTCGATTCAATTGTAAATTCGATTTCATCAATTTTTTTCTTTCATGACATCAAATGCATTGTCTTCTTCATCTCCTCTTTCTTTTTCTCTTTTTTCGGCGTTGTTAACTGCATCTAAATTACCGTGAGAAACAGTCGAATTACCTCTTATTTAAACATTTTTATGAAGAAGTTTCTCTTAAATGTTTTCTCTTTTGATACGGCTCGAGTTCTGTTGATGAATTATACTTTGTATTGATTGTATAATATGGAAGCTTGAGAGATGGAATAGATATTTTCTTGGTGTATATTGCTAGGGTAAATGCGGGAGAGATGCCGCGTCGAGAGAGATGCCGCAGTAGCCATAGTTCGTCCGTTGATTGATCGATAGCGCTATTAATGGATTATATGTTTAAAATAAGTTTCTTATTTAAGCTGTATATGGTAACATTTATGATTAGTCCATCAGTTTAGTAATTATCAAACTTTTTATTATTGAAAAGTAAGTTTTTTTCACATAATATTTCATTGTTTTAATGAAAATGAGTTTTGTTATTAATTCAGGTATATTTTAAAAGTACTGTATAAAATTTTAGGTTGGAATTCCGCACTATGCTTGCTATAGCAACATGCGGCATCTATCCCAACAAAAAGGAGAGATGCCGCATCATATTACATGTTAAAAACATAAACTTATATACCTTAATTATGCAATTTTTTTTTGTGGACTGTAAATTATGCCACGTAAATATAAAAGATCCATTAACGGATCAGGAAGAGCCCTCATATTAGTGAAGATAACGAAAATAATGATGATTGCCTGTGTATTGAATGTTTTGAAAGGTACTCAGAAACAAAAAAAAGTTGACTGGTTAAGATGTATAAAGTGCCAAAAATGGTTACATATGGCATGCATCATGTATGGAGATGTGCGTAAAATGAAAAATGTTTAATATGAACTATGCGGCGTCTCACCTTCTTTGATGCGGCATCTTTCCCATAGGTGCGGGAGAGACGCCGCTTTGCAGACTCTATAAAAATGTCATTTTATACTAATACACCCATAATATATTTGTGTATGCATTAGTTATTATGTGTGCGTACTTGTCAACTACCAGAGTCAAATTCATTACTTTTGAAATTATTAAAATTAGAAGATTGAATAATAATCAAATATTAATACTGTTACATGTATTATAAAATTTAACTTGTTTTTCTACACATAAATTATATTTATTTATAGAGCAAAAAATAGACTTTGTAATTCATTCACCTTAAATTAGGGTAAAATATATTTAATGACAAGTCATAAAAAAAATCACAATTGTTTAAAGTTCACTTGATTCATATGGAAGGTACAAATAGCCTTTCTGCAGTAGTTTACTTTCGGGCCACCGGATAGCATATCAAAATTTTCCAATATTATTTACTAATTTAAAAAGAATCATAATTCTGCATTAAAAGCTACACCTGAAAGTTTTTCTAGAAGAATCGATTCAAAATCAATTGGTGTGTAACCAAAATTAATTTATACAATTTTAACAAAAAGTAAGTTAATTAGGAGCAGAATATTTTTAAAAATAAAATTAATTATTATTATTAAAAACGATATAAAAAGATGAAAATTTATTTACATAAAGTGTCCCAGATAAGAAGTTTAAGTACGTTTTTATAATACAAAATTAACTTGAGTACAAAATTGTCACGAATTTAAAAATCTGTATACACAAAAGACGAATCATCTTTTTTTTATATATTTTTTTCTAATTATAAATTTCTTTCGGAATTTCTCCCTATTAATTCAATTATATATTCATGTTAAAAAAATTTCTCTTCAAAAAATTATAATGATTGAAACGTACAAGAAAAAAAAGGTGGGTAAAGAAAATTACAGGGTGAACACTGAAAAAAGTTGCAATATGATTTCTTGGTGATCTCATTGTGTATAGGACAAAATTTATTTTGATTGATCGACAATTATATTTCGTCCATACGGAATAATTACAGTGGTCACTATGAAACTGTGCACTACCAAACTGTTACACAACCACCACTCGTGTACGACAAACACAGAATGTTTGTTTTGTTATTGTCGTAGTACAGGTACATGCAGTACACCAGCCACTGGCGCCTACATATTCTTTTGCTTATTAAATTTAATAAAACTGAATTAACAAAAAACAAAAATTTAACGTTCTTACTATTGAAGGTCGGTTGAAAATTATTAAAAAAAAAAATACACCAGAAATGCAATGGTATGTAGTGGTCGGTGCAAATTTGAGGGGAAGTACGTAAAATTGGAAGATCAGGGGTGTCGGCAAACTTTTATGTGGGGTGTTGGTAAATATTATTTATTTGAATTTATGTTTTGTAATGAAATTAAATGTTATATTAATGAATAACGAAAAACCAACTTCATCATCGAATTTATCAGCGTAAAAGACGCCAAATAGTGAAAACTGATAAAAATTCTAGAATATTCTATTCGTCAACTAGCAGAAATATAAAAAAATTGACTTCACTATTGAATTGGTTACTAAAAATTAGATTAAGCAGCGCAGTTTGACAAAAATTCTAGAATGTTCTATTCGAAAACTAACAATGATATTGAAAAACCGGTTGCACCATTTAATTGATCATCGGAAAGAAAACGAAATATAACAATTTGATAAATGTTCTAGAATATTCTATTCTGGCTGACGAATAGATCATCCTAGAATATTTGTCAAAATGGTACATTTATTTTATATTAGTATAATTTTGGTTGGACAATTAAATGGTGCAATCGATTTTTTAATATGTTTGCCAGTTGACAAATAGAATATTCTAGAACATTTGCCAAAATGTGCTATTTGGTCTCTTTTTAGGCAACCAATTCAATGACGACGTCTGTTTTTGGATATCTTTGCTAGTTGACGAATAGAATATTCCAGAACATTTGTCAAGATATGCTATTTGGCCTCTTTTTCAATGACAAATTAAATGCTGTAATTGATTTTTCGACATCTTTGTTAGTTCACAAATAGAACATTCTAGAATTTTTGTCAAACTGTGCTGCTTAGTCTCATTTTTAGTTACCAATTCAATAGTGAAGTCTGTTTTTTGATATCTCTGCTAGTTGACGATTAGAATATTCTAGAATTTTACGTTACTCATTTTGCATATTACCTATGCAGACAGAATATGTGTATAATATTTGCAGTGAAATTTTGAAATTGTTAGAGGTTACAAAACCATTAAACAATATTACCTACGGTGATGACTGGCTTGGTACATAAATTTTCACCAACACAGACAAACAACCACGTATCTTTGAGAGAAAAACCCTACTAAATCGCTGACGTCACTACGTAAATTCGGAGTACGTACCATTGGATGTCCAATTTATTCATAAATTTCTTAAATGTGTAATCAAAATTTTACTTTAGTGCCTATCTCACTATGAAACTGTTATTTTAGTCCCGTGCTGTAACACTTTCACGGTGTCTACTGTATAGTGCATTGAAAAAAGACGGTAGTAACGACGTTTCTCTCAGAGTAGCCAAATTTGGCTTCACTAATCAAGAGCTGTTTTATACTTTAGCTAATTTACTTTGCATAGAATTTATTTTTTTCTACTCTTGCTGAAGAACACACTCATTACATATACGTTAATTGTTGAGAAAGTTAGGCATTATTCAAAGGTGTGGAGGAATGATCATTATTCAATACCTTTCGACCAATGAAATCACCGTATTAACCATTATTCAATGGGCTTCCGATTGTTTTGTGAATAATATATCTATAAGTTTTAATTTCATATATTATGTTGCGTAGTAACGTCTAAGTAAACAAAACAATTTGAATTTTATTTTAATCATTTCCATATATACATATACAAACATTTAATGAAAATGATAGATTAAAAATTTTATTCTTTTAATTTTAAAAATTTATATTCAATTTTATTTAAATCAAAAAGGTAGAAAGTCGTAGAAAAATTATAGTATTCTACTCATTTAGATGCATTACGACACTCGCCTCGTAAACTTGGCTAGTGTTGCAATTTCATCTTCGTGAGTAATAGCTATTATTATCAGCTCGTTGAATAATATATTATTAAAACTGTTATCTTATTTTAGTGTCTTTTAATTTGCTAAGAAGCAACGTAAGAATGACTTTAAGTCTTTCCTGAAGTGGCTAAAAATCAGATTTCGTGAAATCAAAAACTTAAATGTGACCTTTGAAAGATGATATTGATTTATTTAATGAAATCAAAATTTTTCCTGAAGTTTTACATTCCAGAATCACAATTTTACAAATATATATTATAATATTCACTTAAAAATATGTAATTTATGTGAACTGTATCCAAAATTTTGTTGCCACTTTGAAAACTATATTAACTTTATCAATTAAAGTATTACTATTGTATCTACAGAAAGGTATTTTCCAAGACTGAATATAAATTACTTCATCAAATTTCTATACCAAAATTATCGAGGCACAGCTGTTCTATTTCAAAAGTAATGAGATGACAGCAGTTCTATTCCAAAAGTAGTAAGGTTACAGCGATTCTGTATCAATAGTAGTAAGGTAACAGTGATTCTGTATCACAAGTAGTAAGATTACAGCGATTCTGTACTACCATTCTTTTTTTGAAGCAAGTTCAAAAATTTAGGCAACTGACTTAACATAAAAGTGAAATAAAAAATGTATCTTTCTTTATTTTTTATCCTTAACTCACTCCTTGGGTACTTTTTGTTTAATAAATATTTTTTAAGTGCAATGAAAATTTCTAATTTAAATTTAAACTATATTTTTGAAATTAGGACAAATTTTCACAGCGAATAAAATAGTGGAGAACTTTTTATTGGTCATTTCATTGTGGGTAAGCATAATAAAAATGAAACAAAAGTTTAAATAAACATAAATTTATTCAAAAATACATAAATCTCTCGTGTAACAGTAAGTAAAAATCATAAATGGCTAAATAGTATTGTTTTATTTAATTTCTGTCTTAAATTAATTTTATTTTTTTTGTAAAGTAAAAGTGAATTTTTTTGCAAAATTTTCATCCTACACTTAATGTAAATGGATGCAATTTCTTGAATAATTTGCATTTCGTGTAAATCTTCACTTATCAATTCATTAACCACAGGATGAACATATTGAATTAAATTTAAATTCTGATAAAAATACTGTGTGACAATAAATAATTTGAAATTGCTTTTATACAGACAATTTTTATACAATCTAAATGCAATTTCTGATTGTTTTATTATTAGAAAAACTAATTTTGAAGAATAAATTAACTGACCGCGCCAAACAAATTTCAAAAAAGAGTAGTATTCGTTGCAACGCGACGTAATTTGCTTATCAGTTAATAAGTCAATAAAGTATTGATAAGTTAATTTTTTCTGTTCCAAAAGTAGCAGTTCTGTTCCAAACGTAGCAGGGTTACAGAGATTCTCTACCATAAGTAGAAAGGTTACAGTGATTCTGTTCTAAAAGTAGCAAGGTTACAGCGATTTTGTGGTAAGGTAACAGCGATTCTGTATCAAAAGTATTAAGGTTACATCGATTCTGTATCAAAAGTGGTAGGGTTACGGCGATTCTGTATCAATAGTAGTAAGGTAACAGCGATTTTGTATCAAAAGTAGTAAGGTTACAGCGATTCTGTATCAAAAGTAGTAAGGTAACAACGATTCTGTATCACAAGTAGAAGGTTACAGCGATTCCGTATTACAAGTAGTAAGGTTACAGTGATTCTGTATCAAAAGTAGTAAGGTAACAGCGATTCTGTATCACAAGTAGAAGATTACAGCGATTCCGTATCACAAGTAGTAAGGTTACAGCGATTCTGTATCAAAAGTAGTAAGGTAACAGCGATTCTTTATCACAAGTACAAGGTTACAGCGATTCCGTATCACAAGTAGTAAGGTTACAGCGATTCTGTATCAAAAGTAGTAAGGTAACAGCGATTCTGTATCACAAGTACAAGGTTACAGCGATTCCGTATCACAAGTAGTAAGGTTACAGCGATTCTGTATCAAAAGTAGTAAGGTAACAGCGATTCTGTATCACAAGTAGAAGGTTACAGCGATTCCGTATCACAAGTAGTAAGGTTACAGCGATTCTGTATCAATAGTAGTAAAATTACAGCGATTCTGTATCACAAGTGGTAAGGTAACAGCGCTTCTGTATCAATAGTAGTAAGGTCACAGCGATTCTGTATCAATAGTAGTAAAATTACGGCGATTCTGTATCATAAGTGGTAAGGTAACAGCGATTCTGTATCAGAAGTAGTAAGGTTACAGCGATTCTGTGCTGAAAGTAGTTAGGTCACAGCAGTTTTATACTAGAAGGTGTACAACTGCTGTGATCTAAAGGTAAAGGTAATTTTGAAATGGTTCTATACTAAATATCTTACGAAACCGAAATAGAAACTATATGTTAATTTGTGTTTTTTTCATTACAATGGTAACTTTATAATATAAAAAATAGAGCAACGGCGCATTTCGTCCAAAGATTTTATTTTCAACTGAAATTTTGTAAGTAATAATTTTATAATTTCGTTAACGTACTATGCCAGTATCTTTACAGATCCATAACGATCTACCATTTGTTCAGAGTTAGGTCATTCAACCATTGGGTAATTCCATGGTCACTCACATTACAATTTGATTTAAAATTGGGATTAAAATCTTTTGAATTTTCGTATTTAATGAGTAAATCCATTAAAATTTAGTCTAATTAAATCGAATACGATTTGAACTTTTAAATAAAGGAAATTAAACAACAAAAATTGCATATAATTTTTTTTATACAAGATAAAGTAGGTGGTCACTTACATTACTCAAAAAGGAACATAATTTTTCATCTTGTGCGCAATGAGAATTTTCTGTTCTGTTTTCATAGCAAACAGCTTCATTTAAGTAAATTTAAACAAATAATGTTTCAATAAATTATTTCAATAATAAATTTCATAAAATATTATATATTTTTGATAAACAAGTAACTTTTAATCGGTCACTTACATTAAATCTCTTTGGTCATTTACATTACAGTCACTTTAAAACAAGTTCTATTAAAAAGTAAATAGTTTATTAGTTTGATTTTTTGGAAAATATGATAGAAAACAAAGATAAAAGTTTATTTTTAGTAATTAAAAAAACGTCTGTCGGTTTTGATAGCCTCCATTACTCGAATTCGTAGCTTGACAAAAAATCAAAATAATAATCAAAACGAGTATAGTAATTATCTCAGCATAAAGAAAAAGGTAAATTTAGCTGTATTTTAATATTCATTTGAAAAAAATTACAAGTTTCAGTATTTTTTTTAAATAAGTCATAAATTTTTAAGCCAGATTTACAAAATAAAAACAATTAACGGTAAAAAAATAAAAAAAAAACGTTGTATATCAGTGATTTAGTCTTTTGAGTATCAAGTAGGCATGATTCTGATTAATTATTTTTATTTTTTAATTTTTACTAAAATTCCATCATTTCATGGAATTGCCCCATTGACTGTATAGCAATTTGTGAAATGTAAAAGTAACAAAATGCAACAAACTGTTATATTGTTGTATGGAATTCGTTTTCAAGTCACATTTAACATTAAACAGCCGTTATAAAACAGTGGAGTAACATCAAGTGACTTTATATTATTATCTTGACTAGATTTAATTATTGGAAAAATGTCTGTCAATTTTCTAAAAAAACAGACAAGAAGATATTATTTTTTAAAAGAAAAATACTCGTTTGTTTGAAATCTTTGTTACTTTAATCTTTATTATTATTATTGTATTTGATAGAAAAAGTTTTTTTTTTCGCCCCACCGACCACCCGTAGTACCACCCGTCGCCCTTTACCTTCGTTCGACGACATCCGCCCGACACTAGGTTTTACCGACAACAAATATCAGATTTAAATCATATAAAAAAATATATTTGAAATTGACAATTTCTCGAATTGGAACTTAAGTAATTTAATTTAAATGTAATCTTCAAGTAAATCATTCACTCTACTATTGTACGTCTATTCTCGTCTTACACAATTTATTATTTATCGTGTTTATTTTCGATTCATATCTAGTGTCTTTATTCGGTGATTCTATTTAATCGAACAGCGACATATTGTTTTAATAATTTATTATTCAGAGTCCGAAATTTTCTAACCTCTGATCGTAATTGAAGAGGTGGATTCTAAAAGGCGCTAAGTCATTTTTTGTCTAATGTGAGATCTTAGTTGATGCAGAATGTTCAAGTCCAGCTCTACACGATTTTCGTAGTGCCACCCTTCAAAATGAGTTTAGTCTACTGTAAAATGAAGTCAGTAACAGTTTTATTTCAAAACGCTTTAAGTCAAATTAATCGTAAACCATTGCATTTTTTTTCCCAATAATAGCTGGTATTATTTTCCAAATTTGCTTGTAGACAGATTTTCTGTTATGTCAAACACATGAAATAGCTAATAATGCACTGTTTAAAATGTTTCTTGAATAAAATATATCTGTATTTAAACAAACTAGGTTTATTTTAACCAACTCAACCCAACTTTTTAAAGGTTTTTTTTTTTTTCAATATAATCTATTGAAAATTATATGTATAAATATGAACAAATAAATAACATCAATAATAATTATTATCTAAGAACTTGAAAATAATTTAAAAAGATTACTACATTTGCCTACGTAGATAGTTTTTTACATTTCCTGAAAAATTGCAAAAAGTGACTTAGCGCGTTTTGGAATCCACCTCTTCAATTGGTCAAATTTAGACGAATTTAAACCAATTATTCATATAATATCAAATACAGTTTTAACTAAGTACTTGTTTCTTTTTTTCCACTTTTGCTTCCAAATAACGAAAACCCATTGCGCATGTACTGGTCACACGATACATTTTGTAGATAGCGCAGTGTGACGATCCGAAAATCCGATGCCTTGTTGGTGGACATCATAGCGCCGGTAATAAACCACTGAAATCAAAAAACAAAAAAGATTTATAAAATATATGAACAGTATCGGCACCTATACCTATAATATCAATAAATTGCTGAAAGAAAAAAAAATGGCGGATGTGTGAACTTTTGATTACGATATTTATGTTATTTTTCGCTCTTTAAAGTAAATTTAAAAAATATTGAAAGTGTATCGGACTTAGGTAGAGGTGCCGAAGAATTGAATTATCTTTAAAATGAAAAATTAAAAAACAGGATCCATCGAATAGTTTTCGAGTTATCGTGTTAACCAGTTCCAAAAGTATGGTTTCGAGATATTATAAAGTATATATAAAGAAACGCATTTTCAAAATTTTATATTTAATACTCATTATTGCGTGAACTACGTTTTTTGAGTTTTTCTTTTATAGAAAGTTGGATTCGGTTAATGTGCAAAAATCTTTTTTTTAAAATTATTTTCAGCAAAATCACTTTGGGAACATATTCTACAGATAATTTACTATCAATTTCGTCAAAAAATCGATTTTTTGATCATATCTCAAGTATAAACCTTCCCTTAAAGTACTTTCAGCAAAATCACTTTGGGAACATATTCTACACAAAATTAGCTACCAATTTCTGCAAAACAAAAAATCGATTTTTTTAACGATGCTCAAGTAAACCTCCCCTTAATAGCAAAAATAGACCTACTATACTGTTTTGCCCTGGTATACGTTTTTGTACAGGTTTCCCCTATTTTGTATCGTATAATTTTAAACATGGTCGTGTCGCTTTCATAATGATTTACCGATTTCTACTATCTAAAACGCACGATTCCGGAAACTTTTTACTCGAAAAAAAACAGAAGGAAAACATCAAGAAATGTACTATCTCTATCTTATGAATATATTTCTTTTTGTACTGTTTGAAATAGTATTGATTGTGTTAACACTTCTAGATAATTTTTTTTTTTAGAGAAATATAAATAAAGTAATAAATTAAATTAGCCGTCAACGCAATACGTATTCGATGGTCACTTGTGATAATTTATGGCCCAATTTTGTGCCAATGGGGCTCCAGTGGCCTAATTTGGCATTGTCTAGACATGATTGGAAAAGTCTTCAAAAAAAAAAAACAAAAACAAAAGGGTATAATACATTTAACCCTTTGCACTCGATGGGCGCCGCCACGGCGACACAATAAATATTAATTCCACTCGATTTACATTAACCTTCCGCTCTCAGTACGATATCACTCCGCTCCCGATTCGATAAAATATTCTTACATAATAAATAATGAGTGTATTCACATCATCGCGCTCTGACATCGGTCCGATATCAGTCATGGTTCACTCTCGCTTCAATACCACTCCAATACCAATACAACTGAGATAATATTTTATCGGAGCGATATCAGACCCTATATCGATGATAGTGAACACGTTTTTGATTCCATTTCGCTCCGTTTCTCAGCCTTCTTCATTTATTTGAAAATTATTATATTGAGAAAACATGATACAATACAACGACGCGACGTCTTGCTACAATACATTGTGATTAGGGATTGTAAATTTACCGACTTTTTCATTTACCGGTAATTCGGTAAATTTTTTTAGCAAAACCGGTTTACCGGTATTTTACCGGTATTTTTTAAAACGCAGAAAATATAAGAATAAATATTAGAAAAAAATAAAATAAAAACGTAAAATTATTTTATTAAGATAATTATATACACTATACAAAATAAAAGTTATGTAAAAAAAAATTGTATCTGTTTGATTTTACGACTTGGTAGGTATCTACAGCTTCCTTCACAGAAATATACCGCCCATTGTTATTGTTTGTTCAAAAAATAGTTTTAAATCTTGTTAAATAATCATAAAATATGAATCAATTATAATATATACCTAACTGTAATAAAAATTTACTTAGCGCTTCTAACAATGTAATCATTTAACGTAATGTTTAATTATTTTGAAAAAAGTATAGCTGAGTACAGCTGATTTAAATAATATGTAAGTAAATACAAAAAGGACGCTTTATATGCATTTTAAAACTTACCATTGCATTGTGCGATTTTATTGTATCACATAATAGTTTATTATGGATACACAGTAAGGGGTAATTTGATTGTGTACATTTACGTTCAATAAACTTGATCATTCTTCTATGAAATAAAATGAACTTATAAAAATTTTCAAATATATTATTTTTAATTTATCGAATTACCGGTAAAAAATCAGCGATTTACCGGTAAAAATTTTAAGGCATTTTTAGTAATTTACCGGTAAACTGGTTTACCGGTTTACCGGTATTACAATCCCTAATTGTGATACATACTACTAAAATTAACTAATAGATATATTGTATTATGGATATTATGTTTTCCTAATACAATAGTGTTTGCAGCGTTTTAAAACTACTGTCGAATAGCTGAGTACCCATACTGAAAAATGGTTCGAGTGCAAAGGGTTAATTTTATGTGTTCTAAGAAGAAAATTTATAAAAATTTCCGTGAAAAACACGAAAAAAAATTATTGAATAAAAGAGTGAAATAACAATCCAAATCGATACAATCTTAACTCGTGATAAGTACACAAAACTGTATTTGTTATGATCGAAAACTGAATGGAAGTTTTTCTTTATTCCCGTTTCCTCTACGATACTTATTGTTTTTCCACACACAGTATCAACAATTTCAGCAATTTTTCACGCGAAAAAAATTTAATAATCAAAAATTGTTTTTCATTTGTACGTGATCTGAAAATCATTTATGGGAAAAAATTCAAAATCAAAACGACGGTATGTGAATATGTTTCAAGTGAAAACTACATAGATTTTTCGCCATTTTTCCGATCCGTTTTTCCTATTATTTAGAGCATAAAATAAAATAATATTACCGGAAAACAGTAGGTGAGAAAGAATGAGGAAATAGAAATATTTTGAGTTTAATGATTATTGTATTCCAGTGTTCTAACACACACTTTAAAAAATTGCTCAAATTGTCGTAATTTTGGTTATACACGAGATGTGTGAATAAAGTTGGGGTTACATTGAACAGAAATTTGTGCGAGTTCGTACGAATTAAACAAATGCATACACATTCGGACATGTGTGTTTTTTCGAATTTATGCGAATTCGTACGAAAGGAAGGACTTAAGACGGTTCTACACGATGCTACGAACACCTTCCAACATTGAACGTTCGATGGTTCGTCGCATCGTGTGGCCGTTGTTCGAACCTACGAGTGTCCAATGTCGAGCGTCAAACGTTCGCATTTGGTCGTGTCCCGTTCGATGTCGGTATTCTTGCACCGAGTCAAAGGGATGCTTCGAACGTTTGAAGGTCAGTGTTGGTTGCGTTGGTTGGTTCGACTTAGCAGCTGCACGACTCGTTCATGTGAAGAGAGACAACATCAGTGTATAACATTAGAGATAACATCAGACAGATAACAGCCTCGTCCACTGAGTACCAACACATCATCATTCGTATTGGATCAAACATTCGATTCACCGTGTAGCAGATACATTCGTCGCACCAACTATCGAACTTAATTGCCTCAAACGTTCGATCGAACGTTGGAAGGAACGTTCGTAGCATCGTGTAGAACCCGCTTTAGAAAAATTTATTGTTTTTCTTGACCAGAGACGGTCTTTATAGGATCATAAAACTCAATATTATGACAACAGATTTTTTAAAGAAGTTCTAAAATCAGAAATTTTAAAGGTGGCAATTTGAATAAATAAAATTCGGTACCTAGTTGGATTCATTCGATTTGTAACGAGAGTCTGGTATCCGGTGCATCCAGAATCTAAAATATTAAGGGGGACCACTAGTGTGACTGCCTGAAAAAAGGTAAGTTTTGGGAATTTTTTAAAGAAAACTGCTGTATACAATGATTTAATATTTTAAGGATATATTTGTTGATATATAATAAATTCACGATAAAATTTTTGGACCAAAAAATTGAAAATTCAGTGAATTATTCGCGATCTCCCAAGGCTCCAAAACAAAAAAGTTCCCCCACTGCTGCAGTGATACCGACCTTCACAGTGCCAGAAATCAAAAAAACGAAAAAGCCTATTAAACTAGAAAATATTGCCCGTGCTATGAACCTCAATGGAAAAAAAAAGTTGAAATTTAACAAAATGGCGGAGTTTTTAAAAAAAAAAAGTTTCAAATTTTGTACGAAAATTTGATGATTTTTGGTTTGCAAAAATTACATTTTTTATTCGATCAGAAAACTGGAGGTTCTTGGCACGAAGAGATATATATATAAGAGAAGCTGCAATAAAAATCAAATCGATCGGATGATTTGTCTTCGAGTTATAACTGCAGCAAATTTGAAAAATGTAATTTTTAATTACTTTACCTATTAGTTATAATCACTGAGAATTTTTACTAAAATAATTTAGGATGTACTCACTATAACAGTCATAGTAGAACTAGATGAGTCGGTCTTGCTTCTCCACAACATGTGACTGGCAGCGACGTCCAGAAACTCCTGAATTATCAACCTTCATACATTTTTCAATACCTCAAAGTTAAGAATGAAAATCAGAATCCACTCTTCGGATGGCTGTAACTCAAAAACTATTTGAGATATGCATTTGAAATTTTAGTATGTTATTTTTAAAGGTATAGATTATCGAAACATGAAAAAAAAAATTTTAGAATTTTTTCAAAATGTCACACTAGTGGTCGCACTTAAAGAAATGAAATAAGTTAGTAATTAAAGTATGTGAAATAAGCCGTAAACTTCTTCAAAACTTCTTCAAAATTAATTTTTCGTGGAATCCGTAAAACATATGTCTAACTTTCGACTTTGTATTTCGGGAGCAGTTGTTCTTTTCGTGTATATTCCGCCCAAAAAACATCACGGTTGTGATATATGTCGCCCAACAGTGATCAAGGTAAGTCGACTGTTATAGAACGACTGAAAAATTCTTATTTTCGTAGCTTCTTGAAAAAAGAAAATTATTAAATACACGAGAACAAAAAAGAAAATTGAATACGTGTCTTATATCAGAAAACAATAAAGAGATGGAAAAATACGAGGAAAAAATAAATACAAAACAAATAAAAAATTTTTCATACAACGAAATCCTAATTTTATTTTCTACACCAATTACTGTCAAAAAAAATTATTTAAAATTTTTTCTTGCATATTAATAGGTTTATTTTTATTTTATCTGGTGGTTTATCAAATCAAAAGCAAATGCCACTACTGAAATAAAACTGAGCAAATTTGATTTAATTCTTTTCGTTTTCTTATTTAAGAGAAAAAAAAGAAATTTCTCTACCATGAAATATTGCCGGCAGGAGAATAATGGCACAGTGTGTCCAAAAAGTACTTGACGCAAGACATCCAATTATTGATAATCGAATAATCAGTATATATATATATATATATATATATATATATATATATATATATATATATATATATATATATATATATATATATAATAATAATAATAATAATAATTTTATTGATGCTAATACAAATAAATGTTTACATAAGTCAAAAATAAAAATTGATGCAATGTTTACATAAAAAAATTAAAAGATAAATAATCGTTAAAATTATAAAAACAATTTTTTGCAAGGAATCGTTTCAAAGTCTGCTTAAATATTGAAAGTTTTAATTCTTTCATACTTATGGGTAATTTATTATAAAACAGTGGTGCGTAATAATTTACACCGGTCTTAATTCTAACAAGGCGATGAAATTCAATATATATGTCGTTCTTCTTTCTAGTGTCGTACGAATGATTATCTCTGTGAGACCGATAATTTTTTTCATTTTCTTTAATATGAATTAGGCATTGCAATATATACAAGCACGGAACTGTCAGAAGATTGTGTTCAATATAGTTATAGTTCAATATATATATATATATATATATATATATATATATATATATATATATATATATATATATATATATATATATATATATAGGGTGTAATTTTACCAACTCTGGAATAGGATTTTTATGTGAAAATCATGATATTTTTTAGTCAAAATTAACACTATGAGGCCCAAGCACTTTCATAGTAAACTTCCCCGGAAGCCGGCAATATTTAAAAAGAAAAAACTTTATATAAACAAATACATAAAATAAAATGATTCAAACACTGAATAGATTCAACACAGTTCAACATTTATGTGTAAAACTGTAAACATACGTACGTGATACGTACATACTACATATACACTGACATTCAAATCAATTTTATTTAAAAATATAAATTATATTTTTTATGTACCTATTTTTTGTTTATCTTAAAATTTTTTATACATAGAAACCAAAAGAGTAGTGTGTGTTGGTATGTATTTGTGTGAGTAGAAACACATCCGTGTGATGAATGATGATAAACATCGCACACATAATGCGTAACCAATTAATCAAATAATCATTGATCGCGGTCGGCTTCTGGGGACGTTTTGTTTGGTTTCGGATGCCGAAGCCATGGGACTGAAAGTGTTAATAGCAATTTTAAAAGGTAAACGTTTTTAAAAGATTCATTCAGTATACTAATGCTTTTGAAAATTTTCATTTTATAGCTATAAAAAGCTTCGTATAGCTTCAATTTTATAGCATAGCAAATGAATTAAATCTTTAAAAACGTTTATCATTCAAAATTACCGTTAATTTTTCTTTTGGTACTATCGTGCTGTCCCAAAAATATGTCATACGGACTTCAACTGTTACATTACGGTCAGTATTATGATTTTCAGATAATGAAAATCCCGTTCCAAAACATCCGGTAAAATTTCATCAAAATCCATCAAAAGAAAAAGATAATAAGAGTTGTAAAAGTACACTCTGTATATATACAAAATGGTAATTTTTTGTTATATTTGCACGACCAATAGATTACGCAATTGCCTTTCCGTATTTTGAATCATTACTGTATTTTTAGGATATTTTAATGTCTGAAAAATGAAAACTATATGTGAAACACACTGTACGGGATAGAAAACATATATCCCTTCCAGGAATTTATTTTCTCTATATAGTTCGGAAAATATAATTCAGGTGGTGCTCTTACACACGTGTACGTTCTTTGTGACGAAGTTTTTAATTATTTTCTCGTTCAATTTTGTGCCGAAATGTTTTTTTTTTATTTTTTGTTCAAAAATAGCTCGAAATCTTATAAATTAAATTGAAATTCAAAATTGACTTGAAGCAAAATGAAAGTTTGAAAATAATTTCGTGAAAAAATCTTTCACCTTTTCGTGTGTTTTCGTATTTTATTTTTTTTTTTTACTTGATATTTATACGTACCTTATAGAAAATATCTGCCCGGATTTTTTTTTTATAAATGAAATTTTAAATTATATAATTACCGAATGTCAGAAACACAATCTGGAAATTTTAAACAAATTTTTTTCAACTGTCTGCATTATTAGTTTTCATTTAACTTTATATTATTAATGGATGATGAAGTTTGTTTTTGATTTTTTTTTATTTTATTTAGAAATCAAAAAAATAATGAATTAATTTAGCCCTTGGGCAACGTGAAATAAAAATATAAATATGTTTAATTTGGTGCCCGCCGGGGCAAAACAAAAGTATCTTGTTGTCTACGTTTTAAGGAAAATTGCCTTTTTAATTTATTTTTAAGAATTTCTTATTTAAAACAAGAAAAAAAAATATTCGAAAAAAACAATTATTTTTTAGTGTAAATAAACATCGTATGTTTAACTTTATATTTAAAATAGTTTTGTATCGTTAATCTGGATAAACAGCTTTGGCGTCAAATTGCTCAAAAAGAGCATTTTTGCAAATATCCGGAAAAAAATTATATCTGTCAGTTTAACTGGGTGACAATATCATTTGACTTGTTACCTTTTTACACAAATGTATCGATTTTCGTCAAATAAATACCTTTGAAACGAAATATTTCTTGAGAATGAGTAATTAAATCGTTTTTGGAATAGTATTTACAACCAAGAAATTTTGTAATTTTAATTTTTTTTATTAAAAAGTTAATAATATTCCAGATATCTGTCAAAAAAGTATTAACATAGGTATCGCTCCTGTAACACGGTTTCATAAAGCACAGTTTCGTTCTAATACGACCAGAAATCCTTAAATAAAAGTTTTTTTTACTATGTTTACATATCATAGGTATTCATTATGCGCAGTAGAACCGAGTGAATCCTTGAAGGTTTCGTAAATGATAAAATTAAAAATACAAACTTGAGTATTAAACTTTTCTTATGCACTATAGGAGTAAAATACATTCCGGTACCTTTTGAGTTGGACAACACAAATTATCCTCCCTCAAAATAATATTTACGTCATTATTACACAATTTTGCCTATCACTATCTGGGTTTGATAATTTCAGGAAACTATCTACCGTGTTATCGAAGACAAACTCATAAATATTTATTCTGCATTAATGGTGTCCATATCCCGTTAAGAGAAATTACTGGGTAATGACCTCAGTAATAACCTCTACCTGAATTTTTTCGGATCTTTTAAAGCATTTATTCGCCCTTTGACCTTCAAATGACCTTGAACCTAACGTGATAGAGGTCAACCGACCCCGGATTCGGAATCAACGACCCCAGAAACCCTAAGGTACCCTAGTGAGATCTAGAGATACTCCGTATATCAAATGTTGACCTGTGTTATCTCCTGAATGTAATGAATTGTGAACCCATGTAAAATTGACAACTTTGACCCTCGATATTTCGAGAACCGAACGCAGCCTCAATCTGAAATTTTCAGGAGATTAAAGTCTCATAATAAACTATCATTTAGCATACATTTGAAGTTCGATGTCAAGGGCTGCCAAATAGGCGAAAAATGGCTTGTTTTTGCGGTCACTCTTTCAACGGTGAAATATGAAAGGCAAATTAAACAATAAAGTTATTTTAACCTCCTCGTTCCAACCGTCGACCATAGTCGACATAAAACAACATTTCGTAGGAAATTTTTATTACCCCTTTAGAGTGGGCTGACAGCACTGACAGGAGTACCACTGTCTTCCTCATGGATAGTAGCACATTACAGAATTTTTTTCAGTTGGATCCACGTTCATTGTTGATATTCCACAGCAATTTGAAAATAGCGCATCGTTACAAAGGGTAGTCCTCAGCGTCTTCGTGCATCTAAATATTTTTTTAGTATATCAAATAAATTATTTTCAAATATGTGGGGGTTAATATGTTATTATGAATGTCCAGAGAAGGAAATTAGATATTTGCTTAGAATATTTCATGAGTTTGGTTGTCATAGTAACGCCAGAAACTTTTATGTCGACTATAGTTGACATTTGGAGACCGGCTACGTAATAATTAAAAAAATATGTTTATGTAAGTAAGTACATTTCTGAAGATATTTTCAATCTGGTTACAGAAAAAGCCAATCGTAGCTATATTGAAAAAAGGGCGCCCGCTAATTTCAAATAATGAGCAATCAAAAAGGTTTTTTGGTGCCTCCATCAATATGTCCGTAATGGGACTTCCAAGAACAAGAATGTACTATCATTCCAAAACAAAGGTTTTTTTCAATTGCAATCTTGCCCAGAGACCAATTTTTTGCTATCAGGAGAAATTTAAAAGTTGTTTATGACAATGAAGTGACTCCAGAGGAAAAGGCTGCTTCCAAATGTTGGAAAGTGAACCCTCTTATAAATGTATAAACCCTCATATGTTCATTATCATTACAATAATTATTATTTTGTAGTTATTAAACATGTTTTCCATTCATCTATTGTGTTTTCTTAGCCAACTATTTCTATAAATTGTTAAGAAATTAACACTGTTTTAGATGTCAATTGAGTAAGCGTAATTCCAAATGTCTACTATAGTCGACATCAAGTATTTTCAGTAAAAAAAAAACAAAAAAAAAAAAAAAAACAATGTGGTTTTTTTTATTTCTTTTAATAGTAATGAACATAAATTTTACAAAAAATCAAAAATTTGAAAAAAAAATTTTTATTTGGAATGAGGAGGTTAATATGAAACAATTTACCATTAAATAATTAAATGATATTTCCTCTGATTTGCCTCGTATTTTTTGTCTTTGTTTGCTTCGGTTTTGTCGGTGAACAATTGTTCGTAAATATTTGAATACAAGTATTTTTTTTTCTTTTTTGTTTAAATTCAATTTTTTTAATCGACTACAAAAATACAATTGAAATAACTTGTTCGACTGTGCGCTCAAGTAATGTGACACCGACGCTTGCGGGAGACAGTTCCCTGTTGCCAGCCAATACCAACGTGGTCGTCTGCCTGCAAAAAGTGGAGTGTTTTGTTGGATGTAAGTCGCTCACCTACCAGTACCGTGTTACATTACAAATATTCAATGTATTTGAAGGCTGGGGGGGGGGGGAACCGGCGGCAATGGGAGGCACCGGTGGAACGAATTCAGTTCTTTTCTTATATGAACACTTACCGTTCTAAGAAGTTTTCTTATTACCGTGGATAGAAGTTGATCAAATAATATCTTGTTGTATACAACATGGGTTTCAAACTAACCAGAAGGGTAGTCAGTATCATATGCTCTATACTTGAATACACTACCGTGTCAAAAGATTTACGGTGACTAAGTTCTAAAGTACTTTTGTCTTTTGAGAGATAGGGGAGATCCTTGTACCTCAGGACACCTTGTATGTCGGGACAAGCCCATAATTTAGAAAACCAGTGTATTGTAAAATGATTAATAGTGAAATTTAATGAGTACTTGACACAATTACTAAAAACACACGCAGTGAAGTCGGCCATTTTGACTCGTTTCTTCTATGTGAAAGGTTGTGAGATTTTTGCCGTGTTTTTTTTTCTTAATCCATATAAATCATCATTTTACTCGAAGTATTTTGAGATGAGTAAATGATTAAAGATACAAATAGTTATTATGCACATTCGTAACTATTTATTTTGACGTATATCACTGGATTTCCCTAATTAAAAAATGTAACCACACTCTATTGTATGCAATTGAAATTTGTACCATGGGACAGCAAATTTTTTGTACCTTAGGACTAAGTTTGTTTTCAGTATTTGTCTTTATCTATCAAGATGGTGCGAAATAAGAACAAAGTCACTTTTTTAGTTTTTTTTTTTTTTTTTTTTTTTTTATAATAAAAATGATTACAAGTAAAACCAAACAATTTTTATTGCTCTTAAACAAAATAGAGTATATATTTGGCTTTCAGGGCTTAAAATATCTTCCATAGTTTGTTTGATGGTACAACCATTGGTGTCCAAAGGCACAAGCTGTGATTGTACCTTGGGACAAAAATCCTCGATTATTCAATTCAAGTTTTCGCAAAAATGAAACACAATATCGTGATATATTGTATCATAATATTAAGATGTTATTGTGTGCTTAGAGAATTTTCAATATTCGAAGTCATACATCAATTTTTACTCAAATTTTGAAGTTTTAAACGAAAGTGTCCCCAGGTACAAGGATCTCCCCAACGTAAATTTTTCAAGCTGCTCCTTTTTACGAAGTAAATAAAAATACATAGATAAGTATTAAAAAAAAGACTTATAAAGACTGTTTACACCATTTATTCAGGTAAAACGATGCAAGCGAAGACAGCAAAGCCGACCTGATCAAAAGTGAGCCCGGTGCAAAGTTAACTTGTAAAGTAGGATGACTTATATGGAATCGATTTGGCAATAAATGGTAAATCCTTATGGGGCTGCGGTTACTTAACAAAGTTAGCTACATAATATGTTTTCCACATACACAAAATTTCAGTCGAAAATAAACTCTTTGAATTAAATGCAGGATTGCTCTCGTTTTTTATATTATAATGTTATAATTGTAATAAAAAACCGCATATTCATTTGTGATTTTTATTTCATTTTCGTATATCTATTGGTATAGAACCGCCGAAACTTTACTACTTTTAATACAGAATCGCTGTAACTCTACTACTTTTGTTCCAGAACTACCGTGACTTTACTACTTTCAGTACAAAACTGCTGTAACCTTACTACTTTTGATCCAGAACTACTGTGACTTTACTACTTTCAGTACAAAACTGCTGTAACCTTACTACTTTTGATCCAGAACTACTGTGACTTTACTACTTTCAATACGAAACTGCTGTAACCTTACTACTTTTGATCCAGAACTACTGTGACTTTACTACTTTCAGTACAAAACTGCTGTAACCTTTCTACTTTTGATCCAGAACTACTGTGACTTTACTACTTTCAGTACAAAACTGCTGTAACCTTACTACTTTGGTATAGAACTGTTGTGGCGTCGCTACTTTTGGTATAGGGATTTGATGGATAAAATTACTGAAGAGTTAAATCGATCTTGAATAGCGGTAAGTCAAGAATAGTTCAAATAAATTATATATTTTGCTTCCGAAACTACTAAAGTAGCGGAAACATTGTGATCACTTCTGAAAAATAAAAAATTATTTCCCTCCAAAATAAAATTTTTTTCGCACATTTTACGTTTTAGAGCTTCTTGAACAATTTTGGTTTGGTGTCTGTCCGTCCGTTCGTCTGTCTGTCCGTTTGTAGGTCGTCAGTTTGCACTAAGTGGCCTAACTTCTGAACTATTCGATTGTTTTTAATAAAATTTTCAGAAATCATGCAGTTTAGTTCCTAGATGGTCCCCTATGAATTTAATCGGAATCGGAGTAACGGTAGCTACGCCGCTACCATGTTATTCCATTAATATACTAAATTGCACCAAATGGAATAACTTCTGAACTATTCAATTCTTTTTTATGAAATTGTCCGAAACTATGCGGTCTTGTTCCTAGGTGGTTCCACGGCGCTACCATGAAATACCATTAAATATCAATATCGTATTTACTGCTAGTTCCACTTCGCTCAATTTTCTATGAATCGTTTTGTTTATTTATTTTTATTAATTTATATAACGTAAAAGCCCCTATACCGGAACACTATTTTTAGGTGTGTAATTAAACTGGCTTATAAAAATTGGCAAATAAATTAAACACCCATTTTTTTTTCGGTGGCAGTGACATCATTTATTGCAAATTTAAGCAATCTAGCCGCCAGCTCCATTTACCAGTAAAACTATGGATAACATTTTACATGTTTTTGCAATTTTTACACATGTTGGGCCCCTATATTTCGGGAGCCTCGTCTCATTGATACACTTCAACAGCGATAGCTACGCCCCACAGTGGTCCAATTTCCAAAAAAAGCGAACAAAAATCAAAAATTAGTTTGAGTAAAAAAAAAATGGTTGATTATTAATTTGATATCATTATTTTAAAAATTCAAAATGGCAGGTCCAAAATGGCGGGAAACAATAAAAAAATTAGTTTTATTGAAACAAAAAATGGTATATAAAAGTTTTCAAGGTCGTTGATTATGAATTTGATATTATTTTTTTTGAAAGTTCAAAATGACGGGTCCAAAATGGGAAACAAAATTAAAAAATTAGTTTTATTGGAACAAAAATGGTATATAACGGTTTCCAAGGACTTTGATTGCAAATGTGAAGTGAGATAAGAAAAAACTGAAATTGCCTTAAAAAGCAAAGGGACACATTGGGGCAAGAATTTTGTTTTCTAAAATAATCTGCATACTTCATACTTTGTTGCAGAAAAAAGCAAAGCATCCAACTCGATCAAACTATTTCTTATAAATAAACACATCGAAACTCATACTTGTGGGAAATAAGCCACTTTTCCCACTTTTTGTACGATATATAATTTTTTTTTAATATAACTGTCAAACTTTTAAAAAATTGGCGTAATTTTTTCATTTCTTTTTTCTTTTTTTTTTTAAATTTTTTATTTAAATGCAAAAATGCAAAACATATTGCTAATAAATTTTCTATAATATTTTCAATCTATAGAATTATTACTTCAAATAATTTAAATTTACTTCTTTACAATTTAACATTTCACGTATGTATTTCCTTTTTACAAAATGTAGATGAAACTAGTAAAAATTCGAAATTCTCAAATTCGCAATGCAATATTTCTCTGTAATAAGTAGACCCTGTAGAAATATTTAATTACCCTTTACCACATATCCATAATAATTACTCACCTTCATTTTCAATTTACATCACTTTTGATTTCAAAAACACACTTGTAAACAAAAGTTATTAATGAACTACGAGAAGATGCGTACGAGACGGGTGCTCAGTTAGCTGTGTTTTACCTTCCCTTATCTGGTAATGCACACCGTATTGGACTGTGGATTTGCACCGAGGTGTAGAGGCGTGCCCCCTGCAGTATTACCGGGTAATAAGTTCAAAATTACAAACTTCGCTTTTTTTGGAAATTGGACCACTGTGCGCCCCCGAATTGTACGTGAACGTAGTGTAAAAAAAAAATCGTAATACACAATTATTAGGCTTCAGTGGTCGCGGCAAATCATGCGGCGTGGTTTATTTTCCACTGAAACGTGCGACGCTCTATCCAGCGTAGCGCCTGTGTACGCTTCTCTTTCAATTCATGCTGAATCTCATATTTTCTTTTGGCATCGGTATACATCATTACTAATAGACATTCGTGTAATATATGGCGAAACTTTTTAACAATTTCTTTATTTTCAAATAATTATCTTGCCGTGCAGCGCCGGCAACTTTTCGTCTCCCGGACGTTGTTTAAAAAACGAGAAGCTCGCAACCAAAACACACGGAAGAAAACTTGTTCGGGATTTAAGAAAAGTTTTTCACCGAAAAAAAAAAGCTAGCAAGAGACACGGTCGGTATAACTTATATCCTATTGTTTTGCAACGTAAACATGAAATTTAAATTTGATTCGAATCTGCTGCAGACGGTCCACTGTCACTTTTGTATTAACTTTTCAGGGGAGACATATAATTTTACCATAATTTTCGATTCAAATTTGAATAAAATGAAAATGGAATAACGTCAAAGCCCGTATACCAGAACACTATTTTTTAGGTGTGTGATTAAACTGGCTTATAAAATTGACAAATAAATTAAACACCAATTTTTTTTTCTTAATAAGCATGAATGAAAGTTTTTTTAATCCAATGAATACGTTTTTAAAAATTACAATCCAAAAATTTTTATTTATTAATGTTTTCGTTTTACAAAATGTCGACATCTACATCGAAGCAAAGAAATATTAATGACACTAGGAGTTGGGAGCCGATATACAAACAGACGTGTAATATGAATAATATGACACATAGAGTGACGTCTAGACGTCAAAGTAGGAAACAGAATGATTTAAGTATCAGACGTAAATAACGGTTCAAAATACTGTATTCAACAAAAATTGTTTAATATATATGTATATTCCTTTAATTTAGTAAGGAAAAATTAAATGCGAGTTGAATTTAAATTAAAAATAATCATTCTATTAATAATAATTTTTGTTATCAGAGGTTTCTTTCAGAAATAACTTCATTAATATAATAAATGTCAAAACTGTTTGGACATATGATCGTGTTCCGGTATCGGGGCTTTTACCCTAAATTTATTTATATTTAGCTGTTTTATTGAAATCACAGAATAACTAGAGGCAGCTTACATATACAAATTTGTCGTTGGTAAGTTGCAATAAGTTGCAATTTATACCGCTACTGATTTAGTCTGTTACTGTTCGTTATAGGGTTCACATCGTACTTAGTATCATTGTTTTTTTAATCAACTCGTGAAATTTAGACAGAAAAGAATATGAAGTGTGTTGTTTCACATGAAAAATTCTCAAAATAAAGGGATATCTTTCTTAAAATAAATAAATTTATTTTTTAATTGTTGGTTGTTCATCACAAATGGTCTGCCATAATAGTATATGCTATATATATGCAAGCTGCGCACCATATTACACTAACATATTCGCATGTTTGTGTTGTTGTATGATGTGTTTTGTTTGTATGTATTATGATCGCTTGGAAGGGGTAACGGTGCTACGTCATTCGTCGGTGACAGCGGGCACAATAGGTAGAGATAGAAATGTTACTTCTTGTTATTCTGTGATTGAAATCAACTGACAAAAATCGTTGATTTGACTTCCCAGAAACTTAAATTACTAGTCAAAAATTTAGAATCATAATAATAGGTTAAGATGTCAATGAATTCCTAACCTTACCAACCCATGTTTTTCAGTGAAATATGAAAAATACAGTGAAGTTGTTAAATATTCCATATTTGTATTTCAAAATTTTGAGATTTTTAGAAGTACGTTAATTATTTATGGCTTTTTGGACTTCAATTACACGGATAACAATGATATTTGGTCTTTTGTCAAGATTTGGCCAGCTGTTTCTTTTGGATTGTACCTTCAAAATCGTACAATTTTAAAGGATTATTTTTCTGAAATACGCAGATCTGTCAGATAATTTTAGGCTTTTTTCAGCGCAGGCGAGAGCGAGGCAGCCGGAATTGTAGCCCAGGGGCCCAAATAAAGTTGAAATTTTATTTTTTTTTGCTCGTTGATGTCCCTGGGGCCCGTTATATTTCTCGTCGGCCCCTATTGTTCAGCTTTCAGACAACGGCCATAGTATACTCGGTATCATCTATGGCAAAATATTTTATGTGCAATCGTAAATCTGCTATTTATGATAACTATGAAGTTCATTCATAGACGCCAGAAACGTTAATCTGTGCAATACTTATATACTGACCTAGATGTGCGTATTCATGCTTCTACACGGATTTATATATTTCGCACGCAATTAACGATATAATATACACGACGCTGGTCTTCATATCCGCTATCGAACACCAGAAATTTTTTTGAATATTTCACTCAGTTGTAGTAAAATGTAGCCAATTAGATTATAATCTATATGGGCCAAATAGTAAATTCCAATCGATTCTGGTGGAATTTTTTTCGAAGTTAATTCTACAGATCATTCTAGTAGTTTTCTTCAAAGTGTTTCTTATATAATATTATTGTTTTGTAAAAAGTAGATATTGTTGAGTGTGACAATTCTGGAAATGTTCTATCTAGTTGTTCAAGTATTCTGTTTTACCAAAATACTTGAAAGACTTGAGTGACTAGTAAAAGTGCTTTTAAACTTAATACATCATATTACACTTATACACATCAAAACGATTGGTGGATACGTTTCATATAAAAAGACATTTTCACTTGGGAAAAAGTTTTTCCCGTTTCACGGAAATGGCAATAGTATATCAAATAATAAACTATCAAGTTGATCTTGGCTCGAAATTCTTGATATTTCTTCGACGATACCGGTGTAAAAAGTTCTAGATGTTTTAATTTGATTTCTTTTTATGAAAAAAAATAAAATAAAGAAATCAAATATAGTACCTTGTAGTATATTTGAGAAAAAAATTTTGTGTATTACGACAATACTAAAGTGAAACCTCCCATAAAAATTATTTTCATACTACTGATATAATTGATTATTTTAAAAATTTTATAATTTTCTTTTCTTATTGTTAGTCATAAAAGCAATACGTCTACAAAATGTTTATAGGGCCGCTTTTTTTTAAAAAGAAAATATTAATTTATACATATAAATTGACGGAAACCATAGCAATCTATTTATTTACTAATATTCTTTATAATTAGTTCGGGAAAAAAAATGTCTGATAATTTATTAAATGCACTGCACAATATCTGTGTGAATAAATGACATATTTTCACCTACTTTTCAGCAAAAATTACAAGTTTTGGGCGTACAGAAGGTTATTTTTGATTTTTAATTTAAATACATGTGGGTGAAGCATAAGGGAGTTGGTCGGGGGACTAACGTTTGGAAGATATACGCCTGCAATTGTCTTCTTAAAGGATTATAGAAATATTAATTTGGCGTTGTAAGAACGAACTACAACAAAAGCACAATAGTTTTATCACTTGCTTGGCGAAATTCTTTAAGAACTCCAACGAACTCTCAGAATGCGAACAATCGAACAGTTTAGTTGGCATGTCAAAGACAGTGATCCATTTTAAAAGTGCGTAATTCAAAATGTCAAAAGAATTTTTTTTTGTACAATAAAATGTTCTAACTCCTTATCTATATGGGTTAGTAAAAACTTTAATGGGGCCCATTTATCTTATCTGTAATGTAATTAGAGGTATCTATATGAAAAGTGGTATTCCCCGGAGATTTTCCAGACAACTGGAACAAACAAATAGACAATCGAATGAACACAGTTAGCTTGATAACGGGACGTATTTGCGTTAACTTCACATTCATATTGACCAATTTAGTGATCTGTATGTTTATTCAAACTACCCGCTAATATTCCCTCTGTGGACACAATACAACACAAAAAAAATCAAATAATGTTGTTTGTTTAGCCATTTATTTAATCGTTATTTTAAAGTATCGAATTTTTGGTTTTAATCGTATAATCGAAATGTATAATCAATGTAAAGGGTTGTTAAAAACATTTGCTATAATTTTTTTGTTGTATTTATTTGAAGATTTTCAAAATTACATTAAGAATGCTCATTTTATTGGGATCTGTCGAATAGCGGTATGTTCTGGTGTTGAAAAATCAGACTATACTTAAAGTTCATTTGCTGAAATGACATTTATGAGCTGAATTTTATAGATCTGAAAATACATAACGTAAAATCCCCGATACCGGAGCACTATTTTTAGGTGTGTAATTAAACTGGCTTATACAAAATAATAAAATTTGTCCCCATAAGGACCCACAAAAAATTAAAAATATTCGCTAGACCGGTTTCGACTACTTTTGTAGTCCTCTTCAATAGCATAAACAATAAATGACTATGAATTTAAAAAATCAGAAATATAATAAAAGTAGGATATAAATTTATATTCTATCAGAATATTGAAAATCAGAAATATAATAAAACTAGAATATAAATTTATATTCTGGTTTTATTATATTTCTGATTTTTTATATTTATGGTTATTTATTGTTTATGCTACTGAAGAGGACTATAAAAGTAGTCGAAACCGGTTTAGCGAGTATTTTTTATATTTTTATTTTTGTGGGTCCTTAAGGGGAAAAATTTTATTATTATGTATAATCCAGCCTACACTACGGCTCAATATAGTGATTTAATAAACTGGCTTATAAAAATTAACAAATAAATTAAACACCCATTTTTTTTAATAAGCATGAAAGAAAATTTTTTTAATCCAATGAATATGTTTTTAAAAAAATTTTTATTTATTAATGTTTTTCTTTTACAAAATGTCGACATCTATATCCAAACAAAGAAATATTAATGAGACTAGGAGTTGGAAACCGATATACAAACAGACGTGCAATATGAGTAATATGACACATAGAGTGACATCTAGACGTCAAACATAGAATGGTTTAAGTATCAGACGTAAATAAAGGATCAAAATACTGTATTTAACAAAAATTGTTTAATATATATATATGTATTCCTTTAATTAAGTAAGGAAAAATTAAATGCGAGGTGAATTTAAATTGAAAAATAATCATTCTATTAATAATAATTTTTGTTATTAGAGGTTTCTTTCAGGAATAACTTCATTAATATATAAATGTCAAAAGTGTTCGGACATATGATCGCGTTCCTGTATAGGGGCTTTTACGTTACAATTGATTTGATTTTTCCATTCATTTACGGTTCTCCAGTTATTTTCTGACGTTTGCTATTTAAATTTGACGTTTGTATACTCTAAATTGTAATATTTATTAACTCATTCACCCATTTTTTCATATTGTTACCACATTTTAACTGTTTATAGATGTAAAATTTTCTCTCGACTTCGACAAAATCCCTTTCCTTCGGACTTGTGTCAACCCAAATACAAACAGCTCTAATATTTATCATTTCTTTTCTTATTATAACACTGATTACTATATATAAAACTAATGTTGGTGCACTTTTTCGTCAGCCATTTTTCTTAAGCTCCGCCTGTTTGACAAATCCCAATAGTTATAATCATAATGGTGTTTTAACGTCTGTTTTTTAGACAATAGTTTGTAACACACGCCATACACCTCATTATTTTTATAACTTTATTAATTTAATTATGTGTATTACGATTCGTATTTCATTATGATGTGGGTGGAGGACAAGGGAAGTGATGCGAAGGCTAGGATTTGGTAGGTATATGTATGTAGTCATCTTCTTAACAAACTATGCCGATTTTATCTGGGATGGTGAAAGGAAACCGTAGAAAACCTTCACGAGCACAACCGACTGTGGGAATCGATTTCTCGACCTAGCAGTCCGCAAGTATCAGTGCCTAAGCATGTTTGGCCAGTCTGCTGGTTCATTTTATAGTTAAAAAAAAATTTATTCATGCAATTTTCAGTCAGAATTTGTTGATTTTATTCTTTTAAGACGTTCAATCTGAATTTTTTGTACTGCTAGGGAAGAACCCACATCAATCGTCGGTCACCTCTGTTTTTATCTGTCTTCCCAAAACACAAGAATTGGTTCACTGGGGGAATCACAAAATAGCACTATTAGTACAAAAAAAAAACTGAGGTATCGGAATTACAACGGTCGCCAGTTGGCGCCACAATACAGGATGAAAGTATTGCCTAAAGCTTTTGGCTGACGGTTACCTCGTTACAGGTTCAAGGACTTCCCTCTTAATTGCGCGTTGGGAGTCTTATTTTTAACAAACTATACGCCAGAATTAATTCAAATTTTGATATTCTGTGGAGTATTAAATATCAACTACCTTAAAAGAAATTATGACCATGTAAATTTTGTTCTAGATAATGAACTCATTTATGAATGTGCCATAGCAAAATTAGAATAATAAAAAATTTTACGAAAATCATATATTTCGTTCTTTTTCGTTGCCATAAAAATTATCCATTATTTTTATAGTCGTTTTAATTACTTATTTAAAGTTTTATATTGTCTTGTGTACAGGGACGATCACTAATAATGTACAAGTGAAACATTGAATATATTAAACAATATACGAGTATATTCGCGCTGACCTTCCCGTCTGAATTTTAAAATCTGTTTAGACTATTGATACTTAAGGAGGGGGTAAAGTTAATTCGTACAAAAAAGGCATGTTTTTGTTATTTTTTTGTGACGACAAAGTTAAAATCTCTTCATTAAAACCAGCGGTACATTAAAGTATGACATTCGAAGAATAATGTAAAAATTGTTCACGAAGAAATATTAAAAAATACAGTAATGGCAGCAATTATTCGGACGTGTCTCGGAAAAAAGTAGAATTGCGGTGCCCCTCATAACTTGGTGTTGGATCATCCGAAATAAAAAAATTAAAGTTCATACGTTAGATAATAGTTTTCCTCAGGTAACACTGGGAGGGTTTTTCGAAATTTCATTTTTTCACTTTTTTGGAACACCTAAAATAAAAATTAATAAAAATTATTAACAAATTTGAAAAAAAAAAAACTCTCCAGCGTTACCTCGTAAATTCTGTACAGAAATAGTGTTCAAAATTTCAAAAGGATCGGTGCTGTAGTTTTGAAGTTATGAGGGGCACCGATTTTGAAAACGTGAGTTGTGGGGAAGAACGCTTTGAAGTTTTGAAGACTTAAAAATTCTTATAAAAAACTGATATAGAATACTTACTGCTAAACTAAATTTTGTACCCTACACGGACAAAATATACAGTACAGGTATAAACACGTTTGTACTTGCATTGAAATTTCTATAATATAACTGAGAGAGAGAGATATAGAGAGTTAAACATTTGCCAGGTAACAACAAAAATGCTTATAACTGCGTCAATTTTGCTCCAATCAACTTGAAATTTTGAGACAATATTCTTAAGATATTATGCATTCAGTTAAAAAAAAAATACAGAAAAGCAAAAAAAAATTATTTTAATACCTTCCCCAGTCCTTAACTGATACCAGTGTTGTTGTATTTTGTTCGATAATCCACAACCAGTCTACAATCATTTGGTTTTCTTAAGGTAATACGTAAAATTAAAGGTTATGATACGCTATTGGTTTTGTATGTCACGCTATATCTTCTAGTCGTATCATTTGATCAACGTTTTGTTTTGTGTGACGCGGCTGCTATGGTTCGTGCAAACATCAAAACACTAGGATACAAACATAGAACTCCACTAAATTATCTAATATTCAGATATCACGTCATTGCCGTCGCAAAAAAACACTACTATACTGTGCTAGCGTAGTATCTAGCATAGTTTATATTATGTAGTACTGTGTATACGTTTAGTGTTTATCTGAAGTATTATATATAACAGTTAAAAATACTTTCCGAAACCTTTTACATATAGGGTGTTCGAGAAATTGGCAAACGTTCGCGTTGTTCCCGTACATTAGTGGCATACTTATGAAGGGGGCGTGGTATGTGATGTGGAAGTGGAAGGGGTGGGAGTAATAGAAGAATCCGAAAATCAAGAAAAATAAGTTTACATTACATGTGACAAGAGGCAAATAAACGCGTGACAAGAGATTGAACTTGAAATTGACAAAAAACAATAATACAGTGAATACAGTTTTAAACATAAATTAAAATTTAAATAAGTTATAATATTGAAAATAAAGTTGAATTGTACATATCGGTGTAATCATTTAAAAGGTGGTCGGAGCTACGCTTATTTATTTCTATTGCTTCTGGGATTGTTAACTTCTGCCTTTTGCTTGCCTCGTGTAACACTGTAATTTCCCGTTCTGGTGTGTGTCCGGTGTCTATTAAATGCTTCGCAAAAGCAGAGTCGAATTTCTTATTTCTATACGACCTGAAATGCTCTGCTCTCCGGGTTTCAAAATTTCTGCCAATTTGACCGATGTAAAAACCATTATAATCGTGGGAGTTTAATTTGTGAATACCCGATTTTTTAAGTTTATCAATTTTTGTTTTATTGTTATATATTAAGTTTCCTAGATTAAAGCCTGATTTGAATGTTATATTTACGTTTGATTTTGCTAAAATTTTTTAAATTTTATCTGATATTTTACCAAAATATGTTATAGTTTTAAAGTGGGTTTTTGGTTTTGGTGTAACAGAGCGGTAGATTTCTTTTAAGATTTGCTTAAATTCTTTCTTAGCTATTAATTGATCGATTAGGTTTGAATTATATTCGTTATTAATCGCTATTGTTTTAACATTATTTATTTATTTTTTAAAATTTTCTTCCGACAAAGGTATATTAAACGCTCGGTAGTTTATTCTCCTTCACGGCCCTGTCAATATGGCTTTTAAATTTGGGATATTAAAAGAAGATTAAAGGGCTTGTCTAATTCTTAAGTTTCTTTAGAGTATCTTCAATGTTTGTATTTAAATTTCGAAGTCTTTGTGTGATATATTGGAAAATTACCCTGTGTATAAAATTCTTACGTATATATTATTTATATATACTACAATGTAAATCCAGGAAAAGATGAAATTTTCTAAATATTATCTTCGATGTCGCGTAAATTCAGTAAACTTTTACCGGGCATTAACCGGTATTATTCACGGTAATGATGAAGTTTTAAAATTTTCGTAAACAGATAACCAACCGAATGATGGTTGACATTATCAGCGGCCCACGTCCTTGTAAAATTTTTATCATTTTTAAAACAAACTGATGATATTTTTCTGTTTAAAAAAAAAGAAAAAACTTTTATTTTTTCCGGTTCAGTTTTTTAAATGAACATTATGCTCTGTGTGAAAAAAGGTTATTTTTTTGCCGTATAACCCATTTAAAGTTCGTTCATTTAATTTTGATTTTCATGTGTCTGTCACAAGTACACGCATGGCACCACAGTTGCACAAATACGAACGACTATGATGATGATGATTATAAAAAAAAACAAAATTTACCACGAAAGTTGGAATAAATTATTTTGTAATGCTTTGATCAAACTTTTTTTTTATTTTTTCGGGGTGATTTTTTAATGAATTTTGATAAATTGGTGGTGTTTAATTATTTTTTCAACTGGAGTGATCACAGCAAGAGATATTTTCATGTTTTTCACTCAAAGTTTTACATAAATTTATTTTATTGTCGCTGCTAAATAGAGCAAAACTCTACACGTGGGTGATTTAGTATTCTTCTTCTCTTTATTAAAATTAATAAAAGCTTTACTAAAAGCGCCTAGTGCGTGTTGGGAACGCATTGAATCAGGATTCCTTAATGGATGGAACAAAGGACATTTGAAAATATACCCAACAATTCAACTTACACATATTCTGCTTGAGAGCAGTGTTGGCATTTGTAACATAATTATAGTACGCTTGACATAATTATCAATGAAACATTTGAAATAATTTTTTCTTTTTCTTGCTCCTTTAACTGTATTTTTGGCCTGTTTCATAATTTTTCAAGAAATATTACGAAATACTCCAATTTGCCGAGCCTGATCACATAACTTAAAAGCAAAAATGCCAACACTGCTTGAGAGTCAATTAGAAAAACACATAAATTGTACAGTTCAGTATTATTCAAACTAGACTTACAATTAAAATATTCCTGTCACAGTAGTTGCATAACATAGCAAATTTCCCAAGACTGCCGGATCTCATATACACTGCCGTAACCTAAATACATCTAAAATAGTTTAACTTTTTAACAGTGAAAGAAATTTTTGAAAATCTCTTGATTAATTAATTTTTAACTCTTTTGGGTCCCCAGAACACTGGCGGATCCCATATAACGTAACCTACACCCATCAAAAATAATTTAACTCTCTAACAGTGACCAAAATTTTCAAAATCGGTGATGACACGTTATTGAAAAGTTTCTTAATTTTTATTTTGAAAAATGTAACAGATATAAATGTATTGGTATTGTAATGAAAAAAAACGATGAAGCATTTATCGTAATGAAATTCAAGCAATTTTGAATTATGACCAAATTTTGCAAGAAACCATCAAGAATGGCGAAAATTGACCAAAATTGACCAAAATTTTAGATGCTTCGTTCGAAAATTATCGCGCAGATAAATATATATATATATATATATATATATATATATATATATATATATATATATATATATATATATATATATATATATAGGTCATTTTTGGTTTTCCAAGGCTTGAAAACAAATTTCTATCATAGTCCCCGGGTTAGGTTTTACCATCAAGAGTCACTATAATAGCTGAATTTCCGGAATTCGCTCAAATGGTTAAAGGAACCTCAACTTCATTTTAAAAAATCTTTCCTGAACGACAAAGTATGCGGAATTATTTATAGAAAAACGAGAAACGGAAATTGGATTTACTGGAGATCATTTTCTCTAATTCAAGTTTTTTTTTTTTTTTTTTTTTTTTTGAATTTGGGAGACATTAAATCATTCCAAAGTGCTAGTATTTATATTTTTTCAAAATTTTTTTGAGGTTTCTCGATAGAACAGAACGAGGGGGGAGGGGTCACATTAGAGCTCAATATTTCGAAAAGGGGGCTTACATTTGTAGCATGTGCGTGAACGAATTTTGGGAACCCTCAAAAACAGTGTCAGTAAGTGTTGAACAATTTTTGACAACGGCGGATCAACAGCGAGGAGAAACGAACACAGAAAGGTTATTATAAAAAAAAGTGTATAATTATATTTTTCTGAATAAAGTAGATTAAGCCATTTTATTTTTAATGCAATTATGATTAAAACAAATGATGAATCACTTATATAATAACCCTCGATACGCTTAATACGGTTTTATCATTTACGTTTTTTTTTCTGTATGCATTAAAAATGGGATATTGGATCCCTCGACGAATTATAATAATAATAAGCGTTGACTTTTATCGAGCCCCTTTATCCCCCTTTATACGATGTGACGGATATGAGTTCCATGGTTCTGTCTGTGTTCATGTATTTAGTCGTTCGTCATAGACGTATATAAAGAATGTTGAATTTAATAATAAATGAAAAATAGCCCCCGCCCCCACCCGTTTTGTTGGAAGGTGTTTTTGTATGCGTGTATTAATGCGTACTAGTGAGTAACACCTGTACGATGAATAAATCAGATATTTCTTTTAATTCATCTTCCACAAATAAAATGCAATTTTAAATATAACAAAAATACACATTAGCAACGTTTGACAAAGAATTTCAGTGGCTGTGAACGTACAAGAAAAATAAGTGCACTGTGTCATAATAAACGGTGTCAACTTCCTGTGTTAGAGCCCAGATTTTTCAGAATATTCTATCTTTCTACGGGTAGGGGGGTCTTGTCAGCCCATGCACTGATTCCTAGTGGAATATTGTGCAGTAACCCCGTTTATTCATCAGTTATGCGTAAGAGGCCCGCTCCTTTGATGAAGTCAGTTAGGGCCCTTACGGGATCCTGATGAATAGTCTCAAGCTCTGTACCCAATCCCAGTATTGAGTGCCTAATGCGAGCCAATGCCTCGCATTCAAATAGAATGTGGTGGACTGTTTCATCTTCCACCCCACATTTCCTGCATACTGGTTCTTCTCTATATATTCCCATTCGATGCAGATGCTTCCTTAAGTGATAGTGTCCAGTAGGAAAACCCACTATAGCTTTCATCTTCGTTCTATCCAGTTGTAGAATTTCGGATGATAGTTTCATGGAAGGTCCTTTAACCATAAGCCTCGCATGTCTTTGCTCTGCAGTGTTCTTCCAAACTGCAGTTGTTTCGTTTGTCATGGCTTCAGCAATTTCCCCTTTTGCGGTTTTAATCGTTATCACACAGTAGTCATCTTTTAATGCACCTTGCTTTGCAAGTTTGTCAGCTTTCTCATTGCCATCATTTCCCACGTGGCCTGGTACCCATATCAGAGAAACTCTGTTCTTACTACCTAGTTCTTGTAGGACTTCCCTACAATCCAGGATAAGTTTTGACTTAACCTCAAATGAGTTAATAGCTTTGAGTGCTGCCTGACTATCACATGAGACAGCAAATTATTACGAACACTTCTGCTTGGAATACTGTAGCGTACTGCCCCAGATGTTGAGATATTTCAACTGCCGGACAAACACCAAATATTCCTGCTCCTGCTCGGTCATTAATTTTGGAACCGTCAGTGTACCATATTATATCTCCACTTCTATGTTCCATGTTTTCCTCTCGCATCGAATATCCTTTACTTAAACTGAATCGTCACTGTTGTCACGATATTCATCTAATTCCATCTATTATTAATCTATTGAGCTGTTGACGGATGTTCGTATTCCAATGTGCACCCCAATTCAACATCCATCTTTAGACAGTGTTGTGCGTTAGTGGCTCAGAATCCATACAAATTCCAACAAAGCAAGGTCACAGGTTTATAATATATTATACAGGTTAGGTATATCAGATGAAAAACAGAACTCATGTTGGACTGCACTAGAGCCAGGTCTGGATTTTCAAAAGGTTATTTTAATGATTATATTCAATACCCCAGTTAAGTTTTTAAGAAAAGGAAAAAACAAGATTAATACACTAGCGGAAATAATTAAAGGATCAAAAAAAAATTCCAAATTTTTAGCGATTTTTCGAATGGCTGCATCTTTGTGAAAAATGGTCGTATCGGATTCGTAAGCAAAGTAATTTAAAGCTGGAAGTTTCTAGTTTAGAGATCTTGCGATAAAAAAATTTTCAAAGCAACGTGTGTGGCGCAATCCTAATAAATACACTGAAAAAAAAATTTTCGAAATTTTTTCGGTTTGTTTTTTTGGTCCACGGACTTGAAAAAAATATTTCCGACTTAACCACCATATGGACCGGATAACTTGTTCATTCAGCTTTAATTTGTAATATATCAAGTATTTGATTTTGTTAATACCGAAACCGAAATTTGAAAATTTAATACCGGTTTTACAAAACGTTCAAAAATTTCCGGTATTCCGGTTTTTCGGTAGTACCGGAATACCGGTATCCAAGCTCTAGTTTCGGCATCATCATCACGTAAAATCAAGTGGATCTATTGTAAGATCTTAAAAAATCTATAAAACAACAAGAAATACGTCAAAATATCAAATATGAATTTTTTTTCCTGATGATGATGTTAAACACAGCATCGAAACCGTTTCAAATAATTCTACTGATTTTTTGAACTGTATCACCAATTTGCGTCATATGATATAACAGTAGTTAGCAGGGCCGGATTAACGCTGAGTGCCGCCCCTAGGCACCTTGAAAAATGCCGCCCCTACCTTTTGTTTGAAAAGAAGGAAATCTCAATTTTTCCTACATTTTTTTTTTTCAAACTTTCTCTTAAAAAATAAGTAACGAGCAAAAAAAAAACCTCAGTTACAAAGTTTTCCGCCCTATTTTAAAAATTTGCCACCCCTAGGCCATTGCCTAAGTTCGCCTATTGGCTAAGCTGGCCCTGGTAGTTAGTCTTGGTGAAATCTGGGGCTTGACTAATAATATTTTAAAATTTAAAAATCATACAGTTGATAATCAACTGACAATCAGTTGACAACTGTCTGCAGCACAAAGACAGCAAAATTTTAATATACAGATTATATATGAATTTATTTCATCTCTTTAATGTCTAGTAACCTTGGGGACGCAAATCTTTATGCCGCCATTGTCTTTTACGGTGGGGTGATCATTTTTATTAAATAACAGCAAAATTGAAAAATATTTGAATTTTAAAGATTTACAACCATTCAAAAAGTAATACAATATTTTTAGTCGAATTTTTCCTTGAAAAAATTAGACTTATACAACCTATATGATAAGTACGGCGAGAGGCGAGAGTAGGGGCGCTATCCGTTTTCGGACCCGTAGATCACAATTCTGTATAGAGGGCTGAAATTTTGTATATGTATTGAGATAGTATCCTGTTAGTGCCTTTTAGGGATTCCACATTACTTTTCCCCCACTTCTCCCATTTTTACATCGGAATTCAATGGTATTGTTAAATGTGTTTAAAATGCTTTATATGTATACTATAAGACAAGTAGGCGAATAGTAAATTTAAAAATTTAAAAAAAAATAACTTACTTTTATAACAAATGCAATACATACATATTAAGTAATTTAAAAATGTTATTAAAGTTAATGTTTATTTTAAAGTAGAAATTTTGGATTTTTTTTTGGAAAAAAAAATATCTTCATAAAGGCCTTCCAGTTTACTATTTAAGGTCCATTTTTAATATTTAAAAATAAAACACAAAGACAATTGGCGAATAAGCATGAGTACGAATGCCCTCGTACGAATTGTGTTGGCTTTTTTCTTGTTAACTGCTATCGGTACCAAATTGAAATTTACTGACATTCAGCCACTACAAAACTTCAAACCTTGCTTTAAACCCCCAATCAGCCGGACACTCATCATCAGTTTTGAAACCGCCAAAATGACAAATCGCTTGTAGACATTCAATACCGACGATGACGGGAAAAGAATTCGACTTCCGTGATGGCGTCCCGCTGTTCACGACATTTTTTTACATATAGTTCGTCGAATAGACTTATTTCATTTGTTCCCTAACAACAGATCGTCACAGTTACCATAGATATAACGAGCGCAGTGGAACGGGTGCGAATGATTCAAGTGAAATAAGCGGTGAGGCAGTGGGACGACCGTTTGAGACAACAAAATATAAAAGGTGGTCGTACAGAAAATTGTAAAGAACCATTTAAATGATAACATTATCCATCCCCTGTTTATTGTCAACACTCCGTGCGATCGTCATATTGAATTGTGAATTTCGGCTAGGGTTCCCGTATACGGGTACGGTACGATGGGTGGTTTGAGCCGACAAGGGCTTTTGTTCCGAACAAATTGTCATGCCGGTGTATAAATTAATAAATCAATAACTAATTTAACTCGCACTCATCTGATTCCACTCTTGGGTAGAATAATAAAATATGGTCGTTACCGGGAACGGGGGATGGGACGATGAACGGCAGTCACAATGTAACCACCACACAAACTTTTTAATTAACAAAAATAATGAATTGCTTTGCTTTTTTACGTTTTTTTCGCCTCGTGTGTACTAACGTATAAAATTATTCGGGGTGTAACAAGAATTATGAAGAATGTTCACGGTTACCTGACAAGGTCCAATCTACCAGCGCCCGGCTATTTCTCTTGTTTTGCGCTAAAAAAAAAAAAAAACTGCTAAATTTGCATATTCATTTGAATCATCGTTTTTTTAGCGAATTTCTATTCTGGAAATTCAGCTATTGCAGCAGCTCTTACGGTAAGACCTAAGTTCGGGACTATGATAGAAATTTGTTTTGGAACATCTACAACCCGAGAATTTACTCCACTAAAATTTATATATATATATATATATATATATATATATATATATATATATATATATATATATATATATATATATATATATATATATATATATATTGTGTGATAACTCTCGACCGAAACGTTTAATGCTTATGAAATTTGGTATGCGAGCTGGAATCCGGATTAGCTCGGCTAAGTTCGTTAGCCAGATACGTTGGATGCCCAGAAGTAGATTTTACGGCCATTTTTCGCCATTTTTAATGATTTTTTTGCAAAATTTGGCCAGGATTCAAAAATTTTTAAATTTTTTTTACACCAACGGAAAGAGCGTAAAAAATTGCATAAGATAAGCTTTTAAAACATTGTTCTAAGTGAACTAACTTTTGAAAAAAATTAAGAAATTTTTTGAATTTTTTTACGATATATGCTTCATTGTTTTAGCAATTCTTTTCTAGATAAAACAAGTGCTAGTTAGTTATTCAACATGTATGTATGTGTTATAATAACAATAGCTCTGTTTCATTTTTTTAAATTAAAATTAGCCTGATTTTTTAAGAGTACGTTATGGAAAGGAAATTTTTGTATGATGTCCTCCTCCTTTAGAGAGAAAATATAATTTATATATATTTCCATACCTAGAAAAAAAAATCGAAAACTATAGTTATGTAATCTAAAATATATTGTTAAATGGATTTTGAAAATTGTTTCACTGTTAGAAAGCTAAACGATTTTAAATGGGTACAAGTCTTAGATGAGATCCGCCAGTGCCCAATATTTGTAAATTCGCTATGTTATGCAGATGCTGCGACAGGTGTATTTTTTTATTTAATTAATACAGCAACTTTTTCGAGAAATTGGTAGTGGTTGGCTCGGTCGATGTACGTCGGTATCTTCGATAAAAATGATCGTGTAAGCATTTTCTTGCTTCGTGTTTCCCCTTTTTCACCGAACGTGTGTGAAAATGTTTGGCGACTAAATAATAACAATAAAAATTTATAGTGCTAGCGTTTTCTTTGAAATAAAATTTCAAATTTATTGTCAAAGCATCGGGTGCTTTCACAACTGAATCGACGCCATTAGATGTAATTTGTGCTTTAAATTGGTACCGACACTACAAAAATTTACTTTTTGCTGATTAAAATACGATTTTCATCAACGTTTTTTTTTTTTTTACAATCAATCATCGAAAATTATGTGTAAATTTTTACTTGTCGCCATTTTTGCACGCTTTCTGATATTTTTATATCTAAATTAAATAAAATTTTATTGCACAAATTCAGAATATGACATCTATGATAATTCATTCCAGTTTTATTGCATATAAGAAATAAATATTATAGTTGAATATGTCGATCATCTTTCACGTTCGAGTCATGAAATTTATCATTCGACACCATTAATGATATTATAAGAATATACTGTGTGGATTAAAATCAATTACTAGGTGTTCAAAAACTCCCGAAGGTGTTTTATGTCATTATTGTAGGAAGTTTTAAGGGAAGAAATACCTTTAGAATGGAAAAAAAATTCCGAAGTTTTTTCTCACAAAATATTAATAAAACATCTTAAAAATATATTCTCAAATTTCAGTCCTATATTCGAAGTCCTTCGAACGTCATCAAGAGCGTTTAGTAGTATTTGTGGCTTATCCGTATGGCTGCGCCATATGTATGGGAGAGTCTCCTATATTGGACCACTTTTGCCATTTTTGTTTGCAACAAGGAAACCAATTAGGATAGGGCCATCATTTTTGGTTGTCTGATTCATCAATCTTTATGCTATAAAACGAAAACATTAATTCGTCTCTAGTTGAATTTTAAAAAGACCCTACCTTGGGCAAAAAAATTATGTCATTTGGTCCAGTTTAGGAAACTAGTATCCCTAAATTGGAACGATTGGTTCTTAATAATGTTTTTCTACAAAAACCGTTATCTACATCTAATCTATGTATATATTTTTAAGATTATGTCGTTATAATAAATTATATAAGACATAGATAAAATATAAATATAAAAAGAAAAAGTTATACCTACCTGTTAAGTGTTTGGGTATATAAATTTGCGAGTTTTCAAAGACTGCTTACTTGACAATTACCTAAATTCGTACTAAGAAATAAATTCGAATGTTGTTTAATATTTATATTGTTAGATGGCTCTAACTGTCTTTTAATTGCTTAAAACTGACGCGGTCCAATATAGGAGACTCTCCCCTATATAAAATATGTTACATATCGAAATTTTAAACACGTGTTAAACACCGAAAATATCATTTAAAAAAAAAAACAACTTTATTTTCTTAAGGTTTTGAATATTAGAAGTGTGTTCTTAAAAAATAGAATGTTTTGTTCGAGAGTTATTGTGCGAACGCATGTATACAATTATATTTTTAGTAAATGTTATTTCCGGCTTCTAGGAACCTCAAAAAATTTTCGTTTATAATCCCGGATTCAAGCCTGGACATGAGAGTGGTTGTAATAGCCGAATTTTCTATTTGGAGATTTAAAGATGGTAAGATGTAAAAACGTCACATTTTTAACTTTGAAAAACAAAAAAGATAATGAATTACTTAAAGAAACGTCCAAATCAATTAATACTTCTACTGGTTCAAGCCATGGCGTTTTGTCTGATCATACGTGGAACATACTGTACATTTAAATAAATATACAAATATCCAGAAACGACACAGAATGTTCCAGAACAAATTCTCATAATTTTGTTCGATATTCAACTGTCGCCGGTCGGTGTAGTATCGACACAAAATCTCAATTAAAAATAATTAAAATGATGTTTCGGTCGCCTGTCCCGTTAAATGTTTCAAAGGTATTTTTGCATAAAAAAAAAATTATCGATTTTATATTTAACTCTCGTATCAATTTATTATTTAAATTTCTCGTTGCCGGCTCGAAAATGATGTTCTATATTTTCGAAAATGATTGATACGTATGCGAAAATGGATGATAAATGATATTTTATAAACACTGCAAATTAAGTAACAAAATATCTACCTTGTTTTTTTTTTGCGCCCGTTATTCGAAATTTAACGTTTAAATATACATGTTATCACAATTTGTTAGCAATATTATAAATAATGTATTGAAAAAACAAGTACATATCTAGTTTAAATAGGAAATGGGTTTTGTAACAAAAATTAACACAATCATTTTGAATTTCTGCAGTTTATTTTTGACGTATTTGAAGAGCTTGAAATAAAGTTAGTAGATTTTATTATACAGAGCATTCATAAAGTTCCGGAATAGCTCCGAAAAAGTGCCGCAAAATCTCAGTTAATATTGACTTTATCGGAAAATAACCCGGACAAAAGTTTCATTGGAAGATATGGGGAACTAGAAAATGACCTCGAATTTGACCTTGAACTTGACGCTGACCAACCAGTATCATATTTTTTTCGTTTTTATGACCTTCACACTGTTGAGTTCACTGTGTTGGGTCGCACATGTGCGAGTCACTCTGAAAGAGGGACTCTTTTAAGTGTGCGGTGTGCTGTGCGACTCTTACAAAAGGAGTCACTAGCACAGTCCGCCATTACTACACATAACTGAACACATTTGTACATATGATACTGGACATCAGGATCAACTACATATTGCATATTATTGCACAAACAAAAGAATTTCAACTTTTTCAAAAATGAAGATACAATATGCATTAGGTAATTTATGGGTTGTTGGGTTGACATTTGACAAATTGCTTTTCAGTTTATAATGTTTGTACGAATTGAACAATATGACTTTTTTACGTACTACTAGAACAGGAAACTACCCCCGCAAGGTAAGGAAGTATATTTTATTTGTTAGTGCTATTATTGCATTGTATTAACTAATTGTTTAACAGTTTTTTTTTTTTTAATGGATACTGACGTTACGTACCAGATATTACGTATTTTTTTCTATTTATTTAATGTCCTTTTCCTTCCAATTCTTACTTACTTAGTTTTATCAAATCAATTCTGTAATTTTTTTTGAGTATTCCTGTTACTTGTATTTGCTGCCTCGTTATTTTAAATTTTGTGAATTTTCAAAAATAATACTGACTTCATTTATTTAATTTACTTTGAGTAATTGTGTTTAATTAGTTACCTTTCTTTATTAACTATTTTTTATATTTATAAGTAAGTACTATTAATTTTTATATGTAATAGATCAAAAATTAAGAAATAGAGACGTGTTGAGTTTCGTAACCGAAAAAAAAAATGGTGTTACTAAATGTAATTTTTGCTCTAATATTAATGTTTACAAACCTTACAAAGTTCAAAAAATAGTTGGTTTTTTAATGTGCACCTCTGAATTTAACTTTTTATATAAACAATACACATATTTCTTATTCTGAGAATTTATACGTTGTACCATATAGACTGAATTTAGTATTTACAAAAGTTAAAAGGAGAAAGGAAAGGACAAATAAACGACAGGACAGCGCATACCACACTAACACAGTGTGCTGTGTGCTCGAAAAGAGTCGTGACTCTCGTTTCAAACTTAATCGCATATAACACAGTGTGCGAGTGTGTTTTACGTGTTGTGTGCTCCAAAAGAGTCGCTCGCTCTGTGCGGCACACCGCACTGTGCGCAGTCATGTGTGCTAGCACACATAAAAGAGTCGCTTCGACCCAACACTACTTCACACGACTTTGGGATTTGAAGTATGAGTATGGTTTTGAACGTAGAATTTCCCGCTCTTTCCGAATCCGAGGTCAATAATAGGGGTTTCCATTTAAAAAAAAAAACAAAGTTGACCTCCAAATTTTCATCAAGGTCATGTTCATGGTCAAATTCGAGGTCATTTTCTAGTTCCTCATTTCTTCCCATGAAACTTTTGTCTGGGTTATTTTTCGATAAAGTCAATATTAACTGAGATATTCAGCTGTTCTGGAACTTTATGAACGCCCTGTATACAGCATTACTGTTTTTGGTACATTTCTAATCATTCCAGATTTGGTTAGATCCTCAAATAGAGTTATCCTCACTTAAGAAGTTTTCACTTAATGAATAAAAATTACCTACAAATTTTATTTTTGAACAATGACATGTTTTAGATCCCAATTTTTACTGAGAGATGAAGTACTAGTATAATTGACAGAACAAATTAAGGCGTAACATCACTTTAAAATAAATTTTTTCCTTCTTTTTATTAGTTTAAATTATGTATTAACATTCCAAAAGGATACCAAAAGGAACTATGATTGCAGAAATATTTTCAAAATTATTATGATTCCGATTTTTGGAGCTTTTCAAGCTTTCAGCTTGGTCGGTAAGCTTTTTTCATTACAGATCAGTTATATTTCCATAAATAACTCACTAATGACCTCAATGATACGTATAAACATTTGGAACATTTTTCTCAAAACTACATTTTTCATTTTTCCTCCGATTGACTTGAAATTTTACTTGTAGTTTCCAAGATAAATTTTCTCGGGTTGGTATATATAATTTTTGAATTTGACTTACAAAAAATTATTTTATAAATAAATAGAGATTAATTTTTTCATCGATTTTCAGAAATTTTTTCCAAACGGTTTCCATTTATTTTTCAAATTGGAAAATACTTTTTTGTGTACCTCAAATCACGTATAATATACACTAACAAGTTTTATATTGATTGCATTATTCGTTACGAAGAAAAAATTTTCCAGTAAAATCTCCTTTTCCGGCATTTCAAAGTGATTTAACGCCTTAAAATCGTTTTCTACTTACTCCTGTCAAGAACAATTGCATTTATGATAAAACGTAGACTGTGATATGGTACAATATGTTATTTGATATCAGTCAAATGTGATACAAAATTTAAAAATTTTTTTTTTTTTGTTTCGTTAGATTTTTGGAAAAAATTCAACCATATTTTATTCGACTCTACAAAAGAATTACTTTCGCTATAAATGTTTTCACTTCGAAAACGTGTTTTCAGCATGTATTTGAAGCCATTCGAGTAGAGAACTGTATAATGTTACCCAGTCGCATTATACAAAAACCTACGGTACTTATATAAACTCTATACAATAACACAAAATGGTAATAAAATATTTTATATATAAATGTATAGAGAGCTAGTACCTAGCTGTTAGAATGTTGTGAGTTATGATTTATTACGAATGCGTTGTAGTACTTCGACTTTATGAGTCATCAATGAATGAGTTCTCAGTTTCCCCCCACCTCGAACCACTTGCTCTCACACTATCCGCACGTTTACGACCAACAATATATATATATATATATATATATATATATATATATATATATATATATATATATATATATATATATATATATGTTGCAGCGATATTGTCAAAACCGTTTTATTATAATAACTCTAGTCAAATTATAAAAAAAAAACGAAATATTGTCAATTCATAATGTTTCTTACAATACATCTAGCAAATTTCAGTGTTATCATAATTTCGTTAGACACATCTGGGAAAATTGTTAAGTATAATGCTTTTTGACAGTATAACTAAAGCAGCGTACCGGAAAATATTGTAAAAATAAACATTATATGGATACGAAACTAATAATGTCAAAGCTATTGAACCAATTTCAATCAAATTTAATTTAGATATTTATATGCTTTGGACTAACAGACAAGAAATTTTTATCTCAATTAAAAGGTTCCCGTGGGATGTGTCAGACTAAAATAATAATAAATAGTGTCTTAACTAGATACTAAATCCATTTCAATAAGTTGGGATACTTATGTGGTTTAGAATAATTAACAAGATAATTTATATCCTGGTTGAAGTTGCCTGCGGAGCATGAGTACGAAACAAATTAGTATCAAAACTACAAAACCGATTAAAGATTCCCAAGGAAAACAAATTACTTAGTCAGATCAAAATTAGGGAAACGATTTCAGTTAGTTTTATTATCGATACTTATATACTATGGAACAATATACAGGAAAATTTTCATCCGGATTAAGGATCGCTCAATAATTTTAATCTGACTGAATAGTTTATTTTGTATCCCTCGCGAGCCTTCAATCGGGATACAAATTTTCCTTTCTGTTATTCCAAACCATCGAAGTGCCCCTTACTAAATTCGATTGAAATCGGTTATGTTGTTTTTACTCTAATTAGTTTCGAATTAATATCCCGCAGGAACCTTCAACCAACATGTAAATTATTATCCTATCAGTTATTTTAAGCCATATAAATATTCCTAGTAAATATTATTGAGATCGGTTTAGTAGTTTTGATACAAATTAATTTGTTATTCACTTCACAATTTTTCTAAAAGTGTCTGGGCGAAATTATAATAACACTGAATTTTACTAGTTAAATTGTAAGGAACATCATCCGTTGACAATAATTCATTTTTCTTACAATTTGACTAGAGTTATTATAATAAAACGGTTTTGACAATATAGCTGCAACATATATACATACATAGAAGCGATACTAGTACTGTGCAGTGTGCTGAACGGTGACTATGTATTATCACTGATATAGTCACTATTACACTGTGTTGTTCCTTCTTTAACTAACTGTTGTGTACCTGGTACAGGACTGTACATGTACTTGAACGGCTCCTATTTCTTCTATGGATGCATCCGTCGATATTCAAATGGATAAATCAGAGTTGTACCAGGTAAAAAACCAGTAAAAACCAGATGTAAAAAACCAGTTTTTTACATTTTTACGTAAAAAATTGTAAAATATATAAAAAACTGTAAAAAACCATAAAAAAATTGTAGAAAATTGTAAAAAATGTAAAATACTTAAATCATTTGTCATGTCACTGACAAACAGTATTTATTTTGATCGTTATTACTTGTTTATAAGTTCACATAAAAACCATGTAAACAAATTGTCCACACAAAAATGATTTTCTGCTGGTGGAAAGCTCTAAAACTCCCCGTAAAAAGTCCATTCGTCAAAATGACGCCAATGTATGATTAACTTGACTCGTAGACCAACGTATGATTTTAGGGTTAAATATTACGTTTAAGAGGAAAAAATAAAAAGAGTTCTCTTATAAAACTTAAACATGATCTTTTCATTTATGATAAAAAAATTTTTTCTTCAAAACCCTAATTTAGCTAGTCAACCTAATTTGAGAAAAATGGAATTTTTTAATTTGATGGTATTATCAAATCGACCAAACTTTTTAAGTGTTTCAAAACAATAAATAAAATGATAGAATTATGAAATTTTTCATTTTTAGAAAATTTATTTATTCAGAGCCACTAAAAAAAGACCAGTTTTTAAATTTTCGTTATTTCAGTTTCACCAGAGACATGACAATTTGTCCTATTCGCTCCGAGTCGCAACATTTACAATACTAGCCCATATTGTTACAGACAATCCGTTGTCAATTAAAAAAATCACGTTAGATTAGCGGATTATCTACATTTTAGCAACGTCCATTTTTTCATGTCCGTTAGTGTATGTAACTCACTTACACTTGTATAGCTCCATCGCATTATTACCATCACCGGCACCATTTCTGTCACTGCTGTGCAATCCGAACTCCTCGCAACGGGTAGAACGAAGCCCAGTTCGTTCGTGTACTACGACATTCTAAGTATGTATCTCTTGTAGTTGTCATAAACGTTTCTTTTGTACGGCAACATACATGTATAGACAGCACCGGATCTACGATTTTTTTAGAACCGGGGTAGAAACTTAAAAATGGCGCCCCCCCCCCCTCTACAACGTTTGACATGAATTGTGAGAAAAACTCATAAGTATATAAGTTCTTTATAAAACTCCAATTTTTCCCGTTGCGGCAATGATAAAAATTGAGGGTTTTATAAAGGACCAAATATAGGTACAAGTTGATTTTTCATTTTAATGAATCTACTCCGAAAGCACTACAAATTTTTGCAAATTTTAAATTTTTTTCACTAGCCACATCAGAGATACAGGGGCGCAAAATTCCAAAATTTGGAAAAAAGTCAGTTTTCGGAAGTTTGTAAAAATTAAAGGATATACAAGTTTCACAATTGAAATAGTGTGTATTTGTTTCATAATGGGTCGTTGTACCCGCATACAGCTATTCTCGTAAAAAATACTAAGCGAGGTTTAAAATATTCCTTCTATATGAAAAAAAAAAAAAAATGATCAAAAAGTGAATTTTGCTAAATTTTGATATCCAACTTTAGGTAAAGTTTTCTTATGGAAGGGACGAAAATAGGTTAAATATGGACGTTGCCTAAAAGAAAGAAACATCTATTACCTTTAAAATGGTTTTAGTTTCAACCTTTTAAGATAAACGGTTTATGAAATATGTGCATTGGCATAAATAGCTGCAAACACAAAAATCAGCGCAAACTGGAAAACAAAAATGGCTACCACGCTTAAAAAGTTCAAGATAATTTTTTAAGAATTGTTCTCAATACTTCAAATGTAATATAAGCAACTTGAAGAATATTAATTTTTTTTAAAATGGTCGAGCAACCAACTTTTTTCTTTAGACCGTTTGATATAGACCGACCTAGTATGATTTTGGCACTCCCTGAAACTGACGCCGGGGCCCCGGTTTGTCCCCCCCTTAGATCCGGGCCTGTGTATAGATGGTTCGTATCGTACATGTAGAGGGATCCAACAAGCAATGGATGATGCTACACAGTCGAGAAATGTCCTTTTGTTGTGAAATCTGTTCAATTTAAATACATATTTTTGTGCCATTGTTTAAAAATGTTACTTTATTATTTTTTATTTATTTATGTTTTTCGAGTTTTCTCTTGTTCGCCCGTGTCCTTCACTTCATGAGTAGGAAATAAATGAGACAAAAATTTATTTTAATACTGTTGTTTTCTCTATTCTGTTTTGTAATCGTATTTTTATTGACAATTAAAATTTTCATTCGATTTCAATTGATTTATTGAAATGTGATTTTAAATTGATTATTTTTAAACCGGTGTCTCTTTTTCAGAGTTTCTCGTTTGTCGATTAGTCGTTGTTCGGGTGATTAATCCTCATTAAAACTAAGATGGCATCACATTAGATTTGTTTCTGTAGAAAATTCAAATTTATACATTCAAACTACAGTTCAGTTCAGAATTTTACTCTAACAGCATCTTGGATTGTCGTAGAAGAAGAAAAATGCCATCTAGGATATTTAACTGAAACTATTCATTTTTATATACTCATTTTTATACATAGTCGTTTTCAGAAAATTTGCTTTTAGCGAATTTCCATCCTAGAAATTCAGCTATTACAGCAACTCTTATGGTGAGATCTAAGTCCGCGACTATGGCAGAAATTGTTTTGGAGCCTCTAGAACCCGAAAATCTACTTCACTAAAATATATATATATATATATATATATATATATATATATATATATATATATATATATATATATATATATTTGTGTGTGTGTATTTATGTGTGTACACGATAACTCTCGAACGAAAAGTTTAATGCTTATGAAATTTGGTATGCATGCTGGAATCCAGACTGGCTCGGCTAAGTTCGTTAGCTAGACACGTCGGATGCCCAGAAGTAGATTTTTTGACCATTTTTTGCCATTTATAGTGGTTTTTTTGCAAAATTTGGTATGAAATCAAAAATTTTTTTTGAAAACATTGAAAAGGGCGTAAAAAATTGCATAGGATAAGCTTTTAAAACATTGTGCTAAATGAACTAGCTTTTAAAAAAAAAAAAAAAAATTGCTGAATTTTTTTATAATAAATGTTTCATCACTTTAGCAATTCTTTTCTAGATAAAAGAAGTGCTAGTTAGTTATTCAATATGTATGTATGTGTTATAATAATAATAGCTCTGTCTCATCTTTTTAAATTAAAATTCGTTCGATTTTTTAAGAGTACGTTATGAAAAGGAAATTTTTGTGTGATGTCCTCTTTTAGAGAGAAAATATAATTTATATATATTTGCATACCTAGAAAAAAATCGAAAACTATAGTTATGTAATGTAATAATATGTTGTTAAATGGATATATGCTACACTATATGAGATTCGTTAGGGTCCTGAGGACCCAAAAGTGCCAAAAATTAACTACGGAACTGATTTTGAAAATTGTTTCACTGTTAGAAAGCTAAACTATTTTAAATGGATACAGGTCTTACATGAGATCCACCAGTGCCCAATATTTGGAAATTCGCTATGTTATGCAGATGCTGCGACAGGGGTACTTTTTAACTATTACTATACTTAAATATAATTCTAGAACTAGTTTCTGAAAACACACTGTTTGCTCAAACTCAATCAGTTCAGAACTGATAGAACTAACTGCAAGAGATAAATTCAAACTGTTTTGACACACTGATGGAGGCAAGCAATTACTAAAACAACCCCAACTGAAACTCTATATTTTTTTCAGATACATGCATTTAAAAATACAATATGTAGTATTGTATATAAAATAATAATTTCAATTTGAAAGTGGGATAATATCATCACGTATCTCAGTTCCTTGACATCACAGGACTATGAAATTATTTATTAAGTTTATACGTGACGTCGGAATTAACGCAATCGATAGACAATGCGCCGCGCTTGTGCAGGACAATCATGTTTTTGGCGGATATACGCAAATCTATATAAAAAAAATCCGCCAAACGGCGGAAATATGAGTGGTACAATGTGATTCCGTCGGTGAACGCTTGACCACGCCGTAGCATGGTAAACATGTTTTTGATTATTCAGAAATTATAGCAGAGAGAATTTTTAATTGATACAACACTTTATTCTTAAACTGCTCTCTATCGATGTGAAACACACGGCTGAATCTATTGGAGGGGCTATTCAAATAAAATTTGAAATAGGGTGAATAGTGAATAACGTGTGAATATTATCGTTCTGACAAGGAAAGGTATCCAACTGTATCTCTCGAAAATTTTTGAAAATTTGGTGCATTGTAGATCTTATTAAAACTAATCACGAGCCATTATTCGTTCGTGCCCATAATCGTTTTAAGGGGGTAAAACTCACGCTTGAAAATTTGAGTTTTTTTTTTTAATTTTCTTAAATATCTTTGAAACGATAAGAACTTTGATAGGGAAATATATATATATTTGTAAATTACACTTTAAGATCTTAATTATGATACCAAAATTAAAGTTATTTTTTCAAATTTTCAGGGGTGAGTTTCACCCCCTTAAACCGATTATGGGCACGAACGAATTATGGCTCATGATTAGTTTTAATAATATATACAATCCACCAAAGTTTCAAAAATTTCTGAGAGATACAGTCGGATACCTTTCCTTGTGAGACAGAATCTCTTTTCAGTAGATATATGAGTCGATAAGTTTCAAAACCATCTAATTAACACAACTAAAAATGTTCAGGAAACACAAAAAACTCTTTTCTTACTTATAATAATGATTTTGATGTGGTTTTTACCATTAAATTTTTAGGAAAAATCATACAGTTATTATAAAGAAATAATAACAACGATATCACTCTTCAATAATTAGTAAATAACGATTAAAAATTATAATTAACTACTTTTGCAGCAGTTTGCTTTAATTAGATGGTTTTGAAACGGTTGATTTTGTAATTAGCTACTTTTGTAGCAGTAACCATAACAATTAGACACTTTTGCAGCAGTTACATTAATAATTAGACACTTTTGCAACAGTTAAATATTCTTTCAATAGGTTTTAAATAAAACAACATTCGTAGAAATCTATCTATTTACATCGTACTACGTCGTTTTTATTATAACTTATGAAAACTAAGATATTTTCTTATAATTTAGTAGAACATTCTCCCATAAAACAAGTCTCTTTACTGTAATTTAATAGTAAAACTCAAATCAGAACCACGATGTTTCACACATTTTTATTCTGCACACATTTCGCAGCCTGTTATATTTGATAATTCCACAAGTTTCTTTGTATTTTTTTCTAGTTATTTCAATCGTAAATATTTTCTTAGAGAGAGTAATAAAATTATCACATACAAATGATTGGGTCCTCACAGGCTCTGCATTGCCACATATTAACCACCTAACTAGCTGCTTTTGTTCCAGGTTTTTTGAATGACGCCATTTTATATAAGTAAATAGATACATAGTTTTGCAACTGGTTTGTGTTGCTTGCAACTCCATGTTTTTTCAATTGGAAAATATTGCAATTAGCTTCTTTTGAAACAGTTTCGTATTTTTGTCATTAAAATTAAAGAGGAAAAAGCTGACTTTGCACCGTCTAGTTGGTATTTTTTGGTACAGTTTATCCTCCCGAATAATAAACCGTATCTAACTCAATTTTGAAAAAATCGTCAATTAGATGGTTTTGAAACTCGGCGACTCATATCAGACAACGAGTGTATGAATTATTGTCAATTTATATAGAATAGTGTGTGTTAGGTTTTAAATTAGAAACAGAATATTGACAAGTAGCAACTTCAAACAAGACATTGATTGAATACAATACATCATTCGTGATTACCATGTACAAGTAACAATAGTTTATTTAGCAGGTATACGGAGACGATTACGATGCTTTATTTTCATTTGAAATGATGTAAATATCTGCGATGGAAGTATTCTGCATCTAACGGTAGTAATTATAAAACCACAGTATGAACTAGTCTAGTATATACATACGTATATTGTTTGGTGTATAGATTGGTTTATATGTATATCTTCATTATTTGATTGTGCGGTTGAAATGCATTTAACGGCAACAGTAACAATTTGATCGATCGTAAAATAATGAAAATGTTCTACAGGTATTTGATTTTTATTTCCTATATGTGCTGGAATATTAACCCGGCGCGGCGTGTGTTGTAATGGATGCGGGTTTCTTGCATATATTTAAAACTTGATTTTGGCGCCATAAAACTTCGATATATCGTTAATTTAATTGTTGGCTGCCATTAACTCGACAATTCCCAAGCCGCGATCTATCGACAAAATATTCTTATTTTGTGCTAGTTTTTATCTTTAGGTACTCAACATACGGGCCGTTATTTGTAATATGAATTGATAAAACGGTATGAAATTACCGGCAAAAAATCAGTTTCATTATAAGCTTGATTCTTAAATAATAATTTGTTATAACAATATTAACAGTACCTACTTTTTAGACATTTTTATAACAGCGAAAATACCACAAGATACACTCACGTGCAATAAAACAGCAAATCGTTTGAAACAACATAATTAATTTGACCGTTAACATAACTTCAGGGTTGCCAAATTAAAACCATGAACACTACTAAGTATTAACATTATAGTCGTAACACATTTATTTTTAAAATTTGTTATATTGTCTGTAAAAAAAAATCACAAATCACTGTCACTGTGACACTGGGAATTCCCGAGTTAATTATATTTTCTATTTAACTGCAACAATTAAGCGCAAACATACATATTTTTTATTTTTATCACGTCACAGTTTAAAATTATCAACGTATTTTATTTTCGACTACTTACAAGCTTGTTTTGAATTTATTCTTAAGTTGCCGATTTGTTACATAATTTTCAACGGATGAGTGCCAACATGTCCCTGAAAATTCGTTTCTTACAGTCACACCTCGATTTCTTTCCTGAAAATATTGGAAACGTCAGTAGCGAGGATGAAATTATGAGGGATACTGAGACCAAACTATGTTAAGTAACTATTGCTGGTTTAATGTAAGAGACACAGACACAAACAAGTACAAAAGAAAGCTAAGGTAGTTGATTTTTAATTTTTTTTTTCACACTTTTGTACCATGCTTTCTTGTAAATAAAAAGTAATAAATATTTTTGAAATGTGACGTGCTGGATTTTCTTCATAATTTTTGGAAATTCTGAAAAAATTTTTCCATACTACTGTATGGAATGTTTTAATATTTTAAAGATATATTCGTTGATATATGCTAAATTCATGATAAAATTTTTGGACCAAAAACTTGAAAGTTCAGTGAGTTATTCGCGATCTCCCAAGGCTCCAAAAAAAAGTTCCCCCACTGCTGCAGTGATTGCGACCTTCACAGTGCCTGAAATCAAAAAAACCAAAAAGCTTATTAAACTAAAAGGTATTGCCCGTGCCATGAAACTCAATCGAAAAAGTGGTGAAACTTAACAAAATGGCGGAGTTTTTTTAAAAAAAAGTTTCAAATTTTGCGCGAAAATTTGATGAATTTTGACCTGCAAAAATTAAATTTTTTATTCGATTGGAAAACTGGAGGTTCATGGCTCGAAGAAACATATATAAAAGAAGCTGCAATAAGAGTCAAATCGATCGGATGATTTGTCTTCGAGTTATAACTGCAGTAAATTTGAAAAATGTAGGTTTCCTTTACCCTACCTTTTTGTTTTAAACACTGAGAACTTTTACTAAAATTATTTACGATGTACTCACTATAACGGTCATAGTAAAACTAGATGAGTCGTTTAAATGTGGCAGGGTCTAGCTTCTCCACAACATGTGACTGGCAGCCACGTCCAGAAACTCCCGAACTATCACCCTTCATACATTTCTTAATACCTCAAAGTTAACAATGAAAATCAGAATCCACTCTTCGGATGGCTGTAACTCAAAAACTATTTGAAATATGCTCTTGAAATTTTAGTATGTTATTTTTAAAGGTACAGACTATCGAAACATGCAAAAAATTTCCAGTTTTTTCAAAATGTCACACTAGTGGCCCCTCTTAATGAAACTTAAGTAAAAATATGTTTTTAGTCTAATTTTAAAAAATAATTTCCTGAGGCTTCACAAAATATCTTGTTGGGATCCACACGGTATATTCTAATCAAGACCAATTCCTTGTAGCTTGAAATATCTGACATATACATAATTAAATAAAAAAAAATTTTTTGAGAAACATAATTCACAGTGGGTTTCTACCCCCTTTTTCCTCCTCGTTCATTATAGTTTCATAAATATTTTGGAGATTTACATAATGTATTATGATATCACATAAAAGTTAATAACAATATTCTTAATGCAATATAGTCAACGTGATGGTAGGGGATTCCCCTCGACATTGTAGGCAATTAAAATCGATGTTAATGTTGTGAAGGATGTCAAGAAAAAAGTTTTTTTTTTACGAGGATTTACATTTTGTTATGTATACAGACAATGTTACTGTGCTGTGTATTGGTATGAATAGGGTACACTTGTGTGTGGTATACTTGAATTTATAACATATGTTTTGTGGTGTGAGTACCCTATATATGTACATTAATTTCATCACATGTAAAAAGGGTGTCAAGTTATTTGTATATATTAATGAAACTTGTTTTCATTCTACATGCTAAATGTCCCAATTTTATAATATTATAATCATACGTATATGGTTATGTATCTTATGAACCCTAAATATGAAGGTAGGTATGTTGCGGTTCGTGAGAGTACTGTTGTGGGCAAAATTATTTGATATGTTTGATTATGTAGAATCGGGTATGGAAATGTTGTACCTTATTGATCAAAATGGTAGAAAATTGTTCGGAATTTATGATGTAAACTAATTAAAAGTAGCGAAAGCATGTTTTTAAATAAACGTTATACCAAACTGAGTGAGACTGAGACCTTCTAAGAATTTTACGACTCCAAACAGAATTTTGAGAAATTGTTAAACTCTTTATACCGGGTGAATCGTGACACCTGCCCCAAATTACACTAAGTAATAATTCATGACAAACTAAACAAGAAACCTTAATATACCTTGTAGCTAGGATGTATAATGTCGAAGGAAATAACTTCTTAAAAAATTTTGACAGCCACTGGTTCACCAGTAATGTTGTATCATGTAGCCAACATTTTCACGCACTCAAGAAAATTGAAAATTGCACTAAAAACTGTAAAATAAAAAAGCTATTCATAAACATTTTAAGAATCTAAATCTTAAAACTTATAAATTACAATAAAAACACAAATATTATAAAAACTAACGATAGATGGTAACAAAAAAATAATTAATATTACACAAAACACAAAAATTTAAAATGAAAAATCTAACCCAAAACCCAAAAACAGAACTAAACTTTTAATATGCGTTATAACCATATATCAAAAACACACGATTAGGCACGTATACGTATCACTAGAAAACTCATACCGTAATACCGTAAATACATACAGCACATGCTCCACGCAAAAAGTGTGTATGTATGTGTGTTAAATCTCAAATATATGTGCAGTTATGTCAGTAATTCTAAACCAGTGGTCTCGAATTTTTAACATTATTTTTTTCGAAAACTAGACACCATAGAAAAAAGTCGTATTAGGATTTTTTGTTCAGTTTTTCATGGCCTATCATCACTTTTAATTTGGGGCAGTCGTTACGGTTCACCGTGTATATTTTGATAAATTTCATATGTCGTGAATTTTGTTGGTTTGAGAAAGAAAGAGAATTTTGATTATTGCTACTCACAACAGTACGACTGATATAAAACCGATCTATAAAATCTACATCTCTTATGTATTTTCTTACAATGCGTATGTATAGGTCTCGTTTTTTGTCAATAGTATTAGCTAGTCTCGCTAACTAACAAAAAAAAGGCCATAAAATGGCGACCAAAACGTGATTATCTCGAAACCACTTTTCTGAAATATGGCGAAATCGAAATTCGGCCACTTTTCATCCGCTGGACGTAAAATTCGAACTGCAACTGCAAGTTTTTAAACTTTACTATTGTTACTGAGGGTAAGAAAAGTTCGTTGTAGTAATCTGAGTGCGGCAAAGTTTCCAAAGTAACCAAAAATGTTTGCGTACCTTTGAAATTAGCACACATATTTATCAATATCATACTTTGTTTTACTGTTTTACTATTTTTTAACCCATCCTGTATATTTTACTTATATTTTGATTATGCTACACAATTATTTACTAGATGCTTATCTGTCAAGTATATATTTCCAACCAATCCCATGTCTGCACGTGTGAGTTACATATAATTTCTTCATTCTGACATAAATTCCATAATGACATACATTCGTAATATAGTGAAATTAAATTTTATATTTTATACAATATACTTTATGCAAAGTATGAATTGGATACCTACTGTCCCAGTTCGTTTGCAATATTACAAGTAGTGTATTAGAAGGTGATATGGATATTCACTAACCCTAGAATCATAGGTTGGTCTACGAGTCAAGTTAATCATACATCGGCGTCGTTTCGATGAATGGACTTTTTACGGGGAGTTTTAATATAAATATTTATTAATTTTTTTAATCTTTTTATCAAAGCATATTTTCACTATAAAAATTGAAAAATAGATAAATACATCAATTGTATCATAAAACATGTCTTTCAAATAATTAATTTATGAACTATTATGAGTCAGCGGACATGTGTGACTTTACAGAATGTGAATTTTCTCAGTCATAAATATTCCTATAGATATGTAGTTATTTCCCCATTAGGCAAATTTGTAAATTTTCTAAAATTTGCTAGCAATTTTTAGAATAAAATCTCAAAAAATAATAAAAATTAAAATATTTTCCACAAAATAAATTGCTAACCTTTTATTAAGTCGCTTGAAACGCATTCTTTAGTTTTCGATTCAATATATTAAAACTTTAGTATTATGTCGTCTCTATAAGTCAAACAGCTGTAATCATCTTTCACATTATCATAATCATTGAATAAATTAATTATAATATCCATATCTTTAATAAATTTTAGAACAATTAGGAAAACTTTTATATGTGGAGTACAAAATCTTTAAAAAAAAATATAGGTTAATCATACATCGTCGTCCTTTTGACGCACACTATTTCAGTATAAAAAAACCACAATAGCTATAAACAAAATTTATACGTCTTATGTGTTATAATAACAAATAAATTCGATAACAGAAGTTTCACAGCAAGCGGGCACCGACAAGTTGTAGTACTGGAGCAGGTAGAGAAGTTCGTTCGTCGTTTTGACGAGTACGTATGATTCTAGGGTTAAATACGTACCAGTACATGGAAGAAGGAAAGGTATATAATATTGCAAAGAAAGGAGCATTTTCCAAAATACTGATCAGCATATCAGCATCTTAACGTGCTTATTATGAATGACGTCATTTTGTAAATAAACAGTAACGGTTTTAATGTAACTAAAACATTGCCATTGCTTTTAAAACAACATATTTAGTGTATTTTTCTTATAATTCTTGTGATTTCTATATAAAAATATAAACAATTAATTAATTATTTTTAATATCTGCTCTATTTGATTCAATAATCAGCTCCCTAAGAATTCTGGTCGACTATTTTATAAGTTAATTTTTTGAATTATTAACTGTCTACTAATACTAAATCATTGAATTTTTGAACGGTACTTAAAGAATATTATAAATTACTATAAACTGAAAAAAAAATTGCTCAAATTAATCGATTATTTACAATTTTAATCGATTATTTACAGTTGTTTTCGTTTATAGTTTTGCACCACTAATAAGACGTTTCTTCTTGATAAGGGTAGATACAAACATAAATAAAACTATGCAGTAATTAAATTGTCATTTTATTAATAAATAAATACAAACAAAATACATAATCTTGAAGTTAAATTTTTATATCCTCATTAATTTTACATAAAAGACGCCACTGAAATGAAGTATCAACTTAACCTATATTTTAATTTTTACATAATTTTATTTTTTACAATATTTGTAAAATTTTTGTCCTTATTATTACATATTTTAAATAAAAAACGAATTCCTTATTTACGTAGAGTAATTCCTTCTTCAATATTTCCTTTACTTTGTATAATACCAAAGACTCGATCTTATGTGTCTATTTGCACGTGATTATGTGCCTATTTACTCTTTTGTTTCTTATTTTTTGTGGCACGTACAAAGGAATCTACGTATTCATTCTAACATATCAGATTATATTATATCTTATCTCTCTCTTAAGAAACAGTCTTCATCCGTATTCTTCTATATCAACGATACCAGTATTGCTTTGATTATGAAACAGTCAGTACGTTATGTTTGTATGAAAGGGAGAATATGTGAAAGGAGAAGGCAACTACCAGTACTGCCAACCGAAATGAAGAAATTATTCAACTTTGTTTTTTGTTTGATAAACCACTTAACTTATAAATAATATGTAACTGTGAAAATTGATGATGGTAATATTAAAATTAATTATTTTTGGTGTTGGTGTGAAAATTAGTTGAACAGTAAAACGTTAGTGTTGCTGTTGCTTTTATTTCCGAGATAACTTGTAGGTGAATTTTATTGTTTGGATGCCTTGAGAGACCCCACCAAATTTACGTTACTCCATTTTTTTTTTTAGTCCTCACGGAAAATGTGAAACCCCTCGATGATTATCCTAAAAGCTTTCTTTTCATCAACAAAATTTCACCTAGTAAAAAGGTCAGTGATTTTTATATAATAAAGAAGGAAGGGTTTAATTCATGCGAGAGAAACTTTACGTTCTTCTTGAATGTTAATTTGCATAACTTTTTCACACAGACTTTCGTGTGTGCGCCTAGAGAATACTTTTTGAATAAATTTAAAAGAAAAATGTTCTGAATATTATTATTAGTGTCTGGGTATCAAAATATTACCAAATCTAATTAGGACAAACCGTGACAGAACGGTGTAGTTCATTTTCGGACAGTGCCCTTTTTTGGCCGGACTGTCGCACAGTGGGGCCAAATCCTAAAAAGCTGGCCAAAAGTCGAAAACGTTATAAATTTGGTTGAAAGTCAGTTAACCGGGGTTTTTCCAGGGTCGTTGATTATGAATCCTTATGAATATCACTTTAGTTTTAAGTCAAGAATTTTAGTTTAGTAATAATTTTGTAAGTTTTTTAAGTAGGAGACAGGGGCTAGTATTAACGGTGGTAAGTATTAACAGGCCATTTTCCGCCAAACTACGGACAAAAAAATTAGGTACGTCCGGTTTCTGTCATCAGTAGATGACCACGGACACGTTGTGACCAATCAGTGTTCGGCCGGTTGCCGCAAAACAAAGTTGTGAGTAAGGCGTAGATTTTATTAGGTATAAGAACATTCTTAAGTCGACGGTTTTTTGATTTGAAGCATGATTGTATACCTAAAAGATACTAAATTTATTTCAAACGGTAGCATATTCCATCTGGTATTGTATTTTGTTTAAATTTTACCGCATTATCAACGTATTCTTTTTAAAAATTTAAATTTGTAAAAAATTTACCTTCGGGGTAAGTATTAACAAAATGCATGGGGTAAGTATTAACATGTTAACATTTACCTCGTTTAAATTTTATGCAACAAAGACTATGTTTTTAACTTCCCTATAAGGAGGTTATTGTATTCATCCCGATTCCAAAATCCAAATATCGTCATTTTCATGCTTCGAGGTTACCAAAATTCTTTTCGTGACATTGCCAAATATGTTTGCATGTATGTGTGTGTACATATGTGAGTGTTAAATTTAAATGGTTTTAATTTTTATATCTTTTCTGCAGTGAAGCAGAGGAAGAGTTTTGCTTGATCTGAGTTATCATATATTTCAAGAATTATAATAATGTTAAATAAGACGAAGACTAATTTTTTAATAAGTAAATATTTTTTAATATAGAAGATATTAAACGATTGTGGTTGTCTATCGAAGACTGAAAATTTACCAATTTTTGTTTCGTTATCAAGGTCAAAGTGCCGTAATTTGCTACTTAATAAGGACTGACTAACTATTGCCTCAGACAAAAATTAAAATAATGATTAATGTAAACTAATTAAGTAAAGATAAATCTAAAATAAGAATTTTCTATGTTAAATTAATTCCTTTCTAATAATGAACACGTTAAATATGATACTTTGTTTTATTGCCTATAAGTACATATCTACAAAATATCAAACTCTAATGTTAATACTTACCCCAACGTTGTTAAAACTTGCCCCAAAAGTGGGATAAGTATTAACAAACACATTTTTTAAGAAAATGGGTTTTTCCGTAGAAAGTACAAAGGATATGTAAGTTTTTTTTATCAAAAATTATAGACAGATAGTTGATGCTTCATAACGTTTACAAAAAAAATCGCTAACTAGTTTCATTTCCGTTTAATATGTAAAAAAGTAAAATCTGTTAGTACATGCCCCTGTCTTCCCTAAATTTTTCATTTTTATTTCAGTTTTATATTATTTTATATTTGCTGATAGTTTCTCTTTTACGAAAAAGGATTTTACAATTAAATTTTAACGTTTAGAAAAAATAAATGATACCACCTCGTTAATGTACGAACGCCAGAAAACTATGTTTTACATTGCAAGAACTCACACCAATGGCACAATGGCAGCTAGAGGCAGCTAGTTTTAATTTTTTCCATTCAATAATAGTTGCATCTAGAACGTGCCATCGGTCAAGTTGCAGAAGTCTGTAGAAATTATAGACTTTTCTCTACGTGTTTAAAATTTTCCGTTGTAATTTTTCGTTTATTTTCGTATAAATGATTCGTTTATTATTATCGCATAAACTGGTATTATTAATTTTGTGTTACATAATGATTTTTTACTTATTTTCAGCTATTGATTTTATTTTAGCGAATTTCCATTCTGGAAATTCAGCTATTACAGCAGCTCTGGAGCCTCTAGAACCCGAAAATCTACTTCACTAAAATATATATATATATATATATATATATATATATATATATATATATATATATATATATATATATATATTTATATATGTATTTATGTGTGTACACAATAACTCTCAAACGAAACGTTTAATGCTTATGAAATTTGGTATGCGTGCTGTAATCCAGACTGGCTCGGCTAAGCTCGTTAGCCAGACACGTCGGATGCCCAGAAGTAGGTTTGTTGGCCATTTTTCGCCATTTTTAGTGGTTTTTTTGCAAGATTTGGCTAGAATCCAAAAATTTTTAAAATTTTTTTTTGGCACCATCGAAAATGGCGTAAAAAATTGCATAAGATAAGCTTTTAAAGCATTGTACTAAGTGAACTAGCTTTTAAGAAAATTAAGAAATTTACTGAATTTTTTACGATAAATGTTTCATCATTTTGGCAACTCTTTTCTAGATGAAACAAGTGCTAGTTAGTTATTCAATATGTATGTATGTGTTATAATAACAATAGCTCTGTCTCATCTTTTTAAATTAAAATTAGTCAGATTTTTTAAGAGTACGTTATGGAAAGGAAACTTTTGTATGATGTTCTCCTTTAGAGTGAAAATATAATTTATATATATATATATATATATATATATATATATATATATATATATATATATATATTTGCATATCTAGAAAAAAATGTAATAATATGTTGTTAAATGGATATATGCCACACTATATGAGATTCGTTAGGGTCCTGAGGACCCGAAAGCCCCAAAAATTAACTACTGAACTGATTTTGAAAATTGTTTCACTGTTAGAAAGCTAAACAATTTTAAATGGATACAGGCCTTAGACGAGATCCGCCAGTGCCCCTCATATTTGGAAATTCGCATTGTTATGCAGATACTGCGACAGGGGTATTTAAAAATTGAAATCGATTGATTCTTAGAGATTTGGCGTCCTCTTGAACATAGCGTTAAAATATTTGTTTACTGCACGACGCGTCTATCTCGATTGAAAGTCCCCTTTTAACTGTTCTACCGTAGCAGGTATAAAAGATCGAGCGCACTAAAGTCTGAAATTCGACGTGCGGACTCTTACCTAACCTCACCCACGACTAGAAATTACCGAAACTTAAACTCTATTTTTCGACTTTTGACCAGCTTTTTGAGATTTGGCCCCACTGTTCGTCTGCTCTTTTTGACCTTCTATGTGCACCTTGGTTATTTGATTTACAATATTCTTCGATATTAGAAGGAAATCCTGGGAAAGTAAAGTTCTGTATGTAATTGGAAAGAGTTGAATGGCTGCTCGGAATAGAATGAAGTATTATTTTTTCTATTAACCATTATTTGTGCTATTATTCTCAACTCTATACATTCATATCACATTCGCATAAACAGTTTCATTGTTATACGTGTTTATTATTTTTCACAGTTTTCCACGAAGGAAAACAGTTTTCTTCTTTCGAAAAACGTAATATGAATATAAATATGACGATGAACTTGATTTTAATTATCCGTGTACTCAACGTTATAAAGAAAATTTAATGGAAATTAAAATTTTTCTTTTTTCCAATTTTCTTTTGTGTAAACTTCCAGTCAAACTTTTAAAACGTAACAGTAGAAAACAACGGATATTGAAAATAAATGTTCAGATTTTTATAATGTTCAGTACAGTCGCATGATGTTTGGCTTAGCGAATGCTCCATCGTTTAAAAAACGATAAAATTTCACATTTTCGTGAAAGGATATTTTCAATTAGCAAACAATGATGTAACCGATGTATTGTTCAATATAAATCTGATTTATCAGATTTTCTGATAGTATATATTTCAAAATTATGACGGTTTTTATGTTTTATTCGAAAAATAAAATGATTTCAGCAGTTTAGTTTTTTATTTTTTTATTTTTTTTATAGAGGCTTATAAAATTTACATGCCTTGTATCCTAATATAAAGATATCTTCATTTCGTTTCATTAAGCAATTTTTACTGTTTTGCCTCGGATATATGACAAATTCAATATTATATATTGTTACATTGTTTTGTACAATCCGTTACAAAATGCTATGGTGATGAATGAAAAGTTGTGACTGCTGGGTCTCAGTTGGGAGGCTCACCAATCCAGAAATCGAAAACAACAGGTTTTTTCACGACTGTTTTTAGATAAATTGGACAATGAAAACAAAATAATTACAAATGATATCAGTTCTCTTATTAACTATTCAAGATTACAAAAATATTTTTTTTCTTTGACGTATATTGATCAATATATATATATATATATATATATATATATATATATATATATATATATATATATATATATATATATATATTCCCGCTACCTTTTGATATGTGTAGGGCCCCCCTATGGAAGTTAAGAGCTGAAATTTGGTAAGTGGGGCTCATTCTGATGCACAACAATACTATCAAAGTGGGGTCAAATTTTGGGCAAATTTTGGATCCGACCCAACTTTTAGGGGGGTGGTGGGGGGCAACAAAACAATAAAACTTTTCCAAGTCAGTTGGAAGTAATGTTTCGGTCAGTTATCTACAACATATCCAAAATTCAGCTTCCCAGGATGATTTGGAGGGAGTAGAGGGGGAAAAAAACGATTTTGGCTGGATCTAACACGCCCCCAGCTCCCCAGAATTAACGTAGAGGGTAGAGGTTTTAATATTTTACCCCCACTCTCCTCATTTTTAAGCTACAATTTCATGCTTTTTCGACATTTTCGAAGTTTGTACCACCCGCACAGGTCACCCAAATAAACCAAGAGGGATGAAATTTTGTATTCGGACTGAGTTAGTATCAGAGGGGGTACCTTTTGGGGTTCTCGACTTTTAACTTTTATCCCCACCATTTTTATACCAAGAAGAAGATGATTTTTCTTGTTTTTTAACAGTTTCGATCGGGTCAAAATCTCCCCAAATAAACCTAGAGGGCTGAAATTTTGTGTACAGGTTAAGTTAATAGTCAGCCACTGCTTTTTGGAGGTTTCAACTTTTAAGCCTTACCCCCACGATTTTTACGCCAATATTTCCTTGATTTTTTTGCTTTTTTTTCTAACACGGCTAGAGACTCTTTAATGAAACCTAGAGGGCTGAAATTTTGTACGTGTATTCAGTTAGTATCCAGCTAGTGCTAAAAATTTTGGATTTTTTTGGAAAGAAAAAATATCTTCATAAAGGCCTTCCAGTTTACTGTTTAAGATCCTTGTTTAATATTTAAAAATAAAACACAAAAGCAATTGGCGGATAAGCATGGGTAGGAATGCCCTCGTACGAATTGTGTTGGCTTTTTTCCTGCTAACTGCTGTCGGCATAAAATTGAAATTTACTGAGCTTCAGCCCTCATCAATTTTGAAATCACTAAAATGACAAATCGCTTGTAGACTTTCAATCACATTTCGCTTGTAGACATTCAATACCGAAGATGAAGGGAAAAATTCGACTTTCGTGATGGGGCCCCGCTGCTCACGGCGTTTTTTTCACATAGATTTCATTTAAAATAAGAGGTGTGGTAAGTTTCACCCAAGAAAAACCCTTATTTTCCTCGTATCTTCGTACACTGTCCTGTGAATCTATCATATCGGCGTGAATGCATTTTGTTAACGAGTGTATTTATAACAACAATGTATAATAAAAAGGAACAATATCGTAATTTAGCTTAAAATATACGTAGCGTATACAGATGTAAAGTCAAGCAAGTTATTTAAGAATATTCGAAACTAAGTAACAATGCACTGAAAAACGTACTCAGTCAGTTTCGTTGCTTATGCAATACTTTTGTAGCAATACACAACAGAATAGTATACGTTATATTATATTAATATAGGATGTTTCAGCTACTGTAGACCAGATAAGATCAACAGTTAATTACTAGGAAATGTTGAATAAATTTTACTGGTCAAAATAGAAATTTTATCCCAAATTGACTCAAAATTCATAAATTCATCTCATGTTGTAAGTCCCTATTCACAAAAATAGTGTTCTTATCAGTTATCTTAACCCTAGAATCATACGTTGGTCTACGAATCAAGTTAATCATACATCGGCGTCGTTTCGACGAATGGACTTTTTACGGGGAGTTTTATAGTTTATTTGCAAAAAACATTTTTTTTACGTAACAATACTACAAAAGCGAACAAAATATTTAAAAAAATTGGATTTGGAAAAATTTCTTAATTTAAATATTTATTAATTTTTTTAATCTTTTTATCAAAGCATATTTTCATTATAAAAATTAAAAAATAGATAAATACATCAATTGTATCATAAAACATGTGTTTCAAATAATTAATTTATGAACTATTATGAGTCAGTGGATATGTGTGACTTTACAGAATGTGAAATTTCTCAGTCATAAATATTCCTATAGATATGCAGTTATTTCCCCATTAGGCACATTTGTAAATTTTCCAAAATTTGTTAGTAATTTTTAGAATAAGATCTCTAAAAATAATAAAAATTAAAATATTTTCCATAAGGTAAATTGTTAACCTTTTATTAAGTCACTTGAAACGCATTCTTTAGTTTTCGATTCAATATATTAAAACTTCAGTATTATGTCGTCTCTATGGTTATCTCGTTTAATGGTTTATTTGAAATCACAGATTCAAGAAAATTCGGTTAATTTATGGTAATTTGAAGGTAAAAGGGTTAGAATTTTGTTTTTTGAAATATAGCACATTTAGTGTCAGACTAGCCGCGCGGCAGGTCAGACGCCATGCGGCTAGCCGCGCGGCAGGTCGGATGCCATGCGGCCTGCCGCACGGCAAGTCGTACGCCGGACACCGTCACAAACGTTTTTATGAACATATTTAAAATTCACAAACAATTCCCGATTGATTGAGTACCTGGAAGCCTATTACAATCAATTTTCAAAAAGTGTTTCGGCTAATCGTAAGCTCATAATTAACAAATTAATAATTAATAAAGTAATGAGTCACAAACAAATTTAAAAGTGTCACAAACATTCACAAACGATTGACATAGAAGAACAGTTAAAATTTTAACTTTTTGAATTTTGTGTTGGCTAATCGTAAGAGGGTCCTTAACCCTAGAATCTTACGTTGGTCTACTAGTCAAGTTAATCAACATCGGCGTCGTTTCGACGAATGGACTTTTTACGGTGAGTTTTAGAGTTTATTTGCAAAAAACATTTTTTTTACATAACAATACTACAAAAGCGAACAAAATATTTAAAAAAATTGGATTTGGAAAAATTTCTTAATATAAATATTTATTAATTTTTTTAATCTTTTTATCAAAGCATATTTTCACTATAAAAATTAAAAAATAGATAAATACATCAATTGTATCATAAAACATGTCTTTCAAATAATTAATTTATGAACTATTATGAGTCAATGGACATGTGTGACTTTACAGAATGTGAAATTTCTCAGTCATAAATATTCCTATAGATATGTAGTTATTTCCCCATTAGGCACATTTGTAAATTTTCTAAAATTTGTAAGTAATTTTTCGGATAAGATCTCAGAAAATAATAAAAATTAAAATATTTTCCACAAAATAATTTGTTAATCTTTTATTAACTCACTTGAAACGCATTCTTTGGTTTGCGATTCAATATATTAAAACTTCAGTATTATGTCGTCTCTATAAATGAAACAGCTGTAATCATCTTTCACATTATCATAATCATTGAATAAATTAATTATAACATCCATATCTGTAATAAATTTTAGAAAAATTAGGAAAACTTTTATATGTGGAGTACAAAATCTTTAAAAAAAATATGGGTTAATCATACATCATCGTCCTTTTGACGCACACTATTTCAGTATAAAAAAAACGACAATAGCTATAAACAAAATTTATACGTCTTATGTGTTATAATAACAAATAAATTAGATAACAGAAGTTTCACAGCAAGCGGGCACCGACAAGTTGTAGTATTGGAGCAGGTAGAGAAGTTCGTTCGTCGTTTTGACGAGTACGTATGATTCTAGGGTTAATTCACCAAATAAATTGTTATATCCGATTAGTAAAAATTCACGGTTTAAAATGAAACACTGTGTATTATTGTATACACGTACATAGATTATTATTATATTGTATGTATAGAATGCAGTCTCTAAAAATACAATACTTTGGGACTAGAAACTCTCTTATTATACGAGCGTATGTTACCTGTTTTACCTGCCTTTCATATTTACTATATTACAGTGTTGCAACCAGTATCTAATCATATTTTCCATATGAACGTAATTTTATGTGCTACGATATTTTCCCACAAAAAATATCATTTAGATATTTACATTTTTATTAATAATTCCTATTTTTGTTCGTGAGTAGAATGAGTCGAAGACAAAACAAAAATTAAAACTAACGGTAGGAGTATTTACCACACCGAATGTTATACACGTAACTTATTTCTTTGAATTCGTATATCCAGGAGCGGCGCTAAAAATTACTAATTAATCTATAGGTACATATAATAAAACTGCAACGAGACCATTTATGTACATCGAATATTTTTCGAAAATTGTACTGATACTGTACGTAAATAGTTATCGATGTAGATATTAACCCTAGAATGATACGTACTCGTCAAAACGACGAACGAACTTCTCTACCTGCTCCAATACTACAACTTGTCGGTGCCCGCTTGCTGTGAAACTTCTGTTATCTAATTTATTTGTTATTATAACACATAAGACGTATAAATTTTGTTTATAGCTATTGTCGTTTTTTTTATACTGAAATAGTGTGCGTCAAAAGGACGATGATGTATGATTAACCCATATTTTTTTTAAAGATTTTGTACTCCACATATAAAAGTTTTCCTAATTTTTCTAAAATTTATTACAGATATGGATGTTATAATTAATTTATTCAATGATTATGATAATGTGAAAGATGATTACAGCTGTTTCATTTATAGAGACGACATAATACTGAAGTTTTAATATATTGAATCGCAAACCAAAGAATGCGTTTCAAGTGAGTTAATAAAAGATTAACAAATTATTTTGTGGAAAATATTTTAATTTTTATTATTTTCTGAGATCTTATCCGAAAAATTACTTACAAATTTTAGAAAATTTACAAATGTGCCTAATGGGGAAATAACTGCATATCTATAGGAATATTTATGACTGAGAAATTTCACATTCTGTAAAGTCACACATGTCCACTGACTCATAATAGTTCATAAATTAATTATTTGAAAGATATGTTTTATGATACAATTGATGTATTTATCTATTTTTTAATTTTTATAATGAAAATATGCTTTGATAAAAAGATTAAAAAAGTTTTTAAATATTTACATTAAGAAATTTCTCCAAATCCAATTTTTTTAAATATTTTGTTCGCTTTTGTAGTATTGTTATGTAAAAAAAATGTTTTTTGCAAATAAACTCTAAAACTCACCGTAAAAAGTCCATTCGTCAAAACGACGCCGATGTATGATTAACTTGACTCGTAGACCAACGCATGATTCTAGGGTTAAAACAGCGATTTTTAAAATTTTTGTCTGACTATCTCTCTGTTCACGCATCACGCAAAAACTACCGGACGGATTTAAATGAAATTTGGTCTGATGTTAACTTATTACCTGGGTCAACATATAAGATAATTTTTTCTCCGGGAAAATGTCCCACTCTCACGTGAAAATAGAAAAAGCATTTTGAATATGTGCAAGAATTACGCAGAAATTATTGCTCTGCACAAGTTCTGTATAATTACTATTATACTTATATACTTCCCATTGATTTTATAACAATGCGTCGCGCGAATGACGTTGCGGGTACAGCTGGTTGCTAATATATGTTAGAACGCTACCGGACTGTATAATGAATTAGAAAAGTTATTTTTATTTTGAACCAGGTTTTGTAGAATCAATACCATTTTGATTTTATTTGCAGGTTCAATTAGTAAGAAAGCCCAATTTTCACCCTATTGTAAGAAGGGAAATCCTTTTACTGTTCTTTTCCGATTTTTTACTCTTCGGTATGCCTTTTGGCAAAACCTAAGCGGTTTTGACAAAATTTTTTTCAGATTCGGTAGAAGAATCGATATATAATAAAACTGAATTGGTATTTGAAATTTTTTCGAAAGGAATTTGATGGTAAAATTACTACAAAGGATCAGACTAAAAAAATTATAAAAGTTTCCAAAACCTTTCCTCGCGAATAATCTTTCTTTTTACATCCATTTTTCAAGTGTCCGTCATTAAAGCAACGCTCAAAGATATTTGGTCTAGAGCAGGGATCGGCAATCTGCGACCCTTTGCAAGCTTTCATGCGGCCCCGCCAAGCAATATAACTTTTCGAACAATTTGCTCTGCCGATGCAGAGTTGAGCATACTTTATACTTTTTTTGTTCTCCGGTGTTTTATAACATGTAAATAAAACTGTTACTAAAAATTTTTCCTCATGTTGATTTTTAATAATATTTATATTAATTTGTGTTAAAAAGAAGAAAATACCCCTGTCGTAGTATCCTGCATAATATAGCGAATTTCAGTTTAAAAAAATTAGTTTTTCTCGGAAACTATTTGACATAGAATTATTTTTCAAAAATCCTCTTTATGTGATTATTTTCTCGTCTTTCCAATGGTGTAAGAAAATATGGCAAAACTTGAGGAAATTTGGGCAAAAAATTCACTTTTTCCACAAAAATTTTATTGGCAAAAATGCCTAAAAATCCATTCCGGGCATCGAACGTGTCTGACTTTTTGGACATCCAATATTTTTACCAAATTTCCTAAAAACAAGATTTTTCGTTCTAGAGTTATATAAATTTTAGTGAATGTCATTTTTGGCTTCTAGAGACTTTAAAATAAATTATTTCTATCATAGTTCCGGGCTCAAGTAGCATCAAGACAGTGACTCTAAGAGCTGAATTTTCGATTCGAAAATTCGTTTCAAAAAACCTACTTTAGCCACATACTACATTGAAAAATATTTGACTGTGCGGCCCGCTAAAAATTATTATTTTTTTTTTAAAAATGGCCCGCCATCCAAAAAGGTTGCCGACCCCTGGTCTAGAGCGTCAAGCTACCTTGCGCCGTTTCTGCGCACATCTAGAAATATTATTGTTTGGGTCTAATGAGACACAGCGAAACAGAAAACCTGTAGTCAATATTAAAAACACATTAGCCTAGGTATAACGACGTAAATAAAACAAACCTCTTCCATGTTTTTTTTAGTTTTTTTTTTTTTTTTATTATAATAGTTTGAGATACGGCACAGAGAGGGGTTATAGACTGAGTGCTATTTATGCAGTGTTTGATTCCTGTTCAAATTTCGAAAACAGTGTTGAAAAAATCGTTCAACAGCTCGTGGACTATTTGACTCGTTTTTCGGGTGAACGAAAACGAAAATACCCGATAATCATTTTATATACGTAACGAAGAACGTTCAGTGGACAAAGGCATCACACATTTTATGGTTATGTATTTGAATCAAATGTCAAAACGTTCGATAAAGAAGTGTACCGAACTAGTAACCATTTAATGGCCATATAATATTTTTATTCAGAAAAATGTTGGATCATCAAAAAAAATGTTTGATAAAGTTTTTTTTTTTAATAAAATTTTAATATTTTTTTCCGTCTCTCGTTAATTTTTATTATTATTGCAATTTTTAAATTCGAAACCAAACACAGGGATACCTTTTGGTGTGGCAAATGTTCCACTTATCAAACGATTATATTTGGTTAATGAAAAGAGCCTAATTTCAGCATTAAAATGTTAGTTTTGCTCCCTTAATTGACAATCATATTATTGAGGAATATCTTCGGTTAACTGTTCCTGACCGTTTTCAAGTTCTGACTTTGAAAAAGCGTTTGAAACTTTATTTGAAAATGAATAGTTAATGTTCAAAACAATAGTCACTACCAGGGATAGAAGGTTCGATTGCACGAACAGGACCGGCTTTAAGCTTCCAACTAAGATATATCAAATAAAATATTAAGAAATAGTAACCTATTTTTCTATACAAAATTAAAGCACTGAATTTCTTATTAAGGGAGCATTAATCCAAGCACAAAAATTGATTACAATTCCTCAATATTTTATTTGATATACAGGGTGGGCCATTTTAATCTACACATCTAAATATCTCGCCAGAGGCATCAGCTATCAAAAAATGACCTTTACAAAATTTATTAGGTACGAAGTGGGGCATTAAATGGTTACCTTAAATTTGACCTTGACCTTCATTGTCAAGGTCATTTTGAGGTCTAGTCGTATTTTTCAAATGGAAAGACTTATTTTTATTTCGGATTCTGAAAGAGCTTGAGATTTCACGTCGAAAATGCTATGAACGAATTTTTTTTATTCATCTTTAATTTTTTGTTTTTAGTTATGAAATTTATTATGAAAAATTAATTTTTCATAACTTTTTAGTGTCAATTTTTTCTGGATTTTGACCTTAGAATGACCTCTAAAGGCCATTAAAAACCAACAGAAGCTCCTATTTTACGTCTCCAAGAGATGCTGACATTTTAAAGTTAGGTTTTTCCTTTAAAATCTAATTTTTTATTATTCTTTGGTGGTCTTGACACTTCTTAAGGTCAATAATAAAAAAATTCTTTTATAGCATTTTCGACGTGAAATTTCACGCTCTTTCAGAATCCGAAATAAAAAATAGGGCTTTCCATTTAAAAAATACGACTAAAGGTCAAATTTAAGGTAACCATTTAATGTTCCCCTTCGTACCTAACAAATTTTGTAAAGATCATTTTTTGATAGCTGACGCCTCTGACGCCCCCCCCCCATCCTGTATATTAATTTATACTTGAAAATCTAAAGCCGGTCCTGTTAGTGCAACCGAACCTTCGAGCGCTGGTCATTACATTAATAACCAAATATATTGTAAAATAAAATATTTTTTTATGTTTTCAACTGTTATATTATGTAAAAAAGTAAACCTTTAGAATAATTTTTGATAGTATAAGACCAGCTTTTAAAATATTGCATATATATTAACCATTTAAACGAGGCATCGGTCGGACTCAATTTTGAGGAAAGTGTTGCACTCAGTAAGCTTTGATGTTTACTTACATCACTACTGATTCCTCTTTTCGTACGCTGGAAACGCCGAGAATAGAGTATGGCAGACAATAGTTTTCATTACTTTCGTATGAAAATATAAAATAAGTTATCTGTTTCACTATGAAACAATGAGTTATTAAAGTTACGAGAAAAACGTTTCGCGTGGCAACGGGTACCAACTTAATTATTTCCCGTTTACAATTTTCCTCCCACCATTTTAATTAATAAAGTAATATCACGTAGAGGACGCTCGTTTGTATGGTGGACTGATAACAGAATGTTCCTTTAAAAAAAAAAACAAAACAAAAAACAAAAAATTGAACCATTTTAAAATAATAATACAAGATTACACAACAAAAAAAGTAGAAAAAGATGGTTGCCAACGAAAAATTAGAAATGATTTACGGATAACAGTTTTTCAGTCACGTTTTATAGTGAAGTCCGGGATTTGATTCCCCACGGAATTTTTTGGCAAAATTCATCCCACTTGTGCGGTCACGCATAAGCGAAAGAAATGTACAAATTTCTTTTATTTTCATTTTTTTTCGTATTTTCGCTGGTAAATGGTAGTGTGTAGTTGAGGAGTGTATGATAACAACGCAACTATATAGATATAATGTATATGTTTATTATACATAGGACGTATTCAGTGGAAATTTATGTTCCACTGAGACATTGTAAATAAGCAATATATTTATTTAAAAATGATACAACTATATAAGAAATAAAAATTACATATTTCTGTGCAAGTATTTTAAAAATATTAATTTTTTTCGTTTTGTTTTTGTGATATGCCATTCTTGTTCGAAATTGTTATTACATTTTCGTTTTTTTTTTTTTTTTTTTTGAAATGTTTGTTAGCGAATTTCCATTGTGGAAATTCAGCTATTACAGCGGCTCTCACGGTAAGACTTGAGCGCAGACATAGTCACCTAAAATAAACATTGCTGTAAGTCAGTGTTTTTCAACCTGTAGGGGCCACAGTTATTTTAACAACGAAACCACTCTAGTTCGATATATAATATTTAAGGGGAGGTTTACTCGAGAGTCCTTAAAAATTATGTATTTTTCTAGAATTTTTTTCTCAAGAACGGAAGTAAATATCAATTTTAAATTTTGTGCACATATTTATTAAGTATTAAACTACATAAAAAAAATGTTTCAAGGAAAAATATAAAAACGAGTCCATTTTATAGATAGCGCAGTGTGACGATCCGAAAATCCAATGCCTTGTTGATGGACATCCTAGCGCCGGTAATAAACCACCGAAATCCAAAAACAAAAAAGATTTATAAAATATATGAAGAGTACCGGCACCTCTACCTATAATATCAATAAATTGCTGAAAGAAAAAAAAATGGCGGATGTTTGAACTTTTGATTACGATTTTTATTTTATTTTTCGCTCTTTAAAGTAAACTTAAAAATAAAAAAAATATTGAAAGTGTATCGAACTTAGGTAGAGGTGCCGAAGAATTGAATTATCTTTCAAATAAATAATTAAAAAAAAGGATCCATCGAATAGTTTTTGAGTTATCGTGTCCACCAGTTCCAAAAATGTAGTTCCGAGATATTATAAAATATATATAAAGAAACGTATTTTCAAAATTTTATATATAATACTCATTATTGCGTGTGCTACGTTTTTGAATTTTTTTTTTTATAACAAGCTGGATTCGGTTAATGTGCAAGAATCTTGTTTTTAAATTATTTTCAGTAAAATCACTTTGGGAACATATTCTACACATAATTTGCTATCAATTTCGGCCAACAAAATCGATTTTTTTTATCAAATCTCAAGTAAACCTTCCCTTAAATTACTTTCAGCAAAATCACTTTGGAAACATATTCTACACATAATTAGCTGCCAATTTCTGCAAAAAAAAAAAAAATCGATTTTTTTTAACGGCTCTCTAGTAAACCTCCCCTTAAGGATATTATTAACTATTCTTATATTAGAATTAAAAAAAAAAAATTACTTATATTTTATTATTTTGGGCCAAAAGTACCAAAATTTGAGATTTTTTGGAACCCTTGAAAATTCCATATTCACGAATACAAATGCGAAAGCGAATATCGCGAGTTTTGTACGCGATAATATTCAATAATATTACTTGCACATATATTGCTTAAGAATCCCTAAATGAAACACATAATTTCGCAAACAAGACTTAAAGGTTCCTTATATTGTCAAAGGTAACTAAACTCCATATTAGAGAATATTTCTAACGATATCCTGTAATGGGTATGCGGAATTATTTCTGGAGTTATTTATGGCAATTTTATCCATTTTATTAAAAACTTTATTTATTTTGGACCATTTTCTCTAATTTAACCCTAGAATCATACGTTGGTCTACAAGAAACGTTAATCGTACTTCGGCGTCATTTTGACGAATGGACTTTTTACGGAGAGTTTTAGAGTTTATTTGCAAAAAACGTTTTTTTTGCATAACAATACTACAAAAGCGAACAAAATATTTACAAAAATTGCATTTGGAAAAATTTTTTAATATAAATTTTATTAATTTTTTTTTTATCAAAGCATATTTTCATTATACAAAATTAGATAAATACATCAATTGTATCATAAGACATGTCTTTCAAATAATTAATTTATGAACTATTATCAGTCGGTGGACATGTGTGATTTTACAGAATGTGAAATTTCTCGGTCACAAACATTCCCATAAATATGTAGTTATTTCCTGATTAGGCACATTTGTAAATTTTCTAAAATTACAAATAAGATCTCAAAAAATAATAAAAATTAAAATATTTTCCACAAAATAAATTGTTAATCTTTTAAGTTACTTGAAACGCATTCTTTGATTTCAATATATTAAAACTTCAGTATTATGTCGTTTCTACAAGTCAAACAGTTGTAATCACCTTTCATATTATCAATATCATTGAATAAATTAATCATAACATCCATATCTTCAATAAATTTTAGAAAAATCAGGAAAACTTTTATATGTAAGGTACAAACTCTTTAAAAAAAGAAACATCGGTTAATCATACATCGTCGTGCTTTTGATGCACACTATTTCAATACAAAAAAAACGACAGCAATTATAAACAAAATTTATACATTTGCTGTGTTAAAATAAAAAATAAATTAGATAACAGAAGTTTCACAGCAAGCAGACAACAACAAGTTGTAGTATTGGAGCAGGTAGAGAAGTTCGTTCGTCGTTTTGACGTGTACGTATGATTCTAGGGTTAAATTTATTTTCAAATTTTCGAACAGATAAAACTTACAAAAACAAATATTCGTTACATCGCTAGTACACACGAATACCTTTCGGTTTGGTAAATACTCCACCATTAAATTTATGTAATATATTGTAATTTTTGTTTCAGATCTGAGTAATTTACCAGTGGAGGAACATGTGGTCGATGCCGGTAAAAATATATCGGTGGCGTGCCCCGGTATCGATGAACGGTCATTGGTCCATGAATTAGAATGGCGTGATTTGAAACTATCCATTACACTCTTAAAATATAGTAAAGAAAGTACAACGATTTTCTATCGACAAAATCGTGTTAGTCTTGTGCCACGGACGTTCGCATTGGCATTTCATCCGGTCAGGGGCGTCGACACTGGTGACTATATTTGCTTGTTCAATAATAATCCGGACGCTGAAGCTGTTGTGCGACTTGTCGTTTACGGTAAGTGCAATGTTCACGTATTTTTGTGTATTTTTGTTGAGTATAAGTTTTGAATAATATCACTCTAAATCAGGGGTCTGGAACCGCGGCTCGCGGGCCGCATGCGGCCCGTTGCAAGCTTCAGTGCGGCCCGCCAAGCAATATAACTTTTCAAACAATTTGCTCTGCCTATGCAGAGTTGAGCATACTTTATACTTTTTTTGTTCTCCAATGTTTTATAACATGTAAATAAAACTGCTACTAAAAATTTTTCCTCATGTTGATTGTTAATAATATTTATATTAATTTGTGTTAAAAAAAAGAAAATACCCCTGTCGCAGAATCCTGCATAATATAGCGAATTTCCGTTTACGAAAATTAGTTTTTCTCAGAAACTACTTGACATAGAATTATTGTTCAAAAATCCTTTTTATGTGATTATTTCCTCCTCTTCCCAACGGTGTAAGATAATATGACAAAAACTTGAGGAAATTTGAAAATACCTTAAGCCACATACTACATTGCAAAATACTTGACTGTGCGGCCCGCTAAAAATTATTCTTTTTAAAAATGGCCCGCCATCCAAAAAAGCTTGCCGACCCCTGCTCTAAATAATGTTGTTTCACTATATCTCTCAAACAATAAAAACAAATAATTAATATTAGAAAGGTTTACTTTGTGAAAATCCATATTAGAAACATGGGATCGTTGCTTTGTCACTTTTCACGACAAAAATGGTACAAACACGAGTCAACTTTCGGCCATTACGCCATCATCAGGTGAAAAACACCTGATGTGTTTTTCACCTGATGATGACGTAATGGCCGAAAGTCGACTCGTGTTTGTACGATTTTTGTTGTGAAAAATGACACAGCAACGATCCCATGTTTTTAATAAAAATAAAACATTTCGTTTATTTATAATTACACAAGATGTCAAAATTTGAATCAATTCTGACATATGGTTTGTAAGAAAAAATCGGGGAATCCCCAAATTGTATCGAAAAGCCACAGTTTTCTCGCTAAAGATAAAATGATAAAAAACTTGCATTTTTTGAGAACATTTAAAGAATAAGACCAACAAATTTTGACTAATAGTAATAACATTTTAATAATATAATTTTAAAAACTAGGAAATCTCCAGTTGATATGATCAGTTTCAAATATTATCGAGTGCTTGTGAAACATTACTACATGTGGCGAACTTTTGTTCGTATTTAAATGTACGTTAGTTTAAATTAAAATAACGTATGTTTAAATACGAACAAAAGTTCGCCATACGTAGTAATGTTTCATAAGCACTCGATAATATTTGAAATTGAAAATAACTGTTTCTCACATTCAACGAGAGTAGTAACACATATATCGCGGGTACTCTTTCTCAACCTCGTATATTAAAAACTGCATGTTTTAGGACACACAAAGAACATTAAATAGTGTATTTATATATATACTTATCTATATATATTTTATATATGTAGGTAGCCTACATCAAAGGATGTAATTAGCATAAATCTTAAGTTTATAATGATTAAAACACAGATTTAAATACGTTTTTTTTGTGTCTCCAAAAATTGGGACTTTTCAGATACGAGGTTACGATGGTTACCAGTAGATCCTGGGTTTGAGTTCCAGCCGATCCAGATTGATAATTTTTCAATCACTGTGTGATTTTTAATTAATAGTTGAAGTTCTTCCGAGAATTTTATTCGCTTACTAGAACAAATGTGGTATTACAAAGAGATTCCACAGCTTCCTAATTTTCGGATAATAATTATGTTCAAAATTATACTTTATAATTTTATTGATTCTAATTGATATCAGTTTTCAATTAATTTTGAATATTTACCGATGAATAACGATATTTAAATATTTTCTAGATAATTCGTAATTATTAGACTCAGCGTTGGTTGTGATTGATTGTTTAACCAGTAGTGCTGTAAGCGTGTTTATGTAAAACAGAACAAACAAACAATGGTTTGCGTACAACTGCCATATTTATATGTACATATATTTAAATAACATTTTTCTAGTTCGATCGAAATGACGTCTTCAAAATTGTCATTTTTAAAATTTATAGCTTGAAGACGGTTACATTCGGGTTAATCATACGCAATTATTAATAAATTATAATCAATTAATTTAAATTAATGGTCAAATTGGTAAAATTATTAAAAATAAATTAATGTGAACATTAAGGGGGGAGTTGACGCCAGAAACGGCTAATAAACTAATTTTTTTCGAATCTCGTTTTTTGTTTTTATTTCGTTCTGTGGTCCTTTACAAACACGGTGATATATAAAACATGGCCAAAAAAATTTTTTTCAAGTAGAAAAATATTCATTTGTGAGCCGCTGCACAGCCAAGTTGCTGCTCCTTTGCAGATAACGCTCCTCCCCTCCCGCGATTTGATCAGTAATATTTAATTTTGGTGGGTACATGAGTTATAGTATGCACTGAGATAATGTTATTCTATTTGTATGCCTTTGTAGACGTTTTAATAAACAGTGAGTAAACCGCTTCTTTTGTTATTATTTTTGTTTTTTACCGTTTCCCGAAACTTGTGTTTTTCCCGTCAAGGGAAATCATATCTCAAGTTCTAGAAAAGATAGAGACTTAATTTTTTTTTATTTTGTTCATAAACATATTGCGCATAATGCTTTTTCCATTTGAACAATTGTAACTATTTTTAAATAATTTTTTTTTTTTTAATAAAAAATTGGGTTTTATAATTTTTAGAACTTTGGGATTACAATTTTATAGTTAATTTTTAAAATTACCGGAAACCCATACTCAGCTTTATGGACAGGTCCTTTAGGAATAAAATAATGAAAAAATATTAAAAAATATTCATTACTTTTTGAGATATGGCGTTCCTTGTAAACGCTTAAAAACTTGTAAAAAAGGGCCCCCTTCCCCCACAGGGAAGAGTAATCAATGTTTCAAAAACAAAATTTTCTGTTTGAAACCATCCCTAATCTGAAAAAAAATTTCAACAAGCAAAATAATCATAAATAAAAAAGTTGCTTTTTTATTTGAACTTCTCCCTTAATAGTGAAAAAGTCAGTGCAAAAATTAGGTTAAATTATTTTGGAATTTAGTTAAATTGTGTTTGCGTTCAAAAGGATAGTAAATAGTGAAGAATTTTTTTGCCAATATTCGGTAAAGGACCCCGCACAAACCTTATGGAAATTTGGTCCCGGTTAATTTCTTCGAAACTTTGGGAAATAATAGTTCATGACCTGTAGAACAAAAGTCTCCATAGGCGAAAGCTCAAAAATGTACATATTTTAAGATATATGTAGTTAAATATAGGTATACTGTCCCTGAAAAGCCGATCACCTATCAAATGGTGTCGGCAAAAACCTACAGAAAAGTAGAATAGTAATTTTCAGCCTTGTAAGTTTCATGCTTCGAATGTTTATAACCTCATAAATCATTACGTCGCATGCTTCAAGAACACATAACCTAAAAAAGCAGATAAAGCATGCAACTTAATGAATTTTGAGGTTATGTGCTATTGAAGCATGTGACGTAATGGTTTATGAGGTTACAAATATTTGAAGCATGAAACTTGCAAGGCTGAAAATTACTATTCTACTTTTCTGCAAGTTTTTTCCGACAACATTTGATAGGTGATTGGCTTTTTAGGGACCTTATACCTATATTTAACCACATATATCTTAAAATCTGTCCATTATTGAGTTTTGCGCCTGTGGAGACTTTTGTTCTACAAGTCAAGAACTATAATTTCCCCAAGTTTCGAAGAAATTAACCGGGACCAAATTTCCATAAGGTTTGTACGGGGTCCTTTATCTAAATTAATAATCTGCGTCAAATTGATATATAATTGGAGGAAATTGGATGCTTACCAAGTCAATAGAGACATAAAGGGGATCGTAAGGGACGAATGAGTGGAGAACAGAATTTGACGCACCAGGATTGATTAACGTTTTAAGAATAAGTTATATAATTTATTACTTACTTTATGGATAAAATTTCTTTTACTATTTTTACCTTGTTTGGATATTATTTCTCTTCCAAAGATATTAATATTTTGTAGAAATAATTTACATTCCCGAAAAAGATACATAACAAATTTACCAACTAAAACTATTTAGTAAAATCCAAATGTAGCAGGCTTGTATTTCCAAATTTCCTGTTAACCCTCAATACGTCTCTATTCCCCCCCCCCCCACCTGTACCGAGAGAACAGGTATTGACCATACTTGAGGATTTTCCGAGTGAATGAAAAGAGAAAATGGATTTTTAAAATAGTAAAAATAAAGAACAAGCTTCCATTACCAAAATTAGTTTGTTCTATATCATCTAATATGTAAGAAAGTGTAAAAAAAATGAAATACAAAAATCAAAAATGTCCCGATACTCAAAAATATTGTTTCTTGCTTGACCACACAGTGTGGTCAAAATAATTCGACCCTCGTCATACCAACGATGATCTTTAACTTCAACTCAAACTCGCACTAGAATCAACAACCACGGCGTCATTCAATATATCCATGAAAATTGTGATAGGTAAATTCAGATAATAGAAGTTGATTTGGTTATCATCGCATGGTTTTACTTTCATTAATTTTGGAATTTTACTATGAAAATAATTCGTCAAAATTCGGACATGTTCGTTGAACACCCGAATCAATTCATTGTTTTCCCTAGATATAGGTATTGTTTTGATTGTCAAAAAAGTAATATGGCGACGAGAAAGGTTATTGAATGGAATTCTATTCTGTCGATAAAGTCAAACAACGATTATGCCATGTTTTTACTATTGAATGTTTCCAGACAATATTTTTCGACGACTTATCAGACCGAAACTTTTTATCTATGTATTGAATCTTTATTTGAACATATTTGTACAAATAATTAAATTAAAAGTCTGTAAAAGTATATTTAGTTGAAAATTTTATTAAAATTCAAAATATATTCATTTATTCAATAAAACTTTATAAACATTTCAAGATATAAATTACAAAAAAAAAAAAAAAAAATTGTGACATATAAAACTTAAAATGGGTACGTATTTGACATAAGTTACATAACTTTTGATAATCGTTATTTCACCACAGCAATTTTCGGTTTAAGTGTTTTATTGCGCATGATCATCAGAGATTTATATGCAATTAGTATACGTTTATTAAAGATAGAGATTTAGACTCAAATAAATCAGATGAAATTTGGTTGTTATAATTTTGACGACTGTCTTCAATTCCATTACGAAATTTTAGTGTGTTTGGTAAAAACATTGATATCAGATGGAGTACACATTATCTTTTTAAAGCAAATCGCCACATCCCTAGTAACCAACCTGACATCAGACTGACATCAGATCTACGTACTTAGGTCTACATTACCGTTCGTTAGATTGACGTCCATCTGCGCCGTTTCTGACGAATATACAGACGGCAGACTATTGACAGAAAGTCAAGACAAAAAATCATGTAAGCATATAAGCTTATATGATTTTTTTAAACTGAATCTGTAACAAAATAACCTTAAAATGTAAGAAAATTGTTTCATTTTTAAACGTTTAATAAAACTATATTCGTCAATAACTGAAAAAAACTTATAATTTTTCAGTTTTGTTTAATAATAAGAACTACTCTTATCTTTTTTATTATATATATTTTGGTAGATATATATTCTAATGTTGACTTATAACATTCTTTTAGTTTACACAAAGATTGTGTTACTTCTTTGTTGCTCAAAACAGGTTAACAGTTTTATTATATATATTTTGGTACATATAGATGGAAATAGAATTTTTACAAAGGACTGACACTTTGAATTAACAAAATTAAAAAAAATGAAAATGAGAACCGCCAAAAACTTATGAGAGGGGAGAATTTAAAGCAGGTAACTGCCGTCTTTCTGCCGTAAGTCTGTCGACCGAGTTATTATAAAAATTATTCGTCAGACTTGCGTATCTCTGCTGTTATTTCCTGACGTTAGATTCTGTCGATAGTCTGCCGTCTGTATATTCGTCAGAAACGACGCAGATGGACGTAAATCTGATCCAAATTTCTGACGACAGGACTGGTTACTAGGGATTGGTTAACACCACCTTAACACCTTTCATAACCTATGTTGTAATTTGAGACTATTTATTAATCAATATTCTAACGATATTTATAACAACAAATATAACATCAATAAAAATAGAAAAAATTTTTAATTAAACCTTAATTAACCGCCATATTGGTCAACACTTTAACCCTTTTTTTTGGCTTTATTTTCATATACATTGAATATATATCTGTACTCCCTCTATCTCTTCAATACTCGCAGGGTAAAAACCATTCAAATTGGCAATGATTTGCGCAAGGACAAAGATAAGTATATTTGAAAATACGTGACAATTGTGAACATTTAAATCACACTAAAAAGAGACAAATATACTTTTTCTTCTATTCCCGGTTTTATTATCTGTTATCCATGTATAGGCATTAAATTCGTTTTCTGCGCGTTGCCAAGATACATGAGCCATGAAAATTTTATGATTTTTGATTCGTCATCGAATAGAATAAAACTCTAATAATTTTTACGATGATGCCATTCAATTTTCAATTCAATCGCTAGAGGACAGAGTTGTGCTATGTGATGTAAAAAACGAGTTTTTTACATTTTTATGTAAAAAATTGTAAAATACGTAAAAAACTGTAAAAAACCGTAAAAAATTGTAGAAAATTGTAAAAACTGTAAAATACTTAAATCATTTGTCATTTCACTGACAAACAATTTATTTTGACGGTTATTACTTGTTTATAAGTTCACATGAAAAAACGTGTAAACAAAATGTCGACACAAAAATGGTTTTCTGCTGGTGGAAGGCCATCCACAATTGACTAGAAAGCTTTAAATTTCCAAATTAAAAAACTAAGTTTTGACAGATAAAAAAAAAAAACTACATATTTATCTCTCTTTAAATTATAATAACAATAAAATCACTGATGATAAAGATGATGAAAATGATTGATACCTTTAATAAAGTTTAACTGAATAAATAAAAATCTTTTTAATATTGAATTCTTAAATAAACTATTCTATCAAAATGAACCTTTCTTTTCCCTGTTTGTCCCCATTTATATTTTTATTTTTCAAATTACTTAATTATTAAGTTTTACTTTGCAAATATAGTAAATACTTCAATAGCAAATATGCAATACCATCAGCAACGCTTACATATCTATTAAATGTAAAAAATTTAGTTTTTTACATTTTTTACATTTTTTTACAGTCTTTTTATCAAAACAAGTATGTGTAAATTACAAAATTTTTTTAGATGTAAAAAACTGTGTAAATTACCCGAAGTAAATTACATGCACAACTCTGAAAATTATTTTTAAGGAAAATGCTACAACTTGGAATTGATTCAATATAGAAAAAAGGAGTTTTCGTGATGAAGTAACTAGTAATTAGATTCGATCGATAAAGTAGGAGTAACAAAATGATTTTTGCCAAAATTTAACACGTCTAAAATTTGCCGTGTGAAACTTCACGTACCATCACATTCTCACTACAATTTCCCACAGCTATAGTTTACAAATTCTGTTAAACATAAGCGATACGATGTGTAATGGTGCTAGATTCACTGTATCGTTACTAACATTACCGGCTGGGGGCTATAGAATTGTTATTGCAGGTGTTATATAATTGCGGTGAGGAGTGGAGTGGATATAGGATAAACCCGATAGCAAGCATTAAATAACAAGCATAAAGTCGTACAGTTATTATCGTTCTTTACATATTACTACATTTTACTCAAATGCTTATCAAAAAGGTAAATAACTGACTTAATTACTTTGATTTTTGTGTAAATATTTTTGTTTTCGTTGATAAGCTTATAAGAGATTTTGCTCGGTAGTTCAGCTCGCTTGCAACAGTAATACTGCTGCAATGAACATACAGTTAAATTTAGTACAACAATTTTACAATAGGTGGCACACGATTCGTTTTAACAAATGTGTGTATTTCGTGTAGTTTATTACTACACGAAACTGTGTTGAATTGTTGTCAAATGTCTGCAATTTTTCACATGTGCAATGACCAGCAACAAACTGCAGAAAACAGTGGGCTGAATTTGAGAAATTCATGCTTTTCACACGCCGAAAAGCGTTCCGATTTAAAGTCCATTCATATATACCAGTGGTTCCCAAAGTGGTCCCTACGGACCCCCAGGGGTCCCCGGGATTGTTCAAGGGTCCCCGGGTTTTTAACGGGACAGTCCCGTTTTTTCGGAGACATGTCCCGATGTCCTGACCAAACTTCTCGGGACGCTCCTTTGTCTCGTTTTGCCAATATTTGAATTTATAGGCTATTTTATGAAAAGTTTTAAACATTATTTGAAGTAATTTTCAACTGCCTTTAAAATCCTTTACTTGGGTTCTTTTGTCGTAAACACCATGTAATACTTTAAAGTACATTTGAAAAAAAGTTTGTGACATTGTTGCAATTTCCAACAATGTCTTATCATAAGGTAAGAAGATGTTTAATTGTATTGTTCATATTCTGATGATAAAAATGAACTCGTTTATTATTCTGAATAAAATCTTATCACTGGTGTAAGAGGTTTAGCTATGATTTCCTTGATAGGGTCCTTTTGTTTTTTTATCTTCCCATTCCTAACACAAATTATTCTATCCAAATTATCGTTTCATTATCAAAGGTCTCATGCTACAGTGGTGGCGAAATCATCCGCTACCAAATTAATTTTATCGTAGAAAGAAAAATTAGCACTCTTTTACTGATTTTAAAAACACCATTATTGACTTAATTTTCCGAAGGAGGACCCCTGGGCCTTCCTTTCCTCATGAGGGGTACTCCGTACCCCCTAAACCCCCCGGTAAGGACGGCTGTCCCGTTTTGACTCTTTACAAAGTTTTGTTGAGTGGGTTTTGTTTGAGATTTGTCCAGTTTTTAAAGCAATTGATAAAACTCTTGAGGAAAAGTATGACTGACGTCCCCTAAAAAAAATTTTGATCTTGGTAAATGGGTACGTTATCTCCTTCCAACTTATTTCTAGTCTAATTTACTTGACATTATTTGAATTTTATTGTTTGAATAACGATCATTCTAGAAAAATCCATACTATTAATTATATGTTCCGGAAGTTATTTATAGCTGAACAGAAATAAATTAAATGATTTGAAAGGTGAATATTATTAATATTTGAAACTATATAAATTACATATATCGAATTACCGCTTTATCCTTATGTTAATTAGTTAATTGTATAAATTATGGGCATTAATATATACAACAATTATAGACCCGAACAGATACATTATATTTGGTCAGTGCTATCACAATTGACGACAAATCATCCGGCATTACGAAATTGTATTCCAAATTGTTCAAATGACAATTGTTTCTTAACTGTTTATTGAAGTGAAACTGGCCGTTTATCACATTTCTTAAAACAGGAATTACGAAACGAAACTGGACTATTTACCATTAAGTTATTGGTAAAATTCAGCCGATTAATGATTGGTATAATTTTGTAAATATTATGTAAAAAAAAAAAAATACCCCGGTCGCAGCATCTGCATAACATAGCGAATTTCCAAATATTGGGCACTGGCGGATCTCATCTAAGACCTGTACCCATTTAAAATAATTTAGCTTTCTAACAATGAAACAATTTTCAAAATCAGTTCAGTTGTTAATATTTGACGCTTTTGGGTCCTCAGCACCCTAACGGATCTAATGTAGCATATATCCATTTAGCAATATATTATTACATTACGAAACTACAGTTTTCGATCTTTTTTTAAGGTATGCAAATATATATAAATTATATTTTCTCTCTAAAGTAGGACATCATACAAAAATTTCCTTTCCATAACGTACTCTGAAAAAATTTAGCTAATTTTGATGAGACAGAGCTATTGTTATTATAACACATACGTACATATTGAATAACTAACTAGCACTTTTGCAAAAAAACCACTAAAAGTGGCGAAAAATGGCTAAAAACCCTACTTCTGGGCATCCAACGTGTCGGGCTAACGAACTTAGCCGAGCCAATCCGGATTCCAGCTCGCACACCAAATTTCTAAGCATAAAGCGTTTCGTTCGGGAGTTATCGTGTACACATAACATATTCAGCTGCTGTAATAGCTGAATTTCCAGAATGGAAATTCGCTAAAAAAAGGAGAAAAGGACCTAACGATTTCAAGAATTTCAAACATTTACTTGATTGATTTGTAAGAGAGCTCTTGTCTTGTAAATAAGAAAGTGGTAACGGAATGAAACAGAAACCACCACCACTAAACAAGAACCTTTTTACCAAAAAATTATCTTCTTATTGTGAATTTTGTGCGTTCCCACTTTTTTCATATATACATATATTCTTAAATATTTTCGTCGGGCAAAGTACCGTCATGGACAATAACAATTAAATATCTTCGTACAATCAGAAAAAGAGAAAAAAAATTTTGTTAGTTTTAGTAAAAAAATATTTTATTGTCTCTTAAGATAAGCGATGATAAGGTAAATCTTAGGAATCTTTTCGCCGAAATCTATTGAGCGATAGATTATCCATGATCCATGCGGAAAAATGTAACAGTGTATTAATATGTTTGAGGTGTTTTGTCTGATACTGTCCAAAAGGAATATCGAGATATTTTTTGGAATTATTCTATATAGATCGTTTTAAAATTTACATTATAAGTATTTTGTTAAAATAATTTCAGAAATAAAATTCGAAATATAATTTATTTATTTGAAATATTACAATTTTGTGTTTTGTTATCAATTTTTAATTAGATCAAAAATTTTTCATTAAATTCTTTGTTTCTCTTGTTAAAATATTTTTATGTGAATTCTGTTTTTACAAATGTTTTCATTTTTCATATACTTATACAGAGATTATTTTGTTAAAAATTATTTCAAACAAATGCATGCATTTAATTAAAATTGTTTAATTAATAATACAATTAAGTCTTTTTTTCAATTATCGTTAAAAAATTAAAGAATTCTTATTTTTCAAACAAATCAATCTTCTATTCTTTTCTAAAAACAAACTACTTACAAATTTAAAATTTACGTAAATGAGTCGATGGGTTTCAAAACCACCTAATTAACACAACTAAAAATGTTCAAGAAACACAAAGAACTGTTTTCTCACTTATAATAATGATTTTGACGTGGTTTTTACCATTAAATTTTTAGGAAAAATTATATAGTTCTTATAAAGAAATAATAACAACGATACCGCTCTTCAATAATTAGTAAATAAAGATTAAAAATTATAATTAACTACTTTTGCAGCAGTTTCTTTTAATTCGATGGTTTTGAAACGGTTTATTTTGTAATTAGCTACTTTTGCAGCAGTAACACTAACAAATAGACACTTTTGCAGCAGTAACGCTAACAATTAGATACTTTTGCAACAGTTTATTATTCTTTCAATAGGTTTTAAATAAAACAACATTCGTAGAAATCTATCTATTTACATCGTACAACGTCGATTATATTATAACTTATGAAAACTAAGATATTTTTTATAATTTAGTAGAATATTTTCCCATAAAACAAATTTCTTTCAAAAAACTCAAATCAGAACCACGATGTTTCACACAATTTTATTCTGCACACATTCGCAGCCTGTTATATTTGACAATTCCACAAGTTTTTTTTTATTTTTTTCTAGTTATTTCAATAGTAAATACTTTCTTAGAGAGAGTAATAAAATTATCACATACAATTATTTGATCTTCTGCAGTGCTACATATCGACTACCTAACTAGCTATTTTTGTTCCAGGTTTTTCTAATGACTATTTCTTATATATAAGAAATTAGATAGTTTTGCAACTGGTTTGTGTTGCTTGCAACTCCATGTTTTTTGAATTGGAAAATATTGCAGTTAGCTACTTTTGAGACAGTTTCGTATTTTTGTCATTAAAATTAAAGAGGAAAAAGCTGACTTTGCACCGTTTAGTTGGTATTATTTGGTGCAGTTTATCCTCCTGAATAATAAACCGTATCTAACTAAATTTTTAAAAAATCATCAATTAGACGGTTTTGAAACTCAGCAACTCAAATGTTGAAAACGCGTTGAAAACGTTTTTAAAATTTTAGCATTTCAAGAAATTCCCCGTTTTCTGTAGTTTAACAAAAGTTTGATACTTAGAGTGTTCTTTGAATTTCGGCTGTTTGAGTGCTCCAAAAAAAATCCATAAGAGTCCATTTTAAAGGTGCTGTGACATCTTGGTGGACAAAATAACAACGGCTAATTATTTTTTTAAATTATAAATTATAAAAATATTGTTAAGTTTTCGTGTAGAGTGAACTTACTGAAATTTTTTATTTTGGATAAACCATTAGATACAAAAGAGGGTGTGACAGAGAGAAGGTTATGATACCTTTGAGTTGATATACGTGGGGATATGATATGGTTAAAAAATTTTTTAGTTCCAATATATAAACAAATAGATTCGAAAAGAACTGTTACGGAAATCGTTACGGAGAAAGTTTTCTTACGAAAATTCGCTTGTGTAACATTATCAACGTTTTTAGTCGGTAAAAATCTTAACTGTAGTGACACAATTTTGGTCATCGATCCTCAACTATGGACAAAATTTGGAAGAAATAGTTTTTAAAAATTTAAATTTGCAACAGCTTTGTTCTTGACGATTTTTTTTCTTTTAAACACCTCAACAATAGATTTTACCTTAAGAGATTAAATACGTGGTTGACGAATTATCGGAATAGACCAACAGGTGACGAGAATCGGGGGCTTAGTTAGGATTCAAGTCCCAGCCAATTCAGTTCGATAATTTCAATTGAGATCGTAGAATTAACAAAAACATGGTTTTGAAAGTATAGATTACATTTTCCAAACCGAAATTATTTAAATAACTTTAAGGGGAGGTTTACTCGAGAGTCCTTAAAAATTATGTATTTTTCTAGAATTTTTTTCTCAAGAACGGTAGTAAATATCAATTTCAAATTTTGTGCACATATTTATTAAGTATTAAACTACACAAAAAAAAATTTTTCAAGGAAAAATATAAAAATGTCCATTTTATAGATAGTGCAGTGTGACGATCCGAAAATCCAATGCCTTGTTGGTGGACATCCTAGCGCCGGTAATAAACCACCGAAATCTAAAAACAAAAAAAAATTATAAAATATATGAAGAGTACCGGCACCTCTACCTATAATATCAATAAATTGCTGAAAGAAAAAAAAATGGCGGATGTTTGAACTTTTGATTACGATTTTTGTCTTATTTTTCGCTCTTTAAAGTAAATTTAAAAATAAAAAAAATATTGAAAGTGTATCGAACTTAGGTAGAGGTTCCGAAGAATTGAATTATCTTTAAAATAAAAAATTAAAAAAAAGGATCCATCGAATAGTTTTTGAGTTATCGTGTCCACCAGTTCCAAAAATGTAGTTCTGAGATATTATAAAATATATATAAAGAAACCTATTTTCAAAATTTTATGTTTAATCCTCATTATTGCGTGAACTACGTTTTTTGAATTTTTTTTTTTATAGGAAGCTGGATTCGGTTAATGTGCAAGAATCTTGTTTTTAAATTAGTTTCAGTAAAATCACTTTGGGAACATATTCTACACATAATTTGCTATCAATTTCGGCAAAAAAATCGATTTTTTTTCATCAAATCTCAAGTAAACCTTCCCTTAAATTACTTTCAGTAAAATCACTTTGGGAACATATTCTACACATAATTAGCTACCAATTTCTGCAAAAAAAATCGATTTTTTTTAACGACTTTCAAGTAAACCTCCCTTTAAGTTCGAAATATAGAACAAAAATCGATTTTTAAAATACCCCCACATATCAAAATTGAAAAAATTCCAAATAAAAGTACCAAGTTCTTAAATACGTCCGGACGACACGGAAAAAGAGAATCGAATTCTTGTAGATTTATTATCTTGCAACATATTTTACAACACGTCTGGAAACTTTGCTGTGTTATTTGTTTTGGCATTTCATGAGTAATATGATAAATTGTTAGACATCGACAAACTAAATAAAAAAAAAGTAACACCACGCTATATAACGCCAATAGTATTGATGCACAATAAAAATTCACTTATATACAGTTTGTTCGATTAGAGTTTGACGGTTGATGTTGAATTTTGACGTGTACTGTCGTGTGTTGTTTTAAGGAATTTTTACAAGTGATTTTGACATTCCCAAAAAACACTTTTTCTGAATTTTGTTTTTTTCTTTTGAGAAACTATTTATTGTAAATAAAAAAAAGTTTTGCACATTAAAGTACATATAATTAAGTATGCCTTGAATTTTTTTTCTTTTTGTCTGGCCTTTCATCTGCTCATGTAGGCTTGTTGAATGTCATATCGTCGGGGATAGTGTAAATCCACGAATATACCATAGGTAATGAGTGCGTATCTATACATTAGACCTGACCACATACGTGGGATCGCCACTTGACGGCAGTAGATCTGGGTCTTAGTAGATTGGGCGATTTTTTGCTCTCCGTTAGTCGAACAAAGTGTCTATCAAAGAAGTAGCTGCTAATCAGGTTCCTGCGTTCACTGTCTGCGAATTTTTCAATTGGTTGCATTTGTCAGATACGCGGAATTATCCAGGCTAGTTACACGTATTTGCACTATCCCCGACGATATGTAAATTTTGTAATTCAAAACGGGGCCAACGATTCAAAAAAAATTGAATCGGCGTCCGATTCGGCTAAAATTGAATGCAATCACTTTATTATGGTGTTTTCGATAAGATTATTTAGAATCAGCCCATCACACCACATAATTTTTTTCTGGTGTCATTTTGAATAAAAAAATATTAAGAAACATTTCTCTGTTTTTTTTTGACCTTTCAGGCGTTGTAAAAAATCGAATTTTTTTATATATTAAGGACTGATTCTAGATAGTCTTACAAAAAACACTATAATAAAGAGAATGCATTCAATTTTAGTTAAATCGGATTTATAGTCTTTTTTAATCATTGGCATCATTTGTTTTTATTTGGGCCTATAACCTTGAATAGGCTTGCAAGGGCAGATGGTTGATTAGAAATAAAAGAAAAAATATTCAAGATACACTTAATTATATGTATTTTAATGTACAAAAGTTTTTTTTTCATTACGATAAATAGTTCCCCCCCCCCAAAAAAAAAATCCAAAAAAGTGATTTTTTTTTATAGCAGATCACTTGTAAAAGATTCCTTCAATTTCAATCATAAATAAAGGAATGATAAAATATTAAATAATTAACATTTGAAAGATTTACTCTGTGAAAATTCATATTACAAAGTATGAGAATAATTTCCTTTATCACTAGCTAGCTTCCGAGTAATTAACTCATCATCAGGCATTGTGTTGTACCTGAATAGTATTTTTGGTTTATTGCTGCAGCAAAATTGTGTTCATTCGTTCTGGCGGGAAAATATCGGTTTTCAGTTAGGTTTGTGGCATATTATCGACTAGATATTTACAGTTGAGCAATTAATGTGTGTAAATTTTTGACCCAATTAATAACAAAATTAATTTTCCAGAAAATTTTTTTCTATTTTTTAAGATCCCTTCATGCGTAGATTTTTTAATTCCTCTAAGCTACCGTTATAAAAAATATGGACAGCGACGCCGGTTATATCAGTCATTTTAAGCTTATTTCTTTTTGGTAGACACCACAGAGGTGGCAGAGATGTCTGAGTTTCCTATTACGACCATTTTCATTACTCTTTTCGTCCAAACAAAACATAAACACCCGGTACATTTTCAAATATTCAGTAACCTAATACTAGATACAAAGGACTAACATAAAAAAAAATGTGAAACACATTATTGGAAATAAATAATCAATAATTATTAAATTATCTTCAGGGGGTTGTTATTGTCAAGTGAAACGTCAAATTCGATCCTCCCTAACCCCCCACTGATACAATCATCTCATCATCCGTTACACCGGTACTGACATAAATTTTCCGAAAGAGAATTGTCGATTTCATGCTGGGTAATGAAAAAATAAAAATCAAGAAAATTTGTTTCAAGTATTACATATGTGTGTGGCATCAAACAAATATCAGTGACGGTTTCGGTGAAGAGTTTTTAGGTAACACTGCACTTATCGAATTAATTTTCGTATTTCTCATCTACAGTTCGTCGGTACAGTATATTTGAAAAATAAATTGCTTTCGCATCGTCGATGAGAATTTTCAACAAATAATTAACATTTGAAAAATTTACTTTGTGAAAGTTCATTCACTAATAAATAAATTTTAAGATCCTGGAGAATGTAATTAAAGGTAACACTAAGGTCAAACTTTATTCTAATAGGAAATATAGAATTTCGCCTTTTGGAAAGTTAAATTTACTTTCCAAAAATCAAGAAATTATTGTAAAATCACTAGTCAATTTATTAATATCTTAAGCCCAGAATCACCGTGACCTTACTACTATGACAATAGAGTAGTAAAGTCACGGTAATTCTGGACATCCAAAAAATTGTTTGAAAATTTAAAACTACTTACTAAAATATATTATAAGGTGGGCCAAAAGAAGTCATTCATTCACTAATAAATAAATTATAAGATCCGGAAGAATGTAATTAAAGGTAACACTAAGGTCAAACTTTATTCAAATAGGAACCATAGAATTTCGCCTTTGGGAAAGTTAAATTCACTTTCCAAAAATCAAGAAAGTGTTGTAAAATCACTAGTCAATTTATTAATATCTTAAGCCCAGAATCACCGTGACCTTACTACCTACTATGACAAGAGAGTAGTAAAGTCACGGTAATTCTGGACATCCAAAAAATTGTTTGAAAATTTAAAACTACTTACTAAAATATATTATAAGGTGGGCCAAAAGAAGTCATCCGATGTTGTTTGACTCTCATTTTTTTTCTAAATGAAAAACTTCGATTCTGTTTTTTGATTATGTTTATTTGAACCTTTAGAATTTTATTGATCAACTCGAGAAGATGATATCGGCCAAATGGGCGCCGTCACAATTGATTGCTATACGGGCTCGTTTTATGGCATTTTCCATCACTTCGGCGAGAACTTCGGGCGAAAGATTCTCGCACTCGTGTCGAATGTGGTCCTTGAGGGCTTCCAGGGTCTCGAGCCTGTTCACGTAAATACGGGACTTCAAAAACGCCCACAAAAAAATTTCTGGAACAGTTAAATCGGGCGATCTTGCGGGCCAGTGTAAATCGCCAAAACGGGAGATGAGGCGACCCGGGAACGCCGCCTTCAGAATATCGGTTGTGGCTCGCGCAATGTGTGCCGTTGCTCCGTCCTGTTGGAACCACATATCATCCAGTCCTAATTCGTTCAATTGCGGCAGAAAAAACTCGGTTAACATGGCCCTATAGCGCGCACCGTCCACTGTTGTCGTTTGACCAGCGGCGTCCAGTCACTTTGAGCGGGTGGAATGTCTCCTCGTGCATCACTCGTGGATTTTCGGTGCCCCAGAAGCGATGTTTTGCTTGTTCACGTACGCGTTGAGGTGGAAATGAGTTCTCACCGAAGTGATGAAAAATGCCATTGTGACGGCGCCCATTTGGTCGATATCATCTTCTCGACTTGATCAATAAAATTCTAAACGTTCAAATAAACATAATCAAACAACAGAATCGAAGTTTTTCATTTAGAAAAAAAAAAATGAGAGACAAACAACATCGGATGACTTTTTTGGGCCCACCTAGTGGATGGTTATTATAAGGATTAATCTACGGGGCATCATATCTACTAAAACAACCAGGCAGCCATACTTACAGACGTAAAACTCCAAATATTTTGTGGGAACTATAAATCGTTGATATTTCGTATAATGCGAGCAGTATAGTTCAACAGGGTATTAAGTTATTGGAGTAAATAAGCTGATCATTAAAATGTGAAATCCATATACACAATTTCCAGAAACTACTCTAAATTATAATTACCTAGAATCAAATTTTCAGTTGAAATCTTCCTAACAATGGATTGAAATTCAAAAGTGGCTACCTGTATTCCGGTACACGGAATTATACAACCAAAATTCGATGCCAGGTCCGTATTTAAACAAACCAGACAATGGATCAAAATTTTTTGGATTTTATCGGAACATTTTACACCCCGTCCCTGTTAGAAGTCATCCGATTCGATTTCTAATACAAACATAAAATAATCAATATATACCGTGTACCAGGATAACAACAATATCGGACGTTCCTGTTCCCATGCCAAACGAGGAGAATGTAATAAGCTCATTGGGAAATTTTTTTTTTACAAGTGTTTTTCCACGTTGCTTATTGTTCAACGGCCATCGCCATTCCACCGTCAAGTTTTTTTTCCCACCATTCGTCGATAAATTGGTGGCGTAAAAATAATGACAGAATCAATGGGACGCGAATATAAATACACTGATCTCAACTTAAGGGGAGATTCACTAAAAAAGAAAGATATCGATTTTATTTTCTTCATAATTATGTTCCATAAGGTGTTAGAAATATTCTCCTAAAATTTTACTTAAAAAAAAAAATGAAAAATCAAAAAGTTATGGGCATTTTAGTGCACGCACTTTACTATAAATTCAATTTAAAAAAAAAATCTAAATGTTATTTTCTCGAAAGTACGTTTTTCGACATGGTTCTTCATGTATCTCAAAAAGTATTTGAGATATCGATATAAATCAAAGTGCATATCATTCCTCGATACCGTCATTTTGGCAGAAACTAGGGCCTTTTGGTTCCGTAATATATTTTCAAAATGGCGGCTGTTTATAGTCCAGAAAAAGCGGTGATTTTGAAAATTTATTTTCAAAATGCGATTCCTCGCTGGCTTTTAATTTGTTTTTGTTAGATTCTAGTTAGTGCCATAACTGTATATGTATATTTTCAGAAAATTTTTGATTTTTTGATTTTAGTTCACTGGGGATTTCAGAACGCGAGGAAAAATCTCGCAGTGTCGACGAGTTTGCCTAAAGTAATTTATTCTACTTTGCTTTTGTATCAACATTTGAATAATTGTTTTTGTTAAATTGTGCTAAATTGAAATTTCTATTTTAAAAATCTCACAAAACCCTGAGGGAAATTCAATACTTTAATTGTAACAACTGAGCTAGTTAAATAAAATTGTAATTGAATTTTATGTGAAATTTTTTTTCGTTTAAAAATTTTACTTTACCTTTCTCTAATAAATATTTTGGCGCCCAACGTGGGGCGACGATCAAAATAGAAAAGAATGAAGTTAAGTTACTCCACGAATATATATAGCCTAATTTTCGCGCTAATAAAGAGACATCTAATCAACTGGTTTATTTCAAGAGAATAATACCTATGTTTATTTTCAACTACAAATGAATTAAGTGTACAGTGGTGTACCAAAAGATGTTTATAAAAAATTATTTATTTATTTATTTATTTATTTATTTTTTAATTTAATACAGTTTAATAAATAATTTTACGTGCAGAACGTAACAACCTTAAAGTCATTTATACTCAGCTAACTTTTTAATTTTTTTGTAATCTCAAAACATGTAGAAACAATGTTGTATATCTAGTTTTTTAATAAAATATTTATTCATATAAAAAAATAATAAAAAAGGTTGATTTTTTAATGTTTTTTTTTTTTTTTTTTTTTTTTTTTTGGCGAATCTCCCCTTAAATACAGCATCGTCGTTCTCTTTATAAATAAATAGATTGAAAGCGATCGCGTTCGAATAATTAGAGCGTAATTAATATATAACAAATTAAATATTTTAATCGGAAATGTTACGTAATTCGCTCTACGCAGATAAATTACAGTTGAACATAAGAATCAAAAAGGAAATAATTGTACTTCAAATTGTATACGGAGAATTGTTGAAAGGCTTATTTGACGTGTTAAGTGTATCGATTGAAATTTGGTATGTTTGAAGCCTGGCTGAATCATTATGTTTTTTAAATTTAATAGATTTGAACGTTACTTTATGGTATTCCATATTTGATAACAGGAAATAGAATACTTTAATTTGCAGAAATACCTTTTAGCACGAATGATCATGTAGATCGAAACATGTTACAAAATTAATTAAATTACAAGTGGTATTTTTGTTGCCATTTGTTTTAGAAAATATAAACGTAAGTCAATTCGAAATTTGTTGAAATAAATGTAAAAAGACTTAGGTATAAAAATAACATTTTTGAACAGACCAACGGACGTGCGGACGAATTTGATCCTAATATGTAGTCAGTTAAACATTAACTCGCCTTTTTTAGGTTAAGGAGGGAAATAAATTCAATTCACTCAAAAAAGTGAATTTTTTTATTCCACAAGTTTTTAAGAAAACTATTCAACAACATGTTCCCAAGGTTTTCCAAGGTTTTAATTGAAAATTTCAATTCGTTCTAATGTTTTGAGTGGTTAATTTAGACTCATCTGCAATAAATTCGACGATATATTTGTATTTTTAAAATTATTTTGCTCTATATGAACCTAAATTTGGTATAATATTATTGCTTAAAGCAGTGTTTTCCAACCTTTTCCATGACGCGACTCCCTTCGTATGGAAAAATAATACGCGACCCCCTACCCTCCGCTATTACCAACTTTTATTTTTTTGTTATAAATATCGAATCCGTTCATCATTATTAATTATTTTGATAGTTAGAAAAATATTTAAAATATTAATATTTTAAAAAGTGAACTTGGTACAAACTAGAGATGTCGATTTTAAATCGATTAATCGAAACTTAAAAAATCGATTCTTTTTTCGATTTTTTGCATTTGAATAGATTCATGAATCGATTATTAAAAGTAAGAGATCGATAACCGATTTTTTCCAAAAATAACTTCATTTTAATAGTAATTCCACAAAGAAACATGAGTTAAAATGAAACACCAAAAACTCTATTGTTAACTGTCACTTTTTACTCGTTATCTCAACGAACCCCTCCTATGGCTCTATATAAGTCAGATTATTAATACAAAAGGAAGGAAGAGACCACCTATCTGTGCAAACGACGATCCCTTTCCCACAAAAGCGACTTATTTAGAAAACATTTTTTTATCAATTTGTTTGAAATTTTTGAATAAACTTGGTTCAATTCGCGGTATTCGTCCTCCCTTATTTTTTATAATTATAATTGAAAAGTTAACTCATTCATCGCCTTTACAAATATAATGTAAGGCGTTTTTACACGATATTACCGATATTAACTATGTACTATCAAGTAAGTCCCTTAAACAAAAATTATCAGCTAATTTTATTAAACTTTTCAAAAATTCGATTTTTTAGATCGATCTCACAGAATCGATTTTTTTAGCCGATTTTTTTGATTTCGATTTAAATTGATCCAAAAATCGATCTTTTTTTTGGAGAATCGACATCTCTAGCACAAACCAAATATTCAGCTGACGATATATATAAAATGTTTCCGAAGTTTCAATAAATAATCTACCATCCATTCGTGCCAAAAAAATTTATGTAAATCACTAAAAAAAGACGTAATCCTAAACCTATTTCCCCCTTAATAAATTGTTCAGCCACCTTTAAACTACCACTTACCGGCTCACTTAAATTTTTTTTTTTTTTAAAGAATTAAAATATCAGAATTCGGTTAACTATATAAGACATTTATAACTAATTAATTAATTTAATTTGATCTGGAAATTATCGTTAAACGATCGTCGACCGTTAAAACTCATTCAATGCCATCATTTTGAGATGATAATATTCTGCCAACAATATTATGCCATCAAATACGCTTTGCTAGACATAAGAGACTTCTTATTGTTCCTCATCTAACATGGTTAAAACATATATGTGATAATGTACACAATACATGTATAGAAGCAGGTATTAGTGATGGGTCGTTGATGCGTTTTAAAGTGAAAACCTTAAAAACTTGGGAACGGAGCATGATGTATTTCGGTGCGATGGAGCGAATTTACCCGACAGCGTGTCTAGTGTACAAACGTAAGAGAATAACATCGGTATACGTTCGGTAGCAGATCGAGTATACCCGAAGCAAATTGGATTACACTGTCTCCTACTTGTGTTGTGTAAAAAATTTGAGAGAAGAACCATTGGAGTGCCATCTGTGTTTATAATAATATAAAGTCAAGGTTTTCAATGAAAAAGTATGTTTCCAGAGAGAGTAACCACAAGTTTTTATCTTTAACGTGTGCTTTTGAGCGCAGTAAAATTTTTTCCGTTAACATAACGGAACCATTCTTTTGTTTATTGTTAATTAGTTCAAAATTTAGCTGACGTTTTTCATTTCTTTAAGGATGTTTGGGAGGTACAATCGGAGATAAAAGTACATGAAATTAGAAATTCGTGAATAATTGCGTTGTATAACAAACTATGAGGTAAATAAATAGTTATCTTTGTTAAATAATAGCTATCACTACAATTGATTGTACAATATATCAAACTATAGCTCTCAGCTGGCTACAAGAGCTGAGTACATTCCGAGGATTTTTCGGAGGAATTTCAAAATGCTACGAGACGATTGAAAATTTAGTAGAATGTTCCTCATTAAATACTAAGGCCCCTGTGAAAATTTCAAACCGATTCACTAAGCCGTTAAAAAGTTATTAAAAAAAAAAAAAAAACTAATTTTACAGGTATTCTTATGGAAATTCGAAAACAGAACAGATTAAATAACTTTTTAACGGCTTAGTGAATCGATTTGAAATTTTCACAGGGGTCTTAGTATTTAATGAGGAACATTCTACTAAATTTTCAATCGTCTCGTAGCATTTTGAAATTCCTCCGAAAAATCCTCAGAATGTACTCAGCTCTTGAAGTCAGCTGAGAGCTATAGTTTGATGTATTTTACAATCAGTTGTAGTGATAGCTATTATTTAACAAAGATAACTATTTATTTACCTCATAGTTTAGAATTATTAGAATTTTAAATGTATTCCAGTTTGCACAAAATTACTGAAAAAAATTACTGAAAATTACCTAGTTTTGGTCAATAAAAAAAAAAATAATGGTTTGATACTAACTTACATGATAATATTATAAATTCAAATCACCAATATTTTCTAATTTTCATATGAAAATAATGAATTTATATGTGGCAAATTTAAAATAATGCGCATTCACAGTTAATTAATTTACTTTTTCTATTTAACTGTGACTAATTAAATTAGCCTATAAATATTTTGCAGTTATAATTAAACTTTACAAATGATGATTTTAGTTTGTTACGATAAAAATTTACTAATTTATAAACTAAAACGACTACGCAATCGACTGAGACTACTGATTATTGATTGTTAATTGCTATTTCAGTACAAATGGCTCTAAACAAAAAGAAAAACACGTATCGTAAAACCGTCTAGACCCGGACACTTCGCACCAATCTTCAAAGTAAGTAGTTTTTCTACATTAACCTGCTACAATAAACATTTGTTCTTGACGTCATTAGAGAGAGAAAAACATCCTCTAAACAGCTGTACCAATAAAAACTACGGATTTCAACTTTTACTATCTCATTTTACAGGATTACTATTCTCCAGTTTTTCAAAAAAATAAATTGTGTGTCTAACTTAGACATGTAATTTTCGTCATAATTGTCATATTGTTTTAACTTTGATATATATGTGTTCAAAATTTTATCGCGCATCATTTAATGATGTTTAAAGTTATATTCGATGTATATATAAAAAATTACATGCTATATACATATATCCGTTTAGACCCGGACACATCAGTTTATTACACTATGGCCACGATTCGCACTGGCTGTAACTTCCACTATCCATACGTTATATTCCCGCCAGAATTACGCGGTTTATGCCTCCTTCTGGTGTCATACCGCATGTTTACTTCATAGAGCGGCATACTATGTACTGATCCCTCTCCCTTCCCACAAAATGTTTTGAAGCCTTTGACAGGTTCAGAGACATAAGACGATATAAAACACTGTCCTAACCCCGACGTGAGAGGTTAGTTTGCATGTTATTACATTATTTAAGTAAGTGTCCGGGTCAAGACGGATTTGGGGTGTAGACCCGGACACATACTAATTATATTTTATTTTTTTTATTTTTACTTATAATGAAACAAATGGATCAGGGATATAACAAATAATATACGCTTTTTCTAATGGTAACACTTTTATTGGTGATATCTATGAAGGAAACATGTATAAACATAAAATTATACCAAAAAATATAAAAAAGTGTCCGGGTTTACGGTACTACAAATATCTACAAACGGTTTACAATTAACTGAAATAATTGTTCAAAATTAAGTTCAAGAATAAAAATATTTAATATTCGTTTGATTCCGCGTTTGTATTCGTTAACCATCGTGTCTACCCATTCTGTTCAAGTCACAAACTGTTATGACTTGTGCTGTTGACGAATGTATCAGTGCGTAAGTTCCCCTTTAACAGAGTTAATCTTTTTAAACCAGTTAATGGTGTAAATGAGAAACGATTGAGAAAAGTAATTCGTTGATTCAACGCCCATCTTTAGCAAGTGTACAGGTCTACGAGTACAGTTAATGCTTTAAGCTCCACTCCCATGAGACATGTGTTCGAATTCCCGCCACTTGTGAGAAATTTTCCATAATTTAAATGAAACGTTCGTACGTGTAGGGAGTTGATTACAATGTAAATTTACCATTTTAATAGTAAAATATTATGTCCCAAAATGGCATCAATGAATGGTAACAATGTCAAAATATTAATATATTATTCTCTATATGGTGGTGGTATGGTGACATCTTGCGTTATGTATTTTAATTTGATGAGAATAAATTTTCGTATATTTAAAATAATTTTCAAAACATTGACATGTACACATTTTAAATAAATTGTTTCCGGATAACGCAATATGTTAATGAAAATATGAGAAAATATTGTATGGTAAAATTTCTTTTTATACATATTTAAGGGGCAACACCACTTTGTATCAAATGGTTTCCAACGTCTTTATTTTAATTTATATCGAAATTGAGCATCTAGGATTACGAGAAAAAGGACTTTTATCGAAAAAAATGTATTTTTAAAAAGAATTTGGTCAATCTGATAGCAAAAATGAAAAATTGACATTCAAATCATTCTAACTCAACCATTCGTTCTAATTCGGATTACTTTTATAAAACTTTATTTGAGAAAGAACAATTTTTCTGATTTGATGACCAAATCATCAAGTTCATTAAAATTCTAAAATGTTTTAAAAACTGTAAATTAAATGGTATATTGATAAAATCGGAAGTAAACCATAGATTTTCGAAGTTGCTCTTTTCATTTTTATAAAAATGAAACATATGTGACCACCAGAAAAAATTTTTCTTTCTACTTATGTGATTGTATGTGTTTGTACATGTGAGATTTAAGGTTGATAATGGTCATGTTAAATTATATGAACAACTAAAAGCAACTTTCTTCAAAATGAATTGAGCAAACGCGAAATTGTTGACAGTATTCAACACAAGAATTTAGATCGTCACGACCTATTAGCACCAACCACTGTCGAAATCTAAAAAATTAACTGAATTATTATAAAATATTAATAATTATTTATTATTTAACGTATTTTTACATAAGCATTCAAATTATAATAATACTTACAAATTTGCATCAAACGGCTCTGAAAAAAAACATAAATTGAAACTTTGTTTTGAATGATTTAAACAAAATTTAGTAGCACAAGCAACACCAGACATTTTAAGCCACCATAATAATTAAATACATATCAGAAATATCGTACAGATCACAAAACACACTAAAATTACAAGGAAACATCAAAAATAACTGATGACAAGCTTTAAATAAAAAAAATTTAGTAACAGTTAAAATTCCACTGCCATCGTTGTTAAAAATTTTAAAAAAGTCGGTGAAACTTAGACAAAATTAAATAATTTACATAATTATCAACTCTAAATTTTCACAAGATAATTTGACCTGAAAATTTATTTTTCTAAATTAAATTTACTTTAGTGATGATATTTTCACTATATTAGTATGCATAATGTTATGCATTATTTAGGTACATAACATGGATAACCCTTTGGAATTTTTGAATTTCAAATGACACTCTTACGTCATCTCGTTTCGTAACTGTTTGTGAAACAATTATTTAAACTGTGCCCAAGTTACTCTAGATCAGTGTTTTTCAACTTGTGGGTCGCAGTTACTTTAAAAATAAAACCACTCTACTTCAGTACATAATATTTAATAAAGAAAAGACTAATGAAAGGTTACATTAATGTGATGGTTTCATACTGTCGCTTGATAAAATTTCAAAACAAATTACTGCGGCTTACTTTCAATAACAGTAAATCCGAGTTTTAAATAATTGTTGTCATATAGACGCTTTTTTTTGCTTTTGTTTCATTACACTCATTGGAACTTGAAACTGACTGTTGTGCATGTCTTTCCAGAAACTCATCCATTTTCAGTAATTACAATGAACACAGAATTTTGGATATTAAACAATAAAAGACCGTGAGCAACTACTAGACAAACAACAAGTTAATTCAATAAATTTAAACACAATTCAAAGCGAATTCACAATTCAAAGAATTCAAAAGTGCCATCCTTTACTCGCCTGATGCTATGTCTCGGTCACACACGGTCTTCGGCGCGCGTTCAGAAGCTACAATAAGTCGTCAACTTCGATGTCGATATAAAAATATTCCTGTTTAAAATCCTTTGTTACGTATATATTTCATTGACACCAAACTGAAAACAATCAATAATGATAAGCGGATTCGATACTTATAACATAAAATAAAATAAAAGTTAGAAATAGCAGAAGGGTAGGGGTCGCGAAATATTTTTCTATACTAGGGGGTCCCGAAATATTTTTCCATACTAAGGGGGTGGCGCCTTGAAAAAGGTTTTGAAAACAGTACTCTAGATCAACAAATATTTCTGGTTCAGATCACTTCCATAAAGCGATTTGAATAAAATCAAACTTTTTAATTGGTTATACTTTTAATTTTTAGCCAAATTAAGCATTTAGGATCACTCGAAAAAAGACTTCAATCGAATCAGTCGTGTTTTGATGACAAAAATTAATTATTTTTTAAATCCAAAACAATCAGGGTAATAAAAAGTTTTTTTTCTGAAAGTTTCAAAGTGATATCCAGCCTTAAATACCAGAAAATTCAAGACATATTTTTTTTTTTAGTTCATCAGTTTGATATACTACCTCACGGGACACTACTGATCCAGGTTCAGTTCAATAATCCTTATATCCTCGTTTTACCTTACGTATTAGTAATTTTGCCAACGATGTTTTTGTTGGCAATTTTTACACAAAATAAGGTATATAATAAAAAAAATATAACTGGAAAATAATTGGTATTTTTAGGTAAATTCTCATAGGAACGAGCAGAAATCCCAGTTACTTTACAAGGCGATTAATTTCCCATTTTCTGTATTCTTTTTTATTATTATATATTGTGTTGGTATATATGTATACATACAGTCTCTACGGTTCTAACGATATTGTAATCTTTTTTATCGAGATTTTCGTTCACATTTCCGTAAACTCATATTCACTTTTGATCTTTCATTTTAATTGATTTTCCCCAGTTCTCTAAAGAAACATTTTTTAAAATATGTTTTTATTACTGATGCTAATAATATCATATTATAAAACACGTTTACAAAGTCGGCAACCTTACACAAAGATCTCCTTTCTCAATGGAATTTTTATATTCTATTATATTAGTAATATAAGCGTGTACTCTTCAGGCTAGTGAATGCTCCTATACGTTCACGGTAATAAAGGTGTACAAGGACCGACTTTGGCCTACAATTATAATTATTACCGACATTTCTTGCTTTTCTAGAACATATCATCTAGAATACCTAAACAATTCTGGGACAAAATCACGTACGATAATGCGGAGTGAACTGGATCACTTGTGATTTTTGAGTTTTCATACAATTTCTTACATATTAGATCATATAGAAAATACTGATTTTGATAGCCGGAAGATCCGCCACTGTTAGGGTCAATAGGAACGAACGGGGATTTAAAAGAAAATATGGACAAGGCTATAAAATTTGTTAATAATTGTTTAATATTGTCTAACCATGAGGACTATCCATTATGTTTTGGTTATATTAAGTGGAAGTTAATAGATAATTTAACCTAGATTGCTATTACAGATTTATTTAACTTCTTTCTCAACCAAAATGCAATTTAGTGTGAGCAGTTTTGACATCTCTTTAACCCCTTATCGCATACAAAGCCATATATGGATTCTAAGTTTTACTATTTTTTTTTCAACATATTAAATTTTTTTTTCAAACTAATGTTAAATCCTAACTTTATACACCTTCGAGTAACGGAACGTGATTTTTGTTGTCTTTGGTAAGTGCGGGCTGTCAAATTATTTGAAGTTATGTTCAGAGTGTCCGATCGTTACAGTGCAATTAATTGGTGCTAATTTTATTTGTGAAAACTAAACAATAAAACGGTAAGTACTAAAATCAAAAATTTTCAAAACACATTCTTTATATATTCAAGAACATGGAATAGTTGTGATTCGTGTGTGTTTTCTTGTTTTCTTCGATTTTTGGGGTTTATTTTGAAGTTACCATATTTGGCTTCGTATGCGTTTAATCCAAATTATTATTGGGCATATATGGTTTCGTATCGCTTTTATAGTACATCTCAGCATGTCAATTCTATTCCTGGTGATGGCTTCGTGAGTGACGATGATTTTGCTTCTGATTCCCCAGTACTCCCACAAGCCAAGGCAGTCCATCAACTTCGGTGGCCAGAAAACGTACTGCAACAAGCCGAAAAGGTACTCCATCTAGCTTGCCCGGTTCACCTATACTCATTAAAAAAAGCACGAAAAACTCCAGCTAGGCATCAAGACCTCCCTTTGAAGTCTGTGCGATCAGATAAGGTGACCATTTCCCCGAATGGACAAAACTAAATTGACAATTATGTCGAAACTGCTCAAAATTTCGTTCATTCGCCAAATGTGGAAAGTGTCAAGTTTATTTACGTTACAATGGCAAATAAAATTGCATACAGATTTTCATAAAATATAATTTTATTTTTTAAATATTGAAAAATATTTAAAGTTCGATTACGTTGTCTATTTCACGAATTAAAAGGATTTAATTCGTGAAATAGACAAAGTAATCGAACTTTAAATATTTTTCAATATTTAAAATGCAGTTTCACAAAGTAAATCTCTCAACAGTGAATTATTTTATTTTTTATTTAACGCATACGAAGTCATATATCGATTATAATTATAATACTAGAATGCATACGAAACCATATATGGCTTCGTTAGGAATTTCTAAAGAACAAGACTTAATTTTTTTTTCTTAATTTGACTACTAAAATAAAAGAAGTGAAAGACATTTTCAGTAAAAAAAATTTTTTTCTTCACCTCCTTCATAATTCATGCAATAAGGGGTTAAATATGGACAAGCCAGAACCGGTCCTTATTCATACAACACCTTGTTTTTTCTCACACAGAACGCATTAATATAATATTTTTAGAACGAACAAAAATAAAGTCACTCCCTTGAGTCATTATCTTTTTTTTTTTTTTTTTTTGAAAATCTGTCTTTTTCAAATATTTAGAACTATGGTCGTTAAATTAAAAATGTATGTAATTCTGAAATTCAGATATCCCTTGTTCATATAATTAAACTAACAAACACGGAACCACTTTAAGCATATCTTCTCATCTGGCACATTTTGTATGTATGAAATTCTTGTTTATAAATTGTTATGTGTAGATGACAACACAGTGTTGACATATAATATCCATTGCAATTCACTTTAGTGGACCTCAATTTTGTTTAATGAATAATTAAATGAAAAAATTTAACCCTTCTTGACGAGAGACAACTGGCCAGTATTTTTTTTAACAAATGAAGGGTACAGGGGAAAACCGATCATAGTCACAAAAAGTAAATTTTTCAGGGGAGCGTTTTTAAACTTTAAAGTGTGAATCGCGCATTTTTCAACATAAAAAATTTTTGTCTGAAATCCACGCATAGGATCTGGTTCAAACTTTCGGTGATTATTACAAATATAGTAAGTTAGAAGACGCCATGCCAGCAGAAAATAAACGACTAGCCGTTTTCGCAAACTCTGACATTGAATTTTTCAGCAAAAAACATTTGTTCTTCCCCTGAATATCACGGACTATGTTTGATTTTAACATTTACCTAATATTAGCACGGGGTCAATATTCTGCATGCTGCCAACATAACACCATGAATTTTGGAATTTTTTACTTTTTGTGACTATGATCGTTTTTCCCCTGTGCCTTTCAAATGTTCAAAAAATTTCTGAAACCACGTTAATCAAAATTATATGAGAGTTTTTGAATCGTGCATCAAACTAATAATTTTGAAAGTGTCTGAGTTTTCCCAAAATCATATAATTTAAGCGTGTCATGTATTTAATATGAATGTTTATATATAATTTTCGTCAGAAACGAGCAAGGCTATTATTATGTGCATGTTCCAGTGATTTGCTTGCGGAAATTTAAACATTGTCACTACTCACTATAAATGTATAAACATTCGTTTATGTTTATATGTGTACTTAAATATTATTCATCCTTTACACTGCCGTTCCAAAAATCTTACGGTAGCATTTAATTTTGTATGTATGTGACACATATGAATTTTACTGGATGTCATTTGGGCGAGTAAATGCACCCATGTCGCTGTTACGTATCACTAATCAATATTCTCGTACCTTCACTTTTTGTGTGGTAGTGTGTAGTTTATACGCAGAAATATATTGTTCCTTATCTGATGATAACTGCATATATAGATTTTCATGAAAACCAAAATCTAATTAAATTCATAACAATTTTCATTTTCCATTTCCGCAAAATTGATGTTAACAAATATTCATCCATTAAATAATTCCCCAATACGTTTACGTGTATGTTCATTAATTTTTGTTGAGTTTTTATATTTTTAACCAGTTTTCAGCTAGTCGTTTGAAAATAATGTTTTCCTGGATTTTTTCACATAAAAGGATACAAATAAAGTATACCCAATTTCAAATACAATTGAGCATGGGCCATTTTTAAAGAATTAAATACACTTTTTACGCGTTGTAAGCAACTCAAAAATTAAAATAGACTCATATGCCTTACTCTTTTACGTATAGGCGAATTTTGTTATCTAAAAAGAGTAAGATATATGATTCTATTTCAAGTTGCTTACAACGAGTAAAAAGTGTAATTCTTTTATTCGAAACAAATCAATCTTCTATTCGTTTCTAAAAACAAACTGCAAATTTAAAATTTACGTAAGTGCAATAATGAAAGAGATAAAGCCAATAAAACCGGAATTCTTTAAATTCATAAGTATTGAAAAATATTTAATGTTTAAATTACTTTGTCAATTTCACGAAATTAAAATTATATTTATACTTAACGCGTTTTCAGCCCTTTCGGTCATCCTCAGACTCTGAAGGTGAACTTATGCAGTTATGTAACAATGGATCAATATGTAATTATATTATATCTGTATAATTTTTAGTGAATATCATTTTCGAGTTTCAAGAACCTCAAAGCAAATTTCTGCCATTGTTTCGGACTTAAGTTGCCCCATGAGAGTGGCTGTAATAGCTGAATTTTCGATTCGAAACATGAAACATAAAAATGTGACAATAGAACACAATGCGAGTTAAAAATACTTAATTATTTTTCGGATGAACCTGCTCTGTAAACCAAACTATATAATATATACAAATTATTAAAGTTTTTAGTATGTTTGAGTCTTAAAAATAAAAAAAGTTCGAGCTATCCGAAAAAGTGAAACGAATAATTCGATCTTTCGAATTATTCGAAAAGTCGAATTATTTGATTCGAAATCGAATCGAATAGCACTATTCGATTCGATTCGATTCGAGTACTATTCGCACACCCCTACAAAATACTTTTTCAAGGGACATTTTCACTACAAAAATACTGAAAACACTTGAATTCGGCCAGATCATCGTTCAATAAATTTCGTGCACATTTGAAAAATATGGTTGGAGGTGTGTAAATCAATCAAATAGCTAAAAACCAATATGATCTTGAACTCCTTTTGTTTCTCTGTACAGTGTCATTCGCTACAACAATTGAATTTTTTTTTTTTTGTCGTCCTAACAAAAAGGGTTTCATCAGGGGACTGCAATATTTATTATTGATACGGGGAACCACAACCACAACGATAGTAGTGCAGATGGCGTACACGACTGAATGACTACTTTTACCATTCACTTTCGTACGATTATCTCTCGTCTCAAATAAAAAGAGATAAATATATTTATTATTTAGTGTATTGAAGGTTGACAGATGTGCTACATCTCTGTCAATTTTTAGTAAACAATTTATTTATATATTGCCCCTGGCGCATAGTTTATAGCGCCTATATCAATTTAAATATATCAAATTGGTGCCCGTGTATATGTATTATCGTGTTGTGACACAATATATACGAGTATATACAGGGTGGACAATATATGTATGTCTCGCTGCGAAAACAGTGGGTAGATCTCACCCATGTAATTAACATTTGTCAGTAAATTTAAATCAGAACTGGTTTTTAACAGGAATAATTTGATACTAAATATGGGGCCCTTAAAATTTCTTTTTAATCCGGCTTTGACCATCTTATATTTTAAGATAAATTTTCTGTTGCCTTTTTAAAAAAAGCAACACAAAGCAACAAACAATAAATAGTAGCTAGAAGTAAACATGTTTACAAAATTTTATTGAATTTTGGTCAACAAAAATTATGCTAGCTGAACAAAAACAAAATTAAAATTTCTTAAAATCATTAATGAGGGTAGGTAGGCCATTACTTGATAATCACATCGACAGCTATTGTTTTGGTATCAGTCGTACGAAGCATCGGTAATGAAAGTAAACATATAAGACAATTAGGTAAAATGCATGAAATCATTCGCATTTTTGCTACTGACAAGATTGCATATTTCGAGGTTCTTTTACTAGTTGTAGTGATTTTTTGTGATGGATTCTACCACCAGGGATAAGTACTTTTTTTATTCAGTATAATAATAAAATAATATTCACACTCTAAATAAAATAAGAGCTTCATGAGTCCGAAAATTGATTTTTTTAAGCAAATTTTAAATTCAAAAGACCATAAGTAAAAATCCCCTCTTATCCCCGGCCTGTAATTTTTTTCAAACAATAGATACAAGCTTCTAGATTAAATTGAATAGTTTTTCTTTTGTCCCAATTTGCCCAATTGTTATTTATTTTGCGTTTTAATAAGTTACTAATTATATTTAGTTATAACATAATAAGCGCCATAATATGATTAGTAGTATTATTTTTATCGATGTTTCCATGTATTTGTGCGATAAGCAATATTATTTTTCTAAGTAATGTGTTTTATTTCCTGAGACACCCCCTTTTTGGGATTCCAAGTACTTTAAACAAATATACAATAAAAATATTTATATTAGTATTCAACAGTGGGCTTTGAAACCTATAATTATCTATTAAATAATAATTTTGTCTAGTTAGCTTGTATTAGGCAAAACACTGTGCGTTGGTACTAAAAGGTATATGCATAATTTAGTCAGGACCGTACTTAGAAAAATTTGGAAACATCGTGAAGGCAGTTCATTTGCGATTTTCTCAAGCTGTCAATTTCGAATTCCTGTGGTTTTAGTGTCTACAGGGTTCTATGAGTCACCCCTGCAAACGACGAGAGTTATTTACTTTCCACCCTATATATATATATATATATATATATATATATATATATATATATATATATATATATATCCCTTGAATTTTTATGTGCACATGTTCACGGTGTAAATTAAATATGTTTGTATAGTATTTTTATTTTTTGAAATACAGCTGAACTCTTTTTTATGCGGTTTGTGAAAAATGACCATTAAAATGCATAATGTGAATCAAAATCACGAGACAGTAAGAAACTTAAACAATTACTATAATAACTTCCTTTGATAAAAATACTTTTTAACGGCTTTTAAGCATTTAATCAATAAATTGCATAAGAACATAAATTATTGCATCATTTAATTTTGTTGAAGATGTATTTTTCAAAGTGTTCATAATATTATAAAATTGAAATAAAATGTTTCTACGTGTAAATAAATGTTTCATGTTGTTTATAGAAGCAACTTCTAAGGAAATTTTTAAGTTTTGAGCATTTTGAGTGATGATAGTTAACCTAAACTGGTTTTAGGTTTCGAAACCAATCGGAGGAGATATATGGTCAACGTTAGTAAAACTTTACATTTTATATTAACATAAAAAACCTGTCGATGTATTTCCGATGCAATCTCGTATATCAGAAACATTTCAGGAAACACAAAAATGGAAAAATTAATTTGTATTTTATGTCGTTGAGATACCACACTTCATCGTATAATTGAAACATAAATTACTATTTAACTATCAAGAATTTTTTAATTATTTTCCTAAGATACGTATTTACTGTGAGATTTTATGTACGAATATTTTGAAAATAACTGGTAGCGCCATCTCGTTTATTATTTAAAAGTTATTCGGTCAAGCTGTTGATTAACAAACTAATAGGGCATGCCTAATCCAATTTTCTGAAATTAAATTTTTAGCACTTGTTTTGATTTTACTATTGTTTATCCAGATAACCTACAATTACGAGATAATACAGATTTAAAAATTTATTAATAACCCCATAACTGGACAAGTTATCGATAAGTATATCGATATTGAAAACTCGATATTTACAATTAGTAGCAAAAATTATTTGTGTGAGTGTCAGTTGTTGAAAAAAAAGTTTTTAAAAAAATTTTATCTTTCGTATGACTGAGCACGACGTTTTTATTTTTATTTCACCTAAAAGTTTTATTTAACTCATAAACATATTTGAAACAATATAAATAACATTTTCATCGTGTATGAACAATTTATAAATAAAATTTTCTCGGAATTAAATTTAATATTAAATGAAAATCATTGTTACATTTTTGAAATTATATGACTTCCCTATGTAATATTATTTTTAAAAAATTCTAAATAAACGATAATTTTCGAATGTGAAGCTAAAGCAATGAATACATATTTAATTAATATCCACATTTTGAAAACTTTGATACTGATAAACTGAATTTGTTACAACAAAAATAATAAAAAGGCATGAAAGCGTTTTATCTGTAATGAAAGTTGTAATATAATTGCATATTTATGTGAATTATCCATTCTATGGATTAGTCTCACTTACGTTAAGGGGGACCACTAGTGTGACCACCTAAAAAAGGTGATTTTTGGGAATTTTTTTAAAGAAAACTACTGTATTGAATGTATTAATATTTTAAGGATATATGCGTTGATATATAATAAAATCAAGATAAAATTTTTTGACAAAAAAACTGAAAATTCAGTGAGTTATTCGAGATCTTCCAAGGCTCCAAAAAAAAAAGTTCCCCCACTGCTGCAGTAATATCGACTTTCACAGTGCCTGAAATCAAAAAAACCAAAAAGCCTATTAAACTAGAAGGTATTGCCCGTGCCGTGAACCTCAGTCGAAAAAAAAGTTAAAATTCAACAAAATGGCGGAGTTTAAAAAAAAAAAGTTTCAAATTTTACGCGAAAATTTAATGATTTTTGGAATGCAAAAATTACATTTTTTATTCGATCGGAAAACTGGAGGTTCATGGCACGAAGAAACATATAAAAAAGAAGCTGCAATAAAAATCAAATCGATCGGATGATTTGTCTTAGAGTTATAATTGCAGCAAATTTGAAAAATGTAGTTTTTCTTTATCTTACCTTCAAATTAACCTCCAAATTTTAGCCCTAAACTACCCCTGTTGGTGTAATTTAAACAAATTACATATCAATAGATAGCATTTTAAAAAAGAACAATAGGTTTTAAGCTTTTGCTCTATTTCTTACCGTTTTCGAGAAATTTGAAAAATTAAATTTTCACCCCAGTATTTGCAGGACGATTTCACCCCTTCAAGCCGCTTTTCTGCAGATAAAAAAATACGTGTTACTTATTTTTTAGTGTTCAACAACATATCTAAGTTTCATCAAAATCAATAGGTCCGGTCTCAGAAATTTTACTTGTAAGATGGACTTGCACCACTATCAAAATAAACATATTTACAGTACTATTAAGAGCTAAAACTTCAATCTTCCAAATATTAGGCTTCTGAATTTTTTTGACTATAAATTGTTGACAGATAAAAAGATCATACTAAGTCTTATCTGTAACTACCATTATCTTAATTTTTTTCAAAAATAGACTTGCCTCACTTTCAAAATAAACGGCTCATATTTGTAATAATTTTTTATACAACACCTGTAACTTAACTCTTTGCACTCAAGCAAAAAAAAAGTGAGTTGTAAATAGGCTGGTAAAACATGTAGCACATGACAACGACCGACGTTCTTTTTTTGACGGATTCTTTTGACGTTCTAACCTTGTTTCCCCAAAGTTGAATACTAAATGCGCTAAATATGTCCTCAATGCTGTTTTTATTAGTTTTTAATTTTAAAAAGATAATTCAACGTGATTTTGTATTATTTTATTTACAATTTTTCTAATAAATGAATGTGTTTGCAGTTATTAAATAAAATATTCATGTAATGTGAAGTATGCGCAGTCATTACAGTTCAACATTCAGTGTGTCATGTGGTACATGTCTTATGATCCAACAGACAAAACACCTTTAAATATGGTAGAGTTACTGGACAAACCACCTTGTCATGCTGTACATGTCTTATAAGCGCAAAGGGTTAAATATTCATACATATTTGTAAAAAAAAATACCTGTGAATTGTAAATTGTACTTTTATGAAATAGGGCCCTGATATATTATGTATAGCCCCTTAACTTAATGAAGTACTAAATATTTAGATGCCATCCCTTAACTGTTCAATTTATTAAAGCACACGTGGATTCATCTATGTAGCAAGACACATGAGAGCTCAAATTTCACTATCCCTGCTCGAATAGCTTGACAGCGTGTTCTTCTACATCGCATATGATCATTGAAACATTTAGTTGAGTATATATCATGTATTACTAGTTGATATTTCACCTTTTTGCAAGTGGATTAAAAGGGTTTATAATATTGCCCCCATGTGGTCAATAACTGTGGACCAACTTGTGGATTACGAATGTGGAAAATAACATTTAAATTTGAAAAAGCCCCCGGGGGGAGGCGGGGGCAGTTCCAACGGTAACCGATAGCGTAGGCAACCGACATTTAAACCGACTCGAGTTTGCGTACGTTATATATACGAACAAATAAATTGGTGCACGGAAATTTTTTCCTATTCTTTGGTGTGATGAATTTATGTTTAACAAGGATTTTCGATGAACAAAAATAAAATAAAAATTATTAGGGGAAAGTTGGGTATATTGGACCGGTCGTTAAATTGGACCATTGGAATCTTTCAAAGAGTTTTTGTTTTATTTTAAAATTGGCACCGTCAGGCGACGTAGAATTAACTTCATTGTACAACAAATATTTTGTCTTTTTTGTAATAGCAAATGATAATACTTGGTTAACAAAATCCTTAATTTAAGATTTTCATTGTAATTTTTAGTGACATTTGCTAAGGATATAACTAAGTCAAAAGTATGTTTACAGTGTGTGTAATTTTTATTTGCAATCGTAATTTGCTTAGAATTTACTAGAATGAAAAGATTGTCGTTTTTGTTAGGTTATGTTTTTTTTAGAATTTTTTTTTTCATTTTTCGTGAAGCTGGTTAAAATGGACTGCTTATAGTTGGTAAAAATAAACCGGTCTAATTTATCTTACTTTGTTGGTTTTTCTTATAATTGATTTAAAGTAAATATTTCAAGTGGAAACCAGAGAATTAAAAACCTATAAATGATAAACTCAAGAAATCGGCTTGAATAAAATTGCAAGATTGAATAATAATCTCTAATGAAGATCGGGGTGCACAGAAAGTTGCTGAACTGAAAAATAATTTAGAAATATCTTTGCAGAAGCGAAAGCAACCAAAAAAGTTGAAACTAGACATAGAAAATAAATAACAGTTAAAAAAAGGGAACAAAAAAGTAATAAAAAAACCAAAGAAAAAAGAAACAGGAAAATAAACAAACAAAAACTGAAGGAAGATGTGAGAAAAATGTCAATACTACAAAAGAACAAAAGTGAAAAGTTTAAAGAGGAAACCTTAGTTTTAGACGATTCAAGCAAACTACGAATCAGAAGATAAAGGGATTGAATGTGTTAAATGTCAGACAAAAAGGGACCACAAGTTGACTGGGTACAATGTGTATGGTGTTACAATTGGAATCATGAAACTTACACAAGTAATTCAGATCTCTGTGGCGATTGCCTTAATTAATTTCAGACATTTTACAACAGAGCATTTTTGTTATGATTTTAGATTATTTTTTGTTATAAGTAAGTACTCGTATTTTGCCCTTTTTTAATTTGGTTTCAATTTAACAACCTCGTGGTCCAATTTATCGCACCGGTTGGCTTAATTGGAACGAAGCTTAAATCTCACTTTTTGTTGATTATTAAGAAACCTGTAATAATTACATTAATTTAGGTTTGATAACAATAAGCATTATAGACTATTGTTTCATCTAATGTAACACTTTTTTGCATAAGCCTAAAAATAGTAGGTTAAAAATGTCATTGAAAAAAGTGGTCCAAAATAACCGACTTTCCCCTATATAAACGGTCAGACAGACAATTGTTCGACCGTTTTTGTACGCCGATTACAAACATGACTTATGTAATCGTATAATATATTTTATTTTTAACTCACCGAACGTTTGATAATAGGTATTACGTAGTCGGATAGTGAGAAATAATGTAGAGTACCGTCAGTTGGCGCGAATCTGGACGATTTTTTCAGTTTTTTTGGCAATAAATTGTTTAGAGTTTATCCAAAAAAATTCTAAAAAAATAATTTAAATGCTTTAATATCACGAGTATTAGCAATGAGCAAATGCAAGACAAAGACCAAGACTCGGCAGTCTTGGTCTTGGTCTTGTTCTTGCATTAAGACTCCTGGTCTTGGTCTTGTTAGAGCAGTTTCAGTCTTGGTCTTGATCTTGGTATTGCTAAAGAATCTTGCACTTTCTTGCATTTTTTTATTAGCGAATTTTTTCCTTCTAAAATCTGAATTTTCTCTCTTTACGGTATGAATTATACTTTTAAACTATTTAAATAATTTAGCAAGAGTCTTGCTTTTTTCTTGCTATTGCTTTGATCTTGCTCACATGAGTGTTGGTATTGGTTTTACAGCCATACTTATAGTCTTGGTCTTGGTCTTGCAAAAAATGCAAGATCAAGACAAGACTGCAAGACCAAGACTAATTTTGCTCATCACTAACGAGTATATTGGATAGTAATAAAAATATCAAAATTGGTACCGCAACATTTTTTCTTTTCTTTGGTTATATGGTGTCTAGATTCGCCCCTATGTGTGGGGAGAATTTGGACAGTGCTTTATTTGCAATATAAAACACATTCAGTCATGCATATGGGTAAAATTGGACATAAAAAGATAAAAATTGCTGAATTTCCAATCTGGAAATTCGTTAAGATAAATAACTGCATCAGCGAATGACTTTTGATGGCTGGAATAAAACATTTTAGATTTAAATGAATTTTATTTCGATTTGCCTTTGAGTCTATCATACAAGGTCGATTTGGGAACTTGGAAATATTCAGCAGCTTGTCTGAGCGATTTTCTTTTATTTTTTATATCGGAAAGGGGGGCGCAACAAATACATATCTACAGGGGGTTCAACAAAATTCAAATAATCGAATTGTTTGATAACGCAGTTCTCCGATAACAATGGAAATGTTGTAATAAAATATCGTCTCCGAAAATTTGATTTTCAAATAAAAAATATTAGTAAACCACTAAAAATTTTACTTTTTAATATAAATAAAATAAGTTGAAGGGAAAATTTCCAGGTAATTTTAGGGGGTCCGGACCCCTTGGAGCTCCCCGGTTGTTGCGCTTCTGTTGAAAAGAGCCCATTTTATGTTATCTAGACTACAGTTTATGTAGTTTATACCCACTATGTTTTTATATTGACGCACCATGGTGTATGAATTCGCTTCACCTATAGACAATTTTTTGTTAATCAATTTATAGAAAAAAATTAAGCACAATACAACTTTCATTTTTGGTACATATATTGTCAAAAAAATGCCAAACATTTTGTTGCCAGTCCCTACTTTCTGTCTTTTTTGTACAGCAGTTTCTTTATAAGATTTCAAAACGCGCGTTATTTTTAAAATAACAAAATACAAAGATATCGCGTTCACCGCTTTTCTTTGATGACTAACTCATAACTGACAAAATTCAATAGCATAAATTGATCTATGAGCTTGTACGGTCATAACACTGACGAAGAAATATCGAGAGGCAGCTCTGTCTAGTTTCGCCTCTACTGCCTAGATTCGCCCCAACTGATGGTAACATTTTATTCTTGTTGGGTAAATCCATCGACAAAATTTAAAAAAAATATTTTAACATATCTTTTGTTAAGGGAGTATTCTAGTTTAGAGAGCAAAAAGTTTGGCCTTTTTTTACAAATTAATAAAAAAAACCAATAATATTTTTACTGTTTGAAAGTTTTTTATTTGTAAGGTGTACCATCACAGTGTAAAATTTTGAAAAAATCAATTTTTTTTTTTGGTCTTATCTTAAAGTACATACAATTACGCGTATTCTCTTAAAATTACAAATTGAAATTCGAATTATCTAAATAGAAGATTCTGTGGATCGATTGGCGCCTTTTGACGGGATGTTATACCACTTTACATTCAGTCTTTTCACAACCAGTAAACATATAAGATTAATTGTTATCACCACAATATCACATTTTTGTTGAAACAATGATTTGAAACAATTTCGAGACAAGCTTTAAACGTGTTTGTCTCGAAATGCCCTGTTTAAAAACGGTACCCACTGTCAAAGGCAAAGTTTCCAAGCTATAAGTTTGAAATTTTGACAGAATATTCTTTATTCCATTCTCCATGTACCTATAGAAGCTTTCTTTTTTAATATCTTCTTATTTTTTCACACGGAAAACTGTTGAAAAAAACCTAAATTTTATACTCTTTATTCAAACCGCCGCCATTTTTTCAAAAAAAAAAAACCTCCATAGGAACAAGCGGCTTACCTACAGATTGATAATCTATTTGATTTTTTTTCTCAGATTAAAACTGCGGCCGTAATCGGTAATCGTAGGCACCAATAGCCGCTCTTTTTTAAAAACCCATTTTTCAAAAAATTATAATAATTATAAAAAATAAATAAAAATGAATAAAAAAAATATTTTTTATTGTTAAATAGTGGTATTAATCGTAAAAAAAAAATCATCCCCATTCCCGCATCCTTCCATCTGAAAACTGACCATCTTTCGGCCGGTCATGATGCCACCTTAAAAAACAGTAAAAATTGCGCTTTCTTCTCCTTTTTCAAGTTTCAGTTTTTTATATAAAATTAGTTTCTCGAAAATCATCTACCTCTTTAATGTCTGAGTCAAACATACTTCTTAAATGCAGTGTATGACTTTAAACGGATGCCATTCAGGTTGGTGAATGTCCCAATAAAAACAAGTGTACTTTTTATAGCTCTAGTTTGTGACGTAACGGGGACCACTAGTGTGACATTTTGAAAAAATTGGAAAAATTTTTTTGCACTTTTTTATAGTCTATACCTATAAAAATAACATACTAAAATTTCAAGTGCATATATCAAATAGTTTTTGAGTTACAGCCATCTGAAGAGCGAATTCTAATTTTCATTGTTAATTTTGAGGTATTGACAAATGTATGAAGGTTAATAGTTTGGGAGTTTCTGGACGTGGCTCCCAGTTACGTTGTGGAGCAGCTAGACCCTAGCACATTTAAACGACTCATCTAGTTTTACTATGACCGTTATAGTGAGTACATCATAAATAATTTTAGTAAAAATTCGCAGTGATTAAAACTAAAAGGTAAGATAAAGAAAAACTACATTTTTCAAATTTGCTGCAGTTATAACTCAAAGACAAATCATTCGATCTATTTGATTCTTATTGCAGCTTGTTTTATATATGTTTCTTCGTGCCATGAACCTCCAGTTTTCCGATCGAATAAAAAATGTAATTGTTGCAGGCCAAAAATCATCAAATTTTCGCGCAAAATTTGAAACTTTTTTTTTAAAAACTCCACCATCTTGTTAAATTTCAACTTTTTTTTCGATTGAGGTTCACGGCACGGGCAATACCTTCTAGCTTAATAGGCTTTTTAGTTTTTTTGATTTCAGGTACTGTGAAGGTCGCTATCACCAGGGCCGTGGAGAGAAATGGCGGGCCCTGGGAATAAAGCACATCTCTTAAAAATTTCTCCCCGAAAAAATAAGGGACAAACAAAAATAAAGATTTTACTTTTTCCCGAACCCCTACTGACCGCTGCGAGCTCCTTTTTTCAAGTCGGGTCCCAGGGCTACAACCGCGGCAACCCCACCCTTTCGTCGGGCCTGGCTATCACTGCAGCAGTGGGGGAACTTTTTTTTTGAAGCCTTGGGAGATCTCGAATAACTCACTGAATTTTCAATTTTTCTGTCCAAAAATTTTATCTTGAATTTATTGTATTTATGTATCAATGAACAGATCCCTAAAATATTAAAACATTCCATACAGTAGTTTTCTTTAAAAAACTTCCCGAAAATCACCTTTTTTCAGGCGGTCACCCTTAAGGTATAATTTTTATCGAAACCACAAAACATAACCTTACAATTTTCAATTAATATTTTAAACATAAATATATAAACACAATGGTTGCATGCATATTAGGTTAATGTTTGTACTGGTGTGCACTGTGCAAATGATGCCGAGATACACCGATACACCGATCTATCCCATCGGTGTAACACTAATATGTGCAAGTTGGTGTGTACACATTTCTGAAAGAGATACCTCCAATGTTCATAGCCTTCATGTATATGTATGTGAAGGGGCCTGAAGGGTGGTATGATGTATATTACATTGTGATTTTGAGTTATAATGGACTTGTTTTGAATACACATAGTTTAGTAATAATATTACACTGTACGTATTAATAAGTATTAAACACGGGTTGCGGTTAATTGTATACTGTACTCAAAATCAGCCCCGGATCTACGATTTTTTAGAACCGGGGGCAGAAACTTGAAAATGGCGCCCCCCTCTAATATTTGACATAAATTGTCAACAAAACTCATAAGTCCTTTTATAAAACTCCAATTTTTCCCGTTGCGGCAATGATAAAAATTGAGGGTTTTGTAAAGGATCAATAGAGGTAGCTACAAGTTGATATTTTATTTTAATAAATCTAAATAATAAACAAATATTTTACTTCAACATTCTGTTTGAAAATGAACTGACGGTTCGAAACAATATTGTCACAGTTTCAAAATAAAAGTGGTATTTTTGCGAAGTAAAATATTTGTTTATTATTTACAAATATGGAATACCATAAAGTAGCGCTCAAATCTATTAATATTAATAAATCTACTCCGAAAGCACTACAAGTTTTGCAAATTTCAAATTTTTATCACCGTCCCCATAAGAGATACAGAGGCGCAAAATTCAAAAATTTGGAAAAAAGTCAGTTTTCGGAAATTTGTAAAAATTAAAGGATATACAAGCTTCACAATTGAAATAGCGTGTATTTGTTTCATAATGGGTAGCAGGCCCGACGAGAGGGTGGGGTAGCCGGGGTTCCAGCCCCGGGGCCCGGACTGGAGGAGGGGGCCCGTAGTTATCGTCAAGGGGCCCAAAAAAATTAAAAAGAACTTGTTTTTTGCTCGTCACATATCCTGGGGCCCGGCATTTCTCTCCACGGCCCATATTAAAAAATGTGATTTATTCCCGGGGCCCGGCATTTCTCTCCACAGTCCTGATGGGTAGTTGTACCCGTATAGCTATTCTCATAAAAAATACTAAACGAGGTTTAAAACGTCCCTTCTATAAGAAAAAAAAATTTTGATATTTAATTTTAGGTAAAGTTTTCTTATGGAAGGGACGAAACTAGGTTAAATATAGACATCACTTAAAATAAGCAGACATTTATTACCTTTAAAATGGTTTTTATTTCAACCATTTAGGATGAACGGTTTATAAAGTACGTGCATTGGCATAAATGGCTACAAACACAAAAATCAGCGCAAATTGGAAAACAAAAATGGCTACCACGCTTAAACGGTTCAAGATAATTTTTTTTTTTAAGAATTGTTCTCAATACTTCAAATATATTAGAAACAAGTGGAAGAATATTAATTTTTTCTAAAATACTCGAGCAACCAACTTTTTCTTTAGACTATTTGAAATAGACCGACCTAGTATGATTTTGGCGCCCCCTGAAACTGACGCCCGGGGCAGCGGCCCCGGTTTGCCCCTCCTTAGATCCGGGCCTGCTCAGGATTCAATATTATAAACGTTATTCTGAACAATAAACATGAATGAACACCATAAATACAATAGCGGCCTTAATTCGAAAATCGATAATGTATTGTTTAACCGGTTTTTTACTAGGAAACACTTAAGTGTTTGTTGGTTCATCCCCATTTGCATTGTTTGTTGTTATGCAATCAAAATTAATGAGAAATCACGTTGCCATTTTATAATTTATTATAATGCCACGCTATTTTATCATTTTGTGGCGTATTTCCCTATTGGATATTTTAAAAACGTAAGACACAATCAAATTTTGTATTATTGCCTAAAAATACTTTTGGACCATACGTTCATATCTAATGCTATAACTATATAACACCCCTGTCACAGCATCTGCATGACATGGTGAATTTCTAAAGATTGAATACTGGCGAATCTCATACAGGAATCTGTATCCATCTAAAATACATACACCGGCAGAATTAGCGGAACAAACAAAATATCTGTAAAAATCAAACAAACCATTTAATTTCAAGAAAATATTAATCTTATTTAATTGTTCACGTAAAATGACATGTTCACAAGTCGATATGTACCTTTATTTTCGGTAGCAAAACAAGTAACCATATAAAATGGCAAATTTTTGGAATCTTATGTCGTCTAAGAATAATTTAAGTTAAAGATTATTTAACAAATAGAAAATGAAACACAGCGTTTTAATCCCACCTGGTTCCTCCCGTGCTCTTATCAAAGCTTCCATTCGTTTTTCTATGCTCAGCATGATGTTATCTATAGTTTCCTGGGACAGTCTTTGCCATTCTTCAATTACGGCAGTTTGAAACTCGACCACATTGAGAAGAAACGGCATTTGAATTCGAAAGTGACAGATCTCTTAAAAAGAATTGCATCAATAATAAATAAAAACAATTCTATGGAAAGTTAGCTGATTCGTTACTTCAATATTATTTTAAGTAAAAATGAACAAAAACCGTCAGCTTTGTTTAATAAATATTTTTTTATATTTTTTTTTATGTTCCGCTCATTATGCCGGTGTGTGTAGTTTAGCTCTCTAGCTGTCAAAAAATTTTCAAAATCGGTTGGGTATTTTTATTTTTGGCGCTTTTGGGACCGCCGGACACTGTCAGACCTCATATAACATAACTTATATCCATCTAAAATAGTTTAGCTCTCCTAACAGTAAACACATTTTCAAAATCGAGGATGACGTTTTCTTGAAAAGTTAGTATATTTTTATTTTGAAAAATGAAACAGATATAAACATTATTATTGTAATGATAAAAACGATGAAGCATTTATTGTAAAAAAATTCAGTAAATTTCTTAATTTGTCTCAAAAGCTTGTTCACTTAGAACAATGTTTTAAAGCAATTTTTTACGCTCTTTTCGATGGTGTAAAAAAAATCAAAAAATTTTTCAATTCTGGCCAAATTTTCCAAAAAACAACTAAAATTGGCGAACATTGGCCAAAATTTTGACTTCCAAAAATCGGATGTATCTGGCTGACGAACACATCCAAGCTATAGGAACTTATATACAAATTTTAGTAAACCTCATTTTCGGTTTCTCGAGACCTCAAAACAAATTTCTGTTATAGTCCCGGGCTCAGGTCTTTTCATGGCACCTGCTGTAATAAGTGAATTTTTTCAAAATGGTAATTCACTTAATATAAATTTTAAATTTACTGACTCACGCACTACCGTAAGCGTCAGGTAGCGGTTACATTGGATACGAATTCATCCGAATATTTATTCGTACGAATTCGTACGAGTTTATCCGAGTTATAAGAATTAAACAAATGCATACATTTAGACATGCGTGATTACACTTACGACTCTTTCGTACGAGCTCGTAGGACTTTTTGATACGACCAAAATATTTTGTTTTTTGATGCGAATTCGTACGAAAAAAAATGATGGATTTAGAAAAAAAAATCATTTTTGTTGAACAAAGGTGGTCTTTAAGGGATCAAAAACATAAATACTGTCATAATAGAAAGTTAAATAAAAAATTGTGGAATGAGGTGGCAGAGGAAATGTTTAAATAATTTTTTAATTAAATATATTACGATATAACAAAACTAACCTAACCTAACAAAACATTTTAAGTATATGTAATGAATAATTAACTAAATATTGAAGCTGAAATTCAGTATATTTTAAAATATAATTGAATGTGTCTTGTGGCATGTTCAAGTACTCTAAAAATTTCTGTTTGTCTTGAAAAATTTCTTCCAAGCAATTCCAGAACTCAGCTTTTTTTGCTCTGCATGAATAATAAATAATCGTTTACCCAGAATTGTTTGTTTTCTATAATTAGAAATTTTGAAAACGATGATTCTAATAAATAAGATTCGGTAGCTGGATCCATTGTTTGATATCATGCAATATGTATTAACGGTTTTCAATTTAAATTTAAATACGAATTCGTATTACGATTCCGTATCCAACGTAACCGCATAGTCGTACGAATGAATTTCGTACGAGCTCGTACGAATCAATTTTTTGTACGAATTCGTATCCATTGTAACCGCAGCCTTATTTTTATAAATATAATCTTAAGAATTGCCCTTTACCGAGAAAAAGTTTGTCGAGCCCGGCGAATAAGCGAATGCCTCCATAAAATTTGATGTACATAAACCGTCATTGATCATCTATCTTATCACATGACACATAATCAGATGAGTGAATCAATTAGTACCACGGAACAGGCACAAAACGAGCGTCACTGATAGATAATACGAGACAATCATTCGATATGTTAATCTCAAGTACATATTCTTTAATATGGGGTTAACATTGTTAAGTTTGAGTGTTTTATATACAACGTGTCCATTTAGAATTTCTATTATGTAGGTTTCGTACAGCAGCTTAATCATCTTGTCTATTTGAAATAAATATTTAAAATGGTGCATTTGTCAGGCATCAAATGGCATCATCATTATATTCATCAAAAAAAAGGAAAGGTATTTTAGCGAATTTCCATTCTGAAAATTCAGCTATTACAATCTAAGTCCGGGACTATGGCAGAAATTTATTTCGAACGAAACGTTTAATGCGTATGAAATTTGATATGCGAGCTAGAATCCGGATTGGCTCGGCTAAGTTCGTTAGCCAGACACGTCGCATGGCCAGAAGTAGGCTTTTGGCTATTTTTTGTCATTCGATCCTACCATTAGACAGTTCGATTTTTATATCGTTGAAAAGAGAAAAAAAAATTATGAAGAAAATGTTCTTATAATTTTTTTCTATGTTAAGTAATTCTGGAGAAAATTGTAATTTTTTATTTTATTATTATATTGCTTATGCTTTCTTTACGATATAGAATATAGAAAAAAAACAATATTTTATAGATAAAACAAGTGCTAGTTAATTATTTAATATGTATGTATGTGTTATAATAACAATAGCTCTGTCTCATCTTTTTAAATTAAAATTAGCCAGATTTTTTAAGAGTACGTTATGGAAAGGAAATTCGTGTATGATGTCCTCCTTTAGAGAGAAAATATAATTTATATATAATTTGCAAACCTAAAAAAAAATCGAAAACTATAGTTATATAATGTTATAATATATTGTCAAATGGATATATGCTACACAATATGAGATCCGTTAGGGTCTTAACGACCCAAAAGCGCCAAAAAATAACTACTCAACTGATTTTAAAAGTTGTTTCACTGTTAGAAAGCTAAACTATTTTAAATGGATACAGTTCTTAAATGAGATCCGCCAGTGCCCAGTATCCGACATGGCCGGCTAACGAACTTGTCCAACGGTGTAAGACTAAATATTAATATACTATATAAATTTTAATGAATATTATTTTCGGTTTCTAGGGACCTCAAAACAAATTTCTATTAGAGTCTCGGGAGATTCCTTTCGGAGCTCTAAAAAATAGGACTTTCTTCGGAACCCCTACAAAAAGGCATATAAGTAACATACAAACACATACATATTATGTATGTATATGACTATATACAATCTACTATCGTGTTGTACAACAAACACATCCGTTCATATAATTATACAGATAGGTATACCCCTGTCGCAGTATCCTGCATATCATAGCGAATTGCCGTTTATAAAAATTAATTTTTCTCGGAAACTAGTTGACATAGAATAATAGTTTAAAGACTTTTTTTATGTAATTTTTTCTCCTCTTTTAATTGGTCTAAAAAAATTTCGCAAAAATTTTGAATAAGTGGAAATTCTGGCAAAAAACTAATTTTTTTCAAGAACAAAAACCATGTTCCGGGCATCGGACGTGTCTAGTTAACGAACTCGTCCAACGGTTTGGGACTTCCAATATCTTCACCAAATTTTATAAACGTAAGACATTTCGTTCGAGAATTATCGCGCGGACATTTGCACGATCTGTTGGTCTCAGTTTCTTTCTTTCAATAAACAAACGGTTCAGAAATTTATCAATCCTTATATAATGTTACCGGTTTACGTGTACACTGTAAATGTGAACAGTTTGCCGGTAGTAACAGGTAAACTAACGTTTATTGTACCATGTTATTTGTTATCGTTTGTGTACGGGAACGGGATCGGGGACGCAACTTATAATGGAATTGGTTGTTACAAGAGTGAATTTGTTCGTGCAATAATCACTTATCTGTTCAATGTTATGGCGCTGTTGTTGTTTGTTAACAATTTTGATGAGAATTAATGGAAAACGGTTTATCAGCTTATCCGCATGAAGGAAAACCGAATTATTTTGTGGCCAAAAAAAATTGATTTTCTGGTTTTTCCGTGAAATTTAAGTTAATCGAAAAATTGAAATACCGGAGAACTCAGATAGAATTAAATTAAAAATTTGAATAATTTGCTGACAGAAATGATGGGCTTTAAGAAAAAAAAATTGCCTGAAAATTTTAAATAATACTGTCATTTACATAAATATATAAACGACTGGACTAAATTTCCTTATTTCCGTGTATTTTCTTGTTCGTTAAGATATTTGCAGACAGGACAGTGTTAGCAAACTAAATTTAATATACCTTGAAGGCATTTTTTTTCTCAAATAGTATTTTTTCGGTGAAAATGTCAACAAAATTATTTATTAATGTTTTTCCTCATTTTTTCTGTTTATTTATTTATTCGCAAGTATATTTAATTATTATTTAATTGTTTTTATCGTTGTACACGAAAAAATATATTCTTCATGTTCTCAAAAAAAAAAAAAAAAATCCTCTCGAACTCTGCTTCTTTTTTAGGGTTCCGAGGAAACTCCTTTTTAGGGTTCTGAAGTATTTTCTTTTTGTCTCACATGCTACATCATGTGAGATATTGTTACAAAGAAGTTTAAGCACAAAGTTGAGATTCATTTTACAATTTTTTCACTTTCAAATCCCATTTGCCGAATATTGAACTTCAAAGTAAGGTTTCTTTAACCCCACCCCTGTCACTTTTAACTTTTAAATTATAGATACACAATTAAAATTATTTCTATTAAATTGTGTTGGTAACTTCCGGAAATAGGGACAAGAAAATTTAGAGAAAGTGGTTTGTATCGAAGTATATTTTATTGTCAGCAAAACGTCTCCTAAAAATTCAAGTCCATATTCTTAATGCTGAAAAATTCCGAGTAAAATGTAGGGGAGACAGGGGTACGTACTAACAGATTTTACTTTTTTATATATTAACCGGAAATGAAACTCGTTAGAGATTTTTTTGTAAACTGTCTATAATTTTTGATAAATAAAACTTGCATATCCCTTGTACTTTCTATGAAAAAACCCATTTTCTTAAAGATTGTGTTTGTTAACACTTACCCGACTTTTGGGGTAAGTTTTATTAATATGATTATGATATTTTATAGATGGGTCATTAAATGCCCCTTCATCCAGGTCATGTCACCCATAACTTCAGATTTAGCTTTTTTATTTGTTTACTTAACCGTCCTAATAATCTGTACAAAATTTAAAAAAATTATCTCTAATAGTTTTCAAGTTATGAATTTTTGAAATGCAGCAAAATAGGGTTAGAATGGTTTAAATACCCTATATTTCATCTCGAAAACTTAATGAACACATATTTAACCTTTTTTTTGTCTGCAACTACAAAAAGATATTTGGCATATGTTTTTTAATACAAAGGGTTTGGTTTTTAATCCAAGTGGCATCTGTTTAAATTCAATGACAGCATTTTTTTAGAGCTTAAGGTCATATAAACTCATTATTTATTGTTTATAGCTGGGTTTTAGATCTATACGGTTGTTCTTTCTCTCGAAACAATTATATGATTTTTCCTTGAAAGTAGTTTTCAAATTTAAATACGTAGATAAAACAAAATTTTAACTAGTTCACCAGCAATAATTAGTAACAACACCGCAAACGTTGTTAAAACAGAATGAGTGAAAATGTTGACAGCTGCATAATATGACACACTCATTCACGTCACTTGTGTCACTCAATAACAGCTGACATTCGCATAGTTAGTTTTCTGTATTTAAATTACATAATTCAATATTATAACATCATTATTCATATTAATATATTTTAAAAGTCCTTGTAATCTATACAGTGGAATATACGCAGTTAATAATCGGTCGTGTGCACAGAAATGTGCCGCCATTTTTTGTTGTTAACATTATGTTTGCTTGAGTTCAATTACATTTTTTCGATAACAAGCAATTTTTCAAATTATTTTTTTAAAAATAGTTACTTGACAAAGGAAATGGAAAAAAGCTTTTCTTAGTAACTGGAATATTAACAATTCAACTATGAAAGTTGAATTTTTACGTGAATTGTATCGTTAATTTGACATTTAAAATAATGTGTTTTAAAATTTGTATTCCTTCTTTTTAGCGAATTTCCAGAAAGGAATTCAGCTATTACAGCCACTGTCATGACGCGACTTGAGCCCGGGACTCTGGCAGAAATTTGTTTTGAGGTTTTGTTTCTAGAAACCGAAAATATTATAAAATTTGGTGAAATCGAAAATAATAATAAAATTTGGTGAAAATGTTGGAAGTCCCAAACCCTTGGATGAGTTCGTCAGCTAGACACGTCGGATGCCAGGAACATGCTTTTTATTCTTGCAAAAAATTAGTTTTTTGTCAAAATTTCCACTTATTCAAAAATTTTTGCGAAATTTTTTTTACACCATTTAAAAGACGAGAAAAAATTACATAAAAAAGGTTTTTAAACTATTATTCTATGTCAACTAGTTTCCGAGAAAAACTAATTTTTATAATCGGAAATTCGCTATGTTATGCAAGATGCTGCGATAGGGGTATTTTCTTTTCTTTAACTGTTGCCCGAGAATTGTGATATTTTCTATGAGACTCGGTACCTTTTACCATAAATTTCACAATATTTTACAAAAACCTCTTAAACCACCTTCTGTGATCAATCTAAAAATCGATTTTTAGCTGTTTAATTTGTATACAAGTATAAATATTTAATATTAAAATAAAATATATTCATTTTTGTAGCAGTCGTTACTTCGTTTAACTTAAAAATCTTTTAAGTTTAGAATAGCATTTTAAATAGAAAATAGGTGTCGTTACGACGTTTTATGATTTTTAAAATCCGTTCTGCCTGCTGTAAAATTTAAAATTTTTCAAAAAAATTCATGAATTTTTTTTAAAGGTTTGATTTTTTGAAATTTTTATAGTAGTAAGGGAGTGTCCATAATCTACGTAGTTCCATTTCGGTCAGTTTTGAACTCTTCCTCCATGTAGATTAAAGGTATAGTTATTAGATATACAAATGGTTAAGTAAATGCCATTAAGCCAATGTAATTACATTATGGTCTGCAAAATTTTTACAATCAGATATGAGTTGTTAAGGATACGAAAACTACCCTACTTTGTTGTTAATAAAGATTTTTGTTTTTTTTCTGACATTTGTTCGTAATATTTTGCGTATATTTGAGTGAATCATTAATTAAATACTTTAATAATTTTTTTTGAAAGTAGTTCTCGTTAACTGAAGTAAATATTTTACTTATTTTTTCATAAAAATATAATTTTTTATCTCTCTCGCCCTTATTATTGTTTATACATAAATATTGTACAGAGACAAACTCAAGTTTTTTTTATATCGTTTAAAAAATTTCAAGAGTGAGCAAAACATAATAGTAGATGAAGACGATGGTATTTTACTATCGCAGTATTATTGAAAAGCATTCTAAAAAACGTATTATTGAAAGGTATTCTAAAATAAGTATCAATATATATTCAAACTGGGTGTTTTAAAAATACTGTGATTTACGCAACCTGTATATTTAATAAACCTTGGATTAAAGGTGACTTTTACTTTGAAACCCCCTCTCACACTCCATAATGGAACGTAGTTCGTTTTCTTACTAAGTCCAAAAAACATTCGGGTAAAATAATAGTCTTTATAAATATACAAATTAAGGCATTTTTTACAGTTTAGCAAAATATTTCCTCTAAAAACACGTCCCCTGACAGTAAGAACTTTAATGTAAAGACTGTGTCTGCACATGGTTGCCTAATTCGCTTGAGGAAGTTTTGTCAAATTTCAAAATATCCAAAAGTATTTAAGCACCTCATAAGTCATTTAAAGTTACTCATGAATTTTCACATTCAAATTCATGTTTGTATAATTGTTAGGTATCGAGTTTCTTCGGACAGGTCAGGACCGTACTTATTTCAATAAAATTTTGCAACTAAATTACGTTAAATTATGTACATTTGAATGAATATAATTGGTCAAAAATTACATTTTTCACCATTTAGAATACTAACAGCATTTTTTATTTGACGAAAGTAAGAAAATTCAAAAAATCGAAAAATTTTTTTGTAAAATATATTGAAAAGTTGTTGAATATTTAGACGGTCCACTATAATAGCTAAGACGTACGTATTTACTAAGATTTTTTATTATTGAAAAACAAATTTTTAACAAGCAACTGAACTTCTATCTCTCAAAATTGAAAACAATAAAAAAAGATGAATTTATTTCATTTAAATGACATGTCACATAAATCACATACATAGTATAAACAAAAATACTTTTGATAGTCAATTAAAATTACAGTGGCACTTTTCAATTGTGCAGGTAATAAATAAAAGAAAACAAAGATGGTTACATAAAATACGTATAAATAATATTTTGATACACATACGTATGTGTGTGTCCCTTACTTTTATGAAAATATTTTGAACTTTTAGTTACATTGAGTGCAATATATATACCTGCATATGCTAAAGACGAAACTGTCTGATCCGAAAGAAATCCGATACCTGATAATTGTTCCAAATAAAACTACGTAGTTCGGCTTTGTCTAGCCCCCCCCCCCCCTACTCCTACCCCATGTAGTTCAGGGTAACTTTTTGCATAACCTCTCCCTCCTCCCTGTTAGGCTTCGTAGTTTATGCACGCTCGCTAATTCCTTAACCGATCTGTAAATTGATTTAGAAGTTTTTTCTTTATTTCAGAGAAAAAAAAATGAAATCTGTTGGACAAAAACATATTTCACGTCTTTGAAATCCAAATATAACTTATTATTTAATAAAACGAAAATATTATTTAATATTTCTTGAAAATTCCTACACAGATATTTCTCGATGTTTTTACACAGAAGTAAAACAAACTCGATATACAATGTATATACATACGTATAACACGAGATAAAATGATTTTTTTTTAGACAAAAGAAAACCAAGCAAGATCGTCGTACTATTCTGTATGCAATAAATTTCATTCCTTTTTTAATTGTTTGTACTTTTTATTTAGAGAAATATTTGCTTAGAGCATTGTTTTTAAAATAAAGTCTGACATGTAATTATGATTACGGCAAAATTGTTTACAGTGTACGACGATATAAGGAATAGCAGTGAACACAAAAAAAGTTATGATTTTTATTGCTTGCAGCGTTTTAAGGAAATTATATTCTTTAAAAAATCTACCATATTATTACGGTGGAATGTATAAGGTGTCACATAAAAAATGCTTCCAATACCAACGGATACTTTTCAGGCTAGTAAATGCACCATTTTAAAAATGGCGTTTCAATTTTTTCAAGTGGGATTTTTATTTAACGATCGAAAAACAAGGTGTTTAAGATACTCGGAATGTCAGAAGAATTTCGACTAGAAAAATATCTTTTTGATTATAAAATGTGAAAATAAATATTTTTCCTACAATACGTCTACTTCACAGTAAAAAAAAATTTTATTCTGGGTAAAATAAAACTAGAGTGGTTAAAATTTTTATGTTAAATAAGTAACACAACCCTTTGTGTTAAATGAAATTATTAACACAAATTTCGATTTAACATAATAAAAATGTTAACCTGTTTTGAACAACAAAGAAGTAACACAGTCTTTGTGTAAAGTAAAAGAATGTTATAAGTCAACATTAGAATATATATCTATCAAAATATATATAATAAAAAAGATGAGCTTAGTTCTTACTATTAAACAAAACCGAAAAATTATAAGTTTGTTCAGTTATTGACGAATATAGTTTTATTAAACGTTTAAAAATGAAACAATTTTCTTACATTTTAAGGTTATTTTGTTACAGATTCAGTTACAAAAAATCATGTAAGCTAACTTGAAATTGTACATTATATAACACAATTTCAATATACATGATTCTTTGTAACTAAATCTGTAACAAAATAACCTTAAAATGAAACATAATTGTTTCATTTTTAAACGTTTAATAAAACTATATTCGTCAATAACTGATACAACTTACAATTTTTCGGTTTTGTTTAATAATAAGAACTACTCTCATCTTTTTTATTATACATATATTTTGGTAGATATATATGGAAACAAGTCAGAATTTTTACAAAGGACTAGCCTGGCGTGCTTTGAGTCTCATTTATAATAATATTTGAACAAAATCGTTATATAATTTTTGAAGATTTCCGTATATCTGAAACTGTAGTGGAGGTAAAATATTGAATAAAAAGTTTAACAACTAACTCTGATAAATCTGAAAAATTAACACAAAATATATGTCCTCTTGTGTGTTAAATCATTGACACAAATCTTGTGTATAGATTTGACACATATGCTTTGTGTTAAAATAACCCAGAAAATTGAGTGGACCGTTCTGGACATGTGAAATGTGTTAATTTTAACAAAAATATTTTGACTGTGTTATTGTGTGTGATCAAATGGTAATATAATCTGTTCAAGTTAGTTCTGTGAATTTGCTTTTAACCCTAGAATCATACGTACTCGTCAAAACGGCGAACGAACTTCTCTACATGCTCTAATACTACAACTTGTCGGTGCCTGCTTGCTGTGAAACTTCTGTTATCTAATTTATTTGTTATTATAACACATAAGACGTATAAATTTTGTTTATACGTAGCTATTGTCGTTTTTATTATACGGAAATTGTGTGCGTCAAAAGGACGACGATGTATGATTAACCTATATTTTTTTAAAGATTTATTAAAGATATGGATGTTATAATTAATTTATTCAATGATTATGATAATTTGAAAGATGATTACAGCTGTTTGACTTATAGAGACGACATAATACTGAAATTTTAATATATTGAATCGAAAACTAAAGAATGCATTTCAAGTGACTTAATAAAAGGTTAACAATTTATTTTGTGAAAAATATTTTAATTTTTATTATTTTTTGAGATCTTATTCGAAAAAGTACTAACAAATTTTGGAAAATTTACAAATGTGCCTAATGGGGAAATAACTACATATCTATAGGAATATTTATGATTAAGAAATTTCACATTCTGTAAAGTCACACATGTCCACTGACTCATAATAGTTCATAAATTAATTATTTGAAACACAAGTTTTATGATACAATTGATGTATTTATCTATTTTTTAATTTTTATAGTGAAAATATGCTTTGATAAAAAATTTAAAAAAATTTATAAATATTTATATTAAGAAATTTTTTCAAATCCAATTTTTTTAAATATTTTGTTCGCTTTTGTACTATTGTTATGTAAAAAAAAAATGGTTTTTGCAAATAAACTCTAAAACTCCCCGTAAAAAGTTCATTCGTCGTAACGACGCCGATATATGATTAACTTGACTCGTAGACCAACGTATGATTTTAGGGTTAATGAAGTTTTAAGAGAATCCCACCTAAAAAATGGTTATTGAACTTTTTCTGCCAGTTTTTTGTTGTCTTATAACGTGCAAATTTTCATTTATCTATTCCACTATAATCGAGTAACACTTTAATTTAAATAATATATACCGGTTACGCGAGAGCGCACTATAAACACTCACGTTCCGGTTTTTTATTCTATTGTTTGAACAATGTATGAACAGTTGGAACAGTGGAACTGGTGTTCAATGGGGTTGGAATTGTGTGTGTTCTTAAAAACATTCACACACAATCCATCATGGCAAAATCCCATTATAATATTGACAAATAATAATGTAATGGAATATATGTGAGATTAATGTATTCATTTTTGTCGGGGAAGAGTTTCTATTTTTGGATATTCCCGTAATATATATAATTTCAATTCCTAGCTCCTGTTAATCTTGAACCCAGTAAATTTGTGACTGTTCACACATTTTTGAATCGTTCTTTTAAGGGAGGAGTTCAAATAAAAAAGCAATTTTTTTTATTTATGATTATTTTGCTTGTTGAATTTTTTTCTTCAAATTAGGGAGGGTTTTAAATAGAAAATTTTGTTTTTGAAACATTCATTACTCTTCCCTGTGGGGGCAGGGGGCCCTTTTGTACAAGTTTTTAAGCGTTTACAAGGAACGCCATATCTCAAAAAGTAATGAATATTTTTTAAATATTTTTTCATTATTTTATTCCTTAAGGACCTGTCCATAAAGTTGAGTATGGGTTTCAGGTAATTTTAAAAATTAGCTATAAAATTGTAATCCCAAACTTCTAAAAATTATAAAACCCAATTTTTTATTTAAAATAAAAATGCTTAAAAATAGTTACAATTGTTCAAATGGAAAAAGCATACTCCACTTTATGTGCAATATGTTTATGAACACAATTAAAAAAAATTAAGTCTCTATCTTTTCTAGAACTTGAGATATGATTTTCCTTGTCGAGAAAAACACAACTTTCGGCAAACGGTAAAAAACAAAAATAATAACAAAAGAAGCGGTTTACTCAATCTTCATTAAAACTCTCCAGCCCCATACATTGTCCTCTCTTGTTCCTTTTTCGTGCATACAATAACTCATGTACACACCAAAACTAAATATTACTGATCAAATCGCGAGGGGGGGGCGAGCGTTATCTGCAAAGGAGCAGCAACTTGGTTGTGCAGCGGCTCACAGATAAATATTTTTCTACTAGAAAAAAATTTTTTCGCCATGTTTTATATATCACCGTATTTGTAAAGAACCACAGAACAAAATAAAAACGAAAAACGAGATTCGAAAAAAATTAGTTGATTAGCCGTTTCTGGCGTGAACCACCCCCCCCCCTCCTTAATAAGGTAACGTTGCCACGTAATTAAAATTGTAATCCATGTTTTTTGAGATCAAATCTGAATTAGAAGGCTACCCTGCTTTCAATAAAAAATCAAAAAATTTGAACACGTGACGTCAGCAAGTACTCTTTTTTGCAAGTAAGCACGACTCTCATTGGACCTAAAATTAGTACAATTCTTATAATTTTAATGGATTGCGTTCTTCTAGATCATTAAATCAGGGTTCCTACCTTGGGTAGATTTCCAGATAAAATAAATGGCATTTAGTAAGTATACTTTTTAAGGTTAATTATAAAAATAGACAAATATATTCGACAAGGTCATCTAAAGGTCAATTATATGATAATCTAGTTCTTTATATTTCTTCAAAAAACACATATAAATTTTAAAGTTTAGTATTTCACAGAAGACACTTAAAAATTAGTGTAATGTGGTACATGAAAATAATTTTCATTTACTGACATGTACCTCAAACAAAGAAGACAATTTTTAGCATCTCCATGCAAAAGGGGGGGGGATCGATAAGACCCTTTATCGGCCCCCCTGAATGAAATTTTTTGAAGGTTATGATCGAGTTCATGTTTATATTTTTTATAATGTTGGACATGTAAAGTTTTTTACTTTTTGTCATTTGATTGGACTTTTATGAAAATAATTACTAGACTTGGCTTGTTTTGCAAAAATACGGTATTTTTGTAGTTTTTGTGACATTTTTGTAACAATATTTGATTATCTTTCACAGAGTACAACCGAGTAACAAAAAGATTTTCATATATATTGTAGCGTATGCATTTCTGTACCATATACTGTGTGAGTTTTTCGAGAATTGCCATTTTTATTACAGCCAAACCGTTGAGTTAATCGAAAAATTGTTCAAAAAAAAGTTGTAGATATTGACGGGGGCAACCGATTTCTGTAGTCAGGAGCTGTATAGCTCTTATGGTTTTCGAGCTATGATACAAACTTATAGATATATTAATTTTTCGATAAAACTGATCTAATGAATTAATTAGCAACATAAATGAGCAAAAAAATTTTATTTGCCCAAGCTAAATTTTTTAATTTTTTTAAATTTATCAGTTAGGCGGTAAAAATATGCATATGTACTTGAGGCTACTTCAACCGATAGTGTTTTTCTTGATTACATTTCGATTACATCCAAGAAAAGTACCTTTTCCAATACTATTTCTATCATAAAAATTTGGTTGTAATAGAAATGGCAACTCTCAAAAAACTCACATGGTATATGAGATTCTTTTTATTACTTGGTTGCGCTCTATGAAAAATAACTAAATAAATGTCATAAAAACTACAAAGGTAGCGTATTTTTGCAAAACAAGCCAAGTTTAGCAATTATTTTCGTAGAAGTGCAAACAAATAACACAAAAAGTATATATATTTTAACGACCTTACATCTTTAACATTATAAAAAAAAAGTATAAAAATGAACTCAATCATAAACTTCAAAAATTTTATTCAGTGGGGCCGATAAAACGCCTTATCGAAACCCCTCCTTTGTGAATAAAATGAACAGGGGTTCCAAGATATTTTCTTCGGATCTCTAACATACAAATACAGAACATTCCTACACATATTGAAATTTAAAAAAAAAAAAAAAAAAAAAAAAAAAACTGGAAACAAAATACTAGAAAACAATTAAGTAAATAAAAATGTTCTATTAAAAAAAATTAATATCACTCTTGTCCAAACGTACGACAACACGATCATGCCAGGCTTTAACTATGTACATTGTACAGTGACGGTTGTACGATTGTGTACCTGTGACGTAATAACCACCGTTCACAGCCACCGTGGAGATTATAAATTCTAATTAAAGTGACTGCTTAATAAATTAAAAAATTAACTGTATATGACTCGAGTACGTGTATGTTTATATTATTATTATATTTTCTTGAATTCATTTGACTTAACCGGTATACTGGCACCCGGTATGATGTAATAAAACGGACGCCACCGGTTAGAGAGCCGAGTACGGTGGTACAAGCACCGTTTGTACCGGGTGTCTGGTAAAAGTTTAGAATTGCAATAAGTCTTATAAGGAGTGGGGCACGACCTGGGAAATTGACTTCGGGATGGGATTTCGTAGGATTATAGTTCTTCCGGAGATTAATCAATTGTGAATGTATAAAGACCCATTGATCAGCCAATTTCGAGAAAGACGCTTTCAAAATTCTAGCTTCATTTACTGAATGTTTATATATAAATTATTTGTATGTCAAATCAACGATTAGGTAGCGGAGTCGGCAGCGTGCTAGACTGGCGACTAGAGTGCACGAGTTCAATTCCGACTGACTGCAAGTGTTATTATTTTTTTTTTTTAACTTCTTAATTAAATATTAAAATTAATAAATTTCAAAAATAAATAATTATTTCTAACAACAAATATAATAAATTAAAATATAATTGTATTTTTTTTTTTAAATTCGTAACCATTTACTGAATACTTTTTTAAAAATGGATTTGGTAATTTTATTATTTACCTTTTTAAAAAAAAGCCAAATTACTTATTAAAAAATATTTAGTAAATGGTTACGCATTAAAAAAAAATACAATTATAATTTAATTTATGATATTTATTGCTATTGAAATAATTATTTATTTTTGGAATTTATTAATTTTAATATTTAATTAACAACATTAAAAAAAAAAAAATTATAACAATATTTGCTGTCAGTCGGAATCGAATGGTTGATGTGACATACAAGTAATTTATATATAAACATTCAGTAAATGAAGCTAGAAATTTGAAAGCGCCTTTTTCGAAATTGACTGACCAATGGGTGTTTATATTTTCACAATTGATTAATCTTCGGAGGAATTATAATCCTACAAAATCCCATCCCGAAGTCAATTTCCCAGGTCGTTCCCTCTCCTTGTTAGCGGAACCTTTAAAACTAACAAAAATCGAATTTCGAATATCTCAAGTATATATACTGTCAAATTTTCAGGGTGATATTCGAAACCCTTTGTACGTTTTAGCCTCTATTCTTGTCATTCTAGATATATTAAGTGCATAGAACGTTAGCCATTTGGGTATTTGTTGAGTGACCTGTTCCAATGAAAGCCGTCTGTAGCCGCCATTTTTATATATATTAAAAAAAAAAAACTAGTTGTAACACTTTACGGTTATAGTAAATAAAATGTCCATCCTCAAAAATATAGATTAATCTTTTTCTTGTTAAAAAATCCCTGAAATTGCCTTTATTTTCATCTATCGAAAAGTATTCCTCCCCCTAATACGTTAATGAACGCAAACAATTATGAAAAAATATCAGTTTGAACACTGTGTTATGAAAACTGTCACAATTCATCGATTTGGTCTGACCCTCGACAACAGAGGTGGGCAAATTTAATACCGGTATAATCGACATTAATTTTTCTTATTTATGCGTAATGGATTCAAAAAAAATGAGTTAAATTGAAAACAAACAAAGAATCTTTCATGTCAAATGTCCACTAAAGAAATATAGGGTTGCCCTTGCCATAATTTCAAATTTTTATTATAATAATAATTTAATACGGTATGTAAAGTGCAATGATTAATAAATTTCTGGCATAAAATTTTTTATTTTTTTTGCTAGTAGACTATGTTTTTTGAGCGGCATTATATTTGGCTATTTTTGGACTATTACATAATAATTTGGCTATTTTTGCGCTATTCGAACACTACTCATCGGTGGTTTTTGTTGAAACTCTTCTGGCAACACTGCTGCCTTGGAATTAGTCATGTCAATTGTAGAATAGATACGTGTTTAATTTTAAATTCATATTCATTGTCTGCTAAATTTTTAATATACATTTTAAACTGACCTAGTAAGTTACTTAAAATGTCAGCGATCGACTGTTGATCTGTTCGTGATCGTTCGTTTGCCCACCCCTGTTCTACAATATCTGCATCATTCAATGTATTAATATAGTACTTTTCATCATTTTGATGGTGGAGAAGTTCTAAAACATCCGGTACATGTGACGGAAGGAATGTTTTTTATTGTAATTATGTGTACTTATTTATCATTATGCACTGTTTTATATATGAATAGTAGCGGAGTATATGCGGTTGATAAAAACGTTTCCATATTTCTGCCATATTTCATTGTTTTCGTTTTTTATGTTTTTTTCATTTTTTTTTTTACTTGAGCGTCCAGACGCTTGGTAAATTATTTTCATTTTGTAATTAAATATAATTTCTTACACGTATTCTCATATATTTTTTCATTTTTAAACGAGTTGATACATTTTAAGTAAACAAATTTTTTAGTGGGGAGACAGTTAGGTTTTCCGAGTTTACAAACGAAAGATGTTTATTTGAAAATAAAGGGTGTAATACAAATAACTCTCGTCCTTTGTGGTGTGACACATAGCACCCTGTAGACACTAAAACTGTAGGAATTTTTTCGGAATTGACAGTCGCGTCACCCATCAAAAGGATAAGAGTTATTTCCCTTACACCCTGTATATATATATATATATATATATATATATATATATATATATATATATATATATATATATATATATATATACAGGGTGTAAGGGAAATAACTCTTATCCTTTTGAGGGCTGACGCGACTGTTAATTCCGAAAAAATTCCTGCGGTTTTAGTGTCTACAGGGTGCCACAAAAGGATGAGAGTTATTTGTTTTACACCCTGTATATAACGATTTTTAGCCAATGCGCAACTCTTACTTATATGTAACAATATGATCAGCTACTGTCATTTTAACGAAAATACGAAGGTGATATAAGTGAAAGAAGCCTATCAATGAACGTTTGATAAAAACAATAGAACCATTAAAAAAACATGCACTTAAGATACCATCACAGTGTGATTGGCCGAAAAATAGTCAATTTTCGTGATTTTTTTTCGGATGGATAGGAGAGAGAAATGGGGATGAATTTTTTTTATGATTAATATCACTAGTTAACAATAAAAAAATATTTTTTTTATTCATTTTTATTTATTTTTTATAATTATTATAATTTTTTGAAAAAAGTGTCTTTAAAAAAGGGCGGAAATCGATATACACGATTGCGGCCGTAGTTTTCATCCGAAACAGAAAATCAAATAGATTATCAGTCTGTAGGTAAGCCGCTATGTACCTATGGGAGCTTTTTTTTTTGAAATCTTCCTATTTTGCCACACGAAAAACTATAAAAAATTTTGTACTATTTATTCAAACTGTCACCATTTCTTTAAATATCATAGACGATTACCTACAGATTGACAATCTATTTGACTTTTTTTGTCGGATGAAAACTGCGGCCGCAATTGTGTGTACTGATTGCCGCCCTTTTTTAAAGACACTTTTTTCAAAAAATTATAATAATTATAAAAAAATAAATAAAAATGTATAAAAAAAATATTTTTGTATTGTTAAATAGTGGTATTAATCGTAAAAAAAATTCATCCCCATTCCCCCATCTTATCCATCCGAAAAAAAATCGCAAAAATTAACTATTTTTCGGCCAATCGCACTGTGATGGTACCTTAAAAACCAATCAATGGTTTCACTGAATACGTAATTTTTTAGTACTTAACACACGAAATGTTAAAATTTGAACCGATTTTAAGGTAGAGTTTTTAAAAATGGGAAATCTTTTGAAAGCATTATATGTCAGCCATATTGAATATTAGTTGAACATCCATTATTTTTTAGCCTGGTCAAGTAATTTCAGTAATTGATCGACTTTTTTGGTATTTAGCAGTTACTCAATCCCTGACACGGCAACTACTTAAAATCATTCGTATAGTTTTTATTTTATACGCATGGTTTTATTCAAACCTGTTTGGGAATCCCCTTCGTTTAATCTATTTGCACTCATTTGTTCTCTGTATATAGCCGACACATTGTTTAAACGCAACTACCTACTATGGAGTTGAGTTCTATTGTATCTTTTAGTCAACATAATATTTCTACAAAGTAATTTCACTGTTCTTTGTAATATAGAAATAAAATTTTTTTTCAAAAAAAGCGAAACCTGGAGAGAAAAACCAACAAAACACATTTTCCCGTCTGCGAATGAAATTTCATTTTCATTGTTGTACACAGCTGTACGGGAGCCGTGTGAACTGTTCATGTTAGCTCGTGTGTTTGTTACAGAATAATTTATACAGTAAAATCCCTTTTTGACGTGACTATCCCACGGGAATGTAGGAAAATATGTCGCTGTATATATATCATATGTGCGGCCTGTATTCTACGTGTTTATAAAGTTTTCTGAAATAATCATGCTGAAATGTTGAACATGGCGTATGTTTTACTTGTGTTTAATTATAAATTTGAATATTGGTGTGTCAAAAAATTCGAGTCACAGTGATCAGTGTCTCAAGTTTAATGATTGCTCAAGAACCTCTCCAATGTCAACTCCAATTACAATCATTGTAACACTTTGAATCGAACATGATACTTAAAAAAATTGACAGCATGAATAAAAGTTAAAAAAAATGCAATGAAAAAGATCATTTCGTTCAAAGGGTGCAAAGAATCAAAATTTATTTTGCGATTTTAGCAGTAGATGAAAGTATGTTTACGAAAAGTTATGCTAAAATGAAATTTCTACAAATTATATTTTATAAAATTTTCCGAAATTTCAGTCAAATCAAAATCACTTATTGTGACACAATTTTGAAAAAAAGTCGATTGCTAATTGGAAATATGCTACAATTTCTATCTTGCTGCAAAATTTAAAAAACTTCCCAATTCTCATAAGAAAGGTAAAGGTTTTTTATTTTTAATTTTGTATTTAAAATAAATGGGATATTTCCATATACTTTTCTTCTAAGATTTTCATAAACCTTTCCCAAATTTTCCATAAAGATCCGAAGGAAACGGAAAAAAAACCAAAATCTATCGTGTTGTTTCAAATATATATATATATACATACTCGTATATCGCGCGTTTTCTGTCTCAACCTTGTATCTGAAAAATCCCAATTTTTGGACACACAAACAAAACGTATTTAAATCTGTATCTTCATCACTATGAACTTAAGATTTATGCTAATTACACCCATTGATGTTGGCTACCTATATATATATAAATACATATAGATGAGTATATGTATAAATACAGTATTTAATATGATTTTTGTGTGTCCTAAAACATGTAGTTTTTGATATACCAAGTTGAGACAGAAAACGCGCGATATATACCGTTGATTTAATCGAAAAATTGTTGAAATAAGTCAGGAGCTTTATAGCTCTTATTGTTTTTGAGCTATGATACAAACTTCTATAGATTTTTAAATGGGACTATATATTAATTTTTCGATAAAACTGATCTAATGCATTAATTAACAACATCAATGAGCAAAAAAAATTTTTTAAACTAAGTTTAATTTTTTAATTTTTCTTTAATTTATCAGTTAGGCGGTAAAAATATGCATATGTACTTGAGGATACTGCGACCGATAGTGTTTTTCTTGGTAACATTTCCATTACATCCAAGAAAAGAATCTTTTCCAGTATCATTTCTATCATTAAATTTTGGTTGTAACAGAAATATATATGGAGCATCAAATAGATAGGTGACCGGCATCTACAGTTGTGTAAACAGCCATTAAAATGTAATTATGAAATTGTCAGGGCATGCAAATACAAATTTTAAATATTAATATTAATTATAAAATATTTTGATTGAATTATAAAATGAATAAGTGTATTGCATTGTAAATTGAGTATCATTTTATTCATCATGGACAGACGTTAACACGTCACAAGCATCCCCAACCATACAGACATAGCATACCTACTTTTTTTGTGACACTGACTACCGTCCTGTGTACGTACATATTATATTAGGCTCATCATATTCATTTCGTTTACAATTGAAAATTCTGTTATATGATTAATTTAAAGGACGTAATTTTAATTGTCAATTAATTTTGAGTAATTTTGAGTTATATTATTGCCGTCCTCATAATAAATATTGCCTCTAATTATATTCAAGCTTAAATCATTCGTAAACAGCTTTTTGAAATTCTAATTATGTCAACAGTTTTAATTAAAATTTTTTTTACTCATCATTATTTGCCGTTCGTTCGCCCCGCTCACCCGTCGACGATGATTATTGAAAAATAATAAATGTTAATCGGTAAGTTTTTGTGTTGTTTCAGACGTTCCTGATCCGCCTGGTCGTCCGATGGTATTGGGATTTACATCGAGAACGGTGAATCTGTCATGGGCCCCGTCAGCGAACACCCACAATTCACCAATTTCACATTATATGATACATATGCGGTAAGTGTCTTTGATTTTCCTGTAAAATTTATTTCGTATAAGCTACGTATAAGAAAAATGTAAAGTCTACATTTTATGAACGTTAATTAAAGTAAAAACTAAATAATATACAATAAGAAAAACTATTTTATATATTATATTTATTTTATGTTTTTTTTATTTACCATGCTAGTGGATGTAATTTAATTAAAAATATACCGTTATTTACATAAAAATCGTATCAAGAATCATCAGGAGCGGATTTCTAAATAGAACAAAGTAGTCGGTCTTGTAGGGGTTCTGCGTCCTGTAGAGGCTTTCAAATCCATATTCCTAACTATTGCGAAATGAGACACAGGTCAGTCTCAGTAAAAAATAAATTACTTCGGTTATTGTGACAAAATATTCCCTTTTATAGACCGAAACATATTTTTTTTTGGTACCTTAAAAATAAACAATTTTAAAATAATTTCCGTTTTCTTGACTTTATCTCTTTTATTATTGCATTTATGTAAATTTTAAATTTGTGGTTTATTTTTAGAAAAGAATAGAAAATTGATTTGTTTCGAATATAAGAATTATTTAATTTTTTAACGAAAACTCATGATGAATTGTATCTGAAATGAGATATACATGCTTTTAAATCAACACTCTCTTAATTAATTTTAAATAAAAAGCCAAGACTAACAAGAAGCCAGTAATTAACCCTAAAACGACAAACCGGGGTAGATATCTACACCAGGTAAACTTTAAACTACGTTTTTAAATTAGTCAGCGACATTATCGACTGGACACCTATACCATAATTTAGTTGAAGGTTCTAACAGTACGATGAGGTCGGGAAACCCTGCAGTTTCTTGTCTACTGTGACGGAGTGAAGACCTAAAACTAGTGTGGGGTTGATATCTACCCCGGTTTGTAGTTTGCGTCAGTGTTTTGTGTGGATAAGTTATTTTTATTTTTCTTGCTAAAATAATTTTCATTCACTAATAACCTAATTTTGCAATAGAACAGAGTTTGATTATAAAGAGGAAAATATTTTATTTTATGCAAATACTAGAAAAAGGCATGGTTCCCCTAAATTGTTTTCACATAGGTATTGTGTTTCGTATATATTTACAAAATAACAATTGTATTAACATTAAGAGTAATAGAAAATGGATAATGGTACAAAATTTAATTATACTGGTTGATTTGAAAGTCTGTTGACTGACATTAGGACAAAGTATGTAATTTGAAATTTAAGAAAAAAAATTATTGAATGTTTAAACGCATTATTGCAGTCATAATTTTCAAACGATTAACTTAAGTTCATTAAGTTATCCAATGAAATATGCAGTTTCTTATGTTTTTTTAAAGAATTGCTATAGAAATTTTTATATAAAGTTTTTGAGTTTAAGAGTAAAATTCATAGTTTTGCTAACTTTTAATAATTTGAATTTGAATTTTTAAACAAATAAAGAAGCTTTTCTATAAATTTTAACGATGTCTGTTGATTTAGTTTCCGAGAAAACATAATTTACTAAAATCATAATCTTCCTTAAATATTTTTGATTTTAGATTTTTTTCCAATGAATTGCGTTAGTATTTATTATGTTTAAAACAATTTCGATACCGAAGAAAAATTCCTTTGATTCAGAGAAATAATTTCTTTCAATAAGATACAAATATTTCTTTAATTCAAAAAAACAAAAGTTTTTAAAACAAGAAACACTTTACTTTTTTTGAAAGCAAAAACTACATATTTGACGTAAAAAAATATTTTCGATACTATTGAAAGAAATGATTTCTTTAAGTTAAATAAGTTTTGCGTGTTTGTTATTTTGTAAAATATTATATTCTAAATCGTGCAATAAACTAAGGACAAATGAATGCTTTCGATAGAAAACATCCGAATTAATTTTGTACGTATTAAAATTTCAAAGCATCACACAGTTGAATCAATCGATTATTAATTTATTTGCGTGTGTTTGGATATTTTCTAATCAACCGTTAACTTTATAATAATATATTCCATTAAAATTACAAAGGTATATTAGTATAGTTCTACGATGAAATTGATCATGCCGTCTATTATTTGATCAACGAAGTAAAACAAATGAAATCAAAGTCAGTAAATTTCATTTTATACACTTTTTTCTGTTCGTTTATATTGCACGTTCGGTTCATCGGCGAACACAACCAAGTGCCCTGGTGCCACGTTCACCAACTAACTCCACCCGTAAATTTTCATTACTTTCCACTTGTTCTATACTCTCTTTATGCTGCTCATTACTATGTGAAACAAATAACACAAAAAAAAATAATAATAATAATATTCTTCATATTATGCAGACGAGTTTCTTGCTGGATATCTCACATAGGGTGCCTGCGGGTCTGGGTACCCGGCCGATGCACCAGGTAGTTTTACATCGGTTCCCTAGTTACTTGCATTATTTCTAGATTACAATTGCCACGTTAAATGAAGATCATAATTAAAAATCTCATTTGTATGCTGCCTTTATTTCACATATCGAATTAATTTATTTTTCTAGAAGTTTTTTTTTTTCGCTTGTTCGTGTAGGTTTGTACAAATCTCCTTCAAGTGTTATCTTTTACAATGGTAATGAGAATCAGAGCTAGTGGCGGTGGGTGTATTGACGAATAGAGTTGTATTATTCGTCTTTAAGGAAACGGAACAATAGATTTTAATACGCTTTTGAAATATTCTGTCAGTTGGCGTGTAAGATTATGTATGTTGGATCGCTGTGTGTGGAATGAAAATGTCGTGCTCTTATCATTTGAGACTTAATCTCCTGATATTTTATAAATATGAAACTTATTAACCCTAGAATTATAGGTTGGTTTACGAGAAACGTTAATCATACATCGGGGTCAATTTGACGAATGGACTTTTTACGGAGAGTTTTAAAGTTTATTTGCAAAAAAACATTTTTTTTACATAACAATACCAGAAAAACGAACAAAATATTTAAAAAAAATTGCATTTGGAAAAAATTTTTTGATATAAATATCTATTAATTTTTTTTAATCTTTTTAACAAAGCATATTTTCATTATAAAAATTAAAAAATAGATAAATACATCAATTGTATCATAAGACATGTCTTTCAAATAATTAATTTATGAACTATTATGAGTCGGTGGACATGTGTGACTTTATAGAATGTGAAATATCTCAGTCACAAATATTCCCGTAGATATGTAGTTATTTCCTCATTAGGCACATTTGTCAATTTTCTAAAAGGGTATAGCCGGATAAGTATAGGTGAATCGGCCGCGGAAGCGAATTATTTTAATAACTATATTGGCGGTATGGTAAGGCTGTAAGTAATTGATATCTACAACTCTGGCGGCCAAAACTGAGTAGTTATGGAGATAATTAAAAAAATTTAAAAATTTCCAAAAATTTTTTTCTTGGTAACTACTCAACATAGGAAAAGAATTCCAAATCCACATGAAGGCAAACACCCTCAAGAATATTAGACATATTTATTATCGTATCAGTCCTCGTTATTAAGGATAATAACAAGGATAATATCCAATTCAATGTTGTTTTTATAGGGTTCCAATTGAGCGACCACATTAAAAAAAATTCAGTAACTGTGCCCTGATGCACTTAATTACTGCACGAAGTTTCATCAAAATTCAAAGGGTACAACATGGTAAAAAAAAATATTTTTCATTTCTAATCTGCTGAACCGCCCCTCCAGTGGGTCCGACCCTGGAATTATATACATCAATCGAAAGTACTTGAAAAATAAAATGTTGTGTCTTATAAAGTGTTTTTTCCTATCTCCTATAGTTTTCGAGATAATCAAGAATAATCGAAAGAGGTATACTAAGATATAGGCTATCTGCCCCTGATAGAAAGTCCCAGTAGTAACTGTATTATCGCTAATTTTTTTTTAATTATCTCCATAACTACTCAGTGCAAATGAAACTTTTTGGTAGATAGTTAATTGTTAGTTTTTATTAAGGTTACAGATTAAATTTTTTAGGTGAAATTTAATTTTATTTATAATCTTTAATATTTTATATGAAGCTGTGAAATTTTTTGGCAGGTCTACGATGAGGAATAATTTTATTTATTGTTTCGGAAGTATTCTTTTTCGTAAGATTTTTTTGGGCTTTTTTCCACAGAAGACTATCACCCACTGTGGAATTAGGATTAACATTACCCCCTTCCGGAATTATTCCATTTAATCCTCTGGAAGTTCCTCTTCTTAATACAGTAATTTTACTTCTATCAGGAGTAACAATTACCTGAGCTCATTACAGATTAATAATGATAAAAGAATGATAAAAAGATTTAAAAAAATAATAAATTTTTACATAAAAAAATGTTTTTTGCAAATAAACCCTAAAATTCTCCGTAAAAAGTCCATTCGTCAAATTGTCGACGATGTATGATTAACGTTTCTCGTAGACCAACGTATGATTCTATGGTTAAAATTATTTCAGATAACTTGTAAAAAATGTTATCCCGACAATTCTAACCATTGAGGAACCCACATTTAATGCTTGTTCAATACGCGTCTGGTGTATTTTTGAAAGATCAATACATTTATCAAGTACTTAAAAATAATTAACTCATCGGCAGACATCTTATCGAGAATTAAAACGAAAAATTAAAAAACGGAATCATTTCCACCTTAGACATTCTGTTCGCGAACTTTGATGTTAATTACACGTCAAGACAGTGAGCAACACATGGAGTACTACTCATTCGTATGGATTCGCTGTTTGCCGTTGAGAGATAACGTATACACAACAATATTATATAATCCCGTGTGTTGACAGGAAAACCGATAAAGTATCAACAGACACCAAATAAACCACTTCTTCAAGTATATATAACAATTTGTACCATGCGATAGAAATTTGTTGGCAATTTCTTATCAACCATGCAACCGTAGAAGTTCGATCGAAGTGAATGCTCGATGATTCGGGGTGTTTAGCAAGATTAAATGTGCGGGTATTTGGGTGGTTCTACTTTTTAGGTCTCAACCATAAAAAAAATAGAGAAAGCCATTTAGTAGATTTCATGCGACTAGAATGTAGGAAAATTCACATGGATTCGGTATTTTCAGACCTTCAGACCAGAAGCGCGGTTTCAAATTAAAACCAATATTTTTTTGCGGATTACTGAATCCAGACAGAAAAAAAAGTTTAAATTAAATTTAAATAATAAAATTTAAATTATTATTTAAATAATATTTATATTATGTTCTCCTAATATCAATTTAAAAAAATAAAAAAAAATTGGTTTTTTTGTCTGATTTGCGAAAAATTGAAGAGTGTGTTTTGTTGTTTGTGTTATCATATAAAAAAATTGGTTAGGAAAGTTGACCAAATTAATCAACTTAGTTAACTAAAAAATTTAGTTGATAAACAAACAAACACTAATGTAATAAATATATACATACTTGATTATCGTATCCTTCGCCACTTTCATGTCTCCCATCGTGGCATCGTACCGTGACGAAGGATATAATTTTCCAATAAAATCGTTATTAATCGTGAACAGCGATCATTTGGATCGAAAACTTAAGTTTATCGTAAAGCTTACATTGTTACAAATAATATTTAGGTAAAAAAGATTTGAAACTCGTTAAATACATACCAGAAAAAGCCGTGACGAAGGATACACTCAATAAACACACGCAGCCCGTCTTCTTGCTTGATGTGAAAATAATGACAAGCTCTCAATGTCAGTCACTTGATTTGACTTCCACTTTATATTCTATGGTCTTTGGCGTTTCGTTTCACCAAAAAACATCACCCTTTCACCTATTTTTTTAAACTTATAGCAATATTTGGCAGTTGTGACGAAGGATACTCAAATTTTCAAGACAATTTTTCGTCACGTCAAAAAAAAAAAAATTCTGCAGGTAAACAAAATTTAACTTTCTAGTTACCATGCCTAAAAATTTAACTCTTTTTTTATTTATAAAATTGTGTGGTTTCATTAAACTTATTTTTAAAAAACATAGTTCCAAGCAATACGTAATAGGGACATGCGTTTTAGAACTGCAATAAAAGTTTGACACCATTTTTTTAAAAAAAATTAAATAAAAAATTAAAGTAAATGTAGGTAGGTCATCTAAATAGGAGTTATTAACTTTATTTAAATAAAATAAATGACAGTATCTTCATTCTGTTTTTAACCTTCCTTATTGTGGAGACAACTTGAATTTTTTGAAGGATCTAAAAAGTAGAATCATTCATTTATTTTGCTCAACACGACTTAAGAGTAAACTTTTGACTTTCCACGGATGCCATTCGGCTTGAACACAACACCCGTAAACTTGCATGACACTGTACACTTAATACTATGCAGATTGTCTAACATAGCTAATATATACACATACATCAGAATTCAATCTAAATTTTAATTTGACCTAGTAAATTACATATCTTATAACATTCTCCGCATCACCACGATCCCCTAATTTATCCAACAACTTTAAACTGTTAGTTGTTACAATTGCAATTGCTCTTAGTTCAGAAATTTGTTTTTTAAACATAAAATAACAAACTTAGGTTAGACAAATAATGAATAGTTGAGTTGTTCATAAATATTTAAAGATGTTCAGTTCGCACAGCCTGAAAATGTTTTCGTGATTATTGAAAATTGTATATGACTTCATTTAATGATAATTCGTTTACTCCAAGAAGTAATTTCTCTTGTCAATAACGCATCTCCTTTTTAGCGACTTTCCAGAATGGAATTCAGCTATTACAGCCACTGTTATGACGCGACTAGAGCCCGGGACTATGGCAGAAATTTGCTTTTACGAAATTTGGTGAAAACACTGGAAGTCCAAAACCCTTGGATGAGTTCGTCAGCCAGACACGTCAGATGCTAGGAACATGGTTTTTGTTCTTGTAAAAAATTAGTTTTTTGCCAAAATTTCCACTTATTCAAAAATTTTTGCGAAATTTTTTTACACCATTTAAAAGAGGAGAAAAAATTACATAAAAAATGTCTTTAAACTATTTTTCTATGTCAACTAGTTTCCGAGAAAAACTATTTTTTATAAACGGAAATTCGCTATGTTATGCAGGATGCTGCGACAGGGTATATATAATTATATGAACTTCTAAATTTATACATACTACGTAAAGTATGTATAAGTATCTACGTAAATAGTCATATACATACATATGTATATGTTTGTATGTTAATATATGCCTTTTTTTTAGGGTTCCGAAGAAAGTCCTAATTTTTAGAGCTCCGAAAGAAATCTCCCGGGACTGTATTAGAAATTTGTTTTGAGGTCTCTAAAAACCGAAAATAATATTCACTAAAATTTATATATTATATTTATATTTAGTCCTACACCGTTGGACAAGTTCATTAGCCAGCCAGGTCGGATGCCTGACATGGTTTGTTTGGTGATTTTTCGTGAAAAAAATTGTTTTTTTGCCAAAATTTTCTCAAGTTAAAAATTTTTTGCAACATTTATTTACACTATTAAAAAGAGTAGGAAAAATCACTTAAAAGGGTGAAAAATCACAGAAAAAACTGATTTTTATAAACGGAAATTCACTATGTTATGCAGGATGCTGCGACAGGGGTATTTCATCTTTTCATAATTTAGGTGTTAAAATGTTTAATTATTATTCGACGTACCATCGCAGTATAATCGGCCGAAAAATAGTCAATTTTCAAAATTTTTTTCAGATGGACAGGATAGAGGAATGGGGATGAAATTTTTTTTACGATTAATACCACTTTTTAATACCAATTTTTTGAAAAAAGTGTCTTTAAAAAAGCGTGATATTTAGTGCCCGCGATTGCGGCTGCAGTTTCTATCTGAAAAAAAAATCAAATAGATTATCAATCTGTAGGTAAGCCGCTATGGTCCTAGGGGCTTTTTTTGAAATTTGAAAAAATTGTAGCGGTTTGAATGAAAAGTACAAAATTTTTTACCGTTTTCCGTGTAAAAAAATAGGAAGATTTAAAAAAAGCTCCCGTAGGTACATAGCGGCTTACCTACAGATTGATAATCTATTTGATTTGTTTTTTTCAAATAAAAACTGCGGCAACAAATATCGCCCTTTCTTAAAGACACTTTTTTCAAATAATTATAACAATTATAAAAAGTAAAAGTAATCGAATAAAAAAAATATTTTTTTATTGTTAAATAGTGGTATTGATCATAAAAAAAAATTCATCCCCATTTCTCCATTCTATCCACCCGAAAAAAAATTGTGAAAATTGAGTATTTTTCGGCCGATCACAGTGTGTTGGTACCTTAAGTTCTACCAAACTGATTGACTTTGTTGTTGATTAAATTTATTGTTATTAAAAATTCAAAACTTTGAAAAAAGCATTAAAAATATGTTAAAACAATGCTATTGTATCTTGGGTATATTTACCAGCCTGAACGGCATCTCCTTATATTCGTTATATCTATGTGAGTTCAAAAACGCTATTAAATATTATTTGATATTAGATCAGTGTACAGAAAATGGAGACAAAAGATCTCGGAAAATTTATTTTTAAAGAAAAATGATATAAACAACAATACATCACCTTCGCTCATTATTTACCCCTTCTACAAAGTAAAAATGAAACAAAACGAGCGATCGGTATACAAATTTCAAATATAATTTTCCAAAACAATTTTAAGCGAGCTCTAATTAAATGATTTGCTCGTCCGTGAAGGGACGTGTCAAACGTGACCAATTGTATGAATATCGAAACAGGAATTTTTATGACTTTATTTCAAAAACAAACAAAACAAACAAAACAAACAAAAAACTGTCTTAAATAATAAATAGAATCATTAATCATGCCAAAAATGAAATAGAAATGGGGAAAAACTTTTCAAAAAAAAAAATTAATTTAAATATTTAAATATTTAAAGTGGTGGCATACTAGAACATTTTAACCCTTTTAAACAAATCATATGGAAAAATTTTTTTGTCTCAAAATGCCGGACTTTTTACTGCCAGTGACAAGTACAGTAGAAAAGGTTACAAAAAAAAAGAAAAAGAATCAAAGATCCCAACATCAAAAAAGTGAACCCTAAAAATTTACAAAATATAAATTATACTAAACTATGTTGATAAAATTTAGAATAATACCGTATTTTAGAAAATCTGTCATAGATGGTGGCACCTGTACCAGTAATTATGTACATATCACAGCATTTTGAGCCGCCATATTGCAGGACGAGTTAACTCGTCTTAATCATTTAAAGAGTTAACAATGAAAATCGGAATCCGCTCTTCAGATGGCTGTAACTCAAAAACTATTTAAAATATGCACTTGAAATTTTAGTATGTTATTTTTAAAGGTGTAGACTATCGAAACATGCAAAAATTTTTTTTTAAAATGTCACACTAGTGGTTCTCCTTAAGACGTCATACACACACCGGCAGAATTAGCGGAACATACAAAAAATCTGTAAAAATCAAACAAACCATTTAATTTCAAGAAAATATTAATCTTATTTAATTATTCACTTAAAATTACATGTTCACATGTCGATATACTTTTCTTTTGGTAGCAAAACAAGTAACCATATAAAATGGCAAATTTTTTGAATCTTATGTCGTCTAAGAATAATTTAAGTTAAAGATTATTTAACAAATAGAAAATGAAACACAGCGTTTTAATCCCGCCTGGTTCCTCCCGTTCTCTTATCAAAACTTCCATTCGTTTTTTTATACTCAGCATGATGTTATCTATAGTTTCCTGGGATAGTCTTTGCCATTCTTCAATTACGGCAGTTTGAAGCTCGACTACATTGAGAAGAAACGGCATTTGAATTCGAAAGTGATAGACCTCTTAAAAAGAATTGCATCAATAATAAATAAAAACAATTCTATGGAAAGTCAATTGATTCGTTGCTTCAATATTATTTTAAGTAAAAATGAAAAAAACCCGCCAACTTTGTTTAATAAATAAGTTTTTATATATTTTTTATGTTCCGCTAATTATGCCGGTGTGTGTATTAAGACTTCTTGAGGAGATTTTCAAAAAGACTTTTTTTGAAAGCCTTAAAACGTCATATTGCTATCTGGGATGGTTTCTTTAAAACCATTATTGCAATCTTTTTAGTACATAAAGAAAGTAAAAGGCGCAGACAATCACATTATTGACAAATTAAAGGTTAATTTTAATATTAAATAAAAGTAAGAAATACTTCGACAATTACTGACTACAAAATCATGGTAGACATTTTTTGCGATTTAGTTGTTACTTGGCTCCTGACACGTCAATCACCCGAAATAAATATTTTCGCCGTTTGACAGTAGTTTGTATTTTTATGTCTCTGCCTAACACTAATTTTACATCGTCAAACTAAAACAATTTTCTAGAAAATAAAATTTTATAGTCTCAACGAAAAAAATCGAGATCGCTACCCACCTAACGTACACTTACAAATTTTATCCTCTCACTCACTGTGTGGCCGTTGCAAACTATTTAATGCCATTAACCAGAGCGTTATACCGTTATTAAAACGTAAACTCGTCTCGAAAAGAAAAAAGACAAGAATGTAACTTTAAAGTAGATTTATTGAATGTGGTTTGAGCGAAGTTTTCCTCTTTTCTCCGGCAAAATGATTATCTCATAATGATAAAAAAAAACTTGGGTAAAACTTTCACCCCGTTTAAAAAAAAGTTCACTGTGAAGTAGTCAAAAAGGAAATACGAAAAACGCCGAATACTTGATTAAATAAGATAAGTCAACAAATTGTATATCGATGTAAGATGGGGAATAGGAAAGTTCGAAATCTTAGGTTACAAAGAATACGAAAAAAATTTCATGTGTCATGTTAGATGCTTGTTATTGATTGGAGGTTTCCCTTTTTTCTCTTTTTTATATTTTTTTTTTGCCTGTGTTCATCATGCCTTGAATGAAAGCCATCATATAATTCTTTTTTAAGTGGTGGCATATAATATATTATACGATACGGATGTTTTTGTAAAATGTTTTTTTTTTTTTATTTTTTTGAAAAAATAGTCCTTTTCGATTTTATTTGATGCTTTTTGATCGGTACGGAAGAAATGTTTAAAGAGGTAACACGAATATCCAAATATTTCAAAGACTATATTTATCTTTGATCTTGACGTAGAAGTGAGAAAGGCCTTCATTGTCCTCCAGATAGAAGACTAGATTCAAGAATAACAGACATTAACTTAATAACTAGACTAAACCATTTCTGTTTAAATATAATGTTACCGTAAAACCGTCTAGACCCGGACACTTTTTTACATTTTTTGGTTAATTTTATATTTATACATGTTTCCTTCATGAATATCACCAATAAAAGTATTACCATTAGAAAGAGTGTACACTATTTTTTATGTCACTGACCCATTTGTTTTATTATAAGTAAAAATAAAAAAGAATAAGTGTCCGGGTCTACACCCTAAATCGATCTTGACCCGGACACTTAAATAATGTAATAACATGCAAACTAACCTCTCCCGTCGGGTTTAGGACAGTGTTTTATATCGTCTGATGTCTTTGAACCTGTCAAAGACTTCAAAATATTTTGTGGGAAGGGAGAGGGGGCATTGCATAGTATGTCTCTATATGAAGTAAACATACGATATGACACCAAAAGGAGGCACAAACCGCGTAATTCTGCGGGGAATATTAACGTTTAGGTAGTGGGAGTTACAGCTGGTGCGAATCGCGGCCATAGTGTAATAAACTTATGTGTCCGGGTCTAAACGGATATACATATATAGCATGTATGTTTTTATATATATATCGAATATAACTTCAAACATCATTAAATGATGCGCGATAAAATTCTGAACACATACATATCAAAACTAAAACAATCTGACAATTATGACGAAAATTACATGTCTAAGTTAGACACACATTTTATTACTTTGAAAAACTGTAGGATAGTAATCCTGTAAAATGAGATAGTAAATGTTGAAATCCGTAGTTTTTATTGGTACAGCTGTTTAGAGCATATGTTTCTCTCTCTAATGACGTCAAGAACAAATGTTTATTGTTGCAGGTTAATGTAGAAATTACTTACTTTGAAGATTGGTGCAAAGTGTCTGGGTCTACACCCCCTGTCCGGGTCTAGACGGTTTTACGGAACATTAAAATAAATATGTACTTCGATACTTACTTAATGGAAGCCTGGTTTAGCCACTTGAAAAATTTTTCGTTACCTACTTGGAATTCAGCAACACGACTTTTTCGAAACTATATTTTTCGAAATGTCGCGAAAAACAGAAGAAAACGTTATAATCAAAAAAATACTCGCTAGGTGGCTTTATGCGGTTTTAAATAGTGTATTTTTCGGTCGGTACTTCTTCGAAATATCGTAAAAACTTTTAATTGTTTTAAGGAAATAAAATTGATAAAAATCTTTGATCTCTCATAAATAATTTTTCCGGAAATTTAAATAACTAATTGGATGAAGAGTAATTGGTTGAGATGTCAACAAATTCATAACTCTACCTACCCATGTTTCTTTGGTAAAAAAGATACTATATAATTATTAAAAGCATAGACATATAGATTCCAATTTTCTATTTCGTAACCACCGCTACCCCTATCAAACGATTATGATACGTACAACAAAACACATCATTGTATCTACACAAACATGCGAAATGTGTTAGTGTAATATGTTGATGAATGACTGCGTAGCTTGCATATATACATATAGTATATACTGTCATGGCCGACCTTCGTAACTAACAACCAACAATTAAAAATAAATTTAGTTATTTTAAGAAAGATATTCCTTTATTTTGAGAATTTTTTTGTTCAATAGAATTTTTACACTTAAATACGACACACTTCATTTTTTTCTGTTAAAATTTCACGAGTTGATTAAAAAAACAATGATACTCGTTACGACGTGAACCCCATGATGAACAGTAACAGACTAAATCAGAAGCAGTGCAAATTGCACAACATTGCACCTTACGAATGACACGTTTTTATATGTAGACTGCTTCTATAATGTTCTGTGGTTAAAAGTAACACCGTTGTTATTTCTAAGTAATGTGTAACAGTGAAACGTAAAAGATTTCAGATTTTGGGGAATAGCGCCAATTACTGGTTCAAAGAAATATTTCCATGAATTTTTTTTAGTAGTCCAAAAAATATTTTTTTTAATTCGAAAATAACTTGCTTTTTAAAAAAAATTCAAAGAAGAATTTCTTTGGCTACTGAAAAAAAAATTCAAAGAAATATTTCTCTGAACCAATTTTTATTTTATTTTAATTCAAAGAACAAAAAATCATTTTGAGAGTGTACTATTTGTTAACCGGAACTTTGATGGTAGTTTGTGTTTAATTATTTTTATATTAATTTATTTATATATTATGTTAATTAGATAAAAACAATGTAATTTTAATAACATGAGAATTTTGAAAATTGATTATTTAATTTTAATAATTTCGAACAAGCAAGAACGGGCACGACATAAACAATGGCATTCAGTGTTGTTGGATTAATGCCAATTGTACATAAGTAATAATAATGCAATTATTTATTATAAATATGCATTGAGAGGCCATGAATGCTAAACTAATATATATTTATGTGAAATATCTCCGAGTAGATGATAACGTTACCCAGTAATATTAATTTAGTACTATGTAAAATAATTAAATATGTTATAACACATATTAAGGATACCCATATATGGTTTTAATGTATATCCATTTGATAAAGTGTGTTACGTCATAATATAAAGTCGTTGTAGATACGAATAGAGTATGTGTATCGCCTAGTATCAAAATCTACTAAATGCACTTTTCGAATTTTTTGATTTTTTGGGGCCATTAATTTTTAAATGTAACAAGGCATATGCCCCTTAACATTTTTTGATGTAATTTTAACTGCTTACCAAAGAAATCTGCAACTGAAATATAACATAATTTTCAAATCCTGCTAAATTACATTGAAAACTTTACAAATCCTGCTAAATACCCATACATAACCTATATTTTAGATCTGAACCGTTGAAGTTTTAATTTTTTCACTGACATGCGGGACGTACGAAGTATAAAATTATGTTTTCACGTAAAATTTGTATTTTAGTATTTATCTAAAATTTTAAATAATGTAATTGTAGATGTAAATGAATTACTAAGTAAGCACTTTGGTTTTAAATAATAAAATGAAAATAGTTTACAATATTACAAAACAAATTGTATCGTAAAACCCTGATACATCCAATATTGCTGAATCAAGATTTTCTTTTAATAAATTTCCCTTATAATTTCTGTTTTAAAACACACTTTATATAAATGTTACTATCAAAACCTAATAAATTCAAATAATTTTGATTAAACAAGGGGTAAAACGATAATTTTGTTTTTTGATAATAGTACTAATCATCTTTTTTACCTTGTTAGTTAATATAATTATGACTTTTTAATCGAAAAATTAATTTTGAACTGAGTTATGGTTTTTTGCGATTTCCCATGATCTTTATAAAGTGGAATTAGTCGATTTTGATACTAGGCAACTCATGTATTAATAGGATTTATATTAGAAGTATGTACATCTGTTCTGAAATATGTATACATTTGCATATGAAATAAAATGTAGGTGACAATAAAATTGACTTTGTATCCCTAGTTTCGAATATGTATTGTGCCCTTAATTTTAGGCGGCCTGTACACGATCAATAATACTGTCAGTATTTACTGACAAAAATAATGAATCATTATTTTTATAATATAAATTCAATATACGAATACTTCCGTATTATCAATACCTGATCAGTAATAATGTCAGTATTTCTAAATACTGACAGTATTAATGATCGTGTACAGACCCGCTTTAGTAGTACAATTTCTTTTCATTTTGAAATTCGAAAATACTGTTTTCTAATATATATTCGAATTTGTTCGACCATAAATCGAAAGAATGATCTTAAGTTTGGTATTTTTACCAAAATTTTCAAAGTTTTCAATTTTTCCAATTGATCTGATCACATCATACGGATAAATATGTAATTTTTAGTTATTTCGTCAATATTCTGACGCTCAAACAATAAAAAATATCAATACTGGTACTGAATTTGAATAAGTTTACATCTTACTTTGGGTTACTTAAAGTTCCAATTACTTTGTCTAATTTCACTCTTAAAATAGTTTTATAGCGCGTTTTCAGCCTTCCGACCATCCTCAGAGTAAACTGACAAATGAATAAATCACATTATATTGTGTTTTACCTGATGATGAGTTAATTACTCGAAAGCTAGCTCGTAACAATTTAATGTAGTGAAAACTCACTAAATAAATTATTCTCGTATTTAATAATATGGATTTTCATAAAGTAAATCTTTCAAAAGTAAAAAAAAAAACACCCACTTACTGGTAAACGAATCACTTTTAAACGTTTAAGTTATCAGGGTTGACCGGGGTAATTGTGAATTGGGGCAATTGTGAACGGCGCCTATAATTTCTAAAATAACATTAATATTGTTAAAAATCAACTCTTAGTATGTTTTTCTGTCCTTTCTTAATATGCTATTAAAATTTGATAATAATTCTCTAAGTATTAGTATCTTTTTTTTATTTTGAAAAAACCCATTTGTGTATCTTACTTCGACCAATACCCAAAAAAAAAAATTTTAAATACATTTTATTTTTTTAAAAGGTAAGAAATGGTTAAAAGTACTTCTAAAGAAGTGGTCTAAACCCTGAGAGGGTTCCTTATTAACTGCTAAAGAAATTGTACAATTTATTACCAATTCACAATTACCCCATGATTTTAAAATTCTGGGATAACTGTGAATGTCATTCACAAATACCCCCATTCGATTAAAAATTTCAGTAGTGTCCTTTTCGAAGTTGAAAATGTTGATGAAAATGGTGGTGACATTATTGTACAAATTTCCGACGTACAAACAATACAAAAAAAAAATTAGTGTAAAGAGCGATATGTGTATCTATTTACGAAATTATTGCTGTGCTCCCTTACCCAATAACAACTTACAAAAACAGAAAAATTACTTGTTTTCAATGTCTCTGTGAGTGTCCAAGGGCAATAGGATTAACACAAAACCATTTTTTTTTCATTTACAGTATTAGGCCGAATAGATTGTTGTCCTTTATTCATGTAAACTAAATGTATTTCCTTGAAAAAGTCTTATTTTCCTTGTTTTTGTGTGAAAATCATGTAACTTTTTGATTTTTTATATGATAAAATGACAAAATATCATCAAAATATCATTTTTAGCTTATAATAAAATAGTTCCTACAATTTTTGTAATTTTTATTTAACCTTGATTTTTTGTACAAATTTGAGGTATGCGTAACTTGCATTAAACAAACAGAAATTGTGACCGCTAAAGTATGATGAAAAATTTGAAAGTGGGGTAAATGTGAAGAATTTAAGTTGGGCTTTACTCTGATGTACCTCACTTCTTTTGTAATCCATTCTAAATAATTTTTCTGATGGCATTCACTTTTACTCTAAAATTCATAAGATTTGCAAAACCACACCGGGGAAATGTGAATGGCTTATAAAATTTTTGTTTTTCATACGAATTTGCTCAAAATTTGTGTAGTGCATCCTGAATAATGTAGAATTAAAAATAAATCAACCATAATGTGATATATAAAATAAAAAATACTTAAAACAACGCGTTTATCTCAATTCATGAAAATCCATTCACAATTACCCCGGTCAACAGTATTAGTCAACTTATTATTACGTAATACATTTTATATGTTGTATAAAGTATTGTTTTATAGAACTGATATAGAGATAGCACCTTTAGACATATATTTAATATGTAATTTACATTCGGAAGTGCTAGGAAATTACTTATCTAGTGTAAACAAATTTATTGTTGATGCGAATTTGTATCAATTATTAATAAAATTTTGAATCCATTGACTCAATACAGCCAAACAAGAACAGTAATCGGCAAACATTGGTTCGTGTAAAAAGTCGTTAATTTTATTATTTATTAACGTAAACGTCATTTCATCACCCTCAATTTATAGCGCGACTTAATTAATGTTCTAGTTAATTAATGTGAATGAATGAATAGAAAAGTTTAGCACGTAAGGTTCAATTAAGGCGAACAATTCATTTTCTTAACTAGAAAAATGATCTATACTTGTATTAAACATAACTCATGAATTTTCAACTAAATACCAAAAATTCTTATAATTAATTTTTTCACTCTTTCTTTATCCCTAGAATCATACATACTCGTCAAAAAGACGAACGAACTTCTCTACCTGTTCCAATACTACAACTTCTCGTTGCCTGCTTGCTGTGAAACTTCTGTTATCTAATTTATTTGTTATTATAACACATAAGACGTATAAATTTTAATAGATTTGAGCGTTACTTTATGGTATTCCGTACACCGGACACCGGACACACACCAGAACTGGAAATTACTGTGTTACACGAGGCAAGCAAAGGACAGAAGTTAACAATCCTAGAAGCAATAGAAATAAATAAACATAGCTCCGATCACCTTTTAAATGATTACACCGATATTTACAGTTCAACTTTATTTTCAATATTATAACTTATTTAAATTTTAATTTCTGTTTAAAACTGTATTCACTGCAATATTGTCTTTTTGTCATTTTCAAGTTCAATCTTTTGCCACGTGTTTGTTTGCCTCTTGTCACATGTAATGTAATCTTGTTTTTCTTGATTTTTGGATTCTTCTATAACTCCCACCCCTTCCACTTCCACATCACAGACCACTCCCCCTTAATAAGTATAGGTAAATAAAATTAGTATATAAAGCATGTAACAAATGTAATATTTATTCTGTTTGAAAATGAACTAACGGTTCGAAACAATATTGTCACAGTTTCAAAATAAAAGTGGTATTTTTGCGAAGTAAAATATTTGTTTATTATTTACGTATAAATTTTGTTTATAGCTATTGTAGTTTTTTTTGTACTGAAATAGTGTGCGTCAAAAGGACGACGATGTATGATTAACTGATGTTTTCTTTCTTTTTTAAGATTTTAAAGATTTCGTACTCCACATATAAAAGTATTCTAAATTTCCTTTCGATCACGTATTCGCAAAAGAATAAAGACTATAATATAATCTGAATAAGTTGATATCTACCGAAGAAATATCCAAATTTTTACCAACTATCAAAATTACTTTAAAGGACGCCGCACAAATCTTATGGAAATTTGGTCCCGGTTAATTTCTTCGAAACTTTGGGAAATAATAGTTCTTGACCTGTAGAACAAAAGTCTCTATAGGCGCAAAGCTCAATAATGGACAGATTTTGAGATATATGTAGTTAAATATACGTATAGTGTCAATGTAAAGCCGATCACCTATCAAATGGTGTCGGCAAGAAACTTGCAGAAAAGTAGAATCGATTGCCGACACCATTTGATAGGTGATCGGCTTTACATTGACACTATACGTATATTTAACTACATATATCTCAAAATCTGTCCATTATTGAGCTTTGCACCTATAGAGACTTTTGTTCTACAGGTCAAGAACTATTATTTCCCAAAGTTTTGAAGAAATTAACCGGGACCAAATTTCCATAAGATTTGTGCATGACGCTGAAACTAGCAGCCACTTCAGGCAGAAAAAAATTTTGGTTCTCTGACAATCGTTTGCTTATTCTATCAGTGGCAGTCGGACGATATTTCAGATCAAGCTTCGACTGAAAGCTCAACAATTTTTTTTTTGCGCGAAGTGACCGTCAGCTCTACCATCATATTTGTGCACGACTGAACACTTGTAACTAACCATTTGACACACCTTTCGATTACGATCGATTATTTTTTTTGTGTACAAACAAAAATTATTTTGTGCTCGCTTTTGTTTCATTCATTTAACATTCGTCCGTCAAAAATGCGATACCCACACGATGACATCAATAATATCACAAAAACTTCGTTTCACATTTTAAGATAATAAATGTATTGAATCGAGTGTCTCTCGTGTTGTCTATTGTGAACAAAAATATCAGCATCGCTCCCAAGTGGAGGGGATTCCCCTTTCAGCAGACCGTTAGCAGGAGTTACCAAACGGAGTATAGGCATACAACATATGAGTCGTATAGTTCCAAAACTGAACTTGTCCATTTTGTAAAATTTTTCAGGAAACGCAAAAAACTGTTACTAGTACACATGACCTCTAAAATATTCAGATGGTAAGTTTTTTCAACACTAAACTGATGTTGGATTAAGAAACATTAATAAAAATTATGAAATATTGCATAGTTTTCTATTAAATAACTTTTAAATTTTGGACAAGGCCACTTTTGTATCTAACCCTAATGGATTAGAAAGGTTTTGAAAATGACATATTCTGAAGCGTTTAAATAAACGACACAGAATTGAACTTCAAAACATTTATTTACGAGGATATTACATTTCCAAAATAAACTATTTTCATAAAGGCTGGTGATAGGTGAATTTACCTAAGGCCCAACCAGGGTAATGAGTGCCATGGCAATGTTCGCCCTTGCACATGTATTCCGTAGCTGCAGTAATAGGCCAAGCTAGCTTTGCGTTTTCAAGTTATACGAACTTTTTCTGATTCAAAAATCTGTCCAATTCAACTGGCTTTTATCATTTTGCGCATAGCAATTCAACTTTCTAACACGTTGACGGTCGTGAAGGATTATGACGAAACGTCCGATTTATATACTATTTTCACAACCGGTACACCAATATAAACAAACGTAACTCGCTCTCGGTCTAGGTACAGTAAGTAGGTACCACAGTGGAGCGATCTGCAGCACAATACAAAATATATAATGTTCAATTTTAAACTTTTCCTAATTTTCCATTTACTTTTCGCTCAAGTGTATACATTTGTGCAACTGTTACGTATATATTTGCTTGTAGGATTCTAAGAGCTCCACAAAACGATACATGCAGTTTCCCAAAACAAGGAATTTAGTTAAGTGTGTGGAATAAAGATGAGTTAGAGATAAGGAACATACAAAAACCAGTGCTATAAACAAAACTGTTTCCTAACTGCAATATAAATTCAGCGATAACTTGTCTTTAACTTTTAAGTTCACTTTTTTGTGACAGTAGTCGTGTTTTTTAATCGACGATATTTTATAAGACCCTTCCGGTAAGGAACACTGATTATGATCTTTTATTGATTCAATGATGTCAATGGTGTTTATGTCCGGACCATTATTTAATGAGGTTTTTCCGAGAGAATTTCTATAGAACTTCAATTCTTCAATACTTTCCCATTCGTTCCCGAAATGTTTTGTGAATAAGAATTTGACATCATTTAAGTTAGTAGCTTTAATTTTACTTTCAAGTGAAAGTATCTCTGGCTCCAAAGTGCTCTGGGGGTTAGTGAAAAAGTTTTAAAAACAGTAAAGGATTTTACTTGGATTAGGCAAGGTATGGAACTGAGTACCTATTGTGTAATCGCGGAGACTGTGGATAAGGTTAGTTTTGAAAATAACTGCAGGATAAGCCTAGTTATGATACTGAGACATGAGTGGATAAGACTGGTTTTGGAAATAACCTCGATTTTTAAAATTAATTTACACAGGCTATGAATTTTTTTGAAACTTACTAATTATTGCTATAAATGGACATTTAACTGTATAATAATACGGCGTCACTAACTCCAAATCGATTTTTTGTGGATACGGCCACTTTTAGAACTATACGACTCATATGTACGATTCTTTCGACTTTCAAATCGATAACACTTATTTATCTCATTTCAAGGATCCACTCAATGGTTTTCTATAGAAAAACAACTTCTTTGTTAGTGGTTTTCACCCTGACAAAAATAAAGTATTGATTTTTATCATCACATAATAATAAAATTTATCATATATCAAACTGCCATAAACATAGCCAAGATTAACATAACGAATTTATTTAAAATATTAATTGTTTAAATCATGTTTAAACCCTTAAATATACTGTCCGGTGTTAAAATAAAATACAATTTTCAGAGACATTTTAGGCATGCTGTGTATTTAACTAAATAACATCAAGCTAAATTGTATTTCCACAATTTTTGGAAATTTTGTATTTTTGAATCTTCCGCCACGCTTCATTTATTGCGACATTGCTTCTAATTATCCCGAATTTGCCACTATCTTTCATTGAAATGGAAATTTATCAATTTTCTGAACAATAATCTTCCTAATCAATATGAAGTTTCTTGAAGTGAACTTTTTCTGATTCAAAAATCTGTCCAATTCAACTGGCTTTTATCATTTTGCCCATAGCAATCCAACTTTTTTATACGTTGACGGTCATAAGGGATTATGACAAAACGTCCAATTGATATACTATTTTCACAACCGGTACACCAATAATTGCTATAAGGTACATAAACAAACGTAACTCGCTCTCGGTCTAGGTACAGTAAGTAGGTACCACAGTGGAGCGATCTGCAGCACAATACAAAATATATAATGGAGAATACAGCATTACTGCGATACATGTGATGCCTAGAGAGAGAGTGAGCTACGTTTGTTTACGTACCTTATTAGTGTCGCACTTAGTCAGGATTCACTTGACCATCTACGACGTTAATGGTAGTGAGTGTGTTTTTGAAATATTGTGAAATGAAAAAGAAACGATTTTCCAAAAAGTCTAAATCAAACAGTAGGTACGCTAAAACCAACATTCGGGTAAGGGAGAAGTGGTATGAAAGGGACAATTCAAATTACTTCCGTTTGTTCCTGGCTCCAAGCTACTGTCATTTGAAACATAATAATGTTGTGCTTGTAAATTTTTTTATGTTCCAAAGTAATTTTTTTTTTTTTTTTAATTTTTCGAAACGTTTTCTGATATATTGTAAGTATTCTTTGAAATGTTTTTAGTTATATCCAGTTAGTTATACTTTCAACTAGACGAAAACAACAGATCAGATATCTTTTGAATAAAATTGTAGATTTAGAGGCTAAATTTTTAATTTGAGTGTAATATTTATGAAAGGGACAGAGCAAACAGTTATGAAAGGGACGCTCTTTAAGACTAGTGATTTCGGATTAGTTTTATTAGAATATTCACTTGTCACAATTTTTTTTTTCTATTATTGTTTTCTTAGTGTCAATAATTAATTTTTTTTAAAATTTCATTTTGTTTACAATTTTCGAACAAAAATAATCAAATGAAAAACAATGATTTTAATTATTGATTACTAAAACCACGCAATTAATAATCATCGATTACTGAAATTATTTCATTATTTCCATTATTGAATCAAATTTATTAATAGTAAAGTGTAAGTAAATTTATTAACACACTGCGAAAAAATTACAGTAAAACTTACGGAGCTGCCTCCGGTAAACCAGGCTCAAGTGACCAGTTGGTAGGAAATTATCAAGCAAAAATATAAAAAATGCCTTTTAAGCATTATTTTTTACGATTCATTTGAAAATTTTTCCTGTACAGCTTAAGAATTTTTCCTATACTGCTCCGTAAAATTCGATGGGCTACTAAAATTTCAAGTGGATACGAGGAAAATTTATTTAATTTTTGTTAAATTATACTAGACATTTTTACGGAGCCACATTGTAATTTTTACTAAGCTACATGGTAGACGTTATTTGTTATCTCTATTTTCTCCTTGAAGCCTGTCTTTTAGCATCTCTCTCACACAAGCATCGCACCAACGTAACGCTAGAAGACAAGCACATACCTAACTGCTCTGACACGCGTAACTCTCCGCACCTAACTAAGGTCATTTTGAATACGGCTTCTATTGCAAACAGACAACGAACCTATTGTTGTGTGTGCCTTGTATGTGATGTGTACCATGAGTGTTATCATTTTTTTTCTGTTTTTTGTTATAATAAACTATTTAATGGACTTTACATTTAAAAGAAAGAATTGTTATTTGTGTTTCATGAAAATCGCATTATTTTATTATTGATAAAGAACTAATAATTAAGATATAACAATTAATATTTTTATAGAAACATGTTTTTCTACAAATAATAAAAACCACAGAACATTTTTTCAATATTAATAATTTGATTTTAATCCTTACCCTTCTATCAATATCTTTTTAAACTATTTTAATTCAATTAATTATTAATAAATAAAAAAAACCTTATAAATAATACGGTAAGAGAGTAGAATTTTTCCTGTACAGCGCCGAAATTTTTACGGAGTCACAGTGTAATTTTTACTGTGCAGTCAAATTTTACGGAGTCATAGAGTAATTTTTACTATACTCATCGTACTTTCTCCTTTGCCTGTCACTTATACCTGCATTACCAGAAAGCTCCGTAATTTTTTACTAGAAATTTCCGTAAAAATTATCGTATTTTTTTCTCAGTGCAGTAAGATGTCCTGCGCAATAATATGAACCGTATGTCTTATGTACATAAGGTGAAAATTTGAATATCAAAGATATTTAGTATTGTCCCTTTCATAAATTATCATGTCCCTTTCAATACAGCCTATATTGATGAAAGGGACATGAGCACTTTTTTAAAAACTGAGAAAAATTACAACTGATAACAAAAAATGTTTATTATTGGATTTTATTTCAAGAGTGAGATAACAGAAGTTTCTAATTCCGTTCATAACTGTTTAATTCGTTACCTCGTTTATTTACTAGAACGTTTAAAACAAAAACGTACCTTCCGTGCCACTTCTTCCCTACTAATTTGATAAAAATGATGCCACACTACGATTATATGGTTCAATATTCGTTCTTACGCAAACACCACAAATGGATGAGTGCCCCGGACAACCACCCATTAATGTCAAAGTAATTGTATTTGAAGTTTTTTTTTTTATTCGCTTACCACATTGGACGCCTCAAACCATGCTCGCGGTTTATAATGACATTATAATGAGTAGCTCATCTCATTTTTTTAATTTGAGTGACACTTTGCTCAAAGTATATTTAGCTTTATACATTGCATTCAGTGAGTCCGGCCTAATTCGTATCAGTGACAGATATAACAATATGTAAAAAAAAATAACTGAATTTCATTATTTCAAAATTTACATACACAATTTTATAAATGTTGCCGTTTACACAAAAAAAGAAAATTGAAAATAATGTAACATATACGTATTAATTTTTAATTATAAAGAAGTACGGATATGTCCCCAATATATAGGTGATTTATTTTAATTCGTTCTGTAGTATTCTAACATGTTTTTCAAATTTTTTTTTAAAGATTGTTATTTACCACGGTAGGTAGGGTTGCCAGGCGTCCGGATAAAGCCAGACACAGTCAGGCTTTTTGGTTGCGTATCCGGCCAAACTAGTCGGTGTCCGGCCTGTCCGGCTTTTGTTAGGCTTTCTAAATTTGACCATTTTTTTTTTACATTTGTCATGTGCTGGTTTTCACTCCGCCCGTGATTTGATTTATGCATCCTTTTTATTTTTTTTGTAATTCAGATTGCTTTTCGGAATTCCTTACTATTTGTCAATATTATTGTCTATTCCGCGTCATAATGCAAATGTTGAAAGAGTTTTTTCTTTAATAGGTCAACAATGGTCACAAGAACGCAACAAATTAAATGTCGATACTGTAGCCAAAATATTGGTTGTACATTTTAATTTTAAAAATTTGACTTGTAAAGAGTTTTGCAACTCAATTTTAAAAGAAAATAAGCTTTTAAAGCAGATGTCTGCGAATGAACCATATTAATTTCTTTATGTTACAATTAATTTAATGTTTATTTAGTTCATTAGTATTCTATTAAATTTTGTTTTTCATTGCAAATTGCAATAGTAGTTACCGCTAACTTCAATTGCCATGCAGTTATTGAAATAAGCCCGGCGTGTGTATACTGGGTCTTTAAAGGAACAGTCGAAATTTAAGACTCAAATTTCACTCTCATGAATAAAGCGCGGGCTTTGGATACCCTCCCTAAAAAATCTAGTTAGTAGTGGGGACTCAAGGTCCAATGGATGCCCGCGTCTGGCGATTGACTTGCAGAAGCGAGCGAGTGAAAGTTGCATCCGTTCCCTAAAAGGGTTAGTGTACACACGGCGTCAGTATTTTCGAAGGTTAGTGAATGGTATTATTTTTATCTTTCTCGTACTTTTTCAGTTTTTTCAAGGCTAAAATAAATTAATGTATACCGTTATAATTCATTGATGGATGCACGTTAGATGACATGGATAACGTGCACAGTAGTGGAATCGCGGCTTTATTTTTTCTTTTTTTTTTTTTTTTTTATATATAATTTTGTATAATACAATTTTCCTCCATTTTTTTTTATTATCTTTACTTTCTTGCTTTTTTTCGATTTTTAACAAAACCGAATAATCAAAACTATATAATAAAAACTCATTTTGTGCCAAATAATTACTATTCCGTTTATTATGACTTGCCTGTAAATACTCCCCATTTTCACGTGCTTTATTAATTCAACTTTTTGGAGCCGATGCCAATAAAATATTCATTTGAAAGCTCATAGTATAAGCTACAAAAGCCTAAAACCGTTTGCTATAATATTCTTTCATTGTAGAGTTAGGAATTTTTTTACAAAATTTTATTTTTCATGCTTTTTAGACTACTGGGCGATTTTTATTAATAACGGTTTTAAACTTTTGACTCTGGCAACTGCTAGGCCATGTAGTAGACATTCCAAAAAGTGACTCAAAATTTTTTGAGATTTTTTGGAAGCCTAGAAAACTTTGTAAACATGACCGTTCCTTGAAGGATCCAATGTACTCTTGAAAACTCCGTGCTCTTGAAAATATAGTGTAGACACGCCGGGTTAATATTGTAATGAATATTGAATGATTAATAATAATAAAAAAAAAAAATATTCATTTAATTTTATTATTGTTGTTTCAATAAAATTTAGGAAAATTTTATGGTAGGGTTGACCGGGGTAATTGTGAATAGATTTTCATGAGTTGAGATAAAAGCGTTGATTTAAGTATTTTTTATTTTATATATCACATTATGGTTGATTTATTTTTAATTCTACATTATTCAGGATGCACCACACAAATTTTGAGCAAATTCGTATGAAAAACAAAAATTTTATAAGCCATTCACATTTCCCCGGTGCGGTTTTGCAAATCTTATGAATTTCGGGGTAAAAGTGAATGCCATCAGAAAAATTATTTAGAATGGATTACAAGAGAAGTGTAGTACGTCAGAGTAAAGCCCAGCTCAAATTCTTCACGTTTCCTCCATTTTCAAATTTTTCATCATACTTTAGCGGTCACAATTTCTCTTTGTTTAATGCAAGTTACGCATACCTCAAATTTCTACAAAAAATCAAGGTTAAAGAAAAATAACAAAAATTGTAGGAACAAATTTATTACAAGCTAAAAATGATATTTTGATGATATTTTGTCATTTTATCATATAAAAATCAAAAAATTCCATGTATTCACACAAAAACAAGGAAAATAAAACTTTTTCAAGGAAATACATTTAGTTTACATGAATAAAAAACAATTTTTTTTTTGTATTGTTTGTACAACGGAAACTTGTACAATAAGGTCATCAGCACCTTCATCAACATTTTCAACTCTGAAAAGGACACTACTGAAATTTTTGACCGAATGGGGTCATTTGTGAATGACGTTCACAATTACCTCAGAATTTTAAAATCATGGGGTAATTGTGAATTGGTGATAAATTGTCCAATTTCTTTAGCAATTAATAAGGAACCCTCTCAGGGCTTAGACCACTTCTTTAAAAGTGCTTTTAACCATTTCTTACCTTTTAAAAAAGAAAATGTATTTAAAAAAATTTGTTTAAAGATTGGTAAGATACATAAAATTTTGCAAGGGTTTTTTCAAAATAAAAAAAAAAAAAATACTAATACTTGGAGAATTGTTATGAAATTTTAATAGCCTATTAAGAAAGGACAGAAAAACATATTAAGAGTTGATTTTTAACAATATTAGTGTTATTTTAGAAATTATAGGCGCCGTTCACAATTGCCTTAATTCACAATTACCCCGGTCAACTCTAATTGATAATAAGGCCTTGTTTTACTTTTAAAAAAATAGTCGTGTTATACTAAGACCAAAAAATGAAGGATGTCCGACTTTTTTATCCAAATGTTCGGCTAAACTGGCTGATCTGTCCGGCTTTTCGGCTTTAAGACCTGGCAACCCTAACGGTAGGGATGCCATTTTTTGTTGAAGAATACACCTTTTAGTGATATGGAAATAATATTAGAACCCACTTTGTAAGGCATCTCTTTCTACAGTAACAGTTAGCCTTGTATCAACATGTTACAATAATATTTGTTCGTATATGTTCAGTTTTTCATTCTTATAGAAATGTCAATCACTGTCAAAAAATTCGAGTGATTTTATAAAATAGAATTTAAAAATAATAATAATAAATACATTTAATTTGTTGTAATCTGTTACATTTCTATTAATATTATTTGTATTAGTAATATGAAACTATATTTCCAATTATTGTCATTGTCAATCAAAATTATTTTTACTTTATTTTTTGTGAAACAAAAAATAAATTTTTAATATTTAGTTTTAATTTCCGTTAATATACAGGGTGGAAAGTGAATAACTCTCGTCGTTTGCAGGGGTGACTCATAGTACCCTGTAGACACTAAAACCACAGGAATTTTTTCGAAATTAACAGTTTGAGAACATAGCAAATGAACTGGCTTCACGATATTTTCGAAGTTTTCTAAGTACGGTCCTGACTAAATTATGCATACACTTTTTTAGTACCAAAAGTATAAAATAATTTTGTTGAACAAAATTCAATAAAATTTTGTAAGCATTTTTACTTCTAATTACTATTTAATATACGTTGATTTTCAAAGAACAGAAAATTCATCTTAAAATATAAGATGGTCAGGTCGGATTAAAAAAAATTTTCTAGGAGCCCCTTTTTGTACCCATATATTGTATTAAATTTTCTCTGTTAAAAACATTTCTGGTTGAAATATATTGGCAAATATTAATTAAATGGGTGAGACCTACCCACTATTTTCGCAGCAAGACATATACTTTCCACCCGGTATATTTTCAATTATAACTTTTTAGCTACAGTGTGATTCGGTTTTATTTTTTTAAAATCATTTTTGTAGAGATATCATATTGTAAAACTATCTGGAAATATCTAAGCTTCTCAACTCATTTACTATATTTTTACTAAACGTACATGAAACATATCGAAAAATAATTTTTTCATCTTCAAATATTAAAAATGACTTTTTTTTTAATATTACATTTTTTAATAACTATCTTGTCCTATATATTAATATTATACATGTAGTCATTGTTAACAATTTTTAATATCATGTTTAATTAATTCTTTAGTTAAATAAAAAAATGCTTTTATAAAATAAAATTATTTACGTTCAGAATATTACATTTTTTTGAGAATAAAAGGACTAAAACTTCGGCATAATATACAAAAATTTTTTCAAAGAAAAAAGAAAAGAAAAAATTACTTTTTCATTACAATATTTTTTCTATTTGAAAAAGCTTGGATGAAAACTGTTTTTAACGTTAATTATTTTCTATTTAAATTTTCATTTATAGTAAATAGAGCTTATTACCAAGAAAAAACATATAATTTAGATATAATAACTGTTCTACCGGTTATTCTAAAATCACAGCAGTATTTGAATCAATTAATAGGTTAGTAGTTTATAATTTGAAGACGATTGCATTTGAGTTTGAGTCGTAAGTTACTAATAAAATGAAGTGTGAAAAATTAGTAGTGAAACAATATACTACTTAGTAAACAAATTTGATAGCGTTGTGAATATTTTCCGGCTAAATAAAGAAAAAGTTATCATCTAATATGTAAGTAAGAAAATGTATGAAAATCGAACACAAATTTCAATAATTTTTCTGTTCAGTCCATTTTACGGTGTGTATGAAAACTGGTTTACTTGCGCTGTCAGTTGTGCTTAACGAGACAGAAAGAGATAGCTACGTCTGCTTTAGCTTTTTACAGTGGCGCGTCGTGAACTAAAATTTGACCGGGGCTAATATATTTCGCACAATAAATATTTTTTTGGCTTCTTTTTTTTTATTTCTGTTAGTTTCCAGTTTTGTTTTTGATTAAAATAAAACAAGTTCAAAGCAAGTCAGTGCCATCGAGAGGGATATTTGAATTGTTTGTTGAATACCTTACTACTTTATACACTTTAAAATTATGGTACTTATATTGTTGAAATCAGTCCATTTTTCTTTTGGGGCTATGCGCCAGAAGCTCCACAGTATTCGATATGACCCATCTAACGGGACAAAAGGTATATTTACAAAGTAAAACAGATGTTTAAATCAATATGTTATTTGTGTAGCTGAATGTTAGGTACACTTATTATGACGACGAGAAACACCATCCGTACATGTCAGTGCATGTTATAAATAGTAGTAACTAAACGTTGGTTTTGACGCAGCCATCAGTGTGATTGCGACTCTTGACGAATGACGTGTTCTTACTGCATTCATAAACTTTAAATGTTAAAATGGAATCATCTTCTAAAGGTATGTCTCTACGTATGTAACTATACTATTATTTATTACAATACTATTATTTATACTATTATTACAACTAATTGGCTCCGTTAAACTAAAGTATATTAAGTTACTGTTAAAATACTAGTTTGTAATTAAAACAAAAATTATACTGCAAGGTGTAGCAAGAATTTCAAAACTATTTTAAACGTTACCTTAGTTATTGTACTGTACAATTAATATGTATTTAAAGTGCGGAGTCGTGCGGAGTCGTGCGGAGTTTGATAATTAAAGTATTTATTTTTACAGGTCGTCAAATAATCAGAGAAGAGCTTTTTGACATATGGCGTTCAACAAAGCTCATAGAGAGTTTATCGTGTTTGATTAAATAAGTAAATGAATGTATAATTCTTTATTTCTGTATTTTATAGCTCAAGTATCGATTAAAAAAGCAATAAATAAAAATTGAGTCAAATATAATAGTTGTTTATTTTTGTCTCGCTAAATTAGCTATATCAAATACTGTGAGCCCGAAAGAACTAGACGTCACCGGTATTTTAAACGTTTGGTGCATTTTTAAATAATGAAGGATATAATTTAAAAAAAAAGTTTTTTTTAGAATCGTCCTGTACAATAATTTGAGTTAGTTCAAATTTCTAAAATTCATTTATTGTTTTTTTTTTCTTTTTTTCGTCAAGAAAATAGACGGAAACACTGAAGAACATGAACTAACGCCGATTGTTGATGGTAGCATATTGTGTATGAAGTTGGTAGCGATTGTTTCATCGAGTTGAAACGAACGAAGTGAACGAGTTTTTAGAGGGGGACGGTGGCGACACAGAGTCGGAAAGGGACAACCGGCAAGATATTGTGAAACTTGATCTTATTTCCAGTTGTACATTTGAGTTATTAATATGTATTTGTGAGTAGTGTGTAACATATGGCTTTGATATACTTAAACTTTTTTAAGGATTCGTTCGAAAATTGACAATGAAAATAAATATATATCGCCCAGTAACGTTTATTGTATGTTTGATATGGTAGAAATCCGAAATTTTCCCGAAAAATTCTATTCGGTCAAGATTTACTCGATGATTCTGGCTCGGCCGTTTCCTTTTTTAACATAATTCGACGATTCACATTCAAATTTATCCAGGATACACAATCGTAAAAAGGACACCTAGGAAAGAGTACATAAAAAAACTGTTTCACGGGAATTTTTTTCTAATGTTACAGCTACATATCGTCAGTTAAGTAGGGAAGAGGCAGGCAAAATGAAAATAGTTGGCAAGATGGAATCTGATAATTGTAAATCTTTTTGTTCGTAATGAAAATTCACCCAAAAATATGCCGGTGTCTCTAAAATGATGTAAAAGTTTTAGTCTTTCTCAACAGTTGTACAAAAAATAGTATTTTATTAATATAAAAAATTTACACCACTACTACTTTAGTCTGTTACTGACTGCCGTGGTGTTCACGTCAAAATAAAAATCATGTTTTTTTAATCAACTCGTGAAATTTAAACAGAAAAAAATATGAAATGTGTCGTATTTAAGTGTAAAAATTCTATTGAATAAAAAATTTCTCAAAATAAAGGGATATCTTTCTTAAAATAAATAAATTTATTTTTAATTGTTGAATAGTTGTCAAATATGTCTGCCATCATAGTATATAGTGTATGTATGCGAAGTGCATATATTATCAAAATATATTACTAACACATTGGTATATTTGCGTCCATACATCGTGTGTTGTGATTGTATGTGTGCTGTGTTACGTCACCATTGATTACAGTGGGAACCGTTTGGTAAAGATTCTAGTTTGACCCCTTGCACCTAATACTACTTACAAGGAATGTTACGGAAGTGTACCCCTGCGATTTTGTTCATTTTAAGATATATAGTAGTACTTGACAAAGTTACAAACATATTTTAATTATACGTGCCCAATCCCATATTTCGGGGGTAAAACACCCCTTCAAAAATTTCCTGAAAAATCATATTTTGGTATTTTTCCCATACTAGCCCTTAAGCAATTTTGATGAAAAGTGGTCAAAAAATTTAGACTGAGGTTACATTACTATAGAATTTTTTTCATTGGGGTCACTTAATTCTTAAGGGGTGAAACACCCCTAAGAGTGGATTTTTAAAAAAATTTTTAGGGAAATCATAGCTCAAATTCTTTAAAATTCTGTAAAAGGCTACAAGTTATTAGTTAATAAATAATACGTGTTACCCATTGTAGTGGCCCGGCGTAACTGGGGGGTTATGGGGGGCTCTATATGAGAACGAAATTTTTACCAAAAATTAAATATTTTGGGTTTTCCTCACTATAAAATTTATAAAATAGCAAAAATAAGGTTAACTGGCAAACTCGCTGACTTGAAATAGATAGTGCTGAAACACTGAAATGGCATTATGAAAAAAAATTTTGGATTGTAGCTTGTAGTTAAATGTGATAAATTATGAAATAGTGGAAGAATATACAAGTAAAAACATAAATTAAGTTTTATTTATTATTTTGAGTAGATGTTGAATAGTGGTATAGTGAACAGACGTTAAATTGCTTCAGTATGCCTGTATTTTACAATGTATTTATAAAATATTATAGAAGTATTAAAAAATGTTAATTAGAATTGTGGATGATATAATTTTCGCAGTAATGACATTCTTCAAAGAAGTGTTTTAAGCAGAGCGATTTAGGCTTTTTACAGAATTTTAAAGAATTTGAGCTATAACTTCCCTAAAAAATTTTTTAAAAACCCACTCTTAGGGTGTGTTACACCCCTTAAAAATTAAGTGACCCCAATGAAAAAAATTCTGTAGTAATGTAACCTCAGTCTAAATATTTTGACTACTTTTCATCAAAATTTCTTAAGGGCTAGTATGGGAAAAATACCAAAATATGATTTTTCAGGAAATTTTTGAAGGGGTGTTTTACCCCCTAAATATGGGATTGGGCACGTATAATTAAAATATGTTTATTACTTTGTCAAGTACTACAATATATCTTAAAATGAACAAAATCGCAGGGGTACACTTCCGTAACATTCCTTGTTAGTGTATGTTTTGACTCAATAGACCCGCTTTTGTATACGCGCCTTTCATTGAAAAAAATTTTTTATTTTGATTTAACAGAACAATTTCTTTTAATAGTGTTAAAGGAATATTCTTTTACCACTATTGAAACAAATCATTTCTTCGTATATGAAAAATTGAAACCTCGACCAAATTTCGAATTTGGCGGGTAACTCAACGTTGAAACATATCCGATTACATTTATTTAACAACGTAAGTAAAATTGAATAAAAATGGCAAATGAGAAATGTCGGATGGCGCGGGTTTCAATTCCCCAATTGTATTTTGTTTTGTATTACAATTTTCGTTTTTTTTTTCTTTTTTTTTTATTCTGTTTACTTTTATTAAAACGGAAGTGTTCATATAATAGCAAGTGATATTTATACACTGTCTCACACTGACTTTACACCAACGTTTACATTGTGCCCGTTATTGATTTAAATGTTCTCAAATTGTTTACATCGATTGTTTATTCACCAATTTGTCCATTTGGCGTTTGCTGATACATTTGAAGAGGTTTATTATTATTAAAAAAAAATTATTTACCCAGTGAACATTTTTCTGTAAATTTTATGTCAAAGTGACAGAACTGAAAGTCACCTGTTACATAAAATATGAGTCACATATGACTCACATGTAACTTACAATTTCCCACTTATAAACGTAACAATGTGACGTAACATTGTTATGTTCTTGTTACGTTTCAGGAAAATATAACTTTGATGTTACCTTATAGATAAAAATACGCCTTACGCCTTCTTTTGCAATAAGCAAATTCAAAATTCCCCTTTTTTGTTTCTTATTAACATTACATCACATATTACCAACTTTGTTCATATACATACACCTAAATTATTACTGTTTTTTTTTTCTTTTTTTTTTGTTGACTGTTACAGGATTCGAACCGTTATCCAAGCTGAAGCATCATTTAAATTATCGACAGTCTTAACCACTAGACCAAACTGACTTATTTATTCTCATCGTTATATATTAATATATATCACAAAATAGTAAATAAAGCCTTACAAGAATTTTCATAAGAGTTTAATTTTTAAATTAATAACAAAATTAACTGTTTTAACGACGTATTAACGTTTTTTTAATGAAATGTCACAATCATGACTCTTTTGTTATGTTTTTGTGACATGTCAATATTAATAAAACATTTCACTTGTCACTTTTGTGAAATGTTTTGTTACCATATTAATTTTAATTGTATCAATTCGCGAGGAGTTATCAATTTAAAGATACCTGTAGTTAATACGTCACAAAAACATAACATAAGAGTACTGTTGTGACGTTTTGTTCAAAGTAACATTGTTAGGTCATCGGGACATAACAAAAGAGTTATGATTGTGACATTTCAATAAAGTAACGTTGATACGTCACAAAAACATAACATAAGAGTCAGTTCTGTGAGGTTTTATTAAAGTAACATTGTTAGGTTGCGAAGACATAACATAAAAGTCACACTGTGACGTTTTATCGAAGCAACCTTGATACATCATCTAAACGTAACATAGCAGTCACAAATGTGACATTTTATTACAGTCACAATGGCACGTAACTGTTACGTAACGTACAGGTACCAATTAGGGATATAACGTAAAACTCTAATTTTATATAATTGTTATGTCACCCATAAGTCAAAAAAGTTGCGTAACTTGTTATTTCCTTGTTACATCACATTTACATTCTATGTTCACTGGGTAACTATCAGAATCTGAACATTTCGGTAAAATTAGTTTTCCATTAATCTCACACTTTCAAGATTGTTAACCCATAACACATTTTAAATTATCTTTTAGTACATATACTGAATATATAAAATGTTAAATTTTTTTTTAAACGCTGTTAATGCTCTACATCATTTTGGAAAAAAAAATTGTGTTTGTTTTTACTGGCTTTAATAATGTATTAATATCTCTAGATCTAGAGTGATATTCAAAAGCAATTATGACTGGGGTAATATTATTAAAAAAAATTTGAACCTGGTTTCCAAAATGACTTTGAGCGCTTGAAAACGTTTAAAAATGCCGCTCCACAACGTATAGTATTATGGGTCTCAGCTTGGTCGATAACTTTTGTTAGTCAGTCAGTCAGTTATATTTCCACAAATGAATTACAGATGGCGTTAATGATAGGTATAAACACACGAAACGTTAAACAAGTTTGATTTTTTCATAAATTTTTAATTTTTTTTTTTTTAAACTGGTACCATTTAGCAGTAAATCAATATTTTTTAATAATCTTGTGTACTGAAAAAAAAAAAACACTTTTTATTTTCTGGTTGCCCACTATGAACCTTTTCGAAAAAAACGTCTGTCTTCGACCTGCGCCCACGCTGCCATTTTATTTTGTAAATCGCAGACATTTTTTTTTGTATACCTCAGATTACGTATAGTACACTCTAAGAAGTTTTATATTAATTGCGTTATTCGTTACGGAGGAAAAAAATTCCTGAATAAAACCATTTCTGACATTTCAGTGATGTAATGCCTTAAGGGGGACCACTAGTGTGACATTTTGAAAAAATTGGAAATTTTTTTTTTGCATGTTTCAATAGTCTATACCTTTAAAAATAACATACTACAATTTCAAGTGCATATCTCGAATAGTTTTTGAGTTACAGCCATCCGAATAGCGGATTCTGATTTTCATTGTCAACTTTGAGGTATTGAGAAATGTATGAAGATTGATAGTTCGGGAGTTTCTGGACGTGGCTGCCAGTCACATGTTGTGGAGCAGCTAACCCTGGCACATTTAAACGACGTATCTAGTTTCACTATTTAATACGTCGTAAATAATTTTAGTAAAAATTCTCAGTGATTAAAACTAAAATGTAAAGTAAAGAAAAACTATATTTTTCAAATTTGCTGCAGTTATAACTCGAAGACAAATTATCCGGTCGATTTGATTCTTATTGCAGCTTCTTTTATATAATATGTTTCTTCGTTCCATGAACCTCCAGTTTTCCGATCGAATAAAATATGTAAATTTTGCCGACCAAAAATCATCAAATTTTCGCGCAAAATTTGAAACTTTTTTTTTTTCGATTTCAGGCACTGTGAAGGTCGCTAGCACTGCAGCAGTGGGGAAACTTTTTTTTCGGAGCCTTGGGGAATCGCGAATAACTCACTGAATTTTCAATTTCTTTTGGTCCAAAAATTTTATCATGAATTTATTATATATCAACGAATATATTCTTAACTCCTTTAGCGGCTATCCCGAGCACAGCTCGTCATATGAATTATACAACTTGAATGACTCTCCCGACCTGAACTCGCCTCGTGTTGGTAATATTGTAAGATGCTGTCATCTGCTATCGTAAAAGCATTACTAAAGCAAAAATTATCGAATGGGTAGGCCATATAATTATGTGATTAAAGTAAGTATTTTCAAAAATCATTTTATTTGGTTAGTTTTACATGAGCTGCTAAAGGGGTTAAAATACTAAAACATTCCAGACAGTAGTTTTCTTTAAAAAAAATTCCCAAAAATCACCTTTTTTCCAGGCGGTCACACTAGTGGTCGCCCTTAAACTTTATTAATTTATTTTTAGTAAAAAGTAATAAAGTGAAAACGTTTTCATATTTTTTTGAAATTTTAAACGTTTATTTCGACCAATCTTTCATCTTTTACATTTAAAATATTCAGTTGTACGTTGTAACTGCAATTATTCGGCTCGAGACAGTATTGATTCAATTATTGTTTATTTACAAACAATTAAAATACATAATTCAATTGAAAATCCACTTAGAACTTTATCGTAATAGTAAGCAGTGAGAGAATTTCAATTTTCTTGATATTCGATTGCGGTTGACCGTTATTCAAACTTCGAACACATAGAAAGTTCATCGAAACATCGATTCCGTAACCCAGACCACCGTATCAAAGTGTAATTAGTTATTAAATCATACATCTGTACAATAATCAATTAGTGGCTGGCTAATCGTGATCATCTTTTTGTCAAGTTTGTAAAGTCGACAATTACCATATTATTCAAACATTGTTGAAAAATTTTTGTAGTGCTTAATTAAGCGTTAAGGATTAAATATTTTATACATTTAACCGTTCATCTCGTAGCGGTTTAATGATAGTGCTACTTCACACAAGCACCAAGAGTATCATCGGGAACACTTGAATGATGAAATCACTTCAAAGATATATGTACAATTCATCAAAATGTTATCTAGATTTTAACAATATAAGATATTAAGGTGGTTAGCGTGTTAGAATATTATAAAGATTGATGATTTTTGTGATTTTTTTTAGTATATAAAGGGGTCTTCTAGTCTAGAGAACCAAAATTTCGACTTTTTTTTTTAGGAATTATAAGAAAAAATATTAATGTTTTTACCATGCATTTATTTTACTGTCATATTTATCGATATTTTAAAAATATATAATAAAAATTTTATACGAAAAATTAAAATTCAAGGGATTCTAGTTTATGAAGATTGTAATTCTAGCAGGAACTACATTGCAAAAAAAAAATTTTAATCTAAAATGGCGTCCGTTTGTAAAGAAAATACTTTACGTAAATGGTTACGAATTAAAAAAATACAATTATATTTTAATTTATGATATTTATTGTTAGAAAGGACTATTTATTTTTGAAATTTATTAATCTTAATATTTTATTAACAAAATTTAAAAAAAAAAATAACAATAATTTTTGCAGTCGGAATCGAACCCGTGCACTCTAGTTGCCAGTCTAACACGTTGTCAACTGCGCTATATAATCGTTGATTTAAGGGGGACCACTAGTGTGATATTTTGAAAAAATTGTAAAATTTTTTTGGCATGTTTTGATAGTTTATACCTTTAAAAATAACATACTAAAATTGCAAATGCGTATCTGAAATAGTTTTTGAGTTAGAGCCATCTGAAGAGCGATTTCTGATTTTCATTGTTAACTTTGAGGTATTGAAAAATGTATGAAGGTTGATAGTTCGGGAGTTTCTGGACGTGGCTACCAGTCACATGTTGTGGAGAAGCTAAACCCCGGCACATTTAAACGACTTATCTAGTTTTACTATGGCCGTTATAGTGAGTACATAATAAATAATTTTAGTAAAAATTCTCAGTGACTAAAACTAAAAGATAAGGTAAAGAAAAACTACATTTTCAAATTTGCTGCAGTTATAAGTGTAAGTTCTTATTGCAGCTTCTTTTATATACGTTTCTTCGTGCCATGAACCTCCAGTTTTTCGATCGAATAAAAAATGTAATTTTTGCAGGCCAAAAATCAACAAATTTTCGCGCAAAATTTGAAACTTTTTTTTAAAGACTCCGCCATTTTAATAAATTTCAACTTTTTTTTTCGATTGAGGTTCACGGCACGGGCAATACTTTCTAGTTTAATAGGCTTTTTGGTTTTTTTGATTTCAAGCACTGTGAAGGTCGCTGTCACTGCAGCAGTGGGGGAACTATTTTTTTTTTTTTTTTTTTTTTTGGAGCCCTGGAAGATCTCGAATAACTCACTGAATTTTCAATTGTTTTGTCCAAAAATTTTATCTTTAATTTATTATATATCAACCTTAAGATATTAAAATATTCCATACAGTAATTTTCTTTAAAAAAATTCCCAAAAATCACCTTTTTTCAGGCGGTCACACTAGTGGTCCCCCTTAACATACAAATATCTCATATATAAACATTCAGTAAATGAAGCTAGAATTTTGAAAGCGTTTCGCTTGAAATTGGCTGTCCAATGGGTTTTTATATTTTCCCAATTGATTAATCTTCGGAGGGACTATAATCCTGCAAAATCCGATCCCGAAGTCAATTTCCCAGGTCGTGCCCTCTCCTTGTGAGCTACGATTTTGTAGATTATATATGATTTTTAATTTTATTTTTGAGTCTCTTGCAGCTGTGTTTCATTTAATGCGACGAAGCCAAATTTGTTCACAATAATGTTTCTTCTAATGCGTATGAATATTATAATATAGTCGTTTAAATTTGAACCACTTTTGTGTAATAATTTACCCATCGGCAAAATTCACCTTCTAAGAAATGCAAAGTAAAATATTCACAGCTACCACGAATATTATGTATATATTAACCCGATCTATAATGTTTATAGAATACACAAGAGGTTAATTATATTCACAAAAATATCATCAATTGGTCAAACTTTTTTTTATGATAAAAGAAAACATAATTATCGGAAAATTTTTAATTAATTGGAAAATTTTTTAATCAAATTTCAATTTTTTTTACGGAAATAATTAGCGAAGTAACGTTAAAGCACATCTATTGAAATAAGAGATAAAAAACAATTTTATATTTTTATACATATATTGAACGTCGTAAATTCCTAGTATTTTTCAAAAATATTCATATAAATGGGAAAAAAATTCAAAATTAATAAATTTTGTTATTATTTATTTTGGAAAGTGTACACTTTTTATTATTTTCATCAGACGGAATACAAATATACATGAAGAAAATATATACAGGCGATTTTTGTGGTGACGAATTCGAGAAATACTGTTTCACTAGTGTTTTAATTTAGTTCCCGAGACGTTCACTGCGGCTTCAAGACTTCAGCATTCAATTCCAATGGGTCAAACTAGAATGTCTACCAAACTGTGCCCACTGTAATCAATGGGTGACGTAACACAGTACACATACGATCAAAACACACGATGTATGGACACGAATATACCAATGTGTTAGTAATATATTTTGATGATGATATATGCAGTTCGCATACATATACTATATACTATGATGGCCGACCTATTTGACAACTAATCAACAATTAAAAATAAATTTATTTATTTTAAGAAAGATATCCCTTTATTTTGAGAAATTTATTATTCAATAGAATTTTTACACTTAAATACGACACACTTCATATTTTTTTTCTGTTTAAATTTCACGAGTTGATTAACAAAACATGATTTTTATTTTGACGTGAACACCACGGCAGTCAGTAACAGACTAAAGCAGTAGTAGTGTAAATTGCTACTTATTGTAACTTTAAGATTTCACTTTTTTTATATGTAGACTCGATCTGTCTCATCTGTGTACATTTCGAATCGAATTCACTTTTGACGAGATCTATCAATTTAATCGTCCTGACCGTCTTTGCCTATTGGAGGTGACTACAGTACCAATCATTGGAAACAAAAATATCACAACGAATGTATTTGTAGTGTACTCACTTATTTATAGTCTTTTATACAGGGTGTAAAATAAATAACTCTCGTCCTTTTGTGGGGTGACTCATCGCACCATCTAGACACTAAAACCGCAGGAATTTTTTCGGAATTAACAGTCGCGTCACCCCTCAAAAGGATAAGAGTAATTTCCTTTACATCCTGTATATATATATATATATATATATATATATATATATATATATATATAACTCTTATCCTTTTGAGGGGTGACGCGACTGTTAATTCCGAAAAAATTCTTGCGGTTTTAGTGTCTACAGGCTGCTATGAGTCACCCCACAAAAGGACGAGAGTTATTTGTTTTACACCCTGTATACAAAACTATGACAATATGATTTCGGTAAGCGTACCTCAAGTCTCGATCCGAAAATCCCTTTGTGCCATGAAACGTTCCTAAGAGACGACCCAATCAAAAGGATACCATAAACCAAAAAGAAACAAAAATCAGCTTGTATATACGAATGTATTTAGTTTTGTTGACATTCTAAATATTTATGTTTATTTAAATTTTTGATATATATGCTTTCAAATATTATGCTCACCTTTGATAAATAAATGTTTACACGGATTTTGCGTATTTATACATTTTTTTGGAATAATTCAAAGTGTTTAAACCAAATTCAAATATTTAATAGATGCATAAAAAGTTTCGACTACATAGAACTACTACGAAACTTTTTGTCCTGCTTTACCAAAGTGGTAGAAAACTTTGAGTACGAATTGATTATAAATCCTAACTCTAACGAACGAATCAAATATTCCCTAACAGAGTTGTGATTTACAATGTTATCGCTTTATTGAAATAATGTACATCTGTTCTGACATACATATACATATAAATATAGGTGGTAATCATGGAACACTGGAAGGAATACAACTATCTCTTTTCTGCAATCACTTATGGGCAAGTATGTGCATTTTACAGAACTATGTTGTCATTCACTTAGTAGCTACCAATGGGTGTGTTTCAATTGTTGTGATATTGTTGCCGTTGTGTTGACACGGTAGACGTGGTATACGTACATGATAGTACCACATACATATTATCTATATGCGTATGCAAGACACCAATACACACAACCATCTATCGCACTACCACACACAACTCCGCGTGCACATATATAACATAGTGGGGGGTTATTTTCTATCCTTTATCGTTACACTGGTTTCAGTAGTATAGAGATACTACCGTTCGTTCTGTAATATTCTGTGGTGGTAATAAAGAGACCAGTTAACTTGAAACTTTGTGTAGAAATAGCTAGGGAGCGACGAAAGATATAGACTACATTTTACTCCAGAGAAACATCTGATTCTAGTTCGGCTCAGACTTTAACCGCCCAGGCAATAAATTTGGAATTTTGTAGAGTGTTAATTAAGGAAACGTAGGCTACTTCTTATAATGGAAAAGCGTCCCATTTCCGAGTGAAAGTACATTTAAAACGAAAAAATGAATTTACGCAGTTGGACAGTTGACTTTACATTATAAGCCATTACCGCCGATTTATCGTAAGCGACACTTTTATCGAAATTGAGATTTTTATTGGAAGCAACATTTTAAATTGTAACGGACCAAGCAGTGTTAACGTTTTCCTCCAAAATTCGTTAATTGACGAGTTATAGCAACTGCTTAGTTTATCGTTAATACAACACATTTTCACATTTTAGCGTAACCGACATTAACCATCTTTATCGTAAGGTTAATAAAATAATAGGAATTGTTTGTTGGGAGAAGCTGTTTTGCACAATTAGGAACGTCGGTACAAAATCTTTCTCAATTTCCTTCGATAACTAGGACCAGTCTTCTTGAAAAACACTAATTTTATAAACTAAGTGCAACACGTTTAATTATAACTTTATTTAAACCATAATTTATTTTAATATACTTGCAATAAATTAATTTTGATAGAAATACATTTAAATCAGCTTTTAACATTCTCAGAATACAAAAACTTGTAAAAATGTCTGTTGTTTACTAATTTCTATTGTTTTTATCTCTTGGGCAACTTAAAAAATACACGTAAGTTATATAGTGTGCTTATTTTATTTTAAATATAGAATATTATAATTTACAAAGTAGTGTGATATATTTGAACAACAAAATTATTAAATTTAAATATGGAATTAATACAAATACAAAATACATTGTATGATAAGAAACCATTAAACTATTAAATTTATTAAAAAGAAAAACTGTTATAAATATTAATTTTGCTGAAGGACTGAACAGGAATAATACGCTCAGGCGTAATAGAATTAAGACAGCAGAAATATTGCAAACGCCATACAAATATTTAAAAATAAATCCTTCTCCTGTAAAATTTGATATCTGTCGGTTACACTAAAACGTTGGTAATGGCTCGATATTGCTTACAGACAGAACGAAGATATAGACTACTTTTTACCGTGTGTAAATATCTAATTACCGTGAAAAAATTTATTTAAATTTCAACTTGATGTCATAATTTTAAATACCACGCGAACGAAGCCGAGTAAAAGTTAATGTTTAATAAGAGTTTAAAAAATTTCAAGAGTCATTCTATATTTTATTCGCAGATAACATTAAATTTCAAATTATATTCGAATCAGCGAAAAGCAGAACGGACAACGAAACGAATTTTTGCACTTGAAAAAAAAAGTCAAACGAAAACAGAAAAATTATTATGAAAAAAAGCGAATGGTTCAGCATAGATAAAGATAACAGGAGTTAAAATGTAGGCCAGTGTATGGAGTAGAGGTCAGATAAATAGTATTAGTGGACAAACTGAATGTAATATATTTTCTTCACTAAATAAATGGAAAATCAACCTCTTTCGAAAATTTTCTATCATCATATTTCGGTTGGACGCATGCGTACACTGACCGTGTGTATCACAATATCATTTTGACTTTATCGTTTATTTTATTTTCGTCTCCCTACAAAAATTACCAGACTTTTCAAAAAGTAAGTACACTAGAAATGGTTTCCAAAAATTTACAAAGAAACTAAAAATTTCTAAATTGATGATGCCATTGTGTCAAATCAAAATTTTCAAACGGCAGTATCAGAAATTTCTTCAAATATTTTGCCGAACCAACGCCAAAATTTTAATCGAGACATGAATTTGGATACATAAGCTAGATTTGTTAGATTGAAGAAACCTTTTTTAGTTACGACCCGGTAAAATCACGGATAATTTTGTGCGGGCTGATCACATGTAGGATGGCATAGTATCTAGTATCAGTTTTCTAACTTACATTTTTATATTTAATATGAAAAATGGTTTTCCAATCACTTGGACGACCATGTAATTCAAATAAATATCAACACTTTCTTAAGCATTACAGAAATGTTTAAAAGCCATTTTTTTTTTAATCTTAATTAGAATTATTGTATCCTAGAACGTTTAGTCGTGTAATATGAAATGTCGTTTTCCGACCATTTAACCCCGCCATTTTCTTTATCCGAACAAAAAGGCTGTGCCGTATTGTGCTAGTCGTGTGCTATCATGTGCCATAAGTAAAAAAGCCAAACCCCAATAATTGTTTTTTTACAGCCAAAAACTATTTTTGAGGCTGAAGTTAACCCTGCCTAGAGATGGGATTCTACCCGGAATTTTTCCAGGAAAATTCCCAAAGTGGGTAAAAACGGGGTAAATTCCTGAAAAGTGGGTATTTATTTTAATTTACTATTTATCGTAATATTTTGAAATTAAACTATCAAAACCGCTGTTTCATAAAGAATATTTGCTAAACGTAAGTAATTAATTTTCAGACTACATAAATACTAATTAATATACAGCGTTATTATACAATTTTTGTTCGACAGTTTTTCTCTAGACAATTTATTTTCGTCGCTAGTTGTACAATACGTGTTTCATTTTTCGGTGCCAATTTTCTGGGCCTACCACGACAGTTTTTTCCATAGTTTTCGCCCCTTTGGATTATGTTTTAAGTACTACAATTTCCGAAACGTCGAAATTTTAGCTCGATTCTCACTTGTCAATACTGAACTTCATGGCATTTTGATTTTTTTTTTTAAATGTAGATATTTCTCTGAAATTTGAACACATTGAGTTATAAATTTAAATTAATTGCTAACTTCGCTGAAAAGCCATCAGTTGATCCGACATAATATGTATGCATGTATTTTTAAATTTAAAGATAAATAAACATTCAATATGTATTGAAGTGGTTTTATGATAATAATAATTTAAATAACTTTGTTTTAAAATTACATTGTTCATTTTTAGTTTCATCATGTCTTAATGATAACATCTGTAATGTTATTTAATAATTTGCATAAGACTGATTATCATTTACAACATAATAATGACAAAAAATTTGATTTTGTATTGATACTTATTTATTTTTAATGTTAATTTGTATATTTTGTACCTTTATCATTTGAAATAAATGGTCTTACATCAACATTATATTATTTAAACCTCCACGCACAATTATAACAAATATACAGAGATCTAATTGAAAACACATTTGCAAAACTAAGTAATCGTTTTTACCCAGATTTCGGGAATTTTCCCGGTAAAATACGCAATAAATACCCAATTGGGAATTTTCCCGTCGCCCATCTCTAACCCTGCCTTTCAACATTTTTCATTCAGATATCATTCTGCGGACCGGTGAAAAGATAATTTAGATATTTTCGTAGTTTTTGATATGTATGCTAAATTTAATACTATAATTTTAACCGAAACATCAGTAAAGCTCTCGCGTACTTGTACTTGTGGCCCCCAATTATTTTGCACGTCCTGTACAAACACACTTTATGTTGATGATGCTAAGTTTATTATATTTTGTGATAGTACTAAATATTATACGAGATGTATTATTGAACAGGAGGCTTGTGAATCCCGGTTGAGCCCCCATCGCATTCCACCGATGATACCGCGGCATGTTCTATATCGTTGTTCCAGCCCGCCATTCTATTCATCAGTGAAAACGAACAAAGCGAGACACTGTACAAAAAAACAACACAAGCACAAGCAGACCGAGCATAACTTTTTTTAAAAAAGACATATATATATACACGAAGACGTATTCATTTTTTTATTGTTAAATTGTTTCGAACTTATCTTTTTTAATATTATTGTCAGTTTCTTTTTGTCAAAAAAAAAATTTGTAACATTTTTTCAGTAGCGTACGTACGTATATCGTTTCAGTGTGGCCATAACTGTTGTTGTCAGTAAAACATAAATTTTTAAACAGTTTCATATTTTATGGGACGTGTGTTGATATAGGCGCACATCTGACAATATAATATCGTTGTATAATGAGAATTAAACAATTTTCTGTTGAGTATCATTTAGAAGAGAAAAAAAGTTATGATTTATCAAAGTTTTTTTTTTTTTTAATGTAGCATATAATATTTTTTTTTTTTGGAAATTACTTTATGATATCGTAAAATTATAATTGTTTTTGACTCGTTTTTTTTATGGGATTGTGTGGTGTTATAAAAATAAATAAAATAATTTTGTGAAATATAAAGTGACTTTTTAGGCTTCACGTTATGGCAGTTTTAATTTTCAACTGTTCATTTTTGGTAAATATCTTGTAAACGGGTGGTATTACGAAAAAAATATAAGAAACCTTTTTCACAGAAAATTTAATTATTTGGCTTTTTTTATTTGCAATTTTTTTTTATCTAAAATAAATATTTTAAAAGTTATATCAATTTAAAATTTATTTATTTATTAACACGTTCATTGCCAAGCTAAAAATATAGACTGTGAGATATATAAATATTTTATGTTAAATAAGTAGGTTCTTATATTTGTCACGCGATATCGCGTGACTGGCCATATAGTAAAGTAGCCGTATCATACGATATCGCGGGATCGGCAATGAACGTGTCAATCTCCGCGAGAGGTTTATCCGGGCAACCCTTTTGTCACAATTTTTTTATGAAAATACCCCAATCGTTCTGAGATCGTTTCTCAAACTGCCAAGATTCATTTTCACTTTTTGCAATTTGCCGGTTTTTTCTGGCTAATTCTAATCTATACTGATATAAATGCAGAAGTGGATTTGTCTGTTTTTTTCACTTCTGCGCCCCAACAGTATAACCAATTGACCTACATAGCGAGGAAAAAAAACGAAGAAGTGTATAGGCTACGTTTCATCCCGGAAGAACATCTGATACCCGTGGAAAAATATATTTAAAGCGTTTTTAGGTGCCAACCGCTTAACCAATCGACTTGGAGCTTGACTCAGTGAAAGCTACGATGATCTAGAAGGATATGGGCTACGCTTTGCCACACGGGAAATATAAGAAAGAATGAAAAAGACGTAGAGTAAAAGTTTTGATTAAAACGAAACAATGAAATTACGACAGTTTGTTCCAATTTCGCATATTGTTAGCAAGAAGGATACAGACTTGGCATCATTATTTTAAATACCACATAGACGAAGCCGTAACTAAACTAATTGAAAAATAAACGTGACATGCCCCTTGGGGTATAATCTAAAGACGGAAGTCGTTAGCGCAAAATAAATTTTTTGGGTAAATATTACTGGGTCTTAGGCAATGCTTAAAGAGTGGTTACGTATTTTTGAAATCTGAAAACAATTTTACTGTGTAAATCGACATTTTTAATAGAAGTGCTATACTTTTGATTGTCTCACTTTCGCCACAGAACTGGAAGTATGTCATATTTCGCACGGTAGTGTGAATTTAAATAAATGTGTATTTAATTTTCGCTAGAAAAAAAATTATATAAATGCCATTCTTGACATTTCTTTTGTTTTTATTGTCAATTTAAACGCAATTTCATATAATATTTATTTTGTAAATTCAAAAAAATAAATGACAAATGAGAAAAAAAAACGGGTAAGTTGTAGAACATAAATGTAAAAGCAGGAAAATTCACAAACGCAAAGCGGAATAACGTGTTCGCCGTGAAAAACACAACAGATAAATAATTTAAATTGGGGAAACCAATGCGTACGGATAGGTTAAAACACTTTGGTATAATGAAAGCAATAACATTATAACAGCCAATTATTTTTAAATATTAATTAGTGAAGAAATGTTTTATAGATGGTTTTTCAAGATATTTTCTTTTGTACCAACCAAATTTAAAACAATCCAAACACAAATACTCTATCTGTCCGAAAAAGATTTTATCCTCGTAATGCATCTTTTCTGCGATTTAACTGGTAGAAATGTCTAGGTCCTTCTAATAAGCAAATTTTCATGGTTACCCACTGCTCCAATTGCTCCTTAAATATTCGCTAACATTCTATTTAAATCCAGTAAATCAATTTTTCATTAGCTGTACTGTTGCAAGAGTACTGGCCCTAAAACGGATCCTTGTGGTACGCCTGATACTTTATTTAGAAGTAAACATGAATTTAGAACATATATGTAACAATTACGCCCTTATTGAATGAGAATAACTTCGTCATCTATTATGTTGATTAGATAACATAATTAAGTCAGATGAACATTTTTAATTAAGGTCTTGTTTCCCTTAATAAAATTAATTACACCAGTTTATACAAGTCGTCTTAAAAATAAATATTTGATATTTCTACATTTTGTTTACTGATACAATTTTCTGCCACCTTCACTGTATTCTTTGTACGCCTTCGTACTGTTCTTAACAGAAAGTGTTCAGTTTTTCATATTTTATATTTAGGCAATTTTATTGTGTTTGTATTTGTGTTTGTAGAGCCGAAACATTGTTTAAAATACATTTTTAATATTCTAGTATTAGTAAACAGGCGCTTGGTCGAATATATTTTCTTGAAAGCGGACTAAAAGTACTAGCGTCGGCTCAATCAAGGCAATGAACTGATGTCGATTTTATAACTTAAAGTGAAAGTGGTAGGGTATGGGGTCACTTGGCAACGCAATATAATTGCTTATATACAATCTGATTAAAAAGCTTGGTTGAACAGCCCTGTTCAGTTAAACAGACCTGTTTTAGAAAGATGAACTGCCCAGATCAACTTGACCGCTACCCAGTATAGACAATGGTTTTCTTATTGGCCCCAAAATATAAGCAATTACTTTGCGATGCCAAATGGTCCCATACCTATTGAACATTTCCGTAGGTACGTTGAATTCTTTCAGTTAGTAAAATATTTAAAGATATACCTTTAATTATCAGATATCAGACTGTTGTAGATATTTTAAATAACGTTTGTGGCAAAAAGAAGCCATGATCAGGTTCTCTTCAACACAATCGATAATTACGTTAATCGATTATACTTTCATGTTTCGAATATATGTAATTTTATTTTATTTTACAAAACTCCAGTGGCATGATTATTCACATATACCGTTGTAAATTAAAAATCACAAAGTGATTGAAAAAATTATCCGAATCGGTCGGGAATCGAACCCCGGATCTCCCGGTAACTAGCCAGGCGTGTTCACCATTACACCAACGACCCTGTGCTTCGACAGCCGCCCGATACAGAAATCATTCAATCAACTATATATACTGGTACTCTCTCTAATGCAAGAAACAGTTACAATTTTTCAATTTCAAATATTATCGAGTGCTTGTGAAACATTACTACGTATGACAAACTTTTGTTTGCATTTCAACACACGCAGTATTCATATGTTCACTTATCGTTCAGTTAAACTGAAACTTTAAGCACTCGATTTCTTTGGTATAGTATGACCAAAAACCACATGTAAATTAAAAATCACAAAGCGACTGAAAAAATTGTCCGAATCGGTCGGGAATCGAACCCCGGATCTCCCGGTAACTAGCCAGGCGTGTTCACCATTACACCAACGACCCTGTGCTTTGATAGCCGCCCGATACAGAAATCATTCAATCAACTATGTGTATTAGTACTCTCTCTAATGCGAGAAACAGTTACAATTTTTCAATTTCAAATAATTTTTTCCATCTGAACGATAACTGGACATATGAATACACCGTGTATTGAAATGCAAACAAAAGTTTGTCATACGTAATAATGTTTCACAAGCACTCGATAATAATATTTGAAATTGAAAAACATATACCGTTGATTGGAAATTTAATGCAGAAAATTCAAAATACTAGTGGAAATGCATGTAAAAATTATATTTCTAGATAAGTTGTGGTTGACTTTCAGGAACTGGTAGCTTCTACCTTTCTAATATGTTACCGCACATATTTCCACGAATTTTCAAAATATTCCGCCACTGTTATGTAGCATCATTAAGTTTAATGTTCTCGAAACATCAACAACAAAGTCAATGATATGTGTAGCTACGTTGTCGAACGTTATCGCGAACAGCAATTATTTCGAAAATCAGCCCGAAGCCAAATACATCAACGATTATTGTTGCATATATTACAGTGTTATGTAACGCAGTCTTAACAATTAATATTTAAGTAAAATATCTGCTATTGAAAAGCAAGCGGTGAGGTAGATATATATGTAGATACATGTGCGCTACACTTTGTGTCGTTTTCTTAGAATACATTTCATAATAACCATGTCGAAACATGTTTGAGTCAAAATGTTCTTGATTTTATGCCCGCCCCGTTATTTATTTAGTTATGAAGTAAATATGTAGTTGGGGTAATTAACAGTAAACGCTTCTGATAATCTTTGATATTGTTACCTACACACGTGTAGACTTACTGTTTTGACATACATGTTATGTGATAAAGCGTATACCATCTCTGGCATAATGTATATCATGTATATAATATGACGTATCTTTATAATTATTTTGCTTCAAATATACAGAAAGGATTTCAGAGATATGTATTTTTATAGGAAAATATATTTTAATAGATTTGAGCGTTACTTCTTGGTATTCCATATTTGTAAATAATAAACAAATATTTTACTTTGCAAAATACCACTTTTATTTTTGAAACTGTGACAATATTGTTTCGAACCGTTAGTTCATTTTCAAACAGTTGAACTAACGGTTCGAAACAATATTAAAAGTGGTATTTTGCAAAGTAAAATATTTGTTTATTATTGAAAATATATTTATTAAGGCGGTATCGTAGTCAAGAAATTTAAAACAGTTAACTGTTTTGCATATTCTAAAGCTTAGACTTAAAATTATAGACGAAATTTAAAGTTTCCGGTATTTACAAAGCTGGTTAAATGGGGTTGCGCCGCGCTCGATGACTCGAACAATCGTCTACGCCAGTGGTTTCCAAATTGGGGGGAGGGGCGCAGGTTAATTGCAAATATCATTGTCGTTTTGATAAAATCATGGTTTTAAGAATATGCGCTCAAATATACTTACCAAATAATGGACATTTTATATTAAGGAGTTACATGGGTCTTTTATAGCAGAACAACACTATTTTTTTGATTTTTTTTTACAAGATAAGAAAATATAATTTATTTCAACTTTTGGCATATTATTATATATTATTTTTAGGCACTGTAAAAAATTTTTATGGCAAATAAATAATAATTAGGCCATTGACAGCTAGATTTTGAAAATCACTGATTTTTCGCCGTAGATAGAGTAACTCGTGAAATTCTTACCTAAAATAAAAAACAAAATTTTTTGTATTAGTAGATGCTTATGGCTTGTACTTGAACGAAAAATTACTATTTCCGTTCATTACATTTCATTTTACAAGTAGAAAATCAACGAAAAACACGAAAATTTTTACCAAAAATCAAAATTTTTTGTTTAAAACACTATCAAAAGTTGAAATTTCAGTTTTTTGCTTTTTTTTTAAATCGGTTTGTTCAAGTACAAGCCATAAGCACTTATTAATAGAAAAAAATTGCCAAAAGTTGGAATAAGGTTTTTTTGCTAAAAAAAAGTCATGTGACCCCTTACCACTGATTTTTCTGCTCGCTACTGTACGTAATATTTTAACAATAACAATTCTCAAGCCGTCAGAGTCATGTTCGCGTGTAAGTATCGAATACGTGTCTGATCAACGGTTTCCTCTCAAGTGTCGTATAGACCTGTCGTCCGCCAGGAATATGAATTTTTTCAGTAAAAAAATAATTTTCGAATTGTTTATAAATTTTTTCAAGAGGGGGGCAGCTAAGGTAAGATTTTTTACGGGGGGAGGGGGGGGCGTTAGTGCACAAAGTTTGGAAACCGCTGGTCTACGCTGACTGCCTGGCTACTTTGACTCTTCAGTGTTTAATTTAGCTCCAATTTTTTAGCAACATAGGCTTAGACTGTTGTCATTATCTGAAATTTTATTCTAAATTTTAAATGTTTTTCTGAAAAATATTTTTTTCAGCCTAGTCCACATAAAATTTCGAATTCTATCCAACCGATTGTCAAATCCTTCAACAGATCTCAAAAAAATTCACTATTTTATTACCATTCTCGTCATCACTACATCTTCATTTACGAATTTTTTTTTGTTGTCTCTTTGGTTCGAACCATTAACAAAATTTGTTGTTACCAAGAAACTGTGTATGATTTTTGTTTCAAATTTACGCATGAGCTCCAGTTATGTCAAACAACTTGTCTCTTTTTTCCCGTCCTTAAAAAAATGATAGAAATTTATGTCTTTAAACTAGAATACCATCTTAAAAAATCCACGTAAATTGTCAGTTTCCCGCATTCAAACCACATATTTAATTAGGTAGTTCAATTTTCTTGCCTGAAGGTCCAAAAACATTCAAATATTTTTCCGGCAGTAAACATTAGAGTCACTAAATGAAATTTCATTCAAACAAAAAGGGAAAACAGTCAGTAGTGAAATTATGAGGAACATTCACAACGGTTTTAAATTTTAACAATCAACTTTTCACAATTTCAACACTTTCATATGATCATAATAGCCGCTGGCAAAAAAATATTCACTGCAATTAATTTGCAAAATATGAAATGTATATAAACGCAATTTGATTCATTATAATATCGCGTACAAAATCGTACAGAAAATCTATATACTCACGAAAATATTTTCAGAATGTACATTACGATATGATTTTATATTTTTGGTACTGTTTTGATTTTACTGTACATTAATGTATTGTACGTAATACGTACAGCTTAACAAAACTGACTTAACTAGTGACGTATGCCAGCGAGAGATACAGTAAATGGTTTAAAAAATAAATAAATGCAAGCCACATACAAAATATCAGGTCAGTCCATAAGTTCTTGCGTATTTTTTGGTAAATTTTTCAATAATATTAAAAGAAACACAATTAAACACAATTCATCCATTCTGCGATCTGATTCACTGTCAATTGTGGCTCTGACTCCACAAGATTTCAGCGAATGCCATCATCAAAATTAACAGGACGTCCTGAACGGGATTCATCATAAATGCTGCTTTCTCTAACTTTAAATTTTTTAAACCATTTCTGGACAATCCCTACACTAATAGTGTGTTAATTATGTACACTATTAATTTTTATCGCTGCAGACCTGGCAGATTCACCACACGAAAATAAAAAATGTAGCACAGTCTGTAATCATCTTCTATGGGTATTAAAATGCGTTCGATATTTACGAAAGTTGGTGATGAACTGAATAATATGTTAGTCAAACCGTGACAAGTTTCGACAGGTTGATGGATTCTGGATGTCCTTGAGAAGCCCTACCCTCCTGCGGTATATTCAAAAGTGTTTTATTTTCCGCCACCTTTATATTTTTATGCTCGAGTTTTATTATGGAGGTACTTGTTCCTCATGACCCCCAACGGCGGCCCCCATATTCATACCACGTGTAAACTTACGGTATGATGGTTTGATTTCGGGGTTTACGTCCCCTAGTCTTTGAAGACCCATCGCCACACCATGCAAGGCAGCATGGGTAGTGCTAAGTTAAAGGCGGCACCAACTCGCCTTGTCGCAGAAGCGTCATCGAGCATGTGACCTTTTACTGCAATGGCTGGTCCCACCACAGGCCCACCCTGTTACGCCCTGGTACTTGCATCAATCCGTGTCCGCGACTGATTATTCGCCAGGTGCTTATTTCGCAGCTGACCCCCATATTTGAGGGCCGTCCCACTATCCGCAACCCGCGGACGCGCTTAGTAGCTTGGATCCAGCCCCAGGAACCTAACCTAACCTAAACTAACCTAACTTAACCTAACCTAAACTAATCAGCTCTGGAACTGATCTACATCAGTTCTGGAACTAATCTTTATCAGCTCTAGAACTAATCTACATCAGTTCTGGAACTGATCATCATTAGCTCAGCAACTGATCTAAATCAGATCTAGAACTGATCCCTATCCGCTACGGAACTGAACTCCATCAGCTCTGGAATGTATCTAAATCAGTTCTGGAACTAATCAACATCAGTTCTGGAACTGATCTTCATTAGCTCAGGAACTCATCTAAATCAGTTCTGGAAGTGATCCCTATTAGCTATGGAACTGATGTACATCACCTCTAGAACAGATCTTCATTAACTCTGGAGCTGTTTTCCATCAGCTCTGGAACTGATCACCATCAGTTCTGGAACTGATTCCTATCAACTATGGAACTGATGTACATCATCTCTAGAACTGATCTTCATCAGCTTTGTAACTGATCTACATCAGTTCTAGAACTGATCTCCATCAGCTCTGGAACTGATTTAAGTTAGTTCTGGAACTGATCTACATCAGTTCTGATCTTCATTAGCTCAGGAACTGATTTAAATCAGCTCTGAGCTCAGGAGCTGATCTTTTTCAGCTCTGGAACTGATTTACACCAGTTCTGGAACTGATCTCCATCAGCTCTGGAACTGATCTAAGTCAGTTCTGAAACTCATCTTTATCAGCTCTGGAACTGATCTACATCCTAACCTAACCTAACCTAATCCACCGAACCTAATCTCAGGGCTCTCCGTTGGCCCGCTTTTATTCGGACAGCTGTAATGCAACCGTTTGCAGTCAATACATTAAAGTACAGACAGTGGACACATTGTACATATATAATATAATCGACGTAGATAGCGTTAACTGTTGCGGTACCAAACACCAGTAATCAGTATATTCCAGTATCGTGTATTTGAGTATTTCAAGTTATATATCAATATCATATGTATTATTAATTGAGCAAGTACCGCGCGCATAAACGAAATTAAATCTAGCATGGATAATATGTTTTACCATTGTTAATAGGGCGAAGTAACAATGTTAATTGTTAATTCTATTTACAACTATAGGGCATTATAATACATACATATATGGGTATGAATATGTATGTACACAGCCATTTGAATACCAGGTGTCACAGAAATTTAATCCTGGTTGATCGACAAAATACATTAATTATACATAATCGTAAATTTATTTATAAAAGACAGAGGTTCTGGGTTGGCAACTTCACTTTTAAATGAAACTTCGTATATTACTAGTACACCTTTAGAGTGTTAACATGGTAAAATAGTAAAACGCATTAGCCAGCCGTCAAAAAACCTCAAGAAAAAAACTTCTAAAGGAAAGATATCGATAAGGCCTTATTTTCGCCCCATCCCCTCCATGAATTATTATATGTGCATTAGGTTTACAAGAAAGTAAATAGTAAGCAACCCGATCAATTTAGCCCTAAAAATAGTAGTAAAGGTACAAAAATTAGGGGAGAGCTGAAAATTGGTACGAATGTTCGAAACACCATTATAAATAAGTGTTGAAAAATCCTCATCGATCCTGTACGTGGAAAAAATTTTATTCAAGGTCGAAGGTGTCAAAAATGAGTTTTTTGCATTTTTCAGCAAAACGGTAAGTTTTATTATAAAATTAGGTCAGACAAAAATTTGTTTCCTAAGAGCCACCGTTTCTGAGATATAAGTATTATAAAAAATCTCCCACCTGTGCTGGAAAAACCCCTCAACACAATTTTTTTGTAATTGTAAAAACGGATGTAGTGCAAAATGTGGCTGCAAAAAAGTCGGATTGTTTTGTTCTCTTGCATATATACTAGTTTGCAAGGCCAGTCGTCCTCTAATATTGAATCATCAACAGAAGAGGATTCGTATGATACCAACGGGGAGACATGTGATGCATCGCTATTGAGGCAATTTATTTGCACTCAACAAAAAGAAGAAGAAGAAGAACAAAAACAAGAAGAAGAATAACACGAAGAAGAGGAAGGTGAAATATTAGACGATTATGAAACTGACGAATAATTTCCCTCACTTTTTTTTATCTGTACCGCTTTCATCATTCCCAATACTAATATTTTTTATTATTCAATAGTTTTCAATTAAACAGGATCACCATAGACCGTGGAATAGGTCTACCCGGGAACAGAGGCGCAGCGACGGGGGTGCAAGGGGGTCTATTATGCACCGAGCGCGACTTGCAGAAGGGCGCCAAATGTGTACTAAAGAGGTGCCAAATATTAACTATACGTGTTTTTGGTAGGAATGGGGGGGCGCCAATAAAGTGACGTGCCCCGGGCGCCAGTTATGTGCACTACGCCACTGCCCGGGAAACCCTTTAAAAAAACCCGCTAAGCACACTACCTCACAAGTGGCGTGGAAACGTGCGCATATTATCGTATGCAAACAATTAAATCGTACACATGTTTTTTTTCGTTATTTTTGGGCGAAAATAAGGCTTTATCGATACCCCTCCTTTTGAAATTTTGTTAATGTACCTTAAATACCAGTTTAGTATATAATTTAAACAGAGTTGTGTGGTGTAATTCATAGAGCATCAGGCCAAAGTTTAGAAGGTTGAGGGTTCGATGCTGAATACTTCATACAATTTGTTTTTTTTTAATTTAATCTAAAGTAGTTTATAAATATTCATTGTTATTATAATTATAAGTAATTAATTTTTAAAAAATAAATGTTTATTTGATGTGATTTTTTTAAATGTGCAATTCTTCGACATTAGTGTAATCTTCGATCCATTGTCAAAAACAATTTTCGTGCAAGGCCCATAACAACTAAACTGACTAAAGTATATTTTTGGTACATATGACACTATTACGCCACAGATTCTTAGCAAAGTATTTTTTCTCTAACCGAATCTCCTGAGATCCAATGTATCACAATAAATCCAACTGTTCGATTACTTTACATTTCGTATAGTATAGCAGCTTCTTTAACAGTTATTTCTATGACACCCTGTATTCGTATATAGTAACTTATATTCATATTTAATACATAACTGCTCTATAATTATAATTACAGCTGAAAATGGCTCAATGTAAATATACATTTTCTTATAACTCGAAAACAAATCATCCGATCGAGTTTATTCTTATTGCAGCTTCTTTTATATATATTTCTTCGTACCGTGAACCTCCAGTTTTCCGATCGAATAAAAAATGCAATATTTGCAGGCCAAAATCATCAAATTTTCACGCAAAATTGGTAACTTTTTTTGAAAAACTCCGCCATTTTATTAAATTTCAACTTTTTTTTTCGATTGAGGTTTACGGTACGGACAATACCTTCTAGTTTAATAGGCATTTTGGTTTTTTTTGATTTCAGGCACTGTGAAGGTCGTTATCACTGCAGCAGTAGGGGAACTTTTTTTTTTGAGCCTTGAGAGATCGCGAATTTCCAATTTTTTGGTCCAAAAATTTTATCATGAATTTGTTATATATCGCCGAATATATTCTTAAAATATTAAAACATTCCATATAGTATGTAAATTAAAAATCACAAAGTGATTGAAAAAATTATCCCGAATCGAATCAGAGAGAGTACTAATACACATAGGTGATTGAATGGGTGTCCGGCTCGGACGCCTGTCGAGCATATAGGATCGTTGGTGTAGTGGTTAGCACGCCTGGCTAGTAACCAGGAGATCCTGGGTTCGATTCCCGGCCGATCCGGATAATTTTTTCATTCACTTTGTGATTTTTAATTTATATATGTGGTTTTTGGTCATGCTAACCAAGGCAGTCGAGTGCTTAAAGTTTCAGTTTAACTGAACGATAAGAGAACATATCAATACTGCGTGTGTTGAAATGCAAACAAAAGTTTGTCATACGTAGTAATGTCTCACAAGCACTCGATAATATTTGAAATTAAAATTCCATATAGTAGTTTTCTTTAACCCTAGAATCATACGTTGGTCTACGAGTCAAGTTAATCATACATCGGCGTCGTTTCGACGAATGGACTTTTTACGGGGAGTTTTAGAGTTTATTTGCAAAAAACATTTTTTTTACATAACAGTACTACAAAAGCCAACAAAATATTTAAAAAAATTGGATTTGGAAAAATTTCTTAATGTAAATATTTATTAATTTTTTTAATCTTTTTATCAAAGCATATTTTCGTTATAAAAATTAAAAAATATATAAATACATCAATTGTAATAATTAATTTATGAACTATTATGAATCAGTGGACATGTGTGACTTTACAGAATGTGAAATTTCTCAGTCATAAATATGCCTATAGATAGGTATGTAGTTATTTCCCCATTAGGCATATTTGTAAATTTTCTAAAATTTGTTAGTAATTTTTCGAATAAGATCTCAAAAAATAATAAAAATTAAAATATTTTCCACAAAATAAATTGTTAATCTGTTATTTAGTCATTCGAAACGCATTCTTTAGTTTTCTATTCAATATATTCAAACTTCAGTATTATGTCGTCTCTATAAGTCAAACAGCTGTAATCATCTTTCACATTATCATAATCATTGAATAAATTAATTATAACATCCATATCTTCAATAAATTTTAGAAAAATTAGGAAAACTTTTATATGTGGAGTACAAAATCTTTAAAAAAAAATATAGGTTAATCATACATCGTCGTCCTTTTGACGCACACTATTTCAGTATAAAAAAAACGACAATAGCTATAAACAAAATTTATATGTCTTATGTGTTATAATAACAAATAAATTAGATAACAGAAGTTTCACAGCGAGCACGTACCGACAAGTCACAGTATTGGAGCAGGTAGAGAAGTTCGTTCGTCGTTTTGACGAGTACGTATGATTCTAGGGTTAAAAAAATTCCAAAAAATCACCTTTTTTTCAGGCGGTCACACTAGTAGTCCCCCTTAATTATTGTTCATTTGAAAACAAATGAAAAAAAAAAAGAAAAAAACAAATTTTCATAGCGATTTTTCTCATTACATTCCCCCGGTACAGGTGAACGTTTCATCTTGAAACGAAATCGAGCTTGTTCCGCGTCGTACAATTAACATTTAAAATAATTATTATTATTCAAGATGTGTTTTAAAACATTTTGTTATTATGTAAAATGGCCTGGGAATACAGCGGGGGTTATGAACAGAGGTGGAGGGGGGGGAGGTAAGTGTACAGTAAGAGAATTTCCACTATGCACATAATACTTAAATGAAAATCGTTCATTATTATGTAAAGGAAATCGTCTCCATGTTTAAATAATTATTTTTTCTTATGCCCGTTATACCATCAGACCACGTGGGCCACCTAGTACCGACCGGTTGCCGTTGTAGACCACCACCACCGCCGTTTAATTGCTTCATTTTGTTTAAACAATGAGGAAATTAGAAACAGTAGTACGATAAACATAATGAAAAACCCATTCATATTTTTTTTTCTATATTAAAAGTGTATAATAGTTATATGAGCACGCGTTTATTGTTAACATAAATTAATGATAATTGGAAAACTGTTATCTATTATTTTCTTGAGGCTTTTGAGTCAATTAAACACGTTGTTAAACGTCATTGATATATGATTGATATATGATTGATACGTCATTGATATATGATTGATAACCAAAGAGGCCATAAGGTTTATTAGCGTGAAGGGGGGGAAAAGGAGGACAGCGTCTGTGGAAGAATTTGAGACCGCATGGCGTAAATATAAAGCGGATAGAAAGAACTTGAAAAAGGCCATCCTTGAGGCGAAAAGAGATGACTGGCGGAAGGTCTGCGACGAACTGGAGAATGACATCTGGGGAGAAGGATACCAGATTGTACAGCGGAAACTGGGAAAACAAACACACAGGTTGACGACTGTTAAGAAGATGGAAATCGCGGAGGAGTTATTCCCGAGAACCAGAAGCTTCTGGATTACGCCTGCGGCGCAGGAAGATGTGAGGACATTGAGTCAGGAGGAACTTCATAAAGCAGTGGCAAAGATGAAGAATGGGAAGGCGCCGGGCCCAGACGGCATCCCAGTTGAAGCTGTAAAAATCATGGTAGATATCGCTCCAGAATGGATAGCTAATATCCTGAATAAATATTTGAGGGAGCAGACCTTCCCGGCAGTATGGAAGGTGGCTAAGCTGGTATTGATACCAAAGCCTGGACGATCCCTGGAGGATGCTGGATCATACAGACCGCTCTGTTTATTAAATACCTTTGGGAAGTTGTATGAAGGAGTGCTAAGGGATAGGCTGGAAGCCGAGCTAGAGGATAGAGAGGTTTTGTCTGAAAATCAATTTGTATTTAGGAGGGGGAAATCAACTACGGACGCAGCAGTGAAGATTGTCCAAATGTCGCAAAGGACGGAGAGTAAATGGTGCGCAATGGCAACAATTGATGTAAGAAACGCGTTTATCACATTGGCGCACAATGTGATAATTGATAGCTTAAAAATGGTGGGCGTAAATGATTATATAATTAGAATAGTCAGTGATTACCTGCAAAATAGGAGGCTGCTTGTCGACAAGGGCCAAGAAATAGAGGTGGTGGCCGGGGTACCCCAGGGATCGGTGTTGGGGCCACTGCTGTGGAATGTTGCATACAATGCGGTGCTGGAGTTGGAGCTGGGGAAAGGCGCTACTAGTATAGCGTATGCGGACGATCTCGCTGTGATGGTATGTGCGGAGACTAAAGAAGAGCTTGAAGATGTAATAAATATGGCTTTAGGAAGGGTGGATGGGTGGATGACTAAAAATAAACTGAGCGTGGCTCCGGGAAAAACTGAGCCCATTGTCTTAAAAGGACCGCGGAAAAGAAAGGATGTTGTTTTTAATATGCGAGGACGTGATATCAGGCCGTCGAAAACAACAAAGTATTTAGGACTGATAATTGACCAGTACTTTACATACACGGAGCATGTCAAGGCAGTGACGGTAAAGGCCGAAAAGACAGCAGCGGCAATAAGAAGACTCATGCCCAACGTGAGTGGGCCAAGCTCGATAAAAAGAAGAATACTGGGTGGGGTTGTGCACTCTGTAGTTCTGTATGGGGCATCAGTGTGGATGCCGGTTTTATATTATAAAAAATACAGAGATATGCTTGAAGGAATACAAAGAAAGGTGCTACTAAGAGTTACTAGTGCATACAGAACGGCGTCCACTATTGCGTTGCAGGTGGTGGCGGGGATTATACCTATCGATCTAATGATCTTGGAGAGATGGGAGATGTATCATCGAAAGGGTGAGAGGAGCGGGACGGAGAGGAGAATATGTACGCTGCAGAGATGGCAGGAACGTTGGTAGGGTCTGTCCACCGTGGGACAGTGGACGAAAGAACTGATTAAGGACGTAAGAAAATGGTACTCCTGCAAGCACAAAAGAAGCAACTATTTTTTAACACAGGTGTTTACTGGGCATGGGTCTTTCAGAGAATATACATGCAGAATTGGAAAAGCGGACTCGGAGGATTGCGTTTATTGCGGTTCAAAGGATACACCGGAGCATATACTCTTTCAGGGCGAAAGGTGGGAGAAGGAGCGAGTTGGAGCAAATCTAGAATCTAGAAGGTTGCACATAAATGCCCATAAGTGATTGCAGAAAAGAGATAGTTATATTCGTTCTATTTGTTCTATGTCTTTTTCACTTTAAAAGAAATTCAAATCGTGAACCATCACATTCACGACAAAATAATTTCAATCGATCAGTCCACAATTTAACATTCATAACTCTAAACAGTTCTCACAAACCCTCATTTACAACATTCCCCCACTCTTAAACATAATCAAATTACATCACTTTACACCATTATATTCCTACCAAATTCGATTTGACACACTTTAGTGACACAGTGTCACCTAAACCGTACCCAGTACAGAATCAACTGTAACCATATACAATATTTATTTTATAAACGACTCACAATAGAATAGTCCCGAGAGATTTTCACCCTAAAAAAAATAAACATCTATTGTCTCTCGTAGTCTGAAGAGATAGTCAACCCTTCAGTATTGTGTATGGGGGTGATTCGAAGTGTTTTTACTTTTTGTGTTATTTTTATCGTTTTAAACATCTCATATAATTAAAATGGATACATACTTAATGGGATACTTATCAATTATTTAAAAATACTGATAAATATTTAACTGGTATAAGATTGTAAAGTTTTCCTTCATTCAACGAATTTGTAAATATTATTTTTAAAACAATGACAAATGAAATTGTATAGACGAATAGAATTGTATGTACAATTTGTTCAAACAGTGTTGATACTACTGTAGGGGACAATGGATATATAAATCAGACAAAAGAATATTTTATAAGTCGCTTTCTATTTGTTTCACAAGCTATTTTAAAGGAAAAATGTAACATTCAATGTCAAATCTCAATTTTTTTTTTTAAAAAAAATATATCTTCTGAAAATTTTATTTAAATACGAATCAAATTAAGTTACAAATTCTTAAAACTACACCTCGAAAGTAATTTTTATGTCAGCGAAGGATGACACATTATTATCGTCGTGTGATCATAGTGGGAGAAACATTATTATAGAGATTGTCATGGAATCTCAACAAACATGACATTCTATAAAGTATTATGCAGACGACATAACTCAGATGTTATAACAATTAAGTATTAAGTTTGATGACGACATAATAGATTTTGAAAATAAAATATACATGTGTATACGGGGAATACCCGAATTATGTTAATGGCTATGATGATAGGTATCGGTGCTATGAAGCACACGGCACCCAGGGAGAGAGATGTTTTGACCACTAAAGAGATCAGACGTATTTTTGAAGAACTAATTTGATATTTTTAAACAATGTAATTTTCAATAAGCATCTCTCATTTTTGTATTGTGTTTCGCGGTTAATAAACAATTATATGTAATTTAAAAAAAAATATTTAAATAAAATTAATTGAAATAAAAAACAATTCGACTTTTATTTATTAATTTAAGAAACTAACCAAAATATCCGTTGCGCAATTCAGGCCAAACACCGCGTTTCGCAATATAAATTGTCGATACTGCCAGAATTCGAAGATTAATCACGTTATTAAACATAAAGCGACAAGCTAAACTAAAATAAATAAAAAATTAAAGACTTTGAACGTGAAAACTGGAAAAAATCTTCTGATATAAAAAAGTTAAAATTAAAGTGAACAAACAAAACTATAAAATAAAACAAAGAAAATTTAAACTAAAAAAGTTAAACAAAGACAATTACAAACAATTAAATAAACCAAATTTAAACTGAAATTTTTTGCCAAAATTAAATAAATCTTGTAAAAAATGTCGGAAACCAGATCAAAAAGTTTATCAAAGGACGAGTCCGCTGGTTCAGATACAAAGTTGGATCAGTTAATGGAATTTATAATTAAAATGGACCATAACTTGAAGCAGCAATTCAGACCAAACACCGCGTTTCGCAACAAGATGTACATCCATATTGAATAATTATAGAGTTTTACATCCATATTGAATAAACGCAAGAGCGCTGTAGAGTTAACAACTATAGAGTTAACAAAAAATCATAAATTAACACTTTCACTGAGGTGACATTACTTAGTGCGTGTCAAAAACACGCACTTAACGAATTTTTATAATTTTAAAGCTATTGTAAAAGAAAAATGTATCATTCAATGTCAAATTTCATTTTTTTTTTAAAGTATGTCTCCTGAAAATTTTATTTTAAGTGGGGCCACTAGTGTGACCGCCTGAAAAAAAGGTTATTTTTGGGTTACTTTTTAAAGAAAACTATTGCATGGACTGTTTTAATATTTTAAGGATATATGCGTTCATATATAATAAATTCATGGTAAAATTTTTGGATCAAAAAATTGAAAATTCAGTGAGTTATTCGCGATCTCCCAAGGCTCCAAAAAAAATTCCTCCCACTGGTGCAGTGGTAACGACCTTCACAGTGCCGGAAATCAAAAAAACCAAAAGGCCTATTAAACTAGAAGGTATTGCCCGTGCCATGAACCTCAATTGAAAAGACAAAGTTGAATTTTAACAAAATGGCGGAGTCTTTAAAAAAAAAGTTTCAAATTTTGTGCGAAAATTTAATGATTTTTGGCCTGCAAAAATTACACTCTTCATTCGATCGGAAAACTGAAGGTTCATGGCACGAAGAAACATATACAAAAGAAGCTGCAATAAGAATAAAATCGATCGGATGATCTGTCTTCAAGTTATAATTGCAGCAAATTTGAAAAATGTAGTTTTTCTTTACCTTACCTTTTGGTTTTAATCATTGAGAAATTTTACTAAAATTATTTACGATGTACTCACTATAACGATCATAATAAAACTAAATGAGTCGTTTAAATGTGCCAAGGTGTTCCACAACATGTGACTGGCAGCCACGTCCAGGAACTCGCGAACTATCAACCTTCATACATTTCTCAATACCTCAAAGTTAACAATGAAAATCAGAATCCGCTCTTCAGATGGCTGTAACTCAAAAACTATTTAAGATATGCACTTGAAATTTTAGTATGTTATTTTCAAAGGTATAGACTATCGAAATATGCAAAAAAAAATTTCAAGTTGTTTCAAAAGGTCACACTAGTGGTCCCCCTTAATACTAATCAAATTAAGTTACAAATTTTTAAAACTAGACCTCGAAACTAATTTTATAATTTTAGAGCTATTCTAAAGGAAAAAAATGTAACATTTAATGTCAAATCCAATTTCTTTTTAAGTATGCTTCCTTAAAATTTTGTTTTAATACGAATCAAATTAAATTACAAATTTTTAAAAATACACCTCGAAAATAATCTTATAATTCCAAACCTTAAATACGTTTAACTCAAAACAGATTTTTTGATTTTTGATTTTAACATTTGTAAATTTTTTCTACATTAACAGAGTAAAATTAAAAACGTATAAATTTTCAAAACGATCAATAAAATTGTCCGAGACTAAAATTATAATTTAACGATTTCTAAATTACCTCAAAATGTTTTAAACCAAAATTTGATGGGACCAGGGTCGCAGTTCGACCATTTAAAATTTTTAAGTTGGTGTCACTGACGACGAACCGTTAATCGGAAATAAAATTCTATATCTTGCAAGTTCTTTTCAAGATATTACTTGGTCAAAAGACCGTTAAACGTCCCATATTTTACCGCCCTGGACTTGCTTAAATTTTTAATTCTCTGTTCGTGTATACACAACTGAATTTTCACAACACTATATCCAAATAGGGTCATGCAACTTAAAAACGAACAGTGTCTAAAAGCATTGTTTTCCATATCAGTTAAGTGATTTTTTTATTTTCAACAGATTCTGTAACAAATCATCAAAAAAAGTAACCCTACAATTTTAAATGAGAAAAAGGCGGGAACAACACCTCGCTATAGTGACGTCACAGTTTGAAGCAACTAAACGTCAATGTCAATATTTATAACCTCAAAACTTTGATTATATTCATAAAAAGTCAAAGTAAAAGCAACTATTTATTTGAATTCTGGTCGATTATTATTACTATATATATATATATATATATATATATATATATATATATATATATATATATATATATATATATATATATATATATATATATATATTACTATATATATATATATATATATATATATATATATATATATATATATATATATATATATATATATATATATATAAGCCAATAAAAATATTCAAAAGAAAACACAGTTTTATCTCATCAATGAAAATTATCAAAATCGACATATCTAGCTACAAAATCTTACGTCACGTCATTTTCAAGAAATGGTGCGTTTTCACCAATTTGAATATTTGTTGAAAAATGGCGATTTTCGAAATAAAATTTCTAAATAGTTATCAAATCTTTTTATGTTTCATCATTAAAATTGGACATATGTAATGATAATGCATAGAATTATTTAACATTTGACACAAATTTTAAATACAGTCAAGTATCGTATTTTTTTAAGAATCTTTTTTTTATTCTTAATTGGGCTTTTCCTGTTGACTGTCAAATTTCAAAATTGATTCTATATAAAAAAGAAGGTAATATAGCACTTAAAGAGAAAGAAGTGCTCCATTCTTTTTAATTAATTTACTTGAAATTTGAGACCAGTACAGTATATAAATGAAATTAGTTCTTGACTTTTTTTCATTCATTTTTCATTGGCTGCAGCACACTATCTAACCATGATATTATATCTACACACAGATACAAGCAATGCCCGTAATTATATCTATATATAATATAAACGCCAGTTAAAATCAATAACATCGTTCGGTGGAGTCAGAAACAATTCAGAAGAGCTCGAAGAGTCAGATAACTTGAGACAATATTTAAACCCTTTCTCGTTTATTAACTCGATTCATTCTTTCAATGGGACATAGAAAACCTCTTTCATTTATTTGCATACGATTAGCATACTAAATCATAAGTTTCGTAACATTGATTCGTCGCAAAATTTCGTCGTTCACTGAACCACATACCACCCCATCAATCCCCTTCATCGCCCATACCATCAGTTGACGCCTACGTTATTTAAAACATTTAGATGTGTAGGTGTACTGTGTGACAGAAAGTTTTCATTAAATAATATTCGATTTGTATAATGATCATTAATATACACGGAGAGAAAAATCATATAATTTTTGTAGATAAAATTTCAGAAAAATTACCATGCTCTCTTATAATGCGTGCGCGATCGACGACCAAAATAAAAAATATGTGTTAGCATGGTAAAATTTAATGTGCTAACGCAATTTTTATCACACTCTTAATGCATATATGTTATAGTTTAATTCTTGCTGTCGTACTCTTTCATTTGCGCATCTGACCCGCAACCTTATGTCGCTTGGGCGGTACCTGTAAAAACTTCGAACCTCTAAGAACTTTATGATGCATACAAAAATGATTTCCAGCAATATATTCTAATACTAAAGATAGTGAAGTAACAAAATTATGAATTAAACGGTGACATCCCCGTCCTCTAACACAGTGTAATGAATACTGCTTGCTACTTGTAACACAGTCTAATGGATCAAGGTGCTTGGTCCGACCCGTCCGACCAAGGTGGTCGTCCAAACCTATGGTTGGCTATGTGACTTGCTATGAGTGAGGTACATTTCAACAGCGTTCACGACACACACAACCGTCTTTCTCTTTTTTTTCTTTCTACTATTAGCAGATAGCATTTCAAATATGATAACACAGCATGGTAATTTTTGTAAGAAAAACAATTAAAAAATATTTTTTTGTCGGCAATGGAACTTTTTAGTGTGCTGTTTTACAAATTTTACGGAACTAATACTACGGAAACAATATTTGATCCTTTAAATTTTCTATGATTAATTATAATTTTTATATTTTTATCGTACAAAATTGAATATGTTCGCCTTTTACACGTCGATTGTAGTGCTGAGCACAGTAACTTTTATATGAATTTTCTCTCCGTGTACAAAGGAGTTTTAATCTTTTTAAAGTTTTTTTTTTTTGAAATTAATAAAATCAGTTATGATGATGACTACTGCCATCGGGTAATTACCAGTTTGATCTGTTATCACGCTATGACATTTTGTTTATAACTGGTAATGTCTTGGGGCGTTGCTAAGCCTGAATGGCATTTCAGGAAAGTCGTACGAACAGTAACAGCACAAAGCATCCTATATTTTTTCCCTTTTCTCATGAACAAAGAAATAAAAATTACTCTTTATAATTTGAATTTAATAATAAATAACAGTTTCAATGTCCTTTTGTTTGTCCCGCTTATGTGATCGTACATACGTGTAGAAAGTTTATCGTGAACATTCGCCATTATACTAGCTAATATAATGGATGCCATGTTGAATAAAACTGATAATTACAACTGCATTTTGTTTGGTCATTATTAGAAAATAACAATACATGTCAATTTTATATAATTATGTTGTTTGTAAGGAGTATTTAGCTGTAACCAAAGTGTTCGTCACACTCAAAACCAAAAGTCTTCCATACTTATTATCAGACTTGGGAAAACAGTGGTCACTAACATAATCGCCATATAAAATATTTTGGATTGGCGGGCTATAAATTTTACTACAAAGCTGAGGATTTTCCTCTGGATTTGAAGATTAGCCTAAGGAAGCTTTTGAGAACAAATCAGTAAAAATCAAAAATTACCCATTTTTCATAATTTAATATATAATTTTAATTTTAAAAATAATTTAAAAAAAATTAATGCTGAATAAATAAGTGGTCGACTGTAATAGAAATTAATTTAGACGAATTCAAAATATTTATAATGTAAACAATATCTCTATTTCCTTTATGATTATTTAAATAATATGTATATCTCACCTTCTTTATACCTGCTTTAATGTAAACAAAATTAATTGTATTAGTAGATTGTATCACTCTAGTAGGTCGCTTACAAGATTGAACATGGTTTTGTTTTTGCATTAGAAAAATATAAAGATATGTATGTACATTAGACTGGGCCAAAAAAATTCGACTATTTTATTTTTGAAAGTTACTCCGGAAATATTGTTCGGGATGACAAAAAAAATTATTCTGAAAGTTAGAACTCTTAATATTAACATTAAGGGGTCTATCATCGCGATTTTCGATTTTTTTTCCTTAAACGCATTTTTTGCTCGAAACTTTTAAACTATCGATCCAAAGGAATTCACCAATACATATTCCTAAAGGAAATTAAATTCTCTACAAAAAAGGTCTGATTGCAAATTTGCGTCAGACAAGCCGTTTCAAAGTAATCATGAGTTGAACATTCATTTGTTTTTGCGATTTGACTTTTAAATTTTGGAATTTTTTAACTGATGAACAAATCAGTATTTAGCAAATATCAATACATATTTTTAAAGGAAATTAAATGCTCTACAAAAATAGTCTCAGACATTTTTTTTAATAAATCCAGTCCTTTAAAAGTTATTCAAGGTTAAAGTAGGAGATAGTATAAAAATTTCTTAATGAATAACTTTTAAAGGAGTGGATTTATCAAAAAAATGTCTGAGACTATTTTTGTAGAGCGTTCAATTTCCTTTGAAAATATGTATCGGTCTTTGCTGAGTATTGATTTGTTCATCAGTTAAAAAATTCCAAAGTTAAAAAGTCAAATCTCAAAAACAGTTGAATGTTCAAGAGATGATTATTTGGAAACGACTTGTTTGACGAAAATTTGCAATCAGACCTTTTTTGTAGAGAATTTAATTTCCTTTAAGATGATATATCGCTAAATTCTTTTGGATCGACAGTTTAAAAGTTTTGAGCAAAAAATGCGTTGAAGGGAAAAAAAAAGAAAATCGCGATGATAGACCCCTTAATGTTAATATTAAGGGGCTTAACTTTCACAATAATTTTTTCTTGTCATCCCGAACAATATTTTCGGAGTAACTTTCGAAAAATAAATAGTCGATTTTTTTTGGCCCAGTCTAATGTACATATAACAAGCAAAATGATTCATAATATTGGCAATTAAAAAACACAAACAGACACAAAACAACATTAACGATGTGGTATTAGTAGTAAAACGTCGTAAAACTGATTTTTAAAAAGATTGATAATATTTTTACGTTTTATGACAGCCCTCCAACTCTATTCGTAGCCCCCCAGTACAAAATATTTTATATGGCGACTCTGTTACGGACCTTTTCTTCCCATCTCTGCTTATTATGCAACGGTGACTTTCTGATATATTTTACTATTAAAAAATCTATGTTAGTGTAGTAATTCGATATAATTACCGCAAAAGTTATTGAGCATAAGTAATAGTTTACTCAAAATCCGCGTCAATTACGAACGGGGGTTGTACGACAAAACGAAAAATTGATAAAAGTCACATATGAAGTTGCGTCAGAAAGTCATTAATTTACAACTCCACAAGTGTGAAATATATACTCGAAAACTTTATTTTAAGTCTACACTATATTAAACATAGATACATTAAAATTATTTATAAAGTTCAACTTTTCACATGTTGAAATATTTGAATATTCACTTACGGAAAATTATTGATTCAACTAACTATATATGTTAGATGGTATGTATGTTTGAAAACAAAAAGAAATTTTTCATTTAACTTTTCACATTCCATTTGAATAAAAGGAATTTTCCATTTGTTCGTCACTAATACGCATAATTTCTTAAAACAGTCGTCGTTTTTAATGCAGATACATGATAAATTTTTACCGTGTGCTCAATAATTTTTTGGTTTACTTTTCAGTTTTCATAAGGTGTGTTAATTATACTTTCAGAGGTTTTATGACAATATTTAAACTTTTAATAGTTTTTCACTGTTATTTTGAATGAAAATTTATGTTTTAAAAAACTCCCCGCATTTATTTCTAATAGGTAATTTAAAAGATTATAAATAATTTAACACTGTGCGGCCCGAGCACTTTCTCAGTAAACTTCCCCGGAAGCCGGAAATATTTTTAAAGAAACTTTATATAAACAAATACATAAAATGATTCAACATGTACATATATGTGATACGTACATACATATATTTGACATTCAAACACATTCAAATCAATTAGAGAATTACAGAAAGTTTAGATAACAAACTGGTTAAAATAAATAAAAAAAAAAAAATTTAAAAACAAATCACGTAAGAAAACAAATACTTTTATTAATTTTTGTATTGTTTATTTTAAAGTTTTTTTTTTTATGGAAACCAAGAGAGTAGTGTGTGTTGGTGTTTGTGTGAATTGAGTATATACACATCGGAGTGGTAACATGGCACATATACATAATACGTAATCAATTAACTCTTTGCACTCAAGCAAAAAAAAAGTGAGTTGTAAATAGGCTCGTAAGACATGTAGTACATGGCAACGACCGACGTCCCTTTTTTGACGAATTCTTTTGACGTTCTAACCTTGTTTCCCCAAAGTTGAATACTAAATGCGCTAAATACGTCCTCAATGCTGTTTTTATTAGTTTTTAATTTTAAAAAGATAATTCAACGTGATTTTGTATTATTTTATTTACAATTTTTCTAACAAAAGAATGTGTTTGCAGTTATTAAATAAAATATTCATGTAATGTGAAGTATGAGCAGTCATTACAGTTCAACATTCAGTGTGTCATGTGGTACATGTCTTATGATCCAACAGACAAAACACCTTTACATATGGTAGAGTTAATGGACAAACCACCTTGTCATGCTGTGCATGTCTTATAAGCGCAAAGAGTTAATCAGTGATCGCGATCGGCCTCTGCGGTTGTTTTGATTATTTTCGGATGCCGAAGCCGTAGGACTGAAAGTGTTAATTTTAAAAAAAAAAAATTTTTACGGTGAAATTTAATTTTTCATATTTTACCGATCGATCCTCCCATCGCTTAATTTGACCGCCTCTAACATTTATCATGGTTACATAAGCTTTATGAACCGCTTTAAAATTCTTCAAATAAACCTATTAAAGAAAAAACATTACAGTAATTTTCAAAAATTCAGTTCTTTAAAAACGTATAAAATAGAGAATTTTCAACTAAGAAAATTGAACTAACAAAATGTCCTGGGAAATGTTTGTAGGAAATGTCACAAAAGCACCCGGTATAAATTCATATATATGTGTAAATTTATCAGTTAATATAATTTGTTCTTAGTTCCGTTGAATAAGTGTAAACCAGACGTTCGTTACGAAAATTTATTTTATATAATATATACTGTACGACATGGTATAATCAGTTATCAAATGTGTTGCCTCACTTTTTTCATCACTTGCAACGCCAAATTACTCTTGCCACCCAAAGAAGATCTGGCCGAAAACTTTTGATGATTGAATGTATACGCATGTAAAGATAATTTAGTTTTGTTTTCAAAACGCCATTATCAGAAATTGCTTTTTGCGTTTTTCGACAAACATTACTCTAATGAAAGAATTAGATGTTCAAAGTACAATGATAATAATCAAGATACAATATTTATTGTTGAAATATTTTGAATCATTTAATACAAAACATGTAACAATGAGAAGTTTTTTTTCGGTAAATTATTTATTTTTAGATTTTCGGCGGACAATGCTGTATTGAGCTTTGTGTTGACCTCGGTTGAATTTCGTTTTTTCTTTAAAAATTAGAAATGTCCTTTATTTTTCTTTTTGTTCACTATTTGTTCTGATTTAATAAACAGAAAGCTGATCGAAAGATTGTTGATTTTCACACATTGTCAACGAAACACAATATACTGTTTCAAACGACTGACAATAAAATATAAATAATAAAATTCACAATTCAGCACAAAACAGTAATTTGATTAAAATGTGGATAAATAAACCAGGGATCGGCAACATTTTTTTTTTTTTTTCGTAAATTCATAAAATTTTAAGATTATTGTATGAAATGTGATAATCTGTCTCAGGTTAGTAGCAAAGATATATTTAATGGGAGGTTTACTCGAGAGTCCTTAAAAATTATGTATTTTTCTAGAATTTTTTTCTCAAGAACGGAAGTAAATATCAATTTCAAATTTTTTACACATATTTACTAAGTATTAAACTATACAAAAAAAAAAATTTTCAAGGAAAAATATAAAAAATTGTCCATTTTATAGATACTGCAGTGTGACGATCCGAAAATCCAATGCCTTGTTGGCGGACATCCTAGCGCCGGTAATAAACCACCGAAATCCAAAAACAAAAAAGATTTATAAAATATATGAAGAGTACCGACACCTCTACCTATAATATCAATAAATTGCTGAAAGAAAAAAAAATGGCGGATGTTTGAACTTTTGATTACGATTTTTATCTTATTTTTCGCTCTTTAAAGTTAACTTAAAAAAAATATTGAAAGTGTATCGAACTTAGGTAGAGGTGCCGAAGAATTGAATTATCTTTAAAATAAAAAATTTAAAAAAAGGATCCATCGAACAGTTTTTGAGTTATCGTGTCCGCCAGTTCCAAAAATGTAGTTCCGAGATATTATAAAATATATATAAAGAAACGTATTTTCAAAATTTTATATTTAATACTCATTATTGCGTGAACTACGTTTTTTGAGTTTTTTTTTTATAGAAAGCTGGATTCGGTTAATGTCCAAAAATCTTTTTTTAAAATTATTTTCAGCAAAACGACTTTGGGAACATATTCTACACATAATTTGCTATCAATTTCGGCAAAAAAAATCGATTTTTTTATCAAATCTCAAGTAAACCTTCCCTTAAATTACTTCCAGCAAAATCACTTTGGGAACATATTCTACACATAATTAGCTATCAATTTCTGCAAAAAAAAAAAAAAATCGATTTTTTTTAACGACTCTCAAGTAAACCTCCCCTTAAGGTACCATATCAGTCTGATCGGCCGAAAAATAGTCAGTTTTCGTGTTTTTTTCTCCGATGGATAGGATAAGAGAATGGGGCCCAATTTTTTTTACGATTAATACCACTATTTAGCAATACAAAAATAATTTTTTTATTCATTTTTATTTATTTTTTATAATTATTATAATTTTTGAAAAAAGTGTCTTTAAGAAAGGGCGGAAATTGGTGCCCACGATTACGGCCGCAATTTTTATCTGAAAAAAAAATTAAATAGCTTATCAATCGGTAGGTAAGCCGCTATGTACCTATGTGAGCTTTTATTTCGAAATTTGAAAAGATGGCGGCGGTTTGAATAAGAAGTACAAAATTTTTTTATAGTTTTCCGTATGGAAAAATACGAAGATTTCAAAAAATAAAGTTCCCATAAGTACATAGCGATTTACCTACAGATTGAATCAAATGAAAACTGCGGCCACAATCGTGGGCACCAATTTCCGCCATTTTTTAAAGACACTTTTTTCAAAAAATTATAATAATTTAGAAAAATAAATAAAAATGAATAAAAAAAAATATTTTGTATTGTTAAATAGCGGTATTAATGGTAACAAAGTTCACCCCCATTCCTTCATCCTATCCATCCGAAAAAAATCGTAAAAATTTGACAATTTTTCGACCGATCACACTGTAATAGTACCTTAACAAAAATTTTTATGGTTGAATCAATTAATAATACAAACTAAATAACATTTTAATTTTCATTTGAAATTAATTTTATATCTTTTTAATAATTTAGTTTAGTATTTTATAGTTCAGCAAAATGTAATTTTTTGTTGTTAAATATTTTTAAATTAATTAATTAGTTGCTACATTTAAAGGGAATATTACACTGGATTTTAATTAAATACCTGCAATAATTTATATATACAGGTGGTGACTGAACAAAAACAACTCACATTTTCACGAAAAAAATCGTAATTTTTAGCTAAAGTTCATCACAGTACCAACCATAGAACACTAGAAGCAAACTAAAATAAAAAAAAGTGTAGCTCGCTTGGTGTCATTTGTTGGTCTGTCACAGCGTAAGGCATTTAATCAGTCGGTGTAGGTTACCGAATACACTACGATAGTTATGTATTGTAATGCCATTATTGCTTGAGCCGCACGTTGGTCTATCGGATAATACGTGTTTTGTAGTTGTGTGTGTGTGAATACGCACACAGAAACAAACATCAAATCAACACCACTATAAACAGTGTGTACCCACACAACATAGTACACCACAAATCCAATTTTACGTAGTGGTCGGTGCAAAATTAAGGGGAAGTATGTAAAATCGGAAGATCAGGGGCGTCGGTAAACTTTTGTTTCGGGGGTTGGTAAATATTACTTATCTGAATTTATCTAAAACAATATTATCTTAAGAGACAATTTACACCTAAAATTCCGTTGTGTAGACAAAGGAAATCGAATGTTATACTAATGAATATGAGCGACGACTTTTAGAAAACTGTCGAAAAATTAACTTCACTATCGCATTCATCAGCGTAAAAGACGCCAAATAGCGGAAGCTAACAAAAATTCTAGAATATTCTACTCGTGAACTAGCGAAGATACCAAAAAATAAACTTCACTATTGAATTGGGCACTAAAAGATTAAGCGGCGCATTTTGACAAAAATTCTAGAATGTTCTATTCGTCAACTAGCAAAGATATCGAAAAATCGATTGCACCATTTAATTGGTCATCGAATAAAAGACGGAATAGCAAATTTTGATTAATGTTCTAGAATATTCCATTCGTTAAATAGGAAAAATTGTTTGTCAAAATCGGACATTTGGTTTACATTAGTTTAATTTCGGTTGGACAATTAAGTGGTGAGCAGATTTTCAAGTATCTTTGTTAGTTGACAACTAGAATATTCTAGAACATTTCTCAAAATGTGTTATTTGGTCTCTTATTTGGTAGCCAATTCAATAGTGACGTTTGTTTTTGAATATCTTTGCTAGTTGACGAATAGAATATTCCAGAACATTTGGCAAAATGTGTCATTTGACCTCTTTTTCAATGGACAATTAAATGGTACAATTGATTTTTCAATATCTTTGCTAGTTTACAAATAGAACATTCTAGAATTTTTGTCGAACTATACTGTTTAATCTCATATTTAATGACCAATTCAACGGTGAAATCTGTTTTTTGATATCTCTGCTAGTTGACGATTAGAATATTCTAGAATTTTACGTTACTCATTTTGCATTTGCATTTTGCATATTACGTATACAGAATAGGTGCATGTATATCTGCAGTGAGATTTTGAAATTTTTAAAGGCTACGAGACTCTCAGACAATATTACCTACGGCCCTGGCTCTGGCTTGGTACATAAATTTTTACCAACACAGACAAACAACAACATATCTATGAGAGGAGAACCCCACTAAATCGTTGACGTCACTACGTAAAATCGGAGTATGTACCATTGGATGGCCACTGTAATGCGAAGTGGGGAGGATTTTACGTCACTTTTCTGCTACACTCGGAATACTAACTATCATAATAGTAATTTGGCCCCTTGATACCAACTTACTTTTTTTTTCAAAAAGTCCTCCTGTATTACACTTGACACTGACCCTCCTGTTTCGCCTTTTAGACAATTATGGAACAACACATAAATTTTCGGTTCGTCCTGTACGCTTATAAAATATAACTCGATACAGTAAATTGGAAAAAATAACGTACTTTTTGTGCTGGAACAACTAAATTGAAAATCGGTATATTACATGCCTGAATTATTTTAGTTAATCTCACATATATATGAAATATTGTTTTTCAATTATTTTAAATAGTGAATACACTAGCTGGCATTTTTTTAATAAATTTTATTAGCAATCATTGCAAAAATATTGTTCAAAGCACAATTTTAAATGGTGTACATGAATTATTTTGCTGAAACTCGACAAAAAATAATTTTGGAGGTTAGTTTGAACTGTTATTTCCTCACCACTTTGAACGTTGAAAAAAATATTGAAAATTAATTCAACTTTTCCGCTACACTTAATCGCGAGTTTTGAATATTCAGTATATAAAATGACAAACAGGCATCAGTATTGTTGAGGTTCCATTGAAATGTGGTCCTCACTCTGTAACAACAATTTTGATTGAACCTCAAGTTATAATTCTATCAAAAATGATTCTGGACATTCTGGAACTTCTATGCTGAATCGAGTTTTTCATGGACAAAAGTTGATTATTTTCCCTGCTGTACATGTATATTATATATGATTTACATGTTAATTAAATTTCCACAAAAAGAAAATGTTATGTCAGAAGAGTTTTTTTAATAGGCATTTTTATTAATTTTTTTTTTTTATAAAATAAAATGATTTAATTTTATTATGAAATAAAGTAAATAAATAAACAAAATAAAAGATTGATAAAATATAAATAAATAAAGCTATTTTGATGAAAATATGAACACGAATGGATGAACGGTTTTTTTAATAATTTTTTTCTTATTAATTGTCAATAATTTTTATTAATTTTATTACCTATGAAAGTAAGCCACAGGCATTTGTTGTTTTTGAAAATATACAAATATTTTCCTTGTGACTTTTCACCAATGAATTAAAGATTACAAGTCGACTTTAGAGTTTCACGTCATCGTCGTGAAATAAGGCTGCGGTTACATTAGATACGAATTCGTACGAAAATTGATTGGTACAAACTCGTACGAAATTCATTCGTACGACTGTTTGGTTACATTGGATACGGAATCGTAATATGAATTCCTATTTAAATTTAAATTGAAAACCGTTAGTACATATTGCATGATATCAAACAATGGATCCAGTTACCAAATCTTATTTATTAGAATCACCGTTTTCAAAATTTCTAATTATAGAAAACAAACAATTCTGTGTAAACGATTATTTATTATTCATGTAGAGCAAAAAAGCTGAGCTCTGGAATTACTTTGATGAAATTTTTCAAGACAAACAGAAATTTTTAGAATACTTGAACATGTCGCAAGTCACATTCAGTTACATTTTAAAATCTACTGAATTTCAGCTTCAATATTTAGTTAATTAATTTTTCATTACATATACTTAAAATGTTTTTGTTAGGTTAGGTTAGTTTTATTATATTGTAATATATTTAATTAAAAAATTATCTAAACATTTCCTCTGCCACCTTATTCCACAATTTTTTATTTAACTTTCTATTATCATAATATTTATGTTTTTGATCCCTTGAAGACCGCCCTTGTTCAACAAAAATAATTATTTTTTCTATATCCATTGCGTTTTTTTCGTACGAATTCGCATCAAAAAACAAAATATTTTGGTCGTATCAAAAAGTCGTACGAGCTCGTACGAAAGAGTCGTAAGCAGTGTAACCACGCATATCTAAATGTATGCATTTGTTTAATTCGTATTAACTCGGATAAGTTCGTACGAATGAATTTTCGGATGAATTCGTATCCAGTGTAATCGCTACCTAATAAAGAAAACTTTTTCCCATTTTCTAATATGTGGATTTTTAAGAATTAGTAAATAATTATATTTTTTTCAGTTGATACAAATGTATTAAGTGCTTTAAAAAATTTGGTTTTTACAGTCTGAAAAGTATTTTTGCGACATTTCAGTTTTCACTCAATTAACTAACTATTAACTATCCAATCGATTTTGAAAATTTTTTTATTGTTGGCAAGCTAAACAATTCCAGGCTGACATAGGCTATATTACATTATGTTCCCAGGGATTCTGGACAAACTTCTTCTCAAATACTATTTTGAATTATGAGAGAAGTTAATGTGAGGTCAAAATTGTCCGTCACGGTATTAGAGACCGCTTTAGCCGAATTTAGGTAGCAAGATCATAGTGATTATGCACCACTGGGTAGTAAGGTCATAGTGATTATGGACTGCTGGGTAATAAGGTCTTAGTGGCTATGGACAACTGGGTAGTAATATTGCAATGATTATGGGCTACTGGGTAGTAAGGTCATAGTGATTGTGAACCACTGGGTAGTAAGATTACAGTGATTATGGTCTACTGAGTAGTAAGGTCATAGTGATTATGGACTACTTGATAGTAAAGTCATAGTGGTTAAGGATCACTAAAATCGCTAAATAAACCTTGATTTTTTGTAATATTTGAGCGGAATGGTGTTCTTTTTTGGCTAATATTCATAGATACTTACACTGTAAATAACATTTCGTATAGAATTTCGGAATATTTTATTTAAAAATAATTGTACCCATAATTTGGATATTTTTCACAGATTAAACTGTGAGCCACAACTATAAAATATGTACAAGAGTTGTAAAATATAAAGTGTATATGTATAAAATTATATAAAACACCAAAATGAAAACAAAATAAACACCTGCATAATGCATTTTCTTCCTAGTGAACGCGTAACTTCAACCAGAAACATCCAGTTTTGTTGGCTTCAACTAGTTCTTATCACCTTTTTCGTAAAAATCCAATTTTCTTAACCCTAGAATCATACGTTGGTCTACGAGAAACGTTAATCATACATCGACGTGGTTTTGACGGATTGAATTTTTACGGAGAGTTTTAGACTTTATTTGCAAAAAACATTTTTTTTTACATAACAATACTACAAAAGTGAACAAAATATTTAAAAAAATTGGATTTGGAAAAATTTCTTAATGTAAATATTTATTAATTTTTTTAATCTTTATATCAAAGAATATTTTTATTATAAAAATTAAAAAATTGATAAATACATCAATTGTATCATAAAACATGTCTTTCAAATAATTAATTTATGAACTATTATGAGTCAGTGGAGATGTATGACCTTACAGAATCGACGTCCTTTTGACGGACACTATTTCAATACAAACAAAACGACAATGACTATAAACAAAATAAATACGTCTTATGTGTTATAACAACAATTAAATTAGATAACAGAAGTCTCACAACAAGCAGGTACCGACAAGTTGTAGTATTGGAGCAGGTAGAGAAGTTCGTTCGTCGTTTTGACGTGTACGTATGATTCTAGGGTTACAAATTACGATATTCATTTTATAGCCATAGTAACACTAATTATAATAATAAATACACATATGACTTTTTTATAAAAATTCAATATTGTCAATTAACATATTAATCGTATGTATACACCAAAACAGGATATCGTGTACATATATCTATCTTGTACGTTAGAAATTGAAATATCCGGCTTGTTGTCGTTAAAATATCGGGACAGTACATGTGAACGAACACGAGGGACATGAAGGATTTTCGAAATCATTTTTTATTAAATCCGTTTATTGTTTATATGCCCGAAAACATGTGCATATTGTTTCCATATAATCAAATACACTATTCTGTAACAAAAATATTTATTTAGGCTCGTTTTTCTGTCCTGAGCCGCTTTATGTACTTATTTTAATATGAACTAAGCACATAATATTGACAATACGGAGGAACAGACCGATAGAATGTGTGCGGTCGATTGAGATGTTACAAATATCCGATTTTTGATATTCGCGAAAGCGAATACGGGGTAATATACATTAAGAACATTACGGGCCCTCGTTATCAGATTTTGAAAGTTTCCTTAGTGAATTGCTTTATTTTAATATTCGTGTTACTGACATTTAATGTATTACAGTTCAGCGATACTCATCTGTAGATGCCAATTGCGATTAGTGATTATATATGTGTGTGATGCTACCACGGACAGGTAATATAAACATCGGTAATCCACTCCCAGTGTAGTGACGGTTTCTATAAACGTGCGATGAACTCTTGTACTGAATTGTTGACGTGGTACAGCATTGCGTCAACGCGTTAAAAATTTGTTAATTTGTGTCGCGTGTTAATTTGTTGCAAAAAAAGTTTTGCGGATGCTGATCACTCAACTTTTTTCTAAGAAGACTAGCTATAAATTATTGATACATACTCAAAAGAGTGGGTAGTAATTTCTGAGCAATTAAGGGGAGGTTTACTCGAGAGTCCTTAAAAATTATGTATTTTTCTAAAATTTTTTTCTCAGGAACGGAAGTAAATATCAGTTTCAAATTCTGTACACATATTTATTAAGTATCAGACTATACAAAAAAAATTTTTCAAGGAAAAATATAAAAAATTGTCCATTTTATAGATACTGCAGTGTGACGATCCGAAAATCCAATGCCTTGTTGGCGGACATCCTAACGCCGGTAATAAACTACCGAAATCCAAAAACAAAAAAGATTTATAAGATATATAAAGAGTATCGGCACCTCTACCTATAATATCAATAAATTGCTGACAGAAAAAAAAAATGGCGGATGTTTGAACTTTTGATTACGATTTTTGTCTTATTTTTCGCTTTTTAAAGTAAACTTAAAAATAAAAAAAAATATTGAAAGTGTATCGAACTTAGGTCGAGGTGCCGAAGAATTGAATTGTCTTTAAAATAAAAGATTAAAAAACAGGATCCATCGAATAGTTTTTGAGTTATCGTGTCCGCCAGTTCCAAAAATGTAGTTTCGAGATATTATAAAATATAAAGAAATGTATTTTCAAAATTTTATATTTAATACTCATTATTGCGTGAACTACATTCTTTGAATTTTTTTTTTATAGAAAGCTGGATTCGGTTAATGTGCAAGAATCTTGTTTTTAAATTATTTTCAGTAAAATCACTTTGGGAACATATTCTACACATAATTTGCTATCAATTTCGCTAAAAAAAATCGATTTTTTGATCAAATCGCAAGTAAAGCTACCCTTAAATTTCTTTCGGCAAAATTACTTTGGGAACATATTCTACACATAATTAGCTACCAATTTCTGCAAAAAAAGAAAATCGATTTTTTTTAACGACTCTCAAGTAAACCTCCCCTTAAAGTCAAGTAGATATAGTTTAGACAAAAAAAAATTTCACATATTTTTTGATCAATTTGCCACATTTGCCTCTTCTGTCAGGTATGCAATGCAACAAAAGAATAATTAGATGCAAAAATTGACAGTTTATTTATGATCTGAGCATACTAGACATGAGCATGGTAGCATACTTGCAATCAAATAATTATTGCGTATCGAACTGTTTAAAAAATCCATAATAAAAATATTCGCAAAATATTCGGACATTTTTGCGAACGCGAATACGAATGCGAATATTCGTTACATCGCATCGGTAGTGGTCGAGTTGCCGGGAGGCATTTTGACAGAAGAGCGAGGACAATAAGTTTTTTCTGTGTGTGACAAAGCATTATTCACGTACCCGAAGCTTCTCGATGATGACAATTTATAAAATTACATTTCAATCTTCATTCGAAGTGAATTGTGGTGTATCTGTTTTGTACGTTATGCTGGCCGGACCCGATCAGAATACCCTTTTTGTCGTTATAATAAAAATTTTTAATCTCAACAACTTTTCATCCAACCAACACATTGATAACATAAAAATGGTTGTTTGAACGTCATCAATGTCCCGAAAAAAAATCATTAAAATAAATTAAATTTTGTGTACACAATTTGCGAAAAATTTTGTTCGTTTAACCCTCGATTATGGTCAGACGGGTGGATTTAGAGTTGTGGTACTGGTGGTAAGTTTACTGGTGTAGATCGTCTGGGTAGCATTGTCCTGTTTCTACCATTAGGAAAACTTTAAACACTGAGATGCAGCTATGATCGTCTGCGGTAGAAATTTTTATGGGACGTATTCATAAACTGTGCGAAATGTTTGAAGATGTTCATGAATGTTTCGAAACACACTATTTTTTTTCTTAAATTTTCTTTGAAGTATTTTTACTAGTGACCTTATGTTATTAATTTTAGTAAAAATGAAAGCACTGACTTCAAAAATCTATAATTAGCTTCCAAATTTCATTGTTATATCATTTTATTTACGGTTTCTAAGGCACTGAAAAATTTTACTAAACTTCGTGACGTCATTAAATTCAGTTCTTTTTTTTTAATTTTATGACACTATAGGTGGTAAGTTTTTTTAAGTAAGGACATGATTCGAATTAAGATCATTTGCGGGTGAACTAGCTAAACAACAGCTAAATAATTCCAGCCTGGCATAAGCTCTAAAGAAATTTGTGTTCTAAAATACTTTTGAATTATGAGAGAAACTAACGTGAGGTCAAAATTGTCCGTCAGGGTATTAAAGACCCAAAAAGGCTTAAAATAAACAGCTAGACGATCATAGCTTGGGTAGCAAGATCATAGTGATTGTGGACCACTGGATAGTAAGGTTATAGTGATTATGAACCAGTGGATTGTAAAATCATAGTGGACCATTGAATAGTAAGATTACGGTGACTATGGGCCAGTAGGTAGTAAGGTCATAGTGATTATGAACTACTGGGTAGTAAGATTATAGTGATTATGAACCACTGGGTTGTAAAATCATAGTGGACCATTGAATAGTAAGATTACGGTGACTATGAGTCAGTAGGTAGTAAGATCATAGTGATTGTGGACCACTGGGTAGTAAGGTTATAGTGATTATGAACCACTGGATTGTAAAATCATAGTGGACCATTGAATAGTAAGATTACGGTGACTATGAGCCAGTAGGTAGTAAGATCATAGTGATTGTGGACCACTGGGTAGTAAGGTTATAGTGATTATGAACCACTGGATTGTAAAATCATAGTGGACCATTGAATAGTAAGATTACGATGACTGTCGACCGGTAGATAGTAAGGTCATAGTGATTATGGACTATTGGGTAGTAAAATGATAGCGATTAAGGATCGCAAAAATCAAAAACTAAATGCAGGTGAGCTCTTTAGTTTTGCTATAAAAATAACGAAATTCCCATGAGAACTACTTATGACCCCTAGCGTCTGTTGTTTCGGGCTATAGCCCATTTAACTCCTCTGTAAAACCGGCCCTGTGAACAAATGAAGTTTAAAAAATTTTCTCCAAAAATATGAGTGACAAGCAAATAAAATAAACTCTTCTTTTTGACCGGGTGCCTTTTCAAATCCGGGTCCCGGATCTACAGCTCCAGCTTTGGAAACGTATTTGACATCTTAATTGTATTGTATTAATCCCACATTGTATCTAAAATAGAGGATTATATTTACACAAAATGTAAGAGCATAAATGTTGCACAACAATGATGCAAAATTATATTTGCAATATACCAAAATAAGTAAAATGCATTAGTAATCTAAATTACCATTACAGACAGACATAATGATTCATTTAATATAATAAAATCCTGTGTTCATAGTTTAAATTTTAAATATTACATGAAACAGTGATGGATATAGAAAGTAATACACTATTTGAAAACATACTGCAAAAGAATTAACGATTTTTGGATTACCGTGGATAATATTAACGAATAAAAATTGTACGAATGATTATTACGAGATTGTGTACAGACAAAAACAAAAATATGAACCCCTTTTTCAGTAGGAAATCTATTTTATAACTTATTTGTACGAATATTTAACAACAAAGGGCTGTTTAACAGTACAAGTTTGTTTAATCGGGCAAACTACTTACTCCGGAATATAGGCAATTACACTGCGTTGCCAAGTGATTCCATGTCCACTTTAAAATTGTTAAGGATTAAATACGAATAAGGAATCGTTACAAGATAAGAAATAAAATTGATAATCTATATTTGGACTCACCAGACATCTATAACCCGACTTGCTTTCGTCAAATGATCATAGATGTGTGTACTGATACATTCCTACCATAAGTAAGCGTTGCGCAGTGAATATGTAAAAAGGTTTCTTTAAACTAAAATGGCGTAACATGTCTTACTGTGGAATTCGACACGTTTGAAACCAATTCAGTCTCGCCCACTGTACTAATTATATGCACTGACTGCTATAATTGGTTGTGCTATCTTCTCTTCTACTACATACATGTATGTATGTGACCTGACATATTATATACATATATATATATATATATATATATAATATATATATATATATATATATATATATATATATATATATATATATATATATATATATATATATATATGTTATATTTACAAAATAACAAAACACAAGCTGACCGCTATTAATTTACTCTGTAATAATATTAAATACCTTTGATATAAAATACAACGAACAACTAACGTCTGTTATGTAACGGAATTTATAATTCATAGTCTAAGATCCCGCAGCTGATTTCTGCAGGTATATGTTTTTTTTTAATGAATCCTAAACTTAATTTAAATGAATCCTTAATGGCAATGTAATACATTGCTCCCGGGTTGCCTAACGAAAATTAGCCGTAATTACCTTTAATTAAGTATATTGTATTAATTCATTTTTTTGAACGAATTCTAACTATACTTTTTATGTCATCGAAGATGACATATTAATATCGTTGTGTGACTGAATAATTATTGAGTTATACATCCATATTGAATAAACGCAAGAGGGCTGTAGAGCTAACAACTATATAGAATTAACAAAACATCACAAATTAACACTTTCACTGAGATGACATTACTTAGTGCGTGTCAAAAACATGCATTTGACGAATTTTTTTAAATGAATTCCGCGCCATTCGAAAGAAAATGATGTTAAAAATGTTTAAAAAAATGGTTGCCAGATGTTAACAGGTATTTTGTTGTTAATAATTTGCGGTCACGTGTTTTTTAAGAAAATTAGATACAAAATAGCCGCAAGTTGTCGTTGCCATTATTTTAATTAATTACTCTCTTATGGCATCTCAACTGCAGCTATTGAAAAAAAAATATACATATTGATCAATCAAGGCAATATAATACATATTTTATTGCCTTGATTGATCAATATGTATAAATTTTTTTTTCAATAGTTGCAGCTGAGATGTGATAAGAGAGTAATTAATTAAAAATAATGGCAACCACAACTTGCGGCTATTTTTTCACAGGCAACCATGTATTATCGTGTTCAGAAAAAATAAAACTTTAATTTAGTAACTAATTTTCTCAAAAAACAGGTGACCGCAAATTATTAACAACAGTATACCTGTTAACGTCTGGCAACCTAGAGGCTGTGGCCGATTGAGAGCTGGCAAAACTTTCCACATTTGGCGAATGAACGGAATTTTGAGCAGTTTTGACATAATTGTCAATTTAGTCTTGTCCATTAGTCATCAGATAGTCACCTTATCTGATCGCACAAACTTCAAAGGGGGGGGGGGGGGTCTTGATGCCTAGCTGGAGTTTTTCGTGTTTTTTTTAATGAGTATAGGAGAGCCGGGCAAGCTAGATGGAATACCTTTTCGGCTTGTTATAGTACGTTTTCTGGCCACCGAAATTGATGGACTGCCTCGGCTGGTGGGAGTACTGGGGATTCAGAAGCAAAATCATCGTCACTCACGAAGCCATCACCAGGAATAGAACTGGCATGCTGGGATGTACTATAAAAGCGATACGAAGCCATATATGCCCAATAATAATTTGGAAAAATCGAAGAGAACAAGAAAACACACACGAATCACAACTATTCCATGTTCTTGGATATATAAAGAATCTGTTTTGAAAATTTTTGATTTTAGTACTTACCGTTTTATTGTTTAGTTTTCACAAATAAAATTAGTACCAATTAATTGCACTGTAACGGTTGGACACTCTGAACATAACTTCAAATAATTTGAAAACCCGCACTTACCAAAGACAACAAAAATTACGTTCCGTTACTCGAAGGCGTATAAAGTTAGGATTTAACATTGGTTTCAAAAAAAAAATTTTAATATGTTGAAAAGGAAAATAGTAAACTTAGAATTTATATATGGCTTTGTATGCGATAAGGGGTTAAAATGATGTTGATTTCATTTAAAAAAAATTATAGTTGGAATTCGTTCAAAAAAATGAATTACAATATATTTAATTACGGCTAAGGTAGTTACGGCTAATTTTCGACAAGCAACCCGGGAGCAATCTATTACATTGCCATTAAGGATTCATTTAAATTAAGTTTCATTAAAAAAAACAGATACCTGCAGAAATCAGCTGTGGGATCTTGTACTATCACTAGGTCTTGCTCGGACGTCATATTATATGTCATATAGCGCTTACGAGTATTGTATGTAGAATAAAAATACTGTACATGTCAAAAAATTATTTTAGTTTGATGAAGGGTTTCCCACTGCGAAGTGAAAATGTTTAAATTTTCCAGAGTACCGTAAAATGGGACTAATTTGAACATTTTTGATATTTGCATACACTTTCCTACGTATTAGATTAAACAGAAAAGACTAATATGGGTTCTGGTAACTCAATCTTCATTTTGACCATTTTGAAAATCAATCTTTTTTTTTTTAATTCAACAACAAACTCCTAATATATGACCAATTCCTATTCACCCCGCTGTTAAAAACAGTAGGTACATATAATTATTTGCAAATATTTATGTATATTTGCCGTCTATTAGTAAATAAATTTGACAACCTTGTAAAGATTTTCTCTTAATTGGGAATTAAATTTTTATCTTGGGAAATGTATGCACAATCCCAGAGGATGTCTACTTCCCAATGAAGTAAGTAAATCCAAACAATATATATGTATACATACTGAATTATAATGGTCATTCTTAAAAGTTTGGCCAGCCATGATACGTCAAATCATATTCACCCGTCATTTGTGCTTCTCTGTTGACTTTCTAGTCATCACTAACCCTAGAATCATACGTTGGTCTACGAGAAACATTAATCATACATCGACGTCGTTTTGACGGATGGACATTTTACGGAGAGTTTTAGAGTTTATTTGCAAAAAACATTTTTTTTACATAACAATACTACAAAAGCGAACAAAATATTTAAATAATTGGATTTGGAAAAATTTCTTAATGTAAATATTTATTAATTTTTTTAATCTCTTTATCAAAGCATATTTTCATTATAAAAATTAAAAAATAGATAAATACATCAATTGTATCATAAAACATGTCTTTCAAATAATTAATTTATGAACTATTATGAGTCAGTGGACATGTGTGACTTTACAGAATGTGCAATTTGTCAGTGATAAATATTCCTATAGATATGTAGTTATTTCCCCCATTGGGCACATTTGTAAATTTTCTAAAATTTGTTAGTAATTTTTCGAATAAGATCTCAAAAAATAATAAAAATTAAAATATTTTCCACAAAATAAATTGTTAATCTTTTACTAAGTCACTTGAAACGCATTCTTTAGTTTTCGATTCAGTATATTAAAACTTCAGTATTATGTCGTCTCTATAAGTCAAACAGCTGTAATCATCTTTCACATTATCATAATCATTGAATAAATTAATTATAACATCCATATCTTTAATAAATTTTAAAAAAAATTAGGAAAACTTTTATATGTAGTGTACAAAATCTTCAAAAAAAACACGTTAATCATACATCGACGTCCTTTTGACGGACACTATTTCAATACAAACAAAACGACAATGACTATAAACAAAATAAATACGTCTTATGTGTTATAACAACAAATAAATTAGATAACAGAAACCTCACAGCAAGAAGGTACCGACAAGTTGTAGTATTGGAGCAGGTAGACAAGTTCGTTCGTCGTTTTGACGTGTACGTATGATTCTAGGGTTAAGTTGATATAGAAGTTAACATAATTTTATGCGTTTTTAATAGATAAATGAACGAAATTTCTTTTACTATCTTTTTGGATGTAAACACAATCAAAATAACTTAATTTTTTATCTTTTAATAGTACATAGTTTCTGATAAACTCAAATACAGCCGTGTTTAAATTATCGCTTTTATTCCTATTCATCCTGAAAGTCTAACAAAAAAAAAACTTTTTGCACGTCATCGTGGCGTTTTTCCATGAAACATATTTGACATCAAATATCAATTGACTGCGACGAAACATGAAATGTTCTCGGTAAAAAATCGAGCACTATGAAATTTCAAATAACATTCATAATGTTGTCACTTTGTCTATTGGACAATACAATACTTGTGTATAATGTGTCAACAACGCAAGTATATTTTGACTGTTACCCGGAATTGAATACTGCAACAAAAAATATGTTTGTAACCGTAAAAAAGTTGGATTGACGCGTCACTCGTGTTTGAGTTTATATTTGTTTTGATTTAAATATTAAATAAATAACATAAAGCAAATTTCAAATGTCAGAATTAATATGTTTGTACAAATTTATTTTTGCACGTCAATTACACCTAGAAAATGGGTACAAAACCGTTTTTGTTGTCACGAAAAAACAAAACATTTTTGAAATTGGAGTGACATGAATTTTTGACGAAATAATTGACGTTATTGTTTAAAGTGTTTAATATGGAGTAAATGATAAAGGTAATATCGATACTTTAGAGAAATTTACGTACCGTAAAACCGTCTAGACCCGGACACTTTTTTACATTTTTTGGTATAATTGTATGTTTATACATGTTTCCTTCATATATATCACCAATAAAGTATTACCATTAGAAAGAGCGTATATTATTTGTTATATGCCTGACCCATTTGTTTCATTATAAGTAAAAATAAAAAAAATAAAAAATAATTAGTAAGTGTCCGGGTCTACACTCCAAATCCGTCTTGACCCGGACACTTACTTAAATAATGTAATAACATGCAAACTAACCTCTCCCGTCGGGGTTAGGACAGTGTTTTATATCGTCTGATGTCTTTGAACCTTTGTGGGAAGGGAGAGGTGTCAATACACTGTATGCCGCTCAATGAACTAAACATGCGATATGACACCAGAAGGAGGCATAAACCGCGTAATTCTGGCGGGAATATAACGTATGGATAGTGGAAGTTACAGCCAGTGCGAATCGCGGTCATAGTGTAATAAACTTGATGTGTCCGGGTCTAAACGGATATATGTATATAGCATGTATTTTTTTATATATACATCGAATATAACTTCAAATATCATTAAATGATGCGCGATAAAATTGTGAACACATACATATCAAAATTAAAACAATACATGACTATTATGACGAAAATTACATGTCTAAGTTAGACACACATTTTATTTCTTTGAAAAACTGGAGAATAGTAATCCTGTAAAATGAGATAGTAAAAGTTGAAATCCGTAGTTTTTATTGATACAGCTGTTTAGAGGATGTTTTTCTCTCTCTAATGACGTCAAGAACAAATTTTTATTGCAGTAGGTTAATGTAGAAACTACTTACTTTGAAGATTGGTGCAAAGTGTCCGGGTCTAGACCCCCTGTCCGGGTCTAGACGGTTTTACGGTATTGTAATATATAATAAACTTTTTCTACTCCTGTTGAAGAACACACTCATTATATATCTGTTAATTGTTGAGAAAGTTAAGCATTATTCAAAGGTGTGGAGGAATGGCCATTACTCAATACCTTTTTGACCAATGAAATCACAGTATTAACCGTTATTCAATGCGTTTGAGATTGTTATATGTATGATGTTTGTATCAAGTTTTAATTTAATATATGTTGCGTAGTAACGTTCAAGTAAACAAAGTAGTATATATTTTGTTTTGATCGCTTTATACATATTATACAAACATTTAATGAAATTAGAAATAGATTCAAAATTTGATTTAAAATTTATATTCAATTTTATTTAAATCAAAAACAAAAAAAAAAGTCGTAGAAAAATATCGTATTCTACTCGCTTGCAATGGTTATTACACACTCAGATGCATTACGACACTTGCCTCGCAAGCTCGGCTCGTGTCGCAATTTCATTTTCGTGAGTAAAAGCTATCATTACTAGCTCGTTGAATAATATACTATTATAACATCAAGATACTCATCACTTCTGGTGGTTTCACATTAATCATTCAGTCTTTAGATCCAGTATCAATTTTCATTTTTTAGTAGGTAAGTAGGTCTATAAATTAATTAAATTGCAACCAAAACCTTTTTATTAATTCTACATTTTCCCCCAATTTTCGAATTACCTATTTAAGACAAATGCTTACCTTTTTTGCAGGACCAATCAAATCCATAAATCGACCGCTTCGTTTCAGAATATTAAAAAAAAATGGACCCAGAAATACAACAACGGTTCATACAAATTTATTAATGCTGACAACGGACCACAGTTAGAGACATACGTTTAAGGCTTATTCGCTCACAATAATTGATCTGAAAAAAAGCTTTTATATTCTTTATTATTCCTTCCTGGCTATATTTGACACAATACTAAATAAAACTAAATAACAATTCTGGGTTCTTAATTTTATAAAAAAAAAAAAAAAAAAATTATTATTCCAATTAGACATTTTTTGATACCTTGCATTTTTGTGAACAAAAATTATATATTCTTATAAAATAAAATATTAATATACCTACTCAACTAGTATCGAAAACACTCGATTAAAATATAAAAAGACATCAGCAAACAAAAATTTTCCATAATCAATATTTACTAATAATTTGCACCATGGTGTTTTCAATCTAGAAAATCAATAAATTTTCCCACGTATCACCCTCACTTCGTCCCGCGTTCTTCGTACACTCGATACGTATCTTTATTTTTATAGTAAATACATCAAACGCATGGGAATATAGAGAAGCGTCGAAAACGCGGGAAACGGTGTTAGGTTTTGCATAATTTTCCATAGTTTATCAGTTTCTTTGTGTATATTAGATTTTGCGAAGACAATTGCGTTTTCGGAGTCGTTCTTTTCATTTTCACCAAAACTAGACAATATATAGGATTACTAGAAAAAAGACTTCTGTTGAAGTAAATATGTTCCTAAAAGAAATTCCGTCATTTTGACAGCAAAAATGAAAGTTACGTTAATTCAATCAGTTACCCTTCTTAAAATCATTCCTGTAATGCTTGATTTGAGTGAACAGATTGGATTTGAAATTTTTTTTTTAGTAGCTTGAAAATCCTTAGTAACATGACAGAATAACGATGCTGTTTAAAGTTTCAGTTTAGTTGAACGATAAGTGAACATATGAATACTACGTGTGTTGAAATGCAGACAAAAGTCTGTCATACGTAGTAGTGTTTCACAAGCACTCGATAATATTTGAAATTGAAAAATTGTAAGTGCTCTCGCATTACAGAGAGTACATACACATAAGTGATTGAATGTTGTCCTGGACGGGTGCCTGTCGAGCAAAGGATCGATGGTGTAATGGACAGCACACCTGGCTAGTTATCAGGAGATCCTGGGTTCGATTCCCGGCCGATCCGGATAATTTTTTCAATCACTTTGTGATTTATAATTTAAAGATGCTGGAAGCGAATTATAGATTTTCGGAGTTGTTCCTTTTATTTTTATTGAAACTAAATACGTAAAAGTCAACAAGGATGCAAGTGATGCTCAAGAGGACAATGACACTCCATGAGCGGAGGTAAATTAAAATTTTCAGCAAATTACCGTACTTCTACCACAGATGTCGATGCTTTAATCCTCCTCCTCCTAATTTGAGAGCAGGCCCGACGAAAGAGGAGTAGCCAGGGTTGTAGCCCTGGGACCCGGGCTTGAAGAGTAGGCCCGCAGTTGTAGGTAGGAGGCCCGCGAAAAAGTAAAATTTTTTTCTAAAAATGTGATTTTTAGAATCCCACAATTTCTCTCCGCGGCCCTGTTTAGAAGCTAAATCCGCGCCTGATTGTGAAAGAAACCGTTTTGAATGAAATTTTATTGGCCTAATTTAATGAAAGTTTTTAATCAAAATAAAAACGGTATTTATAGAATTTTTTCACAAAAAAAAAAAAAAAAAAAAAAAACAGAATATCCCCGAATCCAATTATCCGAGACTTAGACAACAGTGGAACAGAACGGTGCGCTTCCTCGGTTTAAACGTTTCGAGGTTTTAATGTTTATACGGCTAACGAGGTGTAACGACGCAAAGAGCCTAGTCAACATTATAAATCATCTCTGTGCCATGTACTCGTACATTGTATGTACACGTATAGTCAGAATGATGGTACGTAGCATTTATATGCATGTATATGCTAAGCTAGGCAAGCCCGACTATTACGTACGGGGTAACATGCTACCCATAATACTGTAATGAATATGATTGTACATATGATGTTACTACATATTCAAAAGTTTTTGTTATGAGTACACACATACATATACGAGTATATGATTCAAAGTAAAATCAGTTTCACGAAAAGTTTGAACGGTATCAGTTTAACGACGTTGAATCTGTACAGGCTGGTTTTTGTGCATACAGTTGATCCTTCTTTTGTGCTGTGGAGGGGACCGCATAAAAAAAATCGCAAAAAAAATATACTTAAAAATATCATAAATAGCTATAAAAAGTATAGTTCGATCTAGATTGTACAAAAAACATTTTTTATGCGGTTGACCGGACGGCATAAAAAAAATTTCATCGAAAATACACAACTCAAAACGCTCAAAACTTAGAAACTTCCTTAGAAGGTACTTCTATAAACAAGATAAAGTATTAACCCTTTGCACTCGATAGGCGCCGCCACGGCGACACAATAAATATCCTTTGCACTCGAAAGGCGCCTTTCAGGCGCCATCCTATTCTTTACTTCAAATATCACACTAAGGAAAATTATAAAATGTAATATTAAAATATAATGTTTGTAATATGCAAATAAAAATAAAGTATGTAAGTAAACTACGTTTGTTTAAAATACTTATCTTTAATGTATTACAATTTTTTATTAAAACTACTGTCGAGTAGCTGAGTACCCATACTAAAAAATGGTTCGAGTGCAAAGGGTTAAAAATATCATAAACAGCTATAAAAAGTATAGTTCGATCCAGATTGTACAAAAAACTTTTTTATGCGGTTGGTCGGGACCGCATAAAAAAAGTTTCATCGAAAATACACAACTCAAAACGCTCAAAACTTAAAACATTTCCTTAGAAGTTGCTTCTATAAATAAGATAAAGCATTAATTTACACGTAGAAACATTTTATTTCAATTTTATAATATTGTGAAAATTTTGAATAATACATCTGTAATAAAATTAAATGATGCAATAACTTATGTTCTTATTATGCAGTGTATTGATTAAATGCTTAAAAGCCGTTAAAAAGTATTTTTATCAAAGAAAGTTATTATAGTAGCTGTTTAGTTTCTTTCTGTCTCGTGATTTTGATTCACATTATGCATTTTAATAACAAGAATTGTAGGAACTGATGATGATATTTTGTCATTTTATCATATAAAAATCAAAAAATTACGTGAATTTCACACAAAAACAAGGAAAATGAGACTTTTTCAAGGAAATACAGTTAGCTCGCATGAATAAAATACAACAATCTTTTAGGTCTAATACTTCAAATTAACAAAAAAAAAAAAAATGGTTTTGTATTAATCCTACTACTTTTGGACACTCACGGAGACATTGAAAACAAGTAATTTTTCTGTTTTTGTAAGTTGTTATTGGATAAGGAAGCACAGCAATGAGATCGTAGATTGATATACAAAACATCGCTCTTTACACAAGTTTTTTTTGTATTGTTTGTATAACGGAACTTGTACAATAATGTCACCAGCATCTTCATCAACATTTTCAACTCTGAAAAGGACACTACTGAAATTTTTGATCGAATGGGGGCATTTGTGAATGACGTTCACAATTACCCCACAATTTTAAAATCATGGGGTAATTGTGAATTGGTGAAATAAAAAAAAGATACTAATACTCGGAGAATTGTCATGAAATTTTAATAGCATATTAAGAAAGGACAGAAAAACATACTAAGAGTTGATTTTTAACAATATTAATGTTATTTTAGAAATTATAGGCGCCGTTCACAATTGCCCCAATTCACAATTACCCCGGTCAACCCTAAGTTTTAATTTGCAACAATAACTGACAGATATTTTGTGGGATTTATTAGTTTTAATCTGTAACGATCAGTTCGGTTGTGTTTTTCATGAAATTGGACATACTTATGTAAGGTTATGTTATTGCACGCTGTTTGTATCATAATCCTTGGATAATTGTTAATGTTTTACACGTCATAAATTAAATAAAAAAACAAAAAAAATTTATTCTCTTAAATGCAAATAAAATTTTTTTTCATTTTGCATTTGTAAAAATTTTATTTCATTAGGTTTAAATGGACTTAACTCGATGGTAAAAGAATATATTTTGTATTTTATGAGTATGAAGGATTGTATACTTTAATTGACACATAAAAGAAATTTTTTTGCAGTAAAATTTATTTTAAAGAGTTTTATTTTAAATTTCTTTAAAATACACAGAGCGGTGCAGAAATATGGATACGCATGTTGCCTACGTTACCTATGCCCGTACATAAATATTGCATTTGATAACGTTCCTGGCATTTATGACCAAACTCTACAATTATCTACACTTAAGTTGGCACTCAAGGCGTGGCACTAGCGCAGTGTTGGCATTTTTGTTTTTAAGTTATCTGATCAGGCTCGCCAAATTGAAGTATTTCGTAATATTTCTTGAAAAATTGTGAAACAGGCCAAAAATACAGTTAAAGAAGCAAGAAAAAGAAAAAATTCTTTCAAATGTTTCATTGATAATTATGTCAAGCGTACTATAATTATGTTACAAATGCCAATACTGCACTAGCGTCTCACCTCTCAGTTCATTTTTGGCCTTTGAGTTTTTACATTTTCCTTAAACACATAATCGTTATAAAATTTCCTGAAAATTTCATGTTATTATAACTACAATTGACGAAATTATAAGAGTTACGTTCCAGAAACCGGTAACTTTAAATTAAGGTGACCAGTTTTGTAAAGAGTCAAAACGGGACAACGGACCTTACCGGAGGGTTTGCGGGGTATGGAGTACCACCATGAGAAAAAGGGGTGCGGGAGGCCCTCCCCCGGAAAATTTTTGAAAATTTAAGTCAATAATGGTGTTTTTAAAGTCATTTAGGGTGCTAATTTTTCATTCTACCATAAAATTAATTTGGTGGCGGGTGATTTCACCACCAGCATGAGACCTTTGATAATGAAACGATAATCTGGATAGAATAATTTGTGTTAGGAGTAGGAAGATAGAAAAACAAAAGGATATTATCAAGGAAATCATAGCCAAACCTCTTACACCAGTGATAATATTTTATTTCGAATAAGTTCATTTTATCATTAGAATATGAATAATACAATTAAACATCTTCTTCCCAACTCAATACTGCCAAAATGAATACATCCTCTTATATTTGGGAAAAGACGAAAGAACCCAAGTAAAAGATTTTAAAGGCAGTTAAAAAATAGCGTATAAATTCAAATATTGCTAAAATGGGACAAATGGGCGTCCCGAGAAGTTTGATCGGGACACCGGGACATGTCCCCGAAAAATAGGACTGTCCCATTGAAAACGGGACGTCTGCTCACCTTACTTTAAATACATTTTTAGGGTCCAGTAGTCAAAATATTTGAACACAATCGTCTTCAAAATTTGGCTGCTTAAGTTTCATACCAAAGGTTTGTTTGTGGATTTTTCTTAACGAAACCTAACCCCAAATTTGTTTGGAGGTTAGGCTTGTGTGGAAAATCGTGAATCACAAGTTGGCTTTCGGTTTTTCAATCATCATCAGGTGAAACATAGAATTAAGGATTCTGATGATGGTTGAAAAACCGAAAGTCGACTTGTGATAATTTTATACGTTTCAGTGAAAACGGACAAAGCAAAAAAGTGCTCAGAATTCACAAAGTAAATCTCCCAAGTATAATTATTTAAAAATTTTATGTTTGTGTGTTCTCCCTTAATTTTCCTTCCGATAGGTCATGTTTGGAAGACACTGTATTTTATTTCTTTTATACAGTAAGTATACATTTAGCAAAACATTGATTGTGAGACCAAGTAGTAAGTTTCACGTCAGTATTTGAAACTTCTCGCAACCGGCCAAACACAGTGTTGGCTTAAATCTTATCGTTACATTATATATTACAATGGTTGGAAGCGGTTCGTCGCCTTTTGTTACAAAACTTTTACTCTGTAACAGTTATTCACTATATATTCTTAACAATTGCCTTCCTTGTAAAACTGGATAAGTTCAGCACACTTCACTAGTTCACTCTATACTTAATTGTTAAGTTTTCATTATTATTATGTCGCCTTTTTGTGTGAATTTTAAACTGATCGTAAGTAATTATGGAAGATGTGTTCCTCAATAGATTTTTTGTTGAACAAAATTTATAATTTATATAGAGTTTGAAAGAAAATTATATTTTCAAAATCATTCTTTTGATTCTGTCAAAATTACACATTGTACGATCACTAGAAAAGAGATTGCTGTTGAATAAATCACATTTCTAAAGAGAGTTTCGGCATTTTGACAGCAACAATGGAAAGTTCACACAAAAATTATGCTAATGCAACCTTTTAGCCTAGTTTAGATTACTTCGGTTAAGTCTGATTTGAGAAATACATTTTTTTTAAATTTGATGGCTTCATCAAACCCACTAAATTTTTTGAATGCGTTAAAAATCGTCAATATAATCATGAAGTAATAAAATTGGACGTGAATTTTTGAACTTCTTTTGAATCAGTTATAAATCTAACAGGAATTTTCGCATTTCGATAACAAAAATGAAAAGTTCACAATCAAATTATTCCAATTCAGATCACTTTCATAATATTCAATTTGGCAAAAAAAAATTTAACTTAATGACGTCATCATTTTGAAGTTGCTTTTAGAATTTCGTTGTTCCTAACAACGAAGGCGAAGGGGATCTACTTGCACCTGACCACTTTGTAATAGTCAGTGTTGGATCCTACGCAGTTTGAGAGACGTGTCGTTTTTTCAAAATTACTTAAATTTTATAAACTCATATAGAAAGTAGAAGGTTTAGATTAGAGGTATGTTCCAACAAACACTCGAATTAATTCTCGTTTTAATGAGTATGCGCATAGATGACATTACTGTTCCAACTAGGCAGAATTGTAATTCCAGTTTACACACAGGTTGAAATTCTGTGTTCCAACAAATATTTAAATCTAATTCTGAACTCACCCGAATTGATTGTTAAAATTTTTGCTGCAGAGTAAGTATTTCAAATCATTAACAAAAACTTAATTTTTAACCTTATAATTTAAAAATTTAAATAATAAAGGGAGAAATTTTAAGTTTGAATTGTTCTGTCAAAAGACAAATTTCAAATTTTTGACTTTATTTAAATGCTGTAATAGGTATTTTTTTAAAAATTAGCAAACTGGTATATTTTATTTATTTATTTTATAAATATTTATATTATTTTAGTAAGTAATAAAGTAAAATTCGGAGTAAAGTAAAAAAAATAGTTCGTATTTTTTATTTAAAAATTAAATTAACGTATTTTAAAGTACAAAATAATTTTTTAGTGGATATATTATTTGTAAATATTCTTCATAGTATGGAAGGTATAGAATACATAACTCAAGTCTCTAGTAGAGACATCTTTTGAAATCCCTAAGAATTAATATAAACGTTCCTACATAATAAATACCGAACTGAAATTCTGAATTAAATTTGATTCGACCTTCAAATGACATTATCGAATTTAAAATACTGGATTCACTCGAATCGGAAATTTTAGTGTTTGTTGGAACATACCTTAGAGATATATTTTGCCCTGAGAATTACGATAAACTCTAGGTACTGAACTACGAAACCCTGATTTGTCGCGTGTTTAACACGTACTTGGCGAATATATTTTTACGTTTAGGCACGTAGGATTATTAGAAAAAAGGACTTCAATCGAAACAGTCATATTTTTATATCGATACGTGTAAACACAAGAAATAAAATTAATATATCCGATGGCGTCATAGGGTTTCATTTTCATTTTTATTAATTGAAATACTTTCTAAGTAATTACGACTTACGTTTTGAATGAGTGGTAAAATTTTCTCCGAATATTTTGCTGAACTGAATCCAATATAATTGTTCCAGTAACAAAATTCCATTGTTCCTCGTCCGTTTCCTCGCATCAACCCACCACCCTTTTCATTTTGTGTTTACTTTAATTGATTGAAAATTTATAATAAAAAAAAATTTTTATTCAATTTTCTTTAATATTTAATTTAAATATTATTTACTAATTTTGGTTGGAGTTGTTTACTTAGGATATTTAACTGGTACCATTTGATCAACGGACCGGACGTCGATCTGAACTGATTTATTGAAAGTTATTTTCAATTATCTTCGCATCGAATGTGTGAATGGCCATCGGGTATTGAAAAACTTTCGATCATTGATATAATTTAATTTTCAGCATCAATATCCATTCATCCACCACACCTGAATATTTATTGAAATTCAAATGAATATCGAATCAGTCACCCACAGTCTAGTGTGTGATGTTCTCCTCGATAGTCGGAGAGTTATCGTACAAATTATTTTAGCAGTTTCTCACAGACTGGGCCAGGAAACTATTATGCTATATTGGGATTTTTTTGTATTAAGGGGAGGTTTACTCGAGAGTCCTTAAAAATTATGTATTTTTCTAGAATTTTTTTCTCAACAACGGAAGTAAATATCAATTTCAAATTTTCTACACATATTTATTGAGTATTAAGCTATAAAAAAAAAAAATTTTTTTAAGAAAAAATATAAAAAATTGTCCATTTTATAGATACTGCAGTGTGACGATCCGAAAATCCAATGCCTTGTTGGTGGACATCCTAGCGCCGGTAATAAACCACCAAAATCCAAAAACAAAAGATTTATAAAATATATGAATAGTACCGGCACCTCTACCTATAATATCAATAAATTGCTGAAAGAAAAAAAATGGCGGATGTTTGAACTTTTGATTACGATTTTTGTCTTATTTTTGGCTCTTTAAAAATAAAAAAATATTGAAAGTGTATCGAACTTAGGTAGAGGTGCCGAAGAACTGAGTTATCTTTAAAATAAAAAATTAAGAAAAAGGATCCATCGAATAGTTTTTGAGTTATCGTGTCCACCAGTTCCAAAAATGTAGTTCCGAGATGTTATAAAATATATAAAAAGAAACGTATTTTCAAAATTTTATATTTAATACTCATTATTGCGTGAACTACGTTTTTTGAATTTTTTTTTTATAGAAAGCTGGATTCGGTTAATGTGCAAAAATCTTCTTTTTTAAAATTATTTTCAGTAAAACCACTTTGGGAACATATTCTACACATAATTTGCTATCAATTTCGGCAAAAAAAATCGATTTTGATCAAATCTCAAGTAAACCTTCCTTTAAATTACTTTTAGCAAAATCACTTTGGGAACATATTCTACACATAATTAGCTACCAATTTCTGCAAAAAAAAAAAAAATTGATTTTTTTAACGACTCTCAAGTAAACGTCCCCTTAACTGTTTAAAACACAAATAAATTGCATCTGTGTACATATTTGTGAATTTTTGCACTAATTTGTTGATTTTTCATACGTAATATCTTAAAAACAGTACGTTTTGTGAAAAAAGTAGATTTTTCTCGTTAATATATTTACAAGGTAGAGATTTTTTAATAACGTTTTCCACTAAAAAATCAATATTTTTCAATACAGCAACAGAAACGTGCTTTTGGTAATTTTAGTGTTTGTACAAAATGTCAACCGCAGTAGAAAACTCTTCCAATAAAATATTCGACAACACTTGATCTACACGCGGCAACGTTGCGTCCTTATACAATTGTCTAGGTGAAACTCCAATAAAACATTTTTTCACGAATTCTCAGTGAACCGTTCAAAACAAATTGCTCAAAAAAAAGGTGTTTACTCGGAAGAAAATCATAAAAGACTTATTTTAGCATAAAATTTAACACAATAGATTACTTAACATAAATTTATTTTCGCCAGTAAAATATATTTTTTCTGTCGGGTGAAAATAATAAAAATAAGAAACAACATGAAATGGAAATAAAAAAAAGCATAATTGCACGAAACAGGAAATGTTTCGTTACTTCCGGTCGGATTGCCGCCCCCACTTTGTCTGGATTAATTAATTGTAAATAACGAAATATTTTAATAGTTTGAATCGAGCGAAGGCGAACGGTCGAGGGGTCTCGAACGTAATATAGATACAAGATTTCCGGAAGAAATTTATTAAGTACACAAATTTATTTTTACTTACGTTCAACATGATACTTTTTTGATGAAGTGTGTGTTTTATCGAACGTGTCTTACTCTATGCCTAGTTTATGTCTAGTTATATTTCATTCATTTAATTAATTTTCCACGTACAGTGTATCACAAAAGTCATAGAACATGTTCTGTTTTGTATTATAAGTATGTGGTGTATTTACTAGACCAAATGTCATCTGTTGTACTAGCACATGTATCTTAAGAGAAAATGCTCGATGATATTGAAAGATTTTAAAACAAATAAATATGAAAATAGGTACAGTGGGGACGCCATATTTAGAGACACGTGAGGAAAGCCGTCGATACCTCAGTTGCGTCCTGGAATCCACAAATTTTGTTTGAAATAAAAATCTCTGGCTTTTTTCAATTGTATTAATATTTACTAGTTGGAGAACGAAACATAGCGAATTTCCAAATATTGGTCCAAATATTGGCACTGGTGGATCTCATCTACGACCTGTATCCATTTAAAATCGTTTAGCTTTCTAACAGTGAAACAATTTTCAAAATCAGTTCTGTAGTTAATTTTTGGCGTTTTTGGGTCCTCAAGACCCTAACGGATCTCATATAGTGTAACATATATCCATTTAACAATATATTATTACATTACATAACTATAGTTTTTGATATTTTTTTCTAGATATGCAAATATATATACATTATATTTTCTCTCTCAAGGAGGACATCATACAATAAGTTCCTTTCCATAATGTACTCTTAAAAAATCGGGCTAATTTTAATTTAAAAAGATGAGACAGAGCTATTGTAATTATAACTCATACATACACATTGAATAACTATCTAGCGCTTGTTTTATCTAGAAAAAATTGTTTTTTTTTATTTCATATCGTAAAGAAAGCATTATTTTAACAATATAATAATAAAATAAAAAATTACAATTTTCTCGAGAACTACTTAACATAGAAAAAAAATTATAAAAACATTTTCTTCATAATTTTTTTTCCTCTTTTCAATGATGTAAAAATCGAACTGTCTAATGATAGGATCGAATGACAAAAATTGGCAAAAAACCTACTTCTAGTCATCCGAGGTGTCTGGCTAACCAACTTAGCCGAGCCAATCCGGATTCCAGCTCGCATACCAAATTTCATAAGCATTATATATCTATAAATTTTAGTGAAGTAAATTTTCGGGTTCTAGATGCTTCAAAACAAATTTCTGTCATAGTCCCAAACTTAGGTCTTACCATAAGAACTGCTGTAATAGCTGAATTTCCAGAATGGAAATTCGTTAAAAAAAAGCCACACACAGAGTTTTAAAAAACGATTAAATGTAAATCAGAAAATGTTAATATTGATTCAAATTTGGATGAAATTATATCTTCCTTTACCAAATCAATATAATAATAAAAATAATAATAATAATAATAATAATAATAATAATGTGTTTAATATTGTCGTTATGCCACTAAGGGCCTTTACACCCTTAGTGGTACTGTTGTTATTTATACATGTTTTTTGTTGTTGTTATTTCTTTTTAACGATGTACTACCGAGGGCCTTTTACACCTGAGGTGGTACATCATTTGTTCTTCCATCTGTGATATTTTGTTATGCCGCTGTAGGCCTGTTGTTATGGCTCTACAGCGGTATTGTTTTAACTCCTTATTGCTTCACTGGTCGGCTTGTGGCCTCCCAGGGAAGCAATAAGTTTTGTCTGTGATATATTTTTGTGATACTATTCTGTAATATTTTGTGTGGTTCTAGTCAGGTTCCTCCACTCCGGGGCCGTTTGCACCTCGGAGGGAGTTCCAGCGATGGCTTCCAGGCCTTGGTGACCGGACGCTCTGTCTAGTACTTATCGTACCGTCACCAAGGACTGTCCGCTCTTTTTAAGCCCTGGGATGGCAGGGCCCATCGATGGATTTTATTATGTGTATGTTTTGTCCCTTGTCTATCGCATTTATGTGTTCCTGTCTGTTTTGTGTATGTTTTTATCTTTACCGTTTATGGCGGCGCATGCCCTCTGATGGCGATGCCGCCGGGTGCTGCTGACCGCGCCATCCACCGGCAGCAGTACCCAAATTTTAACTAAAAAAAAAAAAAAAAAAAAAAAAAATAATGTGTTTAACGTCCGTTTTTAAGATTTTTCTATCTATAACAGACGCCACCCACATCATTATTTGTATTCCTTTATTTATACAATACATATTAATTACGTTACATGATACATTTTATGATGTGGGTGGAGGACAAGGAAAGTGGGGCTGGGGACTAGAATTTGGAAGGTGCTGCAGCCGTTTCCTTAAGGAACTATGCCGATATTCATCTGGAGTTGTGAAGGGAAACTGCAGAAAACCTTCACGAGCATAGCCGGCCGCTGGATTTGAACTCTCGACCTACCAGTCGGCAAGCGTTAGGCGCACAAGCACGCTCGGCCACTCCGCTGGTTACCAAATCAATATACATTAACAAAAACTGATATTACCAATTACATCAAATATTATAAAAAAAATTTTAATTTTCCACTTTAATAGTCGAATTATTTACTTCAATAAGGAAACATCCTGGAAAACTAAATATTTAATCGTATACATAACGTCATCGATTACAGTTTTCATCAAAATTTCGAGCTTCTTCATCTAAATTATTGTCTGTTTGCTTCAGAAACATCATGCTTTTATAAACCATACGAGCGATGATTCGCCTTAAAAGTATACAGTACCAAAGTAAATATATGAATTACAGTATTATAGTATACGAAACATGTCATACAGCACGAAACACAAAAGTGAATTTTTAATATATTGTGCAGTTTTTATTTACATCTGTTTTTTTTGAACAAGTCTACTAAACTCTTTCTGTGATATGACTATTTTAAAATTACTTGAAATAGATTGTACTGAAATATTTCATATTTGAGGAAAGTATTTAAAAAATTTTTAAATATTTTTATTACAGGAAATTGCGTTTTTATTAACTTTTTGCGACTTATCATAAATGGTTCCTTATGAATCGATACAGGAAGTCGCCGAAAAAACTCCGAATATTATTGTCGATTTAATCTAATTTTTTAGAAACAGTATAAAACGAACGGTAAAAGAAAAAAAATGTTATATTTGCTTTTTTTTTTGTTAGAAAAAAAGACAAATAAAAGAGCTTTAATGTGCTTCAATAAGAAGTTTAAAATATTCAAATCTGCTCTCGTAATACAGTAAGCTCTTAGCATCGCAGCGGTGTGAATTTATTTAAATGTTTATTTAATTTTCAAAAAAGAGAAGGGAACATACAAAAGGGATTTTTGATATTTTCTCATGGTTATTATTGTCAATTTGAATACAATTGTAAATAATACAGACATATCTATTTAAATAAAGAAATTATTGATTATAATGTTCAAATTTGTTGTATTTTTGGAAATGAACGTGTCCAAACTGGGCCCTTTTGTACGGTTTTGCCTACAAGTTTTATTTAATCATAATCGCTACTATTAGTGCTTTCATCTACTACAGTAATGTGATTCACGAAACTTGCTGGAAAATGGAAGCGTTGACATGCCTTGCGTAATGTTCACACTCCAGGAGGGTTATTCATTCTTGAAATGTGTTATGATATGGTATTATTAGTTAGCAAAGAAAAACACAAAAAGAAATGAGTCGCTGAGTTTTAAAACTATCTAATTGACGATTTTTTCAAAATTGAGTTAAATACGGTTTATTATTCATGAGGATAAACTGCACCAAATAATACCAACTAAACGGTGCAAAGTCAGCTTTTTCCTCTTTAATTTTAATGACAAAAATACAAAACTGTCTCAAAAGTAGCTAGTTGCAATATTTTCCAATTCAAAAAACATGGAGTTGCAAGCAACACAAACCAGTTGCAAAACTATCTAATTACTTATATATAAATGGCGTCATTAGAAAAACCTGGAACAAAAATAGCTAGTTAGGTAGTCAATATGTAGCACTGCAGGGCCTGCAGAAGATCAAATAATTGTATGTGATAATTTTATTACTCTCTCTAAGAAAATATTTACTATTGGAATAACTAAAAATAAATACAAAGAAACTTGTGGAATTGTCAAATATAACAGGCTGCGCATGTGTGCAGAATAAAATAGTGTGAAACATCGTAGTTCTGATTTCAGTTTTACTGTTAAATTACAGTAAAGAAACTTGTTTTATGGGAGAATATTCTACTAAATTATAAGAAAATGTCTTAGTTTTCATAAGTTATAATAAAAACAGCATTGTACGATGTAAATTGATAGATTTGTACGAATGCTATTTTATTTAAAACTTATTGAAAGAATAATAAACTGTTGCAAAAGTGTCTAATTGTTAGTGTTGCTGCTTCAAAAGCAGCTAATTACAAAATCAACCGTTCCAAAACCATCTAATTAAAGCAAACTGCTGCAAAAGTAGTTAATTATAATTTTTAATCGTTATTTACTAATTATTGATGAGTGGTATCGTTGTAATTATTTCTTTATAAGGACTGTATGATTTTTCCTAAAAATTTAATGGTAAAAACCATATCAAACTTATTATTATAAATGAGAAAACAGGTTTTTGTGTTTCCTGAACATTTTTAGTTGTGTTAATTAGATGGTTTTGAAACTCATCGACTTAAATGTATTTTTGTAAGCTGGTCAGTATGCAGAACTGTGACGATGGTGCTCTGTCGGTGAAATTTATTACTAATAAATGAATATTTATTCTTTATGGTACTAATGTTTTAATTTCCATTTATTTTCTGAAATTGTATCATATATTTTAAATTTGTATGTAGATATCATATAATTGCTACACTGTATCAATGCAAAAACTATTGCCCAAAGCTCTCGATTGGCGGTTACGAGTAAAAGTACGGTAAAATTTATATATGCAAGAATCTTAATCGAGATAGCTATAGCCGAAACTAGGGATGGTAAAGTCGACTCCAACTTGAGTCGAAAGTCGATTATTTACTAAAAATAATCGACTTTTTAGAATCGATTTCAGTCACGTCAAGTCGACCTGGAATCGACTCTCACTCGATGACTTTTCGACTTTTTGCATATGTGCAATGTGCATTTATAAATCGCGCAAAAACATTAGCTTAACATTAATTAAACAATAGCTTAACATTGGGCCGATTCGTATCGGTGTAAGCCAAAGCCGCTTGCACTCATTTTGAATCAATTTGCACTTGTTTTGAATCACATTTGGTTTGCTTTTGACATTTTTGTATATTCCTGTCTCACTTTCCATGTTCTAGAGAGAAGGGTTAAGTATTAGCGTTCGATATATATCGTATACCGTATATGCTGTATACCGATGTATAGAGCGTATACGTCGATGTGTATATCAAAACAAGTGTAAATTGATCCAAAATGAGTGCAAGCGGCTTTGGCTTACACCGATACGAATCGACCCATTAATTCTACTGTCCATTTTAATTATAATTTTAATGTTTAATGCCAAATCGCGTGCAATTTATTGACAAATTAACTCTTGTTAAATTCTTAAAAATTATATGTTCATTATTTAATAAATTGTTTAAAACATACTTAATACAGTACAGATTGTTTAAAGTATATACTTAATAGTTTCTATAAATAAACTAATAAATTTTTGAAAAGTCGATTTAAGTCGAAAAGTCGACTTTCAGAGTCAATTAATCGACTTTGAGAATCGAAAAAATGAAAGTCGATTTTAAAGTGGAGAATCGATTTTACGCGCGCCTTTTCCATCCCTAGCCGAAACCAAAGTTGGCCGGTGACGTGCGCGAACAAAAGAGATAGTAAATGTTTTAAAAAGAAATAAACTATTACTAGCTATGTACAAAACAGTGTATCGAGTGGGGATTTAACTACTGCGCATATGTCCTTCAGAGGCCAGGTTATAGTTTGGCAGCTGTACCGTGATCTATTTAAATTTGTTATAAGTGAATGGGCACCGTCCTTTAAACAACAATTTATTTTCGCTGTCATAGTTCTGGGGAAATGTTTCTTTTGTATTTAAATGAAAAACAAAAAAACTTAATTAAATGGCGTGGCGTTAAGTTTTCTTTTTACTCATATTCTCGAATAAGTAATTTATTTTAGAGAGAAGAAAAACATTGCTCTAAATACTCTTGTAATAACTGAATAATGAAAATATTAAATTTAAAACTAAAGCAAAAAACATCAAAGGAAGATGTGAACTAATTTTCCAGTAAATTAAAAAGAATAAATATTCAAATACAACTTTTTAGTTAAACAGTAAAAGATGAGGTTAGGTTTCATATACGAAAGATGGGAATGTCAAAATATATTATTACTTTTAAGTAATATATGTATCAACCATATGTATTATGTTTAATGTTTTCGTGAAACGCGTTCCACCCCGACAAAACGTTCACTGGGTAAATTTATTCGGAACAAAAGTGAAAATGGTTTTTTGACAAGAGTATAATTGAAATTAGAACAGAGACTATATAAATAATAACATACGTATATACTGTAATTATAATTTTAATGATTTTAGAAATTTCGAGAAAGATAAAGAATTGAAAGACAAACGAGTTCATTTGTAAAAGCGGTGACAGTATTAGAAAAGTGGTTTGGGGGGCTAGAATTTGGAAGGCGCACGTTAATAACCGTCTGTTTTAAAGGAACAAGAAATCAGGTGCATTCCATTTTATCAGTTTTGATATGGAATACTAAAAAATATGTTTTTATTATTCCAGTTTTTTGACCCCTCGTTTGCTCTCATTGCTACAGTTTGCCAAAATAACACCATCTACTCTTACAATGGGGGGTCCATATATGCCTGTCACCGATTTTTAATCATATTTTTTCGTCTTTTAATAGAACATCATATGCATATAAAAAATCTACAGTATTAACGTCCGCTTCTCAAAAACAGGAGATTTTCTCTCAAAATTTAGGCAAAAATTTGGGGACCATATATACAAGTTATTTAGTATGGGTATCAAACTTGTAAATAGACTAGTGAATAGCATGAAGTTGTATAGACGATACGGTCCTCAGTTCAATTCCCGGTATGTTCTATATTTTTTTTATCGATTATTAATTTTTCGATTATGTTATAAAATTTATATTACAAAATATTATTTATTGAAAAATTAGTGAATATGAAAAATATTTTAAAATTTTTTTTCTCGATAAGAATAAGTTATACAAATACAAGTCAGGTATATACATTAGAATCTTTATTTTATTAGTTTACGAATTTTTTTGTTTTTCAGGTTGGAAAAGTTGAATATATCATCCTGAATAATTGCTAAATTAATAAATTGATACAAACATAAAATAAAAATTCAAATGTTTTATGTAACTGACTTGCGTTTGTGTAATTTATTCAAATAAAGAAAAATTAAATATTACTTATATTCATCAAATTTGCAATAAGTAATATTCTGTAGATATAATAAACTAATAAGAGGATATAGCAGGATAAGTATAGGTGAATCTACCCCGGAGCGAATTATTTTAATAACTATATTATCGGTATGGTAAGGCTGTAAGTAATTGATAACTACAATTTTGGCGGCCAAAACTGAGTAGTTATGGAGATAACTAGAAAAATTTAAAAAATTACAAAAATTTTTTTCTTGGTAACTACTTAACTTGGGAATTCCAAATCCACATGAAGGCAAACACTCTTAAGAATATTAGACATATTTATTATCATATCAGTTCTGGTTATTAGGGATAATAATAAGGATAGTATCCGATCCAATGTTATTTTTATAGGGTTCCAATTGCGCGACCACTTAAAAAAAAATTCAGTAACTGTGCCCTAATTCATTTAATTACTGCACCAAGTCTCATCAAAATTCAAGGGCTGCAACATGGTAAAAAAAAAAATTCATTTCTAATCTACTAAATCGCCCCTCCAGTGAGTCCGACAGTGGAGTGGAATTATATACATCAATCGAAGGTACTTTTAAAATAAAGTCTTGTGTCTCATAAAGTTTTTTTTTCTATCTCCTATAGTTTTTGGAGATAATCAACAATAATCGAAAGAGGTATATTAAGTTATAGGTTATCTGCCCCTGATAGAAAATCTCAATAGTAACTGTATTGTCGTTTATGTGACACTGCAGGCACTTCAAATGTTATACCTTCCCTAGATCAAAACAAAACCATTGTAGAAATATAATAGAAAATTGTCAAGAAATGTGGTGTAGTAGGCATTGTTTAATATTCTACATGTTAAAAATATCCTTGCTATTAGCCTTAATAACGAGGACTGATACGATAGTAAATACGTCTAATATTCTTGAGAGTGTTTGCCTTCATGTGGATTTGGAATTATTTTCCTAAGTTGAGTAGTTACCAAGAAAAATATTTTTGTAATTTTTTAAAATTTTTTAGTTATCTCAATAACTACTCAGTTTTGGCCGCCAAAATTGTAGATGTCAATTACTTACAGCCTTACTGTACCAGTAATATAGTTATTAAAATAATTCGCTCCGGGGCAGATTTACCTATACTTATCCTGCTATATACTTTGTAATAGAAAAAAAAACTGTAACCGGGATTCGAACCCAGCACCCTACCGTTCTTACGTCTTCACTTTATCCACTAGTCTATTCACAAATTCGGTAGCCATATTAAAGACGTTGTACATATTCTACATAAATTTTGTATTTTTGAGAAGTGGATCTTAATACAGATTTTTTATATGAATGTGATGTTCTACTCGTAGTCGAAATCGATGAAAGCCATATCTGGAACCCTCCTTGTTAGACAAAAATCGAACTACTACCCATACTATGAGTCGTCCAACCGCAAAACCAGCTATGTGCATCTCAAACGATTTCGAGTTATTTAACAAAAACTGTTAGCTATATTACAATAATAAATCATTCCATGGTATTGATGTCAAAAAATGTATTTAATTCATGTTGATTCCCAGTAATAATCTGTATAATGTAGGGAAATCACAAGTAATTTAAATAAATAAAACCCACGTAACTTATTTTGAAACTGGCAGTTGAATATAACTGGTTTTGGACATGAAGTGTCAGCCATTTTGAACTTTCTAACATGCAAAAGCAGTCAAAAACCTGGTAGAAGGTAAAAGAATAAACATACTTCTAGTTTTTAGAACAATTTTATATAGTAAAAATGACAATAATTTAAGTCTTTATAGGATACTGCAAAAATAGTCACTCTACTACTGAAACTAAAGTACATGTACTAGGTTAGTGAGGGATTGAACTGGTTTTGCTACTGCATTAGAGGGCAGCCATTATTGTCTGTGGGATGTAACTTATTTTGAAACTGTTAAAGGATAGAACTGATTTTGGATCTGTGGCCATTTGGGATAAAACTGGTTTTGCATCCTTCGTCATTTTTCTTCACTTATTTTCAGTGGGATGAAATTTAATTTAGAACTGTTTCTCAACGTGAACGTATAGCAAATGAACTGAAGTATCCATAGCAACTAAAATCTCAGTTTTTTTTATTTTTTTGGATATAACTGACTTTAAACCACATATGTAAATTAAAATTCGCAAGGTGATCGAAAAAAATATCCGGATCGGCCGGGAATCGAACCCAGGATCTCCCAGTAACTAGCCAGGTGTGCAGTCCATTACACCACCGGTCCTTTGCTCGACAGGCGTCCGATACAGACAACATTCGACCACTTATGTGTATGTACTCTCTATAATGCGAGAAGCAGTTACAATTTTTCAATTTCAAATATTATCGAGTGCTTGTGAAACACTACTACGTATGACAGACTTTTGTCTGCATTTTAAACACACGTAATATTCATATGTTCACTTATCGTTCAGCTAAACTGAAACTTTAAGCACTCGACTTCCTTGGTTAACATGACCAAAAACCACATATGTAAATTAAAATTCACAAAGTGATCGAAAAAATTATCCGGATCGGCCGGGAATGTTGTCTGTATCGGACGCCTGTCGAGCAAAGGACCGGTGGTGTAATGGATAGCACACCTGGCTAGTTACCAGGAGATTCTGGGTTCAATTCCCGGCCGATCCGGATAATTTTTTCGATCACTTTGTGAATTTTAATTTACATATGTGGTTTTTGGTCATGTTAACCAAGGAAGTCGAATGCTTAAAGTTTCGGTTTAGCTGAACGATAAGTGAACATATGAATATTACGTGTGTTTAAAATGCAGACAAAAGTCTGTCAGACGTAGTAGTGTTTCACAAGCACACGATAATATTTGAAATTGAAAAATTATAACTGACTTTGCTTTTCGGCAACTCACTTATGATCCACCATCTACTATAAAACACACATACGTATTATCAATATTATAAAGTTGAAGTGGTTATAGAAAACGGTAGAAAATATCAGGAAGAGGATGCGAGTAGAGTAGACGGGTGATAAAACAGTATCACGAAATGGAAATCATTCTCCCACTGTATGCGTATAATTACTGAAAATGTTCAAACATTGTATTCTTCTTGGTTCACTCATTTGATACACGACTGCTCAAAAACTTTCGCCACCACACCGACTCAACCATTTCAATAATTAATAATTTGTTTTTGTCGAGTGTTTTACAATTTTTGACGCGTACCGTAACTTACTTACCTTTATCATCCCCCCACCACCGTTGTTAAATATAAAACGGGATCGTTTGCCGGTTGGATGGTAATCGATTCACCACAAAAATTTACTCAACTCTTAAGAAGTAATTATATATAAGTATGTATATACATTGTTTCTGAAATTGTATTTTATTTGCCAGTATAAATCTTGCCTTTGTTTTCCTTATATCTAGGCAATTATTTTATATAATTGACTGTATAAGGAGTATGATACACAAGAGAAACAAAAGGTGGAGGCGAAAACTGTTGTAAAATCTTTTTGGAAGTTTACGTTGAAGTTGAAATAAAATATGAACGAAAAGAAGTTCGCCAAGTACGCGTGGAACACATATTAATAAAACGGTTTATCATAAAAATAGATAAATATTCACTGATTTGAGCGTTACTTTATGGTATTCGATATTTGTAAATAATAAAAACAAATATTTTATTAATAGATTTGAGCGTTACTTTATGGTATTCCATATTTGTAAATAATAAACAAATATTTTACTTTGCAAAATACCACTTTTATTTTTGAAACTATCAATATTGTTTCGAACCGTTAGTTCATCTTCAAACAGAATTCTGTCATAGCAAGTCACATAGCCAACCATAGGTTTGGACGACCAACTTGGTCGGACGGGTCGGATAAAGCGCCTTGATCCATTAGACTGTGTTACAAGCAGCAAGCAGTATTCATTACACTGCATTAAAGGACGGGGATGTCACCGTTTAATTCATCACTTTGTTACTTCACTATCTTTAGTATTAGAATATATTGTTGGCAATCATTTTTGTATGCATCATAAAGTTCTTACAGGTTCGAAGTTTTTACAGGTACCGCCCAAGCAACATAAGGTTGCGGGTCAGATACGCAAATGAAAGAGTACAACAACAAGAATTAAACTATAAGATACTTATATGCACAAGAATGTGATAAAAGTTGTGTTAGCACATTAAATTTTACCATGCTAGCACATATTTTTTATTTTGGTCGTCGATCGCGCACGCATTATAAGAGAGCATGGTAATTTTTCTGAAATTTTATCTACAAAAATTATATGATATTTCTCTCCGTGTACCTGTAGCATCTACACACAAAATTTAATATTCATAAATCCAAAGATGGTTAAGTTCTAACAGTATGTCGAGATTTTTCCTCGGAACCCTAAAATCTAGTACACACTCATCACTCCAACAATTCATTTTCTCGTTCTAAGAAAACAGACATGAAAAAAACAAATCTTACGTCAGTTTAAATTTCGATAAACGTCATTAAATCGAACATACAAAGACACATGAGACATCTACCCATCAAATCCATAATTATACCAGTTCATTTGATATTTTAACTATCTCCTACTATATAATTGTTGACGTGTTAGGCAGCAAAGACAACCAATGTGAAGAACGGGTGGCACAAACTGGGAGGAACAGCCAGCTCCAGCAACCCAAACTACCCTAAAGGTATACACTCACACACACAATCAATACATAAATATTATAGGAACAATGTTGATTCAGAGCACCGCGCTGTCAGCATAAGCAGCGGAGATGAAACAAACTACAAAATAATTGTTTGAGATTATAATATGTATACGTATCAATTTCAAATGACGCGCAAATTATTACTAAACAAATGTATTGTGCCCGCCGGCTACGTTCAATCGAGAGCTGTCATCACGTTATGTTACCTTAAAGTGTTCATTTTCATTTGTACACATAAAATGATTGTTCTGTAAAGGAATCTATAGTCTAAACCAATATTTAAATATTGACGCATTGACGTGATCGACATGAAAATTGAAAATGGTCGACAAAGCGAACAGTTCGAATATTTTTAATCGATCTTCATATGATTATCAATTAAAATTTTCTTTTTTTTTTTTAACATCCTTGTTTATCGATTATCAGTTCTAAATAGAACTATAAATCGAGCGATGATAGAACATAACGGGAATGGTGATTACCCACTGGTAATCACTCGAAATAAATTATATACTAAATATAATATACTATTCATTAAAAGCTAAATAAATCTATATCTTAATTCTAAAATATTCTGTCGATTGAGTCTATACAAAGAGTCACTATTGTCAAGTAAGTTAAGGGCACACACATTAGGGTGATTTTCTAGGCGATGAATGTATTTATCACTGTATCGTACTATTTCCTTACGCACTGTGGGCACTTGAAGACTGCGATATATGTCATCGTTACGCACGTACCACGGGGAAGCACTTATGGCTCGTAGCACTTTAGACTGAAATCGTTGCAATATCTCAATATTGCTAACACTAGCTGTACCCCAAAGTTGAATACCATAAGTCCATACTGGTTTGATAACACTTTTATAAACTAGCACTTTGTTTCTTAAAGACAACTTTAATTTACGACCTAGAAGCCAATAGTACTTAGAAAACTTAACAAATCAATTTAAAATGTTCGATTATGCTTAACGGATTTTATGAAATATTGGTGTTGCGTATGGTATTTACTGAAAATACGTTACAAAATTTTCTCATATTGATTTGAGGACAGATTCACTAAAAAAAAATAATAAATCGATTTTTTTTCTTCCTAATTACGTTTCTTAAGGTGTTAGAAATACCCTTTTAAAATTTTATTTTAAAAAAATCAAAAATCAAAAAATTATGAGCATTTTAGTGCACGTACTTTACTACAATTCGATTTTTCGACATGGTTCCTCATGTATCTCAAAAAGTATTTGAGATATCGACATAAATCAAACTGCATATTATTCCTCGATATCGTCATTTTGGCTGGAACTAGGATCTTTTGGTTACGTAATATATTTTCAAAATGGCGGCTATTTCTAGTCGAGAAAAAGCGATGATTTTTGAAAATTTATTTTCAAAATGCGATTTCTCACTGGTTTTTATCTTTTTTCTTAAACCCTACTTAGTGGCATAATCGAATATGTATATTTTCAGAAAATTCTTGATTTTTATGTCACCGAAGGATGCCATATTAATCTCGTTGTGTGATTATAGTGGGGGGAAAATTAATAATAATAAAAATATATATTATAATAATTATAGAGCTGTACATGCATATATTGAATAAATGCAAGAGGGCTGTCATTCTCACTTTACTTAAAAACCGAGCCAAAAAATTATAAATTAACACTTTCACTGAGGTGACATTACTTAATGCGTGTCAAAAACACGCACTTGACGAATTTTTTGATTTTGGTTCACTACGGATTTACGAACGCGAGGAACCATCAAGGTGGAAAAATCTCGCAGTGTTGGCTTCAAAGTCATTTATACTCAGATCATTTTTGAATTTAAAAAAAAAAAAAATTGTAATCTCAAGCAAGACATGTAGAGACAATATTGTATATTTAGTTTTTTAATAAAATATTTATTTGTATAAAAAAAGGTCGATTTTTGATGTTTTTTTTGGCGAATCTCCCCTTAATACACCTTCCAAAAATTTTTCATTTTTATTACGTCATTTCTGTTGATGAGTTTCCATTAATCGAAAGTGGAATTAACACCTGCAACTTTAACGAATTCCCTCGAACAATTTTCGTCGTCACTTGAATTATTTGGTGTCAATTCCCTTCATTTTTCTCCTGTCAAACGACATATATATACACTTGGAAGGTTACGTCTTAAAAACTAATATTTCCTTTATGCAAATAAGTACGTATGTAAAGCAAAGACATTATACAATCATTGATATTATACGGATAATCCATTTCATTACAGTATAAGCATAATTTATTGTTATATTATTATTGTATTATTGTAAAATTAAATTTTGATAAATGTCTGCTCAGCTTTACATTACAGTATCACGTCTATTGTTCCAAACGCGAGGGTATCGCTTGCTACAAAGTGTTGTCCTCGCATAGTATCATTGAAAAGTACACACTTATTCTGCAAAATGTCTTCTTTGATACTGATTCTCTCACAACATGGTTTTCTATTGGTATTTCAAGAATTACGAGTTAACTTTGTATCCCTCTAAGATTCCATTTAGCACTTTACATAGTCACATCACAGTGTTAATTTCGATAAATGTTATAGACGAATAACATATTATTATCCACCAACTTCGAGAAAAAAGTTGACTGGCCGTAAAATTTTAAAAATTATGATTGGCTGTTATTAATAAAGAACAACGAATATGGCAAATCAGATAAATTCATCTTGGTCTAGCTGACCTAATTTCCAAAGTAGGATTTACATACAAAAAAAAAAAAAAAAAATCGTGCAGAAATGAAATACATTCAAAAACTGCTGTTTCAAGTTTTTAAAACAAATTTTTGGAGACTAATAAGAAATAATTAATAAAATAAATTTGTACACATACATACAATTTGTACAATATATTTGACACTTATGTGGCATAAATTGAAATTTTTAAATTAAAATAAATTTGAAAATAAACACAAAACAGGAACAAAAATTGCTTTATTAGAATTAAATATACATTTTTTTCTATATTTGGTTAAATATTTACATTTGAATTAAAAACTAAAGGTAAGTAGAATTATAACAGAATAAATAGCACATTTAAGTCGAAATATATTTTAATATAAACTGAAAAATCAAAATACAAAATCGTAGCAAACAGTTACCGTAGTGACTGTAATTTTAGAGCAGTTAAGAACAATGTAATGCCTGACAACACATACCCCATTTTATTTTTGCTAATCGATCACATTATCAAATCGAAAACCACAATATAAAGAAAAAAAAGACATCCAACATCCATTCATACCAACAACTTAATTTTATTATTAGGTTTATTACTTATATAAATTATCTGCATATTACAATTATTTCACCTATACTGAAATTTTATATAAGTTTCGTGTTCGAGTTTACGCATTCAGTTTTATGAAAAAAAAAATATGGGAAAGTACAAAATTATGATTTTGTACATACTTTTTTATCTTACTTGCATGTACTCACGTAGGAACTTTAAAAACGATATTTAACTATATTCACTAAATATTTTGTTCCAGTGTAAAACTGACTTGTAAAATTTTATTGCCCTTATTGTCAACTCAGATTTGCTATATTATACATATAATAGGTGCGTAATTACAACAGGTTTGCTGTACAATGCGCAATTTACATACAATAGATCACATCGTACTACTCCATCACTTATGGTAACTAGACAGAGAGAGAACTATATTTGTACACCTTATTGGTGTACGCTTTGATACAAAATTAATTGATGAAAAAAAGCTTTAACAATTCAAAAACTGACAATTTAAAACGTAAAAATATTGAAAAAATTATCAATATTGGTTTACATTCCTGTTAAAAATGGCGTGATGGATGGCATTTTATGATATTCTGTCAACTTAATAGTTTAACAGTAATTTTACATCTTGTTAAAACAAAAAAGTAATATCTTTATATCTCATGTACAACGTATATGTATTGTTTTTAGAATAAAAGGACTTCGTCGCTCTATTTACAATATTCTAGGAGAAATGACAAAACTATTTGTGCAATATATCTGTGAGTTATTTAGATATCTTAATTTTTCTATCACACCTTTGTTTAATCTGATTTGATTTTTAATTTCGTTCATAGAAAAAACTTACTTTTCCATTCTATGGTACTTATAAAAATAGACACCGTGTTAAAAACAAAGTTAGTCAAGTTAATTGTAAATGTAAATTCCAACCCATACTTCTGTAAATTTAAAATATACATACACTGAATGAGACTGTCATTTTCTCTTCTGGTTTTGGAAAATTCCCTCTTTCGAATATTGTATATAGGTACATATATATGGTAGTCATTCATTCGTTCAAATAAAACAAGGATCTTTTAAAGGATTACTATAGGAAAATGGGAAAATGTTCTGTATTCAAAATATTCATTACATATATGAATATTATTTATTATGTTTTTCAAAATGTACAGTTAGTTTAAGATAATCATAAATTTTTTATTAATTAAAATATGAAAAACCGTACATTGTTGAAAGTGAAACTTCATTCTAAAAAAAATACCAATGGCATTAAAATAATATAGAAAATCGATTTTTCAAAAGACCCAGCTCAGATTATTTTCCTGGAGATCTTAATAATGGAATTTAACAAAAAAATTACACAACAATCTGTAACCAACGCCACGCACATCATTATTTTTCGAACTTTATTTATTTGATATCATATGATAATTTTTATTTCACTGTGAGGATAAGGGAACTGATTAGTATGCGTCTGCAACCGTTTTCTGCTAGCAACCGTGATGGAAAGCCTGCTTACTGTAGAGATGAAAATTGACGTCACAGATTTCAAACATACATCGGGTGCAGCCAACATCACCGAGACGCCATCCTAGTGTCCAGCACAGCAGCTCACTTAGAATACAGTCTGTCACACAAGAGCGTCGGCTGAACTATTTCAAGAGAAAACTATTAGGAAGCTCCACTATTGGACCATTCGTTGAAGCGTATGATAGACTACTACGCTTTGTGCTTGAGACGCCAGTATTACTTTGTATTGCGATAAGAACACAACATTTCCAAAATGAGTGCGTCATATGCAAAATGTTTTGAGGCAATATTCTTGTGTATTCACAGTAAAAGACTTAAAATGACTTATAAAGCTGCTGCTTAATATATGCACAAGTCAGAAGACATTGTATGGAAGTGGGTGTTGCGATATAATGGTCTGAAAAGCGTCAACAATTTTCCCAAGAAGGGAAAAACGCGAGGGTATTCTGAAATAGAAGATAAAACCATTTTCAAGTTATTTCAACGAAAGTCTTTTTTAACACAGCGACAAAGACAAAAGTTATTGGCTAAAAAGGAAGCTAATATTAGCATAATGACTCAGAATAGGTGATTAAACGAAGCAAATATTTCTTGGCGTAGTACATTGCTAAAACCTTTCCTCAGATCGGAGCATGTCAAAAGGTGACGCCAAAATGGGTTTCTGCCAAATAGACTTGGTGTGCCACCATATCCGAGCTTTCTGGCGATCGTTAGCGCAACAAATGCGAAAAATCTTATAAAAAGTATGTCAAAACGGTGCCTACAAATTTTGTCTGGACAACTTTCTAAGTAAATGCGTAATTGTGCTTTTAGTGTACTTTAAGTCGATTTATTCATTTCTGAGAAATAATAATTTTTCTTTTAAATATGGAGACGACGCTCTTGTATGATAGACTGTACAACCATTTTATTGTACACTGTTCTTTTTAGTCGAATTTTCTCCGAAAAATTAGACTTATACAGTCTATACGATAAGAGCTGCGAGAGGCGAGAGTAGGGGCGCTATCCGTTTTCGGACCCGTAGAACACGAATATGTAGAAAAAAAAATGTCTGATATATATATATATATATATATATATATATATATATATATATATATATATATATATATATATATATATATATTCCCGCCACCTTTTAATTTGTGTATGGCCCCCCTATGGAAGTTAAGAGATGAAATTTGGTAAATGGGGCTCATTTTCGAGGCACCTCATACTATCAAAGTGGGGTCAAATTTTGGGCAAATTTTTTTTCTGACCCGAAAACTTTTCCAAACCGATTTTAAATAATGTTTCGGTCAATTATCTACAACATATCCAAAATTCAGCTTCCTAGGATGATTTGGTGGGAGTAAAGGGGGGAAAAAACGATTTTCGCTGGATCTAACAGGCCCCCAGCCCCCCAGAATTAACGTAGAGGGTTGAAATTTGGTATGTTGATAAAGTTCGTACCTAGGTTGTGCTTTTTGGAGGTTTTAATATTTTACCCCCACCCCCCTCATTTTTAAGCTACAATTTCATGCATTTTCGACGTTTTCGAAGTTTGTACCACTCGCACAGGTCACCCAAATAAACCTAGAGGGCTGAAATTTTGTACTCGGATTGAGTTAGTATCAAGGGGGTGCCTTTTGGGTGTCTCGACTTTCAAACCCTACCGCCACTATTTTTATACCCAAAAGAACATGATTTTTCTTGTTTTTTAACAGTTTCGTTCGGGTCAAAATCTCCCCAAATAAACCTAGAGGGCTGAAATTTTGTGTACAGGTTAAGCTAATAGCCAGACACTGTTTTTTGGGGGTTTCAACTTTTTACCCTTACCCCCACGATTTTTACGCCAATATTTCCTTAATTTTTTTGCTTGTTTTCTAACACGTCTAGAGACTCTCTAAGGAAACCTAGCGGGCTGAAATTTTGTACGTGTATTCAGTTAGTATCCAACTAGTACCTTTTAGGGAGTCCACATTACTTATCTCCCCACTTCTTCCATTTTTACATCGGAATTGAATGCTATTGTTAAATGTGTTTTAAATGCATTACTTTTATTCTAAATACAAGTAGGCGAATAGTAATTTTAAAAAATTTAAAAAAAGTGAATACAATTTTTTAACAAATGAAATACATACATATTAAGTAATTTGAAAATGTTATTAAAGTCACTGTTTATTTATAAATTACGCATTTTGGATTTTTATTATTAATAAAATAGAAATTTTGGATTTTTTTGGAAAGAAAAAATATCTTCATAAAAGCCTTCCAGTTTACTATTTAAGTTCCTTTTTTAATATTTAAAAATAAAACACAAAGGCAATTGGCGGATAAGCATGGATAGAAATGCCCTCGTACGAATTGTGTTGGCTTTTTCCCTGTTAACTGCTATCGGCACAAAATTGAAATTTACTGAGATTCAGCCCTTAAAAACTTAAAACCTTTTTTTAAAGCCCCGATCAACCGGACACTCATCATCAGTTTTGAAACCATCAAAATTACAAATCGCTTGTGGACTTTCAATTATATTTCGCTTGTAGACACTCAATACCGAAGATGAAAGGAAAAATTCGACTTCCGTGATGGGGCTCCGCTGCTCACGGCGTTTTTTTATGTAGACCACAACTACACCACAAATTGAAACTTTTTTACCAGAACAGAAAAAAGTTTTGATGAAAATCTTAATTTAATATTTATCAAGGAAGGTATTCAGATTTTTAATTATTAACATAACCAACGTAAAATCTTTTAATTATTTATATGAAAAGTTATAGACGGAATCAATTAACAACAACTGGTCGAAAATTTCTTCAAACATCCGGTACTTTCTTTTTAATTTAAATACATATTTATTTTATAAATTACAAAACGAATGAAAACATAAAGAAACGGAAAGTTTTAGGGTTTTTTTCGGGCATACTACCACCCATATACACCTACTCGTATTAAATATCATAATACATTTTTGCATAAAACAAAACCATTTTGAAATTTTTATTAAAATAAACAGCATAAAAATATTCTACCCAAAAACGCCAAATACGTTTCCAAACCGGAGAAGTTTCAATTATGAACACGAAACAATGTTACAAAAAGGGAAGTTATATGTAAATAAAATAACAATAACATTTTGAGTATTATAAAAGGTATTCATGTCTTCGAAGTCTTAGAAAATTGGTTTGTAATCCTTCCTTCTAATAGATTACCTAACCCAAATGAAGAGAGAAAATTTCCCAAACACTGAACGCAAGGCTAAATTTTTAGTAGTGTTCCTCGTATCAATTACAATTCGAAGTCCCTGTTTTTAATTTATTAGTGAATTATTAAAGTGACTCTTATCTTACTATTATTTTATAGATTTAAAAAAGGAGGAAGATAAGAATCGAAACGAATACAGTTTTCAAATTAAGAGGCAATCAAATTGTTTTGGGATGATTTCATAATGGTTTCTTTGACACTGAAAATATTAACATATTTCGCTTTGATTTCTATCATTTTATTTCGGAATTTTAAGGCACTGAAAAGTTGTGGCAAGCTTACTGACATCAGCAATTTACAAATCAGGATGAATGTCTGAGTTAATATAATTTGGGTGTGAACTTTTTATTTTTGTTTTCGAAATATAATTGGTCCTATAAGTCAAAAGAATAACTTCAAAAACCTATTCGCTTCAAATTTCATCATTCTACCATTTTTAAAGCAATAAAAAATTTTAGTAAAAATAATATTCACTGATTTGAGCCTTACGTAACGGTACTTCATATTAATTTGTAAATAATAAAACAAATATTTTACTTAGCAAAAAATACTACGTTTATTTAAAAACTAACCGACCCGCAACGTCGCTCGCGCAAAGCATTGTTATAAACTCAATGAGAAGTATGTAAGTGTAATAATTATACAGAACTTGCAAAGAATAATAATTTTTGTGTAATGCAGGCACATGCTCAAAATGGTTTTTCTATTTTCCCGTGCGAATGTGGAATTTTCCCGGAGTAAAAAGTATCTTAAATGTTGACCCAAGTAATAGGTTATCACCACACATCAAATTTCATTAAAACCTGTCCAATAGTTTTTGCCTAATGTGTACACATGCTCAAAATGGTTTTTCCATTTTCCCGTGGGAATGAGGAATTTTCCCGGAGTTAAAAGTATCTTAAATGTTACCCTAGGTAATAAGATATCACCACAACAAATTTCATTAAAATCCGTCCAATAGTTTTTCCTTAATGCGTGAACAGACAGACAAAAATTCTAAAAATCGCTGTTTTGGTATCTACATCGATAACTATTTACAGTACCAGTACAATTTTCAAAAAATATTTCATGTACAGAAATGGTTTCGTTACAATTTTATTATATGTATAGATAAAAAACAAAACTAAACCTGTTATTTTTTGCTAAGTAATATATTTATTTTATTATTTATGAACTTTAGTAAACTTTCTGTTGTTATCAAGTAAACCACAATAAAATTTGAATTTATCCCCGTTGAACGAGGTCAATTGTGATCTCCATTATCACTCTACTATATCCGCGTTAAGATAAGAAAGAATTAATAAAAATCCTTTCAGTTATAATGATAGAATTGACCGATTTTCATACAATTTATGACAATAAAACCCAAATGGAACGAACGAGTACCATATAGAATTTATAAAGTTTTCTGTCTTAGATTCGTAATAACCTCTAAATTAAGAAACCGAACAGTTTTAAGAGACACGTTTACAATTTTACATTTAACAGTAACAGGTTAGATAAGAATACTCGATATTATTTAACATAAACTGTGGTGGTTCGATCAAATACACACCTTTAAAATATTAAAATGAACATTATCAAGTGGGGTTAAATAGAAATGTTGAGATGGTGAAAATAGTGGCAAGTCAATATTATTTTATCATTAATTACTATTAAATATGTATATTAATAATTAAATTCACAAATATATCGTTTGCGAGTTTAAATACAAAATAGGTTTATTAACTTTATTAACCTACATATACGTATATACCACGAAAATCATCCCCAAATAAATAAATAATGCCCAAACATTTCAACAAGTTATTTGTGCCCTCTTAAATAAATATACGGCAGCCATTTTGTTTTAATAGTTGTTGGATTTCTTAACGAACACACTCTATATTTTGAATCTGTATTTATATTAACAAAAAAAAAGTAGTAGCACTATTTAAGCACGAAAAAGAAACTAAGAAATTACAAATTACTTATGTATATAACTTAGAAAATCCATTTAACTATCCATGCAAACTTTAGAAGTATTAAATTGATGCGTTTTCTTTACTATATTTTATTTTCACTTTTATTTTTTTTGTCTGTTTTTCAAGAGAAAAAATCTGTACTTGATACACTGTTGGATAAATTACTGATATACAATCAAAATAAAAGTATGTAATTAGTACACTGAGACAATAAATAAAAGTTACGGCTGGTGTTTTTCAAGGTGACTCTTTGTCGGCTATATTATTTAAGGGGAGGTTTACTTGAGAGTCGTTAAAAAAAATCGATTTTTTTTTGCAGAAATTGGTAGCTAATTATGTGTAGAATATGTTCCCAAAGTGATTTTGCTGAAAGTAATTTAAGGGAAGGTTTACTTGAGATTTGATAAAAAAAATCGCTTTTTTTTGCCGAAATTGATAGCAAATTATGTGTAGAATATGTTCCCAAGGTGGTTTTACTGAAAATGAATTAAAAACAAGATTCTTGCACATTAACCGAATCCAGCTTTCTATAAAAAAAAATTCAAAAAACGTACTTCACGCAATAATGAGTATTAAATATAAAATTTTGAAAATACGTTTCTTTATATATATTTTATAATATCTCGGAACTACATTTTTGGAACTGGTGGACACGATAACTCAAAAACTATTCGATGGATCCTTTTTTTTTTATTTTAAAGATAATTAAATTCTTCGGCACCTCTACCTAAGTTCGATACATTTTCAATATTTTTTTTATTTTTAAATTTACTTTAAAGAGCGAAAAATAAGACAAAAATCGTAATCAAAACTTCAAACATCCGCCATTTTTTTTTCTTTCAGCAATTTATTGATATTATAGTAGAAGTGCCGGTACTCTTCATATATTTTATAAATCTTTTTTGTTTTTGGATTTCGGTGGTTTATAACCGGCGCTAGGATGTCCACCAACAAGGCATTGGATTTTCGGATCGTCACACTGCTCTATCTATAAAATGGACACTTTTTTATATTTTTCTTTGAAATTTTTTTTTTTTATGTAGTTTAATACTTAATAAATATGTGCACAAAATTTGAAATTGATATTTACTTCCGTGCTTGAGAAAAAAATTCTAGAAAAATACATAATTTTTAAGGGCTCTCGAGTAAACCTCCCCTTAATCGAATAATTTCATACATAGTTATAATTTAACTTAATTATTATATACAATTTTTCTCTAAACAAAACAATATCCTCAATTCTTTTTTCTTTTAAAATTCTGTTGAATGTTAAGTTTTTAATCAAATTTAAAACTGTTACAATTTTAATTTCAAATATTATCGAGTGCTTGTGAGACATTACTGCGTATGACAAACTTTTGTTTGCATTTCAACACACGCAGTATTGATATGTTCACTTATCGTTCAGTTAATCGTTCTCGATTTTAGATTGTATTATTCCCCGAAAAACTGTTTTAGATTGTATTATTCCCCGAAAAACTGTTTTAGATTGTATCATTCCCCGACAACCAAACTATCTCGATTTTACTTAAATAGTAAGAAAAATAATTGTTGAAATTTGTACACAACAGTACAATTCGAACATTATGTGCTTGGTTACATTTACAGACAGAAACCTCGACATAAACAACAGCACAAAACGATTTTACTTAAAGCTGGTGTGCTTTTTGTGACTGATTTATGTTAAAAATTTACTTAGAATTCTTTGTTTTATTCGTTTTCTCTCATTTTATTTTCTATTTAGATTTTTACTTACAATGCAAATTCAGTACCAAAAAATATATAAAACTACACATAATCGCGTACATATAATTTTATGGATGTCCTATAATGTCTGTGCATTTCCCATATTTATGTTAATGAGGTGCTAGAGTTAGTCGAGCATAACCAAATGAATATTTCGTCAGGTTTTATTCGATTTTGTGTGCTCCAACGTTGACCGTATGTACGACAACTAATTATATTTGAATATAATCCGCTTGTACGGAATTATTTTTGTTCATAATCGGTTCAAATGAAGTCTCGCAGGATTATTATATACAATTAGTTTGTTTTAAATTACGTCGGTTGCGAATATTCTAGAAGATTTTTAATTCCCTTTGTATAATCCGTCGTATATGCTACCATACTATTTTCTGACAAAACTATTTAATTATTTTACGACCGAAGTGAAACTTCCTACAACCTTCCAGATATTTACTCTACATTATTGGTAGATAGATTATTCGAAATTTACAAAATATTATACACCAGAATATCTACCAAACTGTTCCCACTGTAATCAATGGGTGACGTAACACAGCACAGATACAATCACAACACACGATGTATGGACACAAATATACCGATGTGTTTGTAATATATTTTGATGATGATATATGCAGTTCGCATACATACACTATATACTATGGTGGCCGACATATTTGACAACTAATCAACAATTAAAAATAAATTTATTTATTTTAAGAAAGATATCCCTTTATTTTGAGAAATTTTTTATTCAATAAAATTTTTACACTTAAATACGACACACTTCATATTTTTTTCTGTTTAAATTTCACGAGTTGATTAAAAAAACATGATTTTTATTTTGACGTGAACACCACGGCACTCAGTAACAGACTAAAATAGTTGTGGTGTAAATTGCTACTTATTGCAACTTTAAGATTTCACTTTTTTATAGGTAGGCTTGATCTGTCTCATCTGTGAACGTAGTGGTCGGTGCAAATTTAAGGGGAAGTACGTAAAATCGGAAGATCAGGGGCGTCGGCTAACTTTTATGTGGGAGGTTGATAAATATGATTTATCTGAATTTATTTAAAACAAAACTATTCTAAGAAACAACTTACACCTAAAATATGTCAATGATGGTTAGCCTAGATTTAATGACGTTTTTTTTTTAGATTGTAATAATTTTTTGGTGGTTAAGTTAGATTTAGTGAATTTTTATTAGATTGGGTTAGGTTAGATCCAGAGATGTATAAAATACCCCTTAAAAAGTATCTGAAATACAAAATACAAGATACTTTTAAAAATGGTATTTGAGATACCAGATACAAGATACTTGTGGAAATGGTATTTGAAATACTAGATACAAAATATGTATTTTCTAAATACTTTTTTAAGATAAAATACTTTTAAAAAAAAAAAAAAGTTTTTATAAATTTTGAGATTTACTTACTTTATTTCATTACACATTAGTTGCGAATTTATTATTTTTTTACCTAATATTTAAAAAGTTATATCAAATTAAAAATAAATTTTTAAACTTACAATTAGAACCAGTAACACGCCGAGTCGTCGACAGTTTCCAAACGCATATGTGACGTCATAATGTTTACTTAACTGAAAACATTAATATACTTTTATTTTGAATTATTCATGCTATGCAGTTATTGCTTGTTATAAACATTTTTATATTATTAAATATTTTAATGACGTCACAAACATCGCAATCTTTTGTAGTGCTGTTTTATAACCAAATGATATTTTTTAAAATTTAATTAGTTTTGATTAATTTATTATTATTTTTTTTTAATATGTCAACGCCAGCAATAATAATAGGGCGCAGGCGCGGCGAGAGTGGCGACGCGACGACGGCAGACAAAAACAAATAGATCATAGAGTCTTTTGATAGGTTGACAAATTAAAATTTTAAGGGCTAAGTTTTAATTTAACCTTATGATGGGATTAATTGGTAAAAATGGATAAAAGTGTTTTAGAAAAAATACTAAGATACCAAAAGAAAGTATCTAAATACAAGATACAAAATACGTATTTTGTATTTTGCATCTGTATTTTAAATACTTGTATCTTAAATAAGTCACATCTCTGGTTCGATTTAGTGAATTTTTCACGTTCACCAACTCTCAGTCTAAAACGTATAAGTAAATATGAAGAACGTAAGAAAAAAACGGTAACAGGAGCCATTTTAGATGAGCAGTGGCAATTCAACTGGTCAAATAAAATAAATGAACAGAAGGGCCCTTCATTCACATATATCTGGATGGTAGTGTTAACAATTTTGTATCGGGCAAAGCTGTTATTACATTAGAGATGTGCTTTGAAAATTAAACACTAACACCTCGAATCACAGTTCTTAGGTAAATGGAAAATGACATGAAGTCGAACCTGACTGGCAATACAATCAACACCGTTGGTGTAACACATACACCTATTTCGACGTTCGTCTTATGTTTACATGCATCCTTCATACGTTCAATTATCCGGGCACATTTTTTTTTATTCCGAATATACCACCTTTCGTCTATAAATTATTTAATTCCGAATATTCGCAATTAGTTTTTTCGCCGTTTTCATCTCTTTCACGTGTAGATTGAAAAGTGATTTGATTTTTTATCGAGTCGAAATAGTGAATTTAATCTTTTATGAGATAATTTTCAACCGTGGTACAAAACTATTTTCACATATTATTCCGGTCACATATTTCGTTTCATTTACACTCGAAAAATCATACAGAATTGAATTTTCGTGAAATCTTATTTTTTTGGGAGAAAAATATATAAAAGAAAGAAAATCAGAATTTGCGTTCATATTTAGAATTTTTTCGTGGCTTGTCTATTCCACTTGATGCCCAGCAGGATAAAACATAAAAAAAAATATAAAATATAAAGTGATATTCAAAACGGAAACTATAAAATAATTTTTTTTATTAAGGGGTTATATGCACCTGTGTCGAAGAAGCGAAAAATCATCTTTCTTATTGTGTTTTAATTAAAATTAAAATTTATTTAAATAAAACTTATTTAATATATATTTTTTTAAATAACGTAAAAGCTCCCATTATGGAACGGTATCTAATACTGGAACAGTTTTGGCAATTACATATTTATTTCTTTAATTAAGTAAAAAAACATTAAATGCGAAGCGAATTTAAATTGAAAAACAATCATTCTATTAATAATAATTTTTGTTATCAGACGTTTCTTCACAGAAATAACTTCATTAATATGTAAATGTCAAAACTGTTCCCGTATTAGACACCTTTCCATAATGGGGGCTTTTACGTTACTTAAATTAATTCTTGTTCTCAAAGTTTGTTTGATGGCTTGCAGTAAGAGTATGATTTCTCAATTCTCAGCGCTACTGAATCGATTTTTGTACATTTATTTGTTACCACGGTCTGGCGTGTGCAAGAAAGCTGGTAAAATTTGACTAAGGTGGTTGTTGAGTCTTTTTTTTGCTTATCTTCTAATTTTTAGCGAACAATTTTTTGAAAAATCAAGGAAGAGGGTCTCACAAAAATCATTTTGCTCACTTTCCATTTTAATCTTGCGGCGCCTCTGTTTGTTACTGCAATTGCCGATCAAAAAATAATCCTCAAAATAAAAAGAATTCAATAAAATTTTAATAATTTCTAAGAAACAATCTTTACTGTATTTTTTTTAAATATATTTTCGAGGAAAACGTTTTTAAAGTTCTGATTGTAATATTTTATAAGCAAAATACCCCTGTCACAGCATCTGCATAACATAGTGAATTTCCAAAGATTGGACACTGGCGAATCTCATATAACAACCTGTATTCATTCAAAATACTAAAAGTCAATAATCAAATTCAAAAGGAAACCTCGCTTTTGAGAGTTACATATCTTACCCTATTCATGAGTTCGGCTAAAAATTTAGTCGATTAGTCGACTATTCTACGCTCGATATTTTCGACTAATGACTAATTTTGTTTGAAAAACCATTTTAGTCGATTAATCGACTAACTGCTCCTCAGCTCGACATCACTAATGCATATCATCTCAGTTGCAGCGCATCTAAATACATAATAAGAAAAATAAATAATTATGCAACAACGGAACAAGAAATTGTATCGAATGCGTATATTTCGTATCCATTGAGGGGATAACGAAACTTTGTAAATAACATTCTGATTCTTATAAAATTTTATGAAAGTACAATTTACTCAAAGCAAATACATGTCCCAAAGAAAATCAATGCATATAACCCCTTACGGACAAAAGCAATTTAACACACCTTGCTTCATTTCTATTTATATATTCACGGCGAAACATAAAAAATAATTTTTTGAATATAATGATAAATACCCCTGTCGCAGCATCTGCATAACATAGGGAATTTCCAAATATTGGGCACTGACGGATCTCATCTAAGACCTGTACTCATTTAAAATAGTTTAGCTTTCTAACAATGAAACAATTTTTGGGTCCTCAGCACCCTAACGGATCTAATGTAGTGTAGCATATATCCATTTAACAATATATTATTACATTACATAACTACAGTTTTCGATTTTTTTTTCTAGGTATGCAAATATATATAAATTATATTTTCTCTCTTCCATAACGTACTCTTAAAAAATCTGGCTAATTTTAATTTAAAAAGATGAGACAGAGCTATTGTTATTATAACACATACATACATATTGAATAACTAACTAGCACTTGTTTTATCTAGAAAGAAATTGTTTTTTTTCTATATTTCATATCGTAAAGAGAGCATTAGCAATATAATAATAAAGTAAAAAATTACAATTTTCTCGAGGAGTACTTAACATCGAAAAAAAATTATAAGAGCGTGATAAAAAAATGGCCAAAAAACCTACTTCTGGGCATCCGACGTGTCTGGCTAACGAACTTAACCGAGGCAGTCCGGATTCAAGCTCGCACACCAAATTTCATAAGCATTAAACGTGAAGTAGATTTTCGGGTTCTAGAGGCTCCAAAACAAATTTCTACCATAGTCCCGGACTTAGGTCTTACCATGAGAGCTGCTGTACTAGCTGAATTTCCAGACTGGAAATTCGCTAAAAGAATCATTTTCTTGGAGAATTATTAATCAAACGTATTTACTCATCACTAACCATTTCAGTTATATTTTCTTAAACGTATTGTCGCGTCGCGTCGCTCCATGTTGCTCATAGTGGACGCGAGCGTACCACCATAAGCGTGGTCGTGGCGTAGCACCGAAGCACCGATACGTATACACGTAGCAACTGTAGAACACCGGCATGGACGAACAAGAAACAAGAACGAGGACAAGAAATGAACCATCACGACGCCTCAACGGTTGGGTTGGGAGTCGTAACAAAACCGGTTGGATGTGAAGTGTGCAAGACGTAGACGAATAATATATTAAAGAAAATACGAAATTATATGTGCCAGAAGTATGAAATATAAAACTAGTTATTCGAGTCAAGGAAAATTTTACAAACAATCGTACGAACGTAAAATTTTCAACAATATTTTTCAAACATGAACTATACGTGTGCATACCCGAATGTATTGCGTCAACGATATTAGATGTAACATTTATGGGCGCTCAGTTTTCAAATGATTTATTACTGAGCTTTTCACTTATGACAGTTACAAATAAAGACAGCAATATAACACATTATCTAATACTTGAAAATATCTTGTACCCCGTTCCTGTTTTAAAAAATATTCAAACGAGAATAAATATTATAAAATTTAAATTTACCGCGCCAATTTTGTTTTCAACTCACGAATAATTAAAATGTTACGTGAACTAATTAAATTAAACAGCTCTTGAACAATAATGACTTTATGGGTAATTAAGAGTTCATTAGCTTTCTTTGGCACGCAAAAATATCCGAAAATTGAATACTTTCAGGGTTTTTTTACAAGAGTTAACAAGTACAAGTGAATATTCATATAAATGGTTCACAAAATAAATCGATTTAATCCACTTCTTAAATTTTTAAGAAGTGACTGGACCCCTAAATTTTATAATTATAGCATTTCTCCCTAATATTAAATATTCGTATCATAAAGGACTAATTTGTTTCACCCAATAACAAAATTTTGAAAGGATATGTACATCATTTCATCATATTTTATCACTTTTTTATGGACTAAATCAATTTCTCTTGTTAATAATTTTTCGGCAAGAAATTTTAAATCTATTAAAATTTTTAAATATTATACCTCGTTCATTTTTAATTTCAAAAGGATGACATTTAGAAGATTTGCTCCGCGGAAAATCCATATTAAAAAATATGAAAATATTTTCCGTTTAATTTTCATCAATAAATAAATTACGAGTTTTCGAGGCGACTTTCGAATTTCACTTTATCATCAGGGAAAACACAACAAAAAATTTTATTCTGACTAAAAATTATTTCTAGTCCCTTAAAACTGGAAAATTTTTACATACATAATGATCAAAAAGTATTCGGTTCTTCAAGTTTTTACTGTGAAACAATAAATTTGGCCACTGGCTGCTGAATTATACCGTTAAACTCCTACAAAATGTTAGCAATTAATTTTAGATACGATGCCACACTGATTAATTGATATTAACCATTCAATTATTGGCGAAAAATGACAAACAAAATCGCCTTCATGTTTTAAACAATTCTATAAAAATAGTTTTTTGTGTGTCCAGAATCACCGTGACTTTACTACCGTTACGGTAGTAAAGTCACGGTGATTCTGAATACAAAATATTAACAATTAAATAATTTTATAATAGTATTCGAATATTGTTTTCTTACCAATTGTGCCAAAGAAAAAATTATTGTATCGTTCGTGAAGATTGTGACCACTAAAAAGTATAAAATTATGCATTTTTATACATAATGATTAAAAATGCATAATTTTATACTTTTTAGTGGTCAAAATTTTCACGAATGATACAATAATTTTTTCTTTGGCACAATTGGTAAGAAAACAATATTCGAATACTATTATAAAATTATTTAATTGTTAATATTTTGTATTCAGAATCACCGTGACTTTACTACCGTAACGGTAGTAAAGTCACGGTGATTCTGGACACACAAAAAACTATTTTTATAGAATTGTTTAAAACATGAAGGCGATTTTGTTTGTCATTTTTCGCCAATAATTGAATGGTTAATATCAATTAATCAGTGTGGCATCGTATCTAAAATTAATTGCTAACATTTTGTAGGAGTTTAACGGTATAATTCAGCAGCCAGTGGCCAAATTTATTGTTTCACAGTAAAAACTTGAAGAACCGAATACTTTTTGATTCCACTGTATTCCACATGATCACTAGAGAACGATTTTATAAATATAACTCGGTTCGTGTAACATCTAAAAACGATGATAAAATCTTATCAAAGAAAAAAACCTCTTTAAAGACCGTTAAAGAAATCAAAATGAATGTTCATCCGGACATAACCTCAAAGTTTGTTTGTATTATATTTTTCAACCAAACCATACAACCTGTACACTGCCACCACCACTCTTAACGCGCCACTCACTAAAGTAGTACAAATAGAATATAGCATACCTATGTGCCATTTTGCCATATTCTTAAACGGGGTACATAATGTATAAGATTATCTAACTGAGGTGTGTGCATTTAGCCAAGAAGTTAGAACCGACACACGTTCGTCGCAGCGTACGTGTACGTAAAATAGGGGAACAAAAGGCGTTAATGGGCCCGTTTACATAATTATATGATATCATTTTATGCTAGCTACATCGTACCGGTGGGGCTTGTTCAAACGTTTATAAACATCAGCACCAGCCGTGTTACTCTCTCTGTACAGTTAATCGTCATATTAGAAATATGTTTTGAACATCGCGCACTTTTAGCAAATTTCCATTCTGGAAATTCAGCGATTACAGCAGCTCATATGGTAAGACCTAAGTCCGGGACTAGAGCTTGGATACCGGTATTCCGGTACTACCGAAAAACCGGAATACCGGAAATTTTTGAAGGTTTTGTAAAATTATTATTTTACAAAACCTTCACCTTATTAAAATTTCAAATACCGGTACTTCGGTTTCGGTATTAACACAATCAAATACTTGATATATTACATATTTTGAATATCTTTTTTACGTTAGATTTACAACATAAATTTTATTACAATGTCTTTAGTTTTACTTAATGTTTTCCATATGTGCAGATGACCAGATATCCTATACTGATTCATATTTTTTCATAATTCTGGAATATTTTTAAGTATTTTTCTATAAGAAAAAATACAAAATTATGTATTTAAATTTTTTAAAATCCGAAGATGATATAGTTATTATTACTGTTACTAATTAATTTTATTAAACGACTTTTAATGTTTTTTCCTTTTTTCTATACTATCTTCATTCAACATCGAAAAAATACCGAAATACCGGACTTCCGGTATTTTAAATGCTAATACCGAATAAATACCGGTATTATAAAAAGACACCGGTATTCCAAGCCCTATCCGGGACTATGGTAGAAATTTGTTTTGGAGCCTCTAGAATCCGAAATAACTCTCGAACGAAACGTTCAATGCTTATGAAATTTGGTATGCGAGCTGGAATCCGGATTGGCTCGGATAAGTTCGTTAGCCAGACACGTCGGATACCCAGAGGTAGATTTTTTCGCCATTTTTAGTGGCTTTTTTGCAAAATTTGGCCAAAAGACCATCGGAAAGAGCGTAAAAAATTACACAAGATAAGCTTTTAAAACATTGTTCTAAGTGAACTAGCTTTTGAGAAAAACTAAGAAATTTGCTGAATTTTTTTACAATAAATGCTTAATCGTTTTAGCAATTCTTTTCTCGATACAACAAGTGCTAGTTAGTTATTCAATATGTATGTATGTGTTATAATAATAATAGCTCTGTCTCATCTTTTTAAATTATTAAATTAAAATTAGCCAGATTTTTTAAGAGTACGTTATGGAAAGGAAATTTTTGTATGATGTCCTCCTTTAGAGAGAAAATATAATTTATATATATATATATATATATATATATATATATATATATATATATATATATATATTTGCATACCTAGAAAAAAATCGCAAACTACAGTTATGTAATGTAATAATATATTGTTAAATGGATATATGCTACACTATATGAGATCCGTTAGGCTCCTGAGGACCCAAAAGCGCCAAAAATTAACCACTCAACTGATTTCGAAAATTGTTTCACCGTTAGAAAACTAAACTACTTTAAATTGATACAGGTCTTAGATGAGATCTGTCAGTGTCCAATATTCGGAAATTCGCTATGCTATGCAGATGCTGCAACAGGGATATTTTTGTATCACATCGGTAATCTGTTGAATGAACACAAAAATGGCAATGAATTTTTTACAGTTCTGTTTTTTTTTTTTATCGGCATCGACGCTTCGGGGATGGCTGAAATTATCTTGATTTTCGTTCAGTGTTTGTGTGTGTCGTTTTCTATTGTTTTCAATAATTTTCTCTAGTATTTACCCACGAGCGCACGGAGCGAGACGGGCGAACAGACGATTGAGGTTATGTACCAGACAAATTTGTATTCAGGTTAAAAACAGAAATTACTATCATTGATACGTGTGCTATTAAAGTAACCTTCAATTCTGTTATTTCAAGCATTTTTCGTTTGAGATAAATCTTAAGGATTTGTTGCTCATTTATTTTTTTTAGCTTTTTTTTCGTTTACTGTGTACAGTGAGACGGTCGCGTTCTACGGCACCGGCGAATTGTACAGTAGAATCTCTGATTGCGAACGTCTCTGTTAGAAGAATGTCTCTTTAGAAGTGGATTTTGATTTCAAATTAGGAGGAGGCAGTGGCGTAGCGAAGGGCGTGCAAGGGGCCTGTCATGCACCGGGCGCGACTCGCAGAGGGGCGCCAAATGTGTACCAAAGAAGTGCCAAATATTAACTATACGTGTTTCTGGCAGGGATGGGGGGTGCCAATAAAGTGTCGTGTCCCGAGCGCCAGTTATGTTCACTACGCCACTGGGAGGAGGCCATATTTTTTTCATGGCTTTATCATCTTAATTACAGTTTTTACAGCATTAACCCTAGAATCATATGTTGGTCTACGAGAAACGTTAATCATACATCGACGTCGTTTTGACGGATGGACTTTTTACGGAGAGTTTTAGAGTTTATTTGCAAAAAACATTTTTTTTACATAACAATACTACAAAAGTGAACAAAATATTTTAAAAAAATTGGATTTGGGAAAATTTCTTAATGTAAATATTTATTAATTTTTTTAATCTTTTTATCAAAGCATATTTTCAGTATAAAAATTAAAAAATAGATAAATACATCAATTGTATCATAAAACATGTGTTTCAAATAATTAATTTATGAATTATTATGAGTCAGTGGACATGTGTGACTTTACAGAATGTGAAATTTCTCAGTCATAAATATTCCTATAGATATGTAGTTATTTCCCCATTAAGCACATTTGTAAATTTTTTAAATTTTGTTAGTAATTTTTCGAATAAGATCTCAAAAAATAATAAAAATTAAAATATTTTCCACAAAATAAATTGTTAATCTTTTATTAAGTCACTTGAAACGCATTCTTTAGTTTTCGATTCAATATATTAAAACTTCAGTATTATGTCGTCTCTATAAGTCAAATAGCTGTAATCATTTTTCACATTATCATAATCATTGAATAAATTAATTATAACATGCATATCTTTAATAAATTTTAGAAAAATCAGGAAAACTTTTATATGTGAAGTACAAAATCTTAAAAAAAAAAAAAAAACATCGCGTAATCATACATCGACGTCCTTTTGACGGACACTATCTCAATACAAACAAAACGACAATGACTATAAACAAAATAAATACGTCTTATGTGTTATAACAACAAATAAATTAGATAACAGAAATCTCACAGCAAGCAGGTACCGACCAGTTGTAGTAGTGGAGCAGGTAGAGAAGTTCGTTCGTCATTTTGACGTGTACGTATGATTCTAGGGTTAATCAGACACGAGTACCCCTTCTGGTACTTAATCTTATACTACATCCAATAGCTACGTATACTTATCAGTGTGTTGTGGTTTCATTATCATACTTAAATTAAGCCTGCGTACGATCTGAAATTCAAAAGATATTGGTTCAATCGAACAGAAGAGAAAATCTTTACCAAAAACGGTGCAATCCTTAATTTTTATTTCGGTGAAATCATTTAAAAAAATAAAATAAAAAACGAAATTATAAAAATTATTTTTGTAAAATATATTTTCATATATTCACATTTTTTCGTTTTTTTCGCAAAAAAATTATCATCAAAGAACAACTGTTTACATAGTCTCCCATACCCCGGTACCCCGTACCGAATACCAGGAGCTATTATTTAACTTTTCTAGTTGTGCACTAGTAATGAGTCGAGTTTATGTAAATTAGATATATTCAAATAGAAATATGAAGAACACCGTAAATGTAACGACGTAAACGGTGAAACGAAGTCATGGATGAAAAGATACGGGTATCAACTTCAGCAAGCGGGGATCCGGACGTTGGTAGTGTGGACGGGAATTTAGGAAATAATGAATGGATAATGGAGAAAAAAAATTATACGGCTTGTTCACAATAAATTCAGACGATTCAGTTTTTTATACATTTTCAAAAACCTATCAAGGTGTATTTTTCAGCGCAAATAGTACACTTTGGATACGATATATGGTACATAAACAAACGTGGCTCTCTCACTGTGTGTGTATTTTATATCAAGCAGTAGTATACAGGGTGTGACCAACGGAATACACCATTTATGATTTTCAAAAATAATATCTATACATATAATAAAATTGTAACGAGACCATTTCTGTACATGGAATATTTTTTGAAAATTGTACTGGTACTGTAAATAGTTATCGATTTAGATACCAAAACAGCGATTTTTAGAATTTTTGTCTGTCTGTCTGTTCACGCATCACGCAAAAACTATTGGACAGATTTTAATGAAATTTGGTGTGATGATAACTTATTACCTGGGTCAACATCCAAAATACTTTTTACTCCGGGAAAATTTTTGATTCCCACGGGAAAATGGAAAAACTATTTTGAGCATGTGCACAGATTAGGCAAAAACTATTGGATGGATTTTAATAAAATTTGGTGTGGTGATAACTTGTTACCTAGGGCAACATTTAAGATACTTTTTATTCCGGGCAAGTGCCTCATTCCCACGGGAAAATAGAAAAACCATTTTGTGCATGTGCACGTATTACGCAAAAATTATTGGACGGATTTTGATGAAATCTGGTGTGGTGATAACCTATTACTTGGGTCAACATTTAAGATACTTTTTACTCCGGGAAAATTCCTCATTCGCACGGGAAAATAGAAAAACCATTTTGAGCATGTGCCTGCATTACACAAAAATTATTATTCTTTGCAAGTTCTGTATAATTATTACACTTACATACTTCTCATTGAGTTTATAGCAATGCTTTGCGCGAACGACTTCGCGGGTGCGGCTAGTTAAAAAATAAACTAATTTGTACATATTAAGTACAAAACTTGCCAAAAAAAAAATCGCAATATAAAAAATATTCTAAGCAAAATAAGAGTCGAACAAGTTGAAAAATGATTGTGCATCAATATGTATTACGTATTATGTCTGCAAGTATCATACACACCATGCAGGTATTATGCATTTATGTTATTTTAATTGTACGTTCTCAACTTCTCACGGTTCGACACATCATGTCATAAATTATATCATCGGTAACCGCACTCTAGATACATACATATTGTATCTTAATATTAAATAAACATTGCAAGTTTAATAAAATAATAAATAAATCACATCTCATATCTTGTTTATGTTACAAATAATAAAAATCATACTGTACAATAAATATGTCAACTTTTTAGAGTAAAAAAAATAAGAACACTATTTTTTATCTCTTTTCAGCAAGGCGCTGTATTTTATATCAGGTGTATTATATACCAGACTTCATGTGTATTCTAGTGCAGTGTTTTTCAACCTCCTTCATGGCGCGACCCGCCTAGTATGGAAAAATATTTCGCGACCCCCTAAAATATAAAAATATTTCGCAACCCCTACCCTCTTCTATTTCTAACTTTTATTTTATTTTATGTTATAAATATCGAATCCGTTTATCATATTTTCAGTTAGGTGTCAATTAAATATATACGTAACAAAGAATTTTAAACAGGCATATTTTCATATCGACATCGAAGTTGACAACTTATAGTAGCTTCTGAACGCGCGCGTGACTTGTGAGAGCGAGATATAGCGCGATATGATGAGCGCTGCGTGGAGCATCAGGCGAGTAAAGGATGGCACTTTTGAATTCTTTGAATTGTGAATTCGCTTTGAATTGTGTTTAAATTTATTGAATTGACTTGTTTATTTAGTAGTTGTTCACTGTCTTTTATTGTCTATTATCCAAAATTCTCTGCTCATGGTAATTATTGAAAATGGATGAGTTTCTGGAAAGACATGCACAACTGTCAACTTCAAGTTCCGATGAGAGTAACGAAACAAAAGCAAAGAAAAATTGTCTATATGACGACAATTATTTAAAACTAGGATTTACTGTTATTGAAAATAAGCCACAGTTATTTGTTTTGAAATTTTATCAAGCGAAAGTATGAAACCATCACATTAATGTAACTTTTAATTAACCTTTTCTTTATTAAATTGTATATATTAAACTAGAGTGGTTTTATTGTTAAAGTAACTGCGACCCCCTTAAAAAAGGCTTCGCGACCCCCCAGGGGGTCGCGACCCACAGGTTGAAAAACACTGTTCTAGTGTATTGGAAACCACCGACTCGAGACATATTACTTGTCCCAATTTACTGAATGGTCCCTGTATATGCATTTTGATAAGTGTATCACAGAAAAATGTACTACACTATTCCTCTGTGCTACACAAATTACACAAAAAAACTGCAGATTTGTGCATATGATTTTTGTACGTCGCGTCGGCAAACTTAACAAACAAATAAAATATTATAGAAAATTAATCCCCTGTGGCCAGAAGAACATTTGTTTTAATGATATCGTGTATAAAACTCGTCGCTTTTTGAATAACGGAACCTGACCAGTTAGTAGAAGCGTTGTTACATATGTTATTATTTTATTATAGTAGTTAATTCTTTTATAATTAAGCTGCAGAGTGTCCTTTCAGATAATAGAAATAATTTCCATTAAATACGGTTTATATGTTCAATTATAACTAGGTACCGGGTTTCTTCGGACCGGTCAGGACCGTACTTATTTCAATAAAATTTTGCAACTTAATTACATTAAATTATGCACATTTGGATGAATATAATTGGTCAGAAATTACATTTTTCACCATTTAGAATACTAACAGCATTTTTTATTTGACGAAAGTAAAAAAATTCAAAAAATCGGAAAAATTGTTTGTAAAATATAATGAAAAGTTATTGAATATTTAGACGGTCCACTATAATAGCTAAGACGTACGTATTTACTAAGATTTTTTATTATTGAAAAACAAATTTTTAACAAGCAACTATACTTCTACCTCTCAAAATTGAAAATAATAAAATAAGATGAATTTATTTAATTTAAATGACACGTCATATAAATCACATACATAATATAAACAAAAATACTTTTGATAGTCAATTAAAATTACAGTGGCACTTTTCAATTGTGCAAGTAATAAATAAATAAAGGAAAAAAGGATGTTTACATAAAATACGTATAAATAATATTTTGATACACATATGTATGCGTGTGTTGTTTTTATGAAAATATTTTGAACTTTTAGTCACATTGAGTGCAATATGTATACCTGTATATGCTAAAGACGAAACTGGCTGATCCGAAAGAAATCCGATACCTGATTATAACTTGCCCCTGCGAAAGAAAAGGTGCACGGGAGGCAAATTAAAATTCCAATAAGTAATTGTTTGTATCAATTTCCCAGCCAATTCGTGGTAAACAATTTTTATTAATAGTAAACATTCAAAAAAATTTGGTTTGGAAAAAAAACCGAATAAACAAAGCAACAACTAATTATAAATTTAATAAACAAATAAATAAATAAGTAAATTAAAAACAATAAAAAGCCATTATCGTGAAACTTTTTCAAATTCTACTCGACATCATACGAAAAGTAGATTGCGTAACACTTTAAATGAGGATTGTAACGGTGTCCACATATTAAATGTTGTTTGCTGGAATTTACTTGTACTACTCATATAATATGTAGTATAATCAATATATGGTCAATGTGGATATGAAAAAATGTCCCAACATTACGGCATAGACAATATTAGTTCTTTCTCTCTCTTTGGAGAAATTTTTGGTTCGTTTTGCGCAAATGCGACTTTTTTGGTGGAAATATCACTTAAAGATATATGCCGGATACACTGTTTGGCGCTGCTATTGTTTGTAAAACCATATGCGATTGAACGTTTTATTTCATTATTATTAATTATTAATAATACATAATTATATTATTATTTTAAATTTCTTTGAATTTTGACGTTCAAATTTATTTATTTTGTGTTAAAATGTGTTCTTTGGTGTGATTTTTAGTAATTTAGTTATTTATATATTTATTTAAATAAGTTGACCCCCCTCCCCCCAAAAAAGGGAAACCAAAAGGTGAACAACTTGAAACCAAATAACTTGGTTGATTCTTAACAACTTTTTATATCACTGTGAATTCAAAGTTCCACGCAAAGTTGTTTTAAAAACCCTTATTTTGCTCGTGCCTTTCGGTATGATTTTGTTAAAATATGAACAGTGAACATTAATAAAATAAAAAAATTATATTTAGGTAAAAAAGAAAATTAAAAAATTTTGATTTAATTAAATAAAGATAATTTTCAAGTCCCCACCATATACTTCGCACTCTGCCTATTCCAACAGCTTTTGGAACAGTACCAATTTTACTTTCGCAAAAACAATAATCGTACGATTTCAAACAATCCCAGAGTATGGACACTAGATACTCTCCTCCACTCCTTATTCAAACGGTGTGGAGTGGATCAGAGCGATACCAATAAGACCAAAATCACCAGAATTAAACCGTAAAAACTTATTTTAGTGGTATTGCTGAATGAAAGTCCTATATTATTTTAGTGAATATTTTATTATTATATTGGCTACTGTTTGATCCACACTGACGAATAATTTGTCCGATAAACTATTGAGTGTCCATACCCTGAACAATCCCAGTAACGTCCCGCATATTTTCAATGAACAAATTCTCAACATATTTACTTTCATCAATATAATTGCGCAATTTACATTATACAAATCAACGAAAATTAATAACAAAACAGTAAACATAGCCAATTCAAAGTTTAATATTATGTTAACTGATTGTACTGGTTGTTACCCAGTTTAGTCTTATATTATATGTTCTACAGTTGTGCAACGTTAACGTTGTGCGGTATTGTATAAATTTACATAGCAACTAGAAAAACCATTTAACTGATTAAATTCTTCACTAAATGTTTATAATCAGAAATATTTTCGTCAAAATTAATTAAATACCGGAAATGGTTTATTAATAATTATTATGTATAATACATTTTAATAGGAAAAATAAAATCGATCAAAAGTTATTTTAATTAGATACCATTAATTGTTTGTTCAATCAAACCACAAACTATTAAAATTATTTTATGGGCGCATTCTTCAGTCCGAACATCACTACTTTAAAGTCATAATGTCATTTTTAACTGTTTGGGAGCGTCTTTTAGCCCAAATAGCATTCCTGTTGTTTTAAAATTTGCCACATGTGTGTGATTAAATGGGATTACTAGTGTGACCGCCTGAAAAAAGGTGATTTTTGGATTTTTTTTAAAGAAAACTACCATATGGAATGTTTTAATATTTTAAGTATATATTCGTTGATACATACTAAATTCCTGATAAAATTTTTGGACCAAAAAATTGAAAATTCAGTGAGTTATTCGCGATCTCCCAAGGCTCCAAAAAAAGGCCCCTCACTGCTGCAGTGATAGCGACCTTCACAGTGCCTGAAATCAAAAAAACCAAAAAGTGTATTAAACTAGAAGGTATTGCTCGTACTATGAACCTCAATCGAAACAAAAAGTTAAAATTTAAGAAAAAACGCAGTTTTTTTAAAAAACAAATTTCAAATTTTTGCGCAAAAATTTGATGATTTTTGGCCTGCAAAAATTACATTTTTTATTCGATCGGAAAACTGGAGGTTCATGGCACGAAGAAACATATAAAAAAGAAGCTTCAATAAGAATCAAATCGATCGGATGATTTGTCTTTGAGTTATAACTGCAACAAATTTGAAAAATGTAGTTTTTCTTTACCTTACCTTTCAGTTTTAATCACTGAGAATTTTTACTAAAATTATTTACGATGTACTCACTACAACGGTCATAGTAAAACTAGATGAGTCGTTTAAATGTGCGAGGGTCTAGCTGCTCCACAACATGGGACTGGCAGCTACGTCCAGAAACTCCCGATCTATCAACCTTCATACATTTCTCAATACCTCAAAGTTAACAGTGAAAATTAGAATCCACTCTTCAGATGGCTGTAACTCAAAAACTATTTGAGATATGCACTTGAAATTTTAGTATGTTATTTTTAAAGATATAGACTATCGAAAATGCAAATTTCCAATTTTTTCAAAATATCACACTAGTGGCCCGCCTTAACTGATTCGATAATGCTCCTTTTTGTGTAATAATATCTATTATTTAAAACTAATTTAGATGTTTTGACCAAAGTTTCCTTATTATTGTGTACTTGAAAATACATTGTTATAAAATGTACACAATATTACAATTATTCTACATTAAAATTATTTGTTGTAAGTTTGACGGACAGTTTGTTTGAACAAGTCCATATACGTACAATTATCGTGTGATCCACCACGGTCCAAGGAACAACTTTTCGCTACGGTGAAAACTTATACACATAAATGTATACGTAGAAATTAGGCTGAAAAGCCTTTGTGTATACATTTATGGTCGGTACCAAGTGTTCAAATGAACGGGGATTTATATAAAAGTACAAATTAATAACTTAAAGGTACCATCTGGTTTAGACATGAAAGTGTACTTTCAAGCATCTCACTTATCTCACTTCCATTTTGTGATTTTTTTGTTGTTGTTGTACGAATTTTATTCAAAAACAAATCATTTCAACGAAACCTGTTTTGTTGGACAATTGCAATGTGACCGTTGGTCAAACTGTAACGATCGTGACTAAACTGGTCACAACTACAAAATAATTTCCACTTGAAAAGTTCTTGTTGTGTATGCGACGATGAGGATAACGGACTGAATTGTTTAAATAACAGTTTCCGTAGTTTTCAGCAAACACAACATCACTAAGTTAAATAAACACTGTGAGTTTAGTACAGCGGTTTCCAAACTCTTTTGTATAAGCGGATGCTTAAAACAAAATAAAAATTCTAATTCTAGTTCTATTAATTTTTTTTTATTGAATTGTTGAATTAATTTATTCATTCATAAGTATTACTTCCACTGTAATTATGAAAACTTTTAAAGTAACAGAGAATTATCTAATTTTGTGAGATACGACGTACTGCATTCAATTATGTCAAAATAGTATTTCTAACAGATGGTCAGCATTACCGTCTAGCGATGTCTTACTGGAGGTCGATGTAAAAGATCATTAGATAATGACACAAAGATAGACTGATATTATATACAGGTATCTATATTGTATATATATAGTGCCATCTAATTGTGTCGGTATGTAGGTCTAATTGTGTCGGTATAATATAGATTTTGGTATGTTGGTATGTATGGATTTTAATGATATATATATACATATATATATATATATATATATATATATATATATATATATATATATATATATATATATATATATATATATATATCTTACCACCACGTGCTGCCACCAAAATCCATCAAAAAACGATCGGTCATTAACTAAAAATAATTCAAGAGCAAACATACTACAACGATTTAGTGGTGCACTGATAATGTACGTTTGAATGAAAAATGTCTCACTGCCTAACTTTTTTTAGTGGAAAGCGCCACCGATGTGTATAGGGAATTAATGATCACTTATGAAGACGAATGAGTGACTGCATAAATTACGTGGTTTTTCAGGACCACGTAACTAAATATGGTTGTTTTGCATTAAGGTACCATCACAGTGTGATTGGCCGAAAAATAGTCAATTTTCACAATTTTTTTTTTCGGATGGATAGGATGGGGCAGTAGGGGTGAATCTTTTTTTACGATTAATACCACTATTTATCTTTTATAATTATTACAATTTTTTTAAAAAAGTGTCTTTAAAAAAGGCCGAAATTCGGTGTCCACGATTGCGGCCACAGTTTTTATCCGAAAAAAAAATCAAATGGATTATCAATCTGTAGGTAAACCGCTATGTTCCTATGGGAGCTTTTTTTGAAATCTTCCTATTGTTCACACTAAAACTGTAAAAAATTTTGTATTTCTCATTAAAACCGCCGCCATTTTTTCAAATTTCAAAAAAAAGCTCCCATAGGAACATAGTGGTTTACCTACAGACTGGTAATCCATTTGACTTTTTTTGGATAAAAATTACGGCCACAATCGTGGGCACCGAATTTCGGTCTTTTTAAAGACATTTTTTTCAAAAAATTATAATAATTATAAAAAATAAATAAAAATGAATAAAAAAAAGATTTTTATATTGTTAAATTGTGGTATTGATCGTAAAAAAAAATTCATCCCCATTCCCCCATCTTATGTATCCGAAAAAAATCGCAAAATATGACTATTTTTCGGCCGATCTCGCTGTGATGGTACCTTAAACTATGAAGATTGTTTAATTAACTTGCAACTAATTTTATTTGGTTAAACAATTTCAGTTTTTCACTGGAAAAAAAGTTACAAATAACATATTATTTAAAATTTAGTGAAGTAAATTGTGAAAAATAAAACTAAGGAGAAATCTGAGCCCGTTTAAAACAAATTTGTAATTTTAAAATATTGCGGGGGGGCGGTTGTAATAGAATTAAGGAAGCCAAAAAAGTACCATTTTAAAAAATTACGATTTGAAATAATTAGGACAAATAAATGCAATTAGGCATTTTTATGGAAGAAATGAAGCTATTAGAAGGCTATTTAATCGACGGATGAAAAGTTTTTGTCGATCTAGTTGAAAACTGAGATACAAAATATGTTCTAAAGAAATTTAATCAACTAATCACTTAGTCTCTAATGTTACTAGGACACAATCTGTCTAGTCAACATTTTTCTCAATTTTTTGTACACTCTCATCGATTTTTGTCGAAACTAAAGTTTCATATCCCCCACTTTTATTTCAATATTGCTACACACATTAATATTTTTTTTTTATTAAACATGTATGATACTATATTTTATATATTATTTGGAAAATAATAAATGATATTTTGTAACGCATGCGCAATTAATCAATATGAAAAGCTACAATTACAAGACAGTCAACGGACACAGGTTAGGTTTGTTTGGCTGCTGAATTAACTAAACATAAAATTAAATATTATTGTAATAGTTTAGACACACCCAGTTAATAAAAGCGGCAATAAATATACATTTATCTAATTAGCTGAAAGGTGTTAAATTATACGATGTAATTTAGTTAATTATTCGGAAAAATCACTTTCGGAGAAAGTTAGGAACAATTAAAGAAATTGTATAAGTAAGAAAAACTGGAATGTTTGTGTTGGTATTGTTAAGGGGTTATATGCCCTTACTTTTTCAAAAATAGCGTTTTTTATTTTAACATTTTCTTCAAGTAAATCATATTAAGAATGAAAGTAATGTGCATTTAAAGAAGTGACCTCAAGTACAGTCTCTCGTTTCCACCATATGAATAGAGCTACTGGTAACCCCCGAAGAACACGGGTACTCTTCCCCCGAGTTACAGGGTTTCAAACAACACGATTTTTAAGTAATTAATCTAGAAAAGATTAAAACATATATTGTATTATATTTGATATAAAGTTGCATCGGCCCTCAATGTACGCAAATATATCACTTCCATGTGCATTTTATTTACACGAATAAAAATCGTGTAAATTGAATCTTTCAATTATAAAAGGAAAAATACTGGAAATAAAAACTACTAAAAATTTTAGAGAATTTTATAACAAATTATAATGAATATGCAGAAATTTACATATTTAAATTCCGAAAACATCGTTATTTTCGACATTGATAATTTTCGATAACGAAAAGTAGGTTTTGACAGTCCCAACATGTTTGGAATACCCACAACTTGCTTCGGTTAAGCCTTCAAAAATTTCGTTATTTTTTCGCCACGAAGCCACGCACCATTTGCGAGATATTTACGACCAAAAGTTTACCATTACGAAAAGTAACGAAATGTAATTTTTTAAAATATTCTATTTTTGAGCAAATCAGAGGGACTAATAGAGCTAAAATTCAACAATTTTAACCAATCTATGATAAATAGTTCGTTATCGATAATGTTCGAATACGAAAAGTAGATTTTAACAGTCACAATATGTTTGGAATACCCACAACTTGCAAATTAAACGGAACGTTTTTTTATATTTTTTTTATTTTCACACTTGTAATAGAAAATGCCTACCTTTTGTAGTCTCGAACAACACGGTTTCAAACAACACGGAACCAATTAATCGTGTTCTTCGAGGGATGGCTGTATTGTATACGCTTAGCTGCACTTCAGATTAATAATTCTATATAAGTTAAAAGATATCAATGTTTAATACTTTCAAAATCATATTCACCGTATCTATTAAACATTTGAATGTAATTTTTGCTATTTTTAACCTACACAGAATCATCGATCCCAAACAAACCTAGACATATACAATAGCTGTATTCAGCAGGCGTAGTTACGCGGTGAGATGAAAAGTGAGAGATCACCTCCTTTCTGAATAATGCTTCGTTTGCGATAAAATTTTATGGGAATACTATTAATATGATGTTTTCTAAAAATAAGAGCTTATAACTTCTTAAGGTAGTAGTCTGATAACTCGCGCTGTTTTTCATGCCTATTTTTAGGAGCTTTTTTTTGAGAAAGGACAAATTAAAAGTTTTAAATTTTTAATATGTTTTTATTTACATCTTAATGTAAAAAAAAAACAACATTTTTTTGAGTAAATTAAATTTTGTTTTATTATTATTATTAGCACTTGAAGTTGGTGCCTCAAGAAAAATGCACGTGGATGGTCCGGGTGATTTTTTGACATAAAAAAAGGTGGTTAGGTTAGTTTAGTTAGTTCTGACAATATACTTAGATTTTTGACATAAAAACTAGGTGGTGAGAATGTTTTTGGTTAGGTTAGTTTAGTTAGTTTTGACAATATACTTAAATTTTTGACATAAAAAATAGGTGGTTAGGTTAGTTTAGTTAGTTCTGACAATATACTTAGATTTTTGGCATAAAAACTAGGTGGTGACGATGGTTTTAGTTAGATTAGTTTAGTTAGTTTTGACAATATACCTAGATTTTTGACATAAAAAATAGGTGGTTAGGTTAGTTTAGTTAGTTCTGACAATATACTTAGATTTTTGGCATAAAAACTAGGTGGTGACGATGGTTTTGGTTAGGTTAGTTTAGTTAGTTTTGACAATATACTTCGTTTTTTGACATAAAAAATAGGTGGTTAGGTTAGTTGAGTTAGTTTTGACAATATAGTTAGATTTTTGACATAAAAATTAGGTGGTTAGGTTAGTTTAGTTAGTTTTGACAATGTACTTAGATTTTTGACATAAAAACTAGGTGGTGAGGATGGTTTTGGTTAGATTAGTTTAGTTAGTTTTGACAATATACTTAGATTTTTGACATAAAAAATAGGTGGTTAGGTTAGTTTAGTTAATTTTGACAATATACTTAGATTTTTGATCTAAAAAATAGGTGGTTAGGTTAATTTAGTTAGTTTTGGAAATATACTTATATTTTTGGATTTTACTTTTGGACATCTGAAATCAAAAATTCTTAATTAGTCTTAATCTATAGATATGTCAATCTGATCGGAACTAGAATTATGAAATTTAATCGAAAAATAACAAAATGGCGGACTTCGAAAAGAAAGTCTTTTTTTGTCGCACAAAAAGCGTTGTAAAATGGAAAGTTAGGGGTGACAAAAATTAATTCTAGTTCCAACGAGAACGATAAGTGTGTCGAATAACTAGTTTAAGTTTCATGGCAATCGATTGAATAGAAAAAAAGTTATGACCGGGGCCGACCGTAAAAACGCTGTTTTGAGAAAAACGCATTTAAAGTTTCAGCAACAAATTTTCATAAACAAACTCTTACTAATATTAGTCATCGATGCCCTCTCGAAAATTCGTGGTAACTCGGTTTCTATTTCGAATTTCGATTTAAAATTTTCACGGTATATTCTCAATAGCTTTGTTCCTTTTTCAGGAATTTTTAGTTCAAATCAGTAAAACTCATTCGCAGTTGGAAAAGTTGAAAATAATGCGTTCCTTTTAAAAAAAATATATTACTTGTACTGATAGTTCAATGTTCCTTTTACTTTGAATTTGAATTTAAACTGAGTTCAAAACAATTCAATCAGTCCGGGATTTTTGTCAAGAATTTGAACTAGAATTCCAGTTTGTGTACAGTTTTGAAAAGATTATCAAAAAAAAAAAGTTAATGAAGAATAATATCTACGATATCTACCCATTATTTACCATATTTACGATATCTACGGTTAGCGTCGTTAGCGTGGTAACGTTGTCATACGAGTGCAAAGTTATTCAAATTTATTTTTTTACGAATAATAATTAAAATATTTTTGTTGATTATAAATTTTAAATAATTGACTGTTTCTCATCGAGATTTTTCTTGCTTTTGCCTATGACGGTAGTGTCACACTTCTATGCCCTCTATAGAGTATTTTTAGAATTTATTGCGTTCCTTTTTAAAAATTCAGAATTATTAGTTCAAGTAATAATTCAATTCGATCATGCGTATTTGACAAATTCATTATTATTTGAACCGTTCATCATTTTGGAAAAGGAACAAAGCTAATATATTGTACTTTCGAATTAAGCAAAAAAAAAAAAAATTCGATTTTTTCAATCCAAATAACCAGACTACTATCCTTAAACGTGGTGTAATAATAGATTGCTGGAATTGAAAATTCAAAAAACATTTCTCTTATAACTATATATTTTAACCCTCCGTGTTCTTAGAAACCAGTAAAGACAACTGGTAACATTAAAATCAATATCCGGGGACTTGAATCATTCAAATTGTACCACAAACAATATTTCTGCGTGAATGTAAACTTTCTGAACACGCTATTTACGGCATTAATTAATGATTATTAAACGTTATATAGAAAATTTTGCCTCGCTACCACATTTATTTGGCTTACTTAGGCAATTACATATGCTTTATAATCATAAAACACGATAATTAACCGAATGTGTAAATAACTGTAACATAATTATAGAAAGATGTAATTTTATTACATATCGAATACCGTTGTGACAATAAAAAACTAAACACAATCAATTTTTCATTTACAGAATCGGTGAGAAAGGAAATTGGGATTCAATGTCGACAATTTTGACCCGTGACAATTGTACCACATACAAACTGTCAAATCTGTATCCGTATACAGTGTATAGTTTTCGAGTGGTTGGTGTGAACGACTATGGACCCAGTGAACCGTCAAAGGACTCCTACTATATCATAACATTACGTGAAGGTAAGTGTCCTTACGTGTGCCGTAATTCCCGTAAAATAATTTCGAATTTTTTCGATAGCGCCTACTGGAAAACCGGTAATTACAACGGCTCATAATGTTTCGTCAACGGCGATACGCGTCAGTTGGCGAGCGCCTACTGAAGATTCGCTGCACGGCGAATTTCTCGGATATCGGATATCGTATCGGCCACGCGACAAGCCGCCGAGTGCTGATAAAGACCTCTACATACGCGATACTTCGGTAAGTACCACACAAAAATTTATGCAAACGTTCTAGGTACTCTTTGGAATGATCCAAATAATGACAGTTTAAATTGTTAATTTTCACAAAATACCTTGAAATTATGGTGACCTTATTCTGACAGTTATAACAAATTAACAAATACCATGTAAGTTTTTTGAGAGTTGCCATTTCTATTACAATCAAATTTTTATGGTAGAAATGGTACTGGAAAAAGTTCTTTTCTTGGATGTAATGGAATTGTAACCAAGCAAAACACTATCGGCTGAAGTAGCCTCAAGTACATATGTATATTTTTACCGTCTAACTGATAAATTAAAGAAAAATTAAAAAATTAAACTTGGGTAAAAAAATTTTTTTATTCATTTATGTTGTTAATTAATGCATTAGATCAGTTTTATCGAAAAATTAATATATAGTCTCATTTAAAAATTTATAAGTTTGTATCATAGCTCGAAAACCATAAGAACTATAAAGCTCCTGACTATAGCAATCGTTTGCCCCCGTGGATATCTACAACTCTTATTTGACCAATTTTTCGATTAAATCAGCAGTTTGGCTGTAATAAAAATGGCAACTCTCCCAAAACTCATACAGTATATAATCTTGCTTCAGGTATTATTATTGTTGTTTTATAGTTTGAAGACAGTTGTATTTAAATTTGTCATAAGTTACTATTAATCCAGTTGTGAAATAGTATAAAAATTAGACTAGATGAAGTTATTTTGTAGTTTAATTAAATATTGTATTTACGTGTAGAAGGATACTAAATTTCATACAGTGGCCATCCAATGGTACGTACTTCGATTTTACGTAGTGACGTCAGCGATTTAGTGGGGTTCTCCTTTCGCAGATATGTTGTTGTTTGTCTGTGCTGGTGAAAATTTATGTACCAAGCCAGAGTCAGGGCCGTAGGTAATATTGTCTGAGGGTCTCGCAGCCTTTAAAAATTTTAAAACTTCACTGCAAATATATGTATATGCACATATTCTGGATACGTATAATGCAAAATGCAAATGCAAAATGAGTAAGTAAAATTCTAGTATATTCTAATCGTCAGCTAGCAGAGATATCAAAAAACAGACTTCACCGTTGAAATGGCTTCAGCGTTGAAATTGTTTGACAAAAATTCTAGAATATTCTATTTTTCAACTAGCAAAGATATTGAAAAATCAAAAATCAATCGTACACATTTTGACAAATGTTCTGGAATATTCTATTCGTCAACTAGCAAAGATATTCAAAAACAGACGTCGCCATTGAATTGCCTACGAAAAAAGAGACCAAATAACACATTCTGAGAAATGTTCTAGAATATTCTATTTGTCAACCAACAAAGATATTGGAAAATATACTAAACCACTTAATTGTCCAGCCGAAATTAAGCTAATGTAAATCAAATGTCCGATTTTGACAAACAATTTTTGCTATTTGACAAATAGAATATTCTAGAACATTTATCAAAATGTGCTATTCCGTCTTTTATTCGATGATCAGTTAAATGGTGCAATCGATTTTTCGATATCTTTGTTAGTTGACGAATAGAACATTCTAGAATTTTTGTCAAAATGCGCTGCTTAATCTAATTTTTAGTGCCCAATTCAAAAGTGAAGTTTATTTTTTTGGTATCTTTGCTAGTTCACAAGTAGAATATTCTAGAACTTTTGTCAGCTTCCGCTATTTGGCGTCTCTTACGCTGATAAATACGATAGTGAAATTGATTTTTCGACAGTTTTCAAAAAGTCGTCAATCATATTCATTAGTATAACATTCGATTTCCTTTGTCTACACAATGTAAATTGTCTCTTAAGATAATTTTGTTTTAAATAAATTCAGATAAATAATATTTACCACCCCCCGAAACAAAAGTTTACCGACGCCTCTGATCTTCCGATTTTACGTACTTTCCCTTAAATTTGCACCGACCACTATGTAAAATTGGATTTGTGGTGTATCTTATTAATTCCATCATTAAAAATATCTAAAATTATATTAATTATTTACCAATATTCGATACATTTATTAAAAATCGTAATGGACACATGAATAAGAGTTGAATCGAATCTAGCGTACCAGGGCTGACCAAGGTTTTAATAATGTCATTATAATAAAAAATCCGTATCCTTTTCCAAAAATATTAACCTACCGGCTAATAATACCATTTAGTACAGAAATTTGACAGCCTATTAAATAAAAAAAAAAAAACGGTTTTCAAAACGATAAAAATAAATATGTGAAAAACTGTACAAAAATCGAATGCAAACTTTAATTAGTATACAGTTCACTTCGTTTTACGGTACAGTGAGTTTTAATCAGTTGTAGTCAACCATTTGTTGAGCAAGTCTTTGAGACAATTCTCAATTACACTCACAATTAAATATTGTTAATGGTTATTAGATCAAATGCCTCACTCAAAAAAAAAATACTTAGTTTTAAAATATCTACTTACATAATAGTACGTCGTTGCATATAGAACATTAATTACATTCTAGTAAAATTAAAAAGTAAAGAACCGAAGTACCAAGCAAGCTCAAACCATTGTTAGTGAGTTTTCGTGAACATTCGTAACTGTAAGCGTTAGTTGAAAGAAATATTCCGCCATTCTATTCAACAAACGATGATTTTAATTGTACTTTTTACTGCTTCAAACAATTTGAAAGTGCTGTGTTTCCGTAGTTTGTCAGATACTAGCCTAGTAACTACATACATCGACCATGCAACTCAAGTAGATTCATGTGCAGTGCAAAAGTTTGGACAACCCTTAACTAAACTGGTTTATTTATGCTGTTTTTGTACGGTAATCTACATTAGTTACACAGAGGAATACCAGCAGAACTCCAAACACTTTCCGTTATTTGCAAATATTGTCGTCGTTTTGATAAAATCATGGTTTTAAAAATAGACGCTCAAACATAATTACCAAATAATGGACATTTTATATTAAGGAGTTACATGGGTCCATTTTAGCAAAAAAAAAAAAAAAAAAAAAAAAAAAAAACACTATTTTTTCAATTTAGGGTTGACCGGGGTAATTGTGAATGGATTTTCATGATCTGAGATAAAAGTGTTGTTTTAAGTATTTTTTTATTTTATATATCACATTATGGTTGATTTATTTTTAATTCTACATTATTCAGGATGCACCACACAAATTTTGAGCAAATTCGTATGAAAAACAAAAATATTATAAGCCATTCAAATTTCCCCGGTACGGTTTTGCAAATCTTATGAATTTTGGGGTAATTGTGAATGCCATCAGAAAAATTATTTAGAATGGATTACAAGAGAAGTGAGGTACATCAGAGTAAAGCCCAACTCAAATTCTTCACATTTACCCCATTTTCAAAATTTTCATCGTACTTTAGCGGTCACAATTTCTCTTTGTTTAATGCAACTTACCCATACCTCAAATTTGTACAAAAAATCAAGGTTAAATAAAAATAACAAAAATTGTTGGAACAAATTTGTTACAAGCTAAAAATGATATGTTGATGATATTTTGTCATTTTATAATATAAAAAATCAAAAAATTACATGAATTTCACACAAAAACAAGAAAGATGAGACTTTTTCAAGGAAATGCAGTTAGCTCACATGAATAAAAAACAATCTATTAGACCTAATACTGTAAACGAAAAAAAATGGTTTTGTGTTAATCTTATTGCTCTTGGACACTCACAGAGACATTGAAAACAAGCAATTTTTCTCTTTTTATAAGGTGTTATTGGGTAAGGGAGCACAGCAATGATTTCGTAGATTGATACACAAAACATATCGCTCTTTACACAATTTTTTTTTTTTTGTATTGTTTGTACAACGGAAACTTGTACAATAATCTCACCACCATCTTCATCAACATTTTCAACTCCGAAAGGGACACTACTGAAATTTTTGACCGAATTGGGGCATTTGTGAATGACGTTCACAATTACTCCACAATTTTAAAATCATAGGGTAACTGTGAATTGGTAATAAATTGACCAATTTCTTTAGCAGTTAATAAGGAACCCTCTCAGGGTTTAAACCACTTCTTTAAAAGTACTTTTAACCATTTCTTACCTTTAAAAAAAAATGTATTTAAAAAAAATTTTTTTGAGGATTGGTCGAAGTAAGATCCACAAAATTTTGCAAGGGTTTTTTCAAAATAAAAAAAAAAGATACTAATACTTGGAGAATTGTTACGAAATTTTAATAGCATATTAAGAAAAGACAGAAAAACATATTAAGAGTTGATTTTTAACAATATTAATGTTATTTTAAAAACTATACACGCCGTTCACAATTGCCCCAATTCAAAATTACCCCGGTCAGCCCTATTTTACAATATAAGAAAATATAATTTATTTCAACTTTTGGCATGTTTTTATATATTATTTTGCGACACTGTAAAAAGATTTTTATGAAAAAAAAGAATAATTAGGCCATTGCCAGCTAGTTTTCGAAAATCGCTAATTTGTTGCCGTAGATACAATAACTCGTGAAATTCTTACCTAAAATAAAAAGCAAAATGTTTTCTATTAGTAGATGTTTATGGCTTATACTTGAACGAAAACTTACTGTTTCCGTTCATTAAATCTCATTTTGCAATTAGAAAATCAACGAAAAACACGAAAATTTTTACCAAAAATCAAAATTTTTTGTTTAAAACAGTGTCAAAAGTTAAAATTTCATTTTTTTAAATCCCTTCGTTCAAGTACAAATCATAAGCATTTACAAAATAGAAAAAAATTACCAAAAGTTGGAATAAATTAGTTTTTTTTTTGCTAAAAAAAACCATGTAACTCCTTAACACTGATTTTTGTACTCGCTACTGTACGTAATATTTTAACAATAACAATTCTCAAGCGGCCAGAGTCATGTTAACGCGTAAGTATCGAATAACGTGTCCGATCAACGGTTTCCTCTCAAGTGTCGCATAGACCTGTCGTCCGCCAAGAATATGAGTTGTTTCAGTAGAAAAGTAATTTACGAATTGTTTCTAAATTTTTTCAAAAGACGGTGGCAGAGGTACACAAAGTTTGGAAACCGCTGCTGTAACATCAAAATTGTTTTATTTCGATACGAATAATAACTATATAAATACACACAGTGAATATTGGTGAATATTATTGAAAGCATCTGTTAGTTGTAAATATTAGTGATAAAAATCTTTGGGATTACTGGACCGCCTCTAATGAAATCCCATAATTTTGATTTGAACTGTACCCATTCTAAACACTGACACTCTGACAGACGAGTGGCTATTAAAAACGCGTTGTTCTAATTCCTCTCTACAAGTTCTGGAGTTTAAGTCAAGGACGGTGTTTGACTAATAAAATCTTTTTTTACATAAGTCGTACGTACGTACACATTATGATACAAAACTTCCAGAAAATAATTAAGGGAGTTGGGTTTTTACAGTCTGAAAATATTTTCAAGATCATTGGAAACTTTTGAATCTTTTTCCACGCTTCTTTCAATAGATGTTATCAAATTTTTAGTTAATTATTGATTAACTCTAAAAATTTTAAATTTTTAACATCATTTTTACAGATTTCCTAATCAACTTTGTTTGTTTTAACTGAATTTCATCATTCTGGGTAACTTCAAAAATGTAAACTTTACCGCATCGATGCAGCATTATGACTTTTCTGATGCGTTTAATATTACATGATGCGCTGCTGATGCTCTCTTCAAATTTGATGCACATTAGATGTTTTTGAACGGGATATTGGCATCATTTAGCCTCTGATTTGGCTATAGATAAGACAGATAATGTAGGATTATAGACTATAGATAATATAGCAATACAGTCCTTCTATAGGTATAGTATCTTTGAATTTCAACTTTAACTTACTTGAAATTGAAAATATTGAAATTATTTGAATAAAAAATATTACATATTAAAATATTTTAAATAATTTTAATGAAAGGTAAATACATTCATCTTTTTCAACAATTAGTTTTTCGGAATTATTCCTGTTGGTGTTAATACCTACATAATATGGCAAGTAGTTATAATTCTACATTATACACATGACATGCATCTTGGACACGCATCACCAAATTTCTTGATGCATTGTTTTGACGCATCAAATGCAAAAATGAACTTTTGATTTTTCGTTGTGATGCGTCTGATGCGTTTTGAACTTTTGACTCTGCCTCATACAAGCAGTGATGCATTTTTGAAGTTAGCCTTTTTTCATGGTAACGTAACCGCCTTAAATATTTCATTTATTTGTTTTTGATGGGATATAATTTTTGAGTGTGTAAAAGACAGATTCTTTTTGAAATGTTTTAATTAAAATTTAGTCTGAAACATAACCTCACATTACCGAACTCAAATACTTATTTTTTTAAGATGACGCAAAACTTTATAGTAAACTTGATTGGTATAAACAAAAATTCAAAAATTAAATGTACAACAAATGTAAACTTTACGAAAATTACTTGTCAGAATGTAGAACTGTTTAAGAATTTTGTATAAAAATAAATATTTTGTTTATAATTCAAATGATCCGTGAACTGTTTACTAAATGTTTGGAAGATATTAATCAACAAATTTCCACTGTGAAAACAAAAAGGTAAGTTTTCACTGTTCCGTAGCGAACAATTCTCTACATTGTTTTGATATTCTATATTTGTTTCTTTAATAAATTTTCGCAGGTAGCTTACCCGTTATGTAATTTTCTTTAACAAAGATAATTTACTCGCTTAAGTATTTTCCAACGGTATCCTAATACACATATATGTTTACTATAACCATAAAAATCTGCATACATATACAGGCGTTTAAAAAGTTGTTTATCATTTGACATATTACTATAATATGTTGGATTGCCCAGTGTCTAGTGTTAGAAGCCCGACAAGAATTATTGAACATGGATGCTGAGGAGAAAATTCAAACTTAATGGGGACCACTAGTGTGACCGCCTGAAAAAAAGGTGATTTTTGGGATTTTTTTTAAAGAAAACTACTGTATGGAATGTAAGGATGATCGATATCAGAAAAACATCGATGTTAACATCGATTCAAGAGTATCGATATACGATATATATCGAAAGAAAGACATCGATGTTCGAAAACATCGATGTTTCTGTAGCAAAATAAATAACCATTATAATCTATTATTTTATTTATTAAAAATTAACATTGCCAGTATTTATTTGGTACACTTTGCAAAAAAAGTCACTTTGTTAGACGTTTCCCTTTTAATATGTTCCTTTGTTGATACAAATGCTGCCCAGCTTTTGAAAAAAGTCTCTCTGAATCTGTTGAAGTTACTGTGAAATAAAAATATTTAATGACAATTTTTTTCAAGTCTGGATAAGTGGATCCTAGAACTTGCCATAAAAGTAATGGATCTTGTTTTAAATCAGCGACAGGACTTTATAAATACTGGATAGGTTAGAGTAATATCGATGTTTCGATATTATTATCATAACATCGATGTGTCGATGTTATCGAGGACATAACATCGATGTTTTTACATCGATGTTTTCCCCCTAAACATCGATGTTTTTCTAACATCGATGAATATCGATCATCCCTAATGGAATGTTTTAATATTTTAAGAATATATATTCGCTGATATATAGTAAATTCAAGATAAAATTTTTGGACAAAAAAATTGAAAATTTAATGAGTTATTCGAGATCTCCCACGGTTCCAAAAAAAAGTTCCCCCACTGCTGCAGGGATAGCGACCTACACAGTGCCGGAAATCAAAAAACCAAAAAGCCTATTAAACTAGAATGTATTGCCCGTGCCGTGAACCTCAAAAAAAAAAAGTTGAGTTTCAAATTTTGCTCGAACATTTGATAATTTTTGGCCTTCGAAAATTACATTTTTTATTTGGTCGGAAAACTGAAGGTTCATGGCACGAAGAAACATATATAAAAGAAGCTGCAATAAGAATCAAATCAATCGGATGATTTGTCTTCGAGTTATAAGTTGTCTTCGAGTAAATTTGAAAAATGTAGTTTTTCTTTATCTTAAGTACCTTTTAGTTTTAATCACTGAGAATTTTTACTAAAAATATTTATGATGTACTCACTATAACGATCATAGTAAAACTAGATGAGTCGTTTAAATGTGCCAGAGTCTAGCTACTCCACAACATGTGACTGACAGCCACGTCCAAAAACTCCCGAACTATTAACCTTCATACATTTCTCAATACCTCAAAGTTAACAATGAAAATCAGAATTTGCTCTTCAGATGGCTGTAACTCAAAAACTATTTGAGATTCGCACAGTATGTTATTTTTAAAGGTAGAGACTATCAAAACATGCAAGAAAAAAAATTTTCCAATTTCTTCCAAATGTCACACTAGCGGTCCCCCTTAAAAACCTCACAATGTCACTGGCTGAAACTGCTGATGCAAAAATACGTACAACTTATGTAATGTGATGACGAGATACGTTCGGAGAGTCCGCAACTAACCTCATCGCAAATCTTCAAATTTTTTACTTTTTCTTTTTGATTCACATTAAACACTCTAAATTGTTATAATTTTTACAATTTTCATTAGCGCAAATAAATATTTTACAACATTTTAACCCGTACTTACACCAAAAGCGTTAGATAAAGTATTCTCGGGGTTTCCCACGCGAGTAAACTGCGTAAAAAATGGTTAAAAATAAGTTTTACTGCCATTTACACTCTTTTATATGTATATGTATATGTGTTGCAAAAAAAAATGTACAAGGGAGGACAATGATCTTCAGTCCTAAACTGAAGACCACTTTCCTTCCGTCTCTGTTCCAAACAAACAATTTTTTCCCCCATTTTGATAGAATTTCATCAAAATATTCATCCTGTAAAATACAGCTTGAAATATCAGCGAACCATACCAAGTAATAATTTTTAATGAACGAATATATTTTTTGTTATTTTCTACAGCTGTTTTTCCAGCTTTGCTGTTTTTCAAGTTTTCAATAATAATTTTGTAAAATTGTTTTTGAAAATCTTAAACAAATTTATTAAAAAAGTTATTCAGCTGTCGTTTTACGAAAAAATATTACAGCATTTGCATTTTTGTCTACGTGTATTTTTTTATCAGTTTCTTTTTTTTTTATAACTTAAAGAAATTAAATGATTCTAATCAAGTTTTTTATTAACTATGTTTTTTATAAACTTACCATTTGAAGGATACAGGGGAAAAACGATCACAACGAGTCACAAAAAGTAAATTTTTCAGGGGAGCGTTTTTAAACTTTAAAGTGTGAATCATGTACTATAGCCGCATTTTTCAACAGAAAAATTTTTTGCATGAAAACCACGCATAGGATCTGGTTCAAACTTTCAGTGGTTATTGCTAATATAGTAAGCTAGAAAACGCCATACCAGCAGAAAATAGACGGCTAGCCGTTTTCGCGAAATTTGACATCGAATTATGTATTATATGTGCATTTTTCAGCAAAAAAATTTGGTTCTTGCCCTGCATATTACGGACTATGTTCGATCTTCACGTGCATACTGCCAACATAACTGCATGGATTTTGGCGTTTTTTACTTTTTGTGACTCTGATCGTTTTTCCCCTGTACCCTTCATTTGTTTACGTATAACGTATTTGAAAAATAAACTTTTCTAAGTCATCGAAATCAGGTCTGTTTGAGGCAGTTTAATCGATTTGTTTACTCAAACTCATTTTGTTCCACGAAAATAAGCTAGTACTTCCCAAAAACCACTACTCTAACTATTATTAATTTGTTCAATGTTTTTTTTTTCTAGAAAAATCCATTTGATTCACTTTAAAGCCACCCTCTAAATATCATATATTTTACCTGTGTGTAGATTACTTTGTATGAACTAATATACCAATAAAGAAAGTTAACTAAACTGAATCTAATTTTATAATTGGAAGTCAAAAGCTAAGTTTCAAAAGTTATACCATACATACAAAACCTGCTGTGGTACAGTGAGTTCTCGACTATCATACATAAAATATTCCAAACAACATTCACTAACACGAAAATTATTACATAAGATAAATGAATGGGTATCACGTCAGAAATTACAGATTGTTCTTCTTGAAATATAATATCATCTTCTATATAAGATGGTGTGAAAATCGAGGGTGTACTGTACATACGTACGACTTAAGTCCGGACGTATGTGAATAATGTAAAGAAAGGTAGGCTTTATATTTAATTTCAAACTTCTGAAATATCAAGTTTTCCTCACATTTTAACATCTGGACAATTATAAAAGGGAACATTTATTTATGAAAACGTTTTGTGTTGTTCCTTTTTTATCCTTAATCAGATCAACATAATGAAACGTGGAAATTTTGTAACGGGAAAACTTTACCAATTTCATACAATAAATTTTTGCTTGATTAAATGCGTTCATTATCGGACGTAATTTATAAAACTTATTATTATATAACTAAAAACTTTATAGGTATCTCAAATGGAATATTCTAGAAAAATTAATTTTAAAAAAATTATTTCAACAAATATTTTTGATATGAATATTTAATAATCTATATATTTTTTTATTATTACTAAGTATTAAACAAATATAGTTAAATATTAAACAAAACAAAAAAATATTTATTATAAATACTTAATATTAAAAAAATGTTTACCGTTATCAAAAAATCAACATTAATTTTATCGTTAATATAAAAAGGTCATTTAGAATGAGTCGAACATATTAGTTTACATTCAACAACGTTACTGATCTAATCAGAATACTGTATTTATCCAGTATAAAACTGAAACAATAAACTAGATGTTACACTAATCAACAGAAACATAAGGGTTTTTTTATCCATTTAAAAATTACGAGCAATAATAATAATAATAATAGTAATGATAGGGTTTAATGTCCACCCACGTAGTCACTAGAGATGAGCTAAACGGTTATTTTCTAATAACTGTTATTGCAATAACAGTTACTGAAAAATAACTGTTATTTATAACAGTTATTATAATAACTGGTATGGTATTTGGATATTTTAACATATTGTAAGATATTCGATATACGTACAAACGGTTCTGTTAGTGAAATATGCACAGATCTATAATACTGATGGATACTAAATAATCTGCAATATCTGTTCAAATACTTGTCTATACAAGGATTTAGGCTTTATATACATAATTTTAACAATTTTATGGATACAAAATTACAAATACAAATAGATAACTGTACAATAGACAATAGTTCATTTTTAAGGGTTTTTGAAATGTGCTACAATAGAAAATGTGTAACTTCGAATATATTAATATTGATCTATGTTATATTTCCAAAGGGTTATTTAAGTAACCAGTTACTGGGTATTCCAGTTATTCACGATAACTGTTATTTTTCTATACTAGTTACAAAATAACAGTTATCGATATATCGATCATCTCTAGTAGTCACTATAAATTTATTGATTCAAATTTATAATTACGCCATTTATGACGTTAGTGGCGGATAATAAAAGTGGCCGAAAGTCAGCACGTACACACAATATTATTGAAGACACTGAACTAGCAACGATACGAGGAATTGTCAATATTATTGTGTATATTCGAAATATATTTTAATATTGAACAACATTATTTATTATGTTTTTATTGTGCAATATTTTTATCAATATTATTGGTAAACTAAAATGGGAAAAGATTGATATAATCAGTAATATTGTGTGTCTGTGGGTACTAAAAAAATAATTTCAAAAAAACTGATCGAATTATTATTATAAAAAGTTTAAGCTATGCCCGCAATTCGAGATTCGCCTTTCTTCCTTATAATTTGAGTCTCAATTTCTAGTATGGTATGAAACAAAAGTTAATAAACAGTGTGTTCAAAATCGTTTGAAGACGTATTTAATTGTAACCCGTAGCAATATAACGTTAGAGTCTCTTACGGCCTTGAACACTGTACATAAAAAAACGACAAAAGGAAACATCAGAAAATATAAATTAGAACAATCAAATGAAAATTTATCATACTCAGAAAAGAAAAAAAACATTTTCGAAAATTATGTGCACATTAAATTTAGCTAAAAATAATTTCCTTTTAAACAAATTACTTACAAATAATATTACCGGGTGTTTTTATTTGAAAAGAAAATAGTCAACATGAATTGCTTCTTATCTTATCTTACACTTTACAAAGTGCTAATGAACAGTTTGACCCAACGCTTCCACCAAACACATAGAATTAATTTATACGATAAAACACACTGATAAACAAGTTCTTTGACTCAAACAAATGGATTTTTTCAATAGAAACCAAATATTTTTTCACAACAAAAAAAAATTCTTAAAAAGAGAATTTTTTTATAAAATTAATTTTCTTTCAAGAAGTGTTATTTTCTTTAAAAAGAATTTATTTTTTTGATACAAAGAAATATTTTGTTAACACTATTGAAAGTATGAAAAAAATAATATCAACAAAATATTTCTTTACATCAAAAACAAAACAAAAAAATTACAACATTTTTTATTTAAAGATTTTTTTTGAAGTAAAGAAATATTTCTTTAACACGGCTGAAAAAAACAATCTCTTTGAATTAAAGAGCTGGTTTTTTGAGTTTCAAAACACAATTCTGGAGTGTACATTATATTTTCAAATCAAATTTCAACATGCACTTTGACTTCAAAACAGACAATACTGTAGTTTTCGTTTTTGATAGAATCAACCCTAGAACGACAAGGCTCTGTTATGGGACAAATTTAGCAAGTGAGTGTTATAAATGACACCTATAATACACCGGTTTTAGTGTGTCAAATCGATATTTAATTGATGTCAGTGTCAACGTCTATCCGTCTAGATGATATTCAAATTTTTACCAAAAAAGAAACTTACTAGATTATTTGCAACTTCTACATTATCATGTATGACACCGACTTGTCGTTCTAGGATTAAGTTTGAGTTTCAATGCGTTAGTTATCTACATTTTTAAGGTAAAACTTTACCCTAAAAATCAATACAACACTATCAAAAAATCTTGCTTAAACTTTTTTGTCCAGAATCCATCTCGTTAAAATTATTTGAAATTTTAACGATTAAATGTTGAACAAACTAACATTATTATTTTAATGTTGACAAATATTTTTTTTTTAGTACATATTTAACATATTATTATAGTTTACTATCCTGTTTAACATATTTAACGAGAATTCTAATTCAAATATGTCAACCTGTATAATTTATTTGAAATAATTATAAACACATAAAATTTCAAAATATAAAGTTAAAAGTGGTTAAATAATTCGAGTTTTAATGAAAATGTTGTGGCAACGAAATATTATGAAATATAAAATGTGGGTTAATATGTCTTTGTCTGCCAAGCTTACCATATGTACATATATTATATATATTTCTAATACATATTTATATACACAATGTTAAAATTATTCGACATATTGTCACAATTTGTTTGCAACATTACAATTCATTAGAAAAAGATAACAATATTCACCTATACAATATAGACAGAATAGATAATCAGTATAGTATATTAATACGAATTGGTTTATTTGGTAAGAGTTTTTCAACTGTAATAACTATATTAAATTCGATTATGAATGGCGTTAATAATGACTGAAGACAAATATTAACTCTATAAGAACTAAATAACTACAAGCTATTAATTTCACATTTAATTTACGTTGAGGTAGTTCACTGTTCTACCATGATTGGTTTCGATATATTTTCAATCACGAGGGCGGTTCAAAATCGTTTTCGTGGAATCTAACGAATGAAATTACTTATATGGCTATTTCTCTACTAATTGGAAAATCACTGTCCCAGGTAATTTTTATATAATAGATCTTATTATTGTTGAGTTTTATGTATTAAAAACGCAACAATATGTCAGCTATTCTTGGCACGCCATAACCCATTTAGTAATATAATATTGTAATATTCAATTTACAGTCACTTTTTACAGTCAATTCATAGTCCCCTGACGTGTCCCATTTTCCGAATTAGAGGTATTATTACAAATATTTATTTTCAGTATCATTGCTGCCTTAGTAAAAAAAAGAAATATGAATAATATTAGAATACAGTAAGCATCTTTATAAAACTCAATCATATTTTTAAAATAAAAATTTCATTAAAAAAAAGGTAATCAAATGTCCTCAAATTTTTTGAACAGTCCGCTGTCACAATTTGAAAATGGCACTGAAATCGTACTGTGCATTGGCGCAATCGTTTATATCATGAAACGGAACGCAATTGGTGTGAAGTTCGTTCGGTTGCAGAGTTAAGTGCGCTGACATCATTTTGTTCACTGTCACCCCTGCGTTAGTAAGTAAACCACACGTTTAGGCCACTAGTTGTAACATCCCCTGCTATACAATTTTCCTATCGTTTTAAGTGATTAAGCTACAACAAATTTATAAAATAATTACTTAGCGAATATATTATCACGCATACTCCTGTAAATTGAATAGATTTGAAATGATTTTATGCTAGGAAACTTTCTATGTAAAATATCAGTCCCCTGACCAACAGTCCCCTGTCATTTTATAGCGAGATAAGTTAGTAGAAGGTAATGTTCTTTTTGTTCTAATGTTATTTTTATAATGTATAATTTTATAACTTTAGAGTTATAAGTTCAGCTACTTAAAAAGGCAATTTAGCCAAAAATTTGGTTATAATGACAAGCCTCTTATACCATTAAGAAAATTCATTATAATGTTTAATTTACTTAGAAATTTTTGATTTAATCGTACGTAATATAAATTCTAAGAGTTATAATAAATAAAAACAACGATTTTGATTGCTTCTATTCAACGAAAATATGTCTTTTCTTTCCCTGAAACAGTCCCCTGTCGCGATTTTTCATAAAATCGTCCATAATTTACAAATACAGAGGATAATAAATAAGCTTTATTAAGCCACACATTTCTTTTATTAATGCCTTTCATTGTATTTGTATATTTTCTTAATATTTAAGAAAAATATGCTTGGGACAGTTTTGCATGAAAATTGATCAATTTGTAGAGAAATGGCCATGTCTTTAATTACGGGATAAAAAGAGAAAAAACGATGGTATTTGAGAGTTTCTGCAATATTTTAGTTACTACGATTTGCCATCACGGAGTATAATAGCTCTTACGGTCAACCTAGAGTATCGTTACTTGGATTTACATGTTTTATATTGTTAAAAATAAAAAGAACGACTTCGAAAACCTAAAATTTACTTCCAGATCGATCGTTCTATCATTTTATTTACGGCTTTACACTTCTGAAAAATTTTAGGCAACCTAATGATGTCATCACAGTAAAAAAATTGTGAAAATTGACTATTTTTCGGCCGATCACACTGTGATGGTACCTAAATATAACACAAATCTTTTTTCGAGTAATCTAGCGTACTTTATTTTGATAAAAATGAAACCAACGGCATCAAAAACCTATATAGGGCGATTCTCGCGTGACGCACGGGACATTTTTGAAACAAAAACATTTTTTTTATAAAAAATACAATTGATTCGATGAGTTTCAAAACCATCTAATTAACACAACTAAAAATGTTCAGGAAACACAAAAAACTGTTTTCTCACTTATCATAATGATTTTGATGTGGTTTTTACCATTAAATTTTTAGGAAAAATCATAGAGTCCTTATAAAGAAATAATAACAACGATACCACTCTTCAATAGTTAGTAAATAACGATTAAAAATTATAATTAACTACTTTTGCAGCAGTTTTCTTTAATTAGATGGTTTTGAAACGGTTGATTTTCTAATTAGCGACTTTTGCAGCAGTAACGCTAACAATTAGATACTTTTGCAACAGCTTATTATTCTTTCAGGAAAACAACATTCGCAGAAATCTAGCTATTTACATCGTACAACGTCGTTTACACTATATCTTATGAAAACTAAGACATTTTGTTAAAATTTAGTAGAATATTTTCTCATAAAGCAAATCTCTTTACTGTAATTTAACAGTAAAACTCAAATCAGAACCACGATGTTTCACACAATTTTATTCTGCACACATTCGCAACCTGTTATATTTAACAATTCTACAAGTTTTTTTGTATTTTTTTCTAGTTATTTCAATAGTAAATACTTTCTTAGCGAGAGTAATAAAATTATCATATACAATTATTTGATCCTCTGCAGATTCTGCAGTACCACATATTGACCACCTAACTAGCTACTTTTGTTCCAGGTTTTTCTAATGACGCCATTTTTATATAAATAATTAGATAGTTTTGTAACTGGTTTGTGTTGCTTGCAACTCCATGTTTTTTCAATTGAAAAATATTGCAATTAGCTACTTTTGAAACAGTTTCGTATTTTTGTCATTAAAATTAAAGGGATAAAAGCTGACTTTGCACCGTCTAGTTGGTATTTTTTGGTGCGGTTTATCCTCCTGAGTAATAAACCGTATCTAACTCAATTTTTAAAAAATCGTCAATTAGATGGTTTTGAAACTCAGCGATTCAATTAATAATAAACAAAACAGAATGTTTATAATACGCAGAAAATGAATTAAAATTTTTTGAGCATATTCTAATTTTTATCTGCAGTTCAGTACTCAAGATATAAGGCATAAACTCACGTGACGCACGGTACATCGTACGAAACGAAGTTTATGTATTATATTTGGAGTACTGCATTTCAGATATTAATTAAAATATGCTCAAAAAATTTTAATCCAGTTGCCCCGTGTTATAAACTTTTTGTTTTGCTTGTTATTAATTTCATTTTTAAAAACAAAAATTTTTTGTTACAAAAATGTCCCGCGCGTCACGCGAGAATCGCCCTATAATTGGCTTCCAATTTCATTCCCATTTCAAAACGTTGGTAAATCTCATGACATCAGCAATTTAAAACCTCATGTTTCTTCAAATTACGCTTTCTTATTGAAGTGATTTTGACAAGAGCAATACATTTTTACTATCAAAATAATGAAATTCCTGTGAGAAAATATCCGTTCAAAATGAAATCACGACTCCTAGGACCACTCCCTTGTATCCAAAAGTCAAAAAATTGAAACCGCTGTAATAAATCGTTACATTTTAAATGTATTCTAAACGCCACTACTGTCCTATAAGTAATATTTAAGTAAATTAAATCAATTAAGTGTATCGATTTTCCATAGAGTAAAAAATTCTCGCGCGTCCGTAATGTAAATTAACCTGCAAAACTTTTTGCACATAAACTTTATTAACTTTGTTGGCGTTTTTTTCTTGAATTACTATATCGTCTCAACTGAACTTTAAACGGTACCGTTTGTTTTGAACGTTTACGATACACCGCTTTCAGATATATTTATTAATAAAATGTATATACATACCTCGACTCTTAACTCTAAAGAGTATTTACATAGCATAATGAACGAATTTGTATGCTTTAACGTACTTGTTCGATATTAATTTTGCGGTAAAAAGACAAGTAAAACGAAAGAAGAATGGTGAAAAAAAATTTTCTGTGTTTTAACAATATCAAACTGAACGCGGGTCGTATATATATATATATATATATATATATATATATATATATATATATATATATATATATATATATATATATATATATATATATACCGTGTGAGTTTTTTGAGAGTTGCCATTTTTATTACAGCCAAACTGTTGATTTAATCGAAAAATTGTTCAAATAAGAGTTGTAGATATCGACGGAGGCCCCCGACTGCTATAGTCAGGAGCTTTATAGCTCTTATGGTTTTCGAGCTATGATACAAAGTTATAAATTTTTAAATGAGACTATATATTAATTTTTCGATAAAACTGATCTAATGCATTAATTAACAACATAAATGAGGAGAAAAAAATTTTTTACCCAAGTTTAATTTTTTAATTTTTTTTAAATTTATCAGTTAGGCGGTAAAAATATGCATATGTACTTGAGGCTACTTCAACCGACAGTGTTCTTTTTGGTTACATTTCTATTACATTCAAGAAAAGAACCTTTTCCAGTACGATTTCTGTCATTAAAATTTGGCTGTAACAAAAATGGCAACTCTCAAAAAACTCACATGGTATATATATATATATATATATATATATATATATATATATATATATATATATATATATATATATATATATATATATACCGAGCGTTCATAAAGTTCCGGAACAGCTTTATCGAAAAATAACCAGGACAAAAGTTTCATGGGAAGAAATGAGGAACTAGAAAATGACCTCAAATTTGACCTTGAACATGACCTTGGCCAAAATTTGTAGATCAACTTTATTTTTTTTTAATGGAAACCCCTATTTTTGACCTCGGATTCGGAAAGAGCGGGAAATTCTACGTTCAAAACCATATTCATACTTCATCTCCCAAAGTCATGTGAAGGTCATAAAAACGAAAAAAATATGATACTGGTTGGTCAAGGTCATGTTCGAGGTTAAATTCGAGGTCATTTTCTAATTCCTCATTTCTTCCCATGAAACTTTTGTCCGAGTTATTTTTCGATAAAGTCAAAATTAACTGAAATTTTGCGGAAATTTTGCGGAGCTGTTCCGGAACTTTATGAACGCTCTGTATATATCCATGTATCTGTATGTATTTATATTTAATATACAGATCGTGCAATCAAGAGAATTAAAACCACCTTTTTTCTTGAGGAAGTGTTTCATATCCAAGTGAAGCTATCAGTAAGATGGATGTAAATATCTTAACACGTTGGTAGAATTTTACAATATTATACATAAGATTTGAATAGAGGGCGTCAGGGTCTAAAAGGATTTACATTACCGTGATCGATTAAGTAAAAAGTTTTTTAAAAACCCACGAGGAAAAAACGAGGAATTTCAAATAAAAATTCTGGGTATTCCAGCTTCCAAATTTCATTATAATTTTCGTCGTGGGTTTTTAAAATTTTTAATTTTTTTAATTTATAGCTGTACCCGCAACGTTGTTCGCGCGACGCATTGTTATAAAATCAATACGAAGTATATAAGTATAATAATTACAGAGAACTTCCATCGAACAATAATTTTTGCGTAATGCTTGCACATGTTCAAAATGGTTTTATCGTAATAAAAAGTATCATATATGTTGGTTCAGGTAATAAATTAACATCAGACTTCATAAAAATCCATTTAATAATTTTGCGTAATGTGTGCACATGCTCAAAATGGTTTTTCTCTTTTCCCGTAGGAATGAAACATTTTCCCGGAGTAAAAAGTAGCTCAGATGTTAACCCAGGTATTAAGTTATCATCACACCAAATTTCATTGAAATCCATCCAGTAGTTTTTGCGTAATGTGTGAACAGAGAGGCAGGCAGACAGACAGACAGACTAATATTTTAAATATTGCTGTTTTCAATCTTCATCGATAACTATTTACAGTGCCAGTAAAAAAAAATAAAATAAAATAAAATAAAATTCGCTGTAGGTACCTATGCAAATAATACAAAAATTTTACTTTTATCGAAAAATTTTTTAACGTGGAATTTCCCTTACATTTGTTTTGATATACTTATATCTGCCTCTATCTCTAACATCCCCCACTAATACATTATTCACTTCATTTTTATAATATAAATAGCTTCGCCTAAAAGAACAGGTTTTAGTTGTGTTTTTCACTTGAGGATGGCGTAATGGCCGAAAGTCGACTCGTGTTTATACGATTTTTGTTGTGAAAAGTGATAAAGCAACGATCCCGTACTTTTTTTAATTTTCAAAAAATGTTCCATGTACAGAAATGATCTGGTTACAGTTTTATTATATGTACCTATAGATTTTATTTATTTATTTATTTATTTTATAAACATTTTAGTTTCTTTTTTTTACTGTTATCTTTGAAATGGTTGAAATCAATGTCATTCAACCCAGTTAAAAACAACTGCAGAGCTATCAGCTTTTAAAGTGGATTTTTAAGAATTTAACTTTACTTTTGTTGCCTGGTAAATAAATACTTATTACTTTGATATTTTTGTATGAAATATTTTATAAATAAATTAAATATTTATAATCAATTTAAAAACAATTTAGGGTTGCATTATGTCCACTTACGTTCAAAATTAATTCGTTTTTTTTTTTTTTTTGTAACTTTACTAAAAATTCTCTTTTATTTTTGAAGATGACTTGAAATTATTTTAGTATACGCTACTAAACAAAATAGACTCTCGAAAAAAAAGATGCCGTGGGACTGTTCTTTTCTCCGATTGGATAGAAGAGACACAGATTAAACAATTATTAATAGAAGTGGCAAGTTATTTATTTAAATTATGCACCAAGTAACCAATTTTCCATAAAATTTTCAATTTTAAATGTTGATTATCACTGTATCAATTTATTGAGTATGCAATGTTTGTATGTGATCACACACCAAATAGAAGCTTCGAAATTTTCCCGATTCGAACAGATGTTTTAATGGAATGTATTCTATTTGTATCACATTTAGAATCCATGATTTTATTGCGTCAACAAATATTCGACAAGCTTTTGTGTACGTGCAATAATGGAAAATACACAGTGAACAAATTTGTGTTAAAATTAACACGTTTCACATGTCCAGAACGGTCCACTCAATTTTTTGTGTTATTTTAACACAAAGTATATGTGTGAAATCTATACAAAAGATTTGTGTCAATGGTTTAACACACAAGAGGACATACATTTTGTCTTCATTTTTCAGATTTATCAGAGTTAGTTGTTAAACTTTTTTATTCAATATTTTACTTCCACTTAAGATATTTGAAAATCATCAAAAATTATAATGATTTTGTTCATATATTATTATAAATGAAACTCAATGAACGCAAAGTAAGTCGGCCCCTTGCAAAAATTCTTACTTTTTTCTATATATATGTACCAAAATATATATAATAAAAAAGATGAGAGTAGTTCTTATTATTAAATGAAACCGAAAAATTATAAGCATTTTCAGTTATTGACGAATATAGTTTTATTAAACGTTTAAAAACGAAACAATTTTCTTACATTTTAAGGTTATTTTGTTACAGATGCAGTTAAAAAAAAATCATGTAAGCTTACGAGATTGTATATTATAATATACATGGAAACAAGTAAGAATTTTTACAAAGGACTGACTTACTTTTCGTTCTTTGAGTCTCAATTATAATAATATATTATGAACAAAATTGTTATAATTTTTGATGATTTTCAAATATAATTATATAATACAATCTCGTAAGCTTACATGATTTTTTGTAACAAAATCACCTTAAAATGTAAGAAAATTTTTTCATTTTTAAACATTTAATAAAACTATATTCGTCAATAACTGAAAAACTTACAATTTTTCGGTTTTGTTTAATAATAAGAATTACTCTCATCTTTGTTATTATATATATTTTGGTTGATATATATTCTAATGTAAGTTAAGCACTTATAGCATTCTTTTGCTCTACACAAATATTGTGTTACTTCCTTGCTGTTCAAAGCAGGTTAACATTTTTATTCTGTTAAATCGAAATTTGTGTTAATATTTTCATTTAATACAAACACGAAATGTTACATTAACGCAGGATTGTGTTACTTATTTAACACAAAAAATTTAACCACTGGTTTCTTTTTACGCAGAACACAAATTTTTTTACTGTGTATATATATGTACATACAATGCACCAAGTACATGCGCCATACTTGCGAAAACCAGTCACTATTTGTAATGCTTTTGTTCAAGCTTTTGTTTTCAAACATGCAACTTTCTTAATTACAACTTAGCTACCTAAATAAATCTATGCAACCAAACGAAACGCATACACTGGGATGTTGCAGTTGGTTCAGTTTCTCACATTTTGATACAGTGTTTTATATGTATAATTTTGTTTTGTACACTTGACGTCAAAAAATGTGGGCACAGTTAATATGAAAACCATACTGTAATTAGTGGAAAAAAATTTAAAAAACGTTTAAAACTTATGGAGTGTATATTCAAAAAGTGTTTTGTCACAGTTACCAAAATGTCGTTAAAATGTTTTTCTATGGTGGATAAAACTCTGTTTGAACAAACGGATTGAACAAAACACATTTTGATTCATTTAGTCGTGGATAAAACACACTTTGAACAAACAATGCTTCTAAATAAACTAGCTAAAAAATCTTCCAACACTAACTACAACACTACTGTTAACTACGTAACACGTTACTTCTGTGTACATAACTGCGCAGCTTGCTCAGTCATATCTGTTAATAGAGATGATCGATATATCGATAACTGTTATTTTATAACTAGTATAGAAAGATAATAGTTATCGTCAATAACTGGAATACCCAGTAACTGGTTACTTAAATAACTCCTTTGGAAATATCGATAACATAGGTCAATATTAATATATTCGAAAGCAAGGATCACAGTAATTTATTTTAACCTCCTACGGAGAATTTTAAAATAATAACGCCCCAGGCAAGTTACACATTTTCTATTATAACACATTTAAAAAATCCTTAAGATGAACTATTGTCTATTGTATACAGTTATCTATTTGTATTTGTAATTTTGTATCCATAAAATTGTTAAAATTGTGTATATAAAGCCTAAATCCTTGTATAGACAAGTATTTAAACAGATATTGCAGTACAATAAAGCAAAAAATGTTCTTTAGTATCCGTCAGTATTAGAGATCTGTGCATATTTCACTAACAGAACCGTTTATACGCATATCGAATATCTTAAAATATGTTAAAATATCCAAATACCATACCAGTTATTATAATGACTGTTATGAATAACAGTTATTTTTCAGTAACTGTTATTGCAATAACAGTTATTAGAAAATAACCGTTTAGCTCATGTCTAGTTAATAACGTGACCCGGTGAACCAATCAGAACATGTTGCTCGCTGATTTTCATTAGTCGTTGGACAAAACATGTAATAAAATAAACGCGGTTTAACTAGATTCATAATTTTAATGGGATAAAAAAAATTTTTACGGCATTTGAATTGGCTAGCCAGATAGGAATCAGTGAGAAGAATTGTATGATGTACCTAACTTAATTCTGATTTTTTGTAACAAAACATGTTTTCAATATTCACTCCACACTTATTCATGCCTAAATTTATACAAATCCCTCAGTGGTGTGATTTTTGAATTTATTAAAGTTAAGTAATTTTACTGTTATACTACTTACTTTTATTCAAATAGTTTTTATTAAATTTTGTCAATAGTTACTCCATCACATTTTATCGGACTCATTCAGCAAAAATCAATAATATATTCGCTATTTCGTTACTAAAATCAAACACACAATCCATAAAATATCAATTTGGTTTCAAATTAGTAGAAACGATTTCCGAAAATTTCAATAATTATTAAGTCGAATTTGGTCGAAAATCAATTATCGCCATTTGTAAAGCAAATTAATGGCACGAATGTCAAACAAACTTAACTCTAATTAAAATTGTATAAATTTGCAATTAGTTTGTTCTACCGACAAACTCAACAAAGATGGATATCGTCGTGAGTCAATTGAGACAAATAAGTTTCGACGGGAACTAGAAGAAATAGTTTGTGTTTACAAATTAATAAACCATCAGTTACGTGAAACTCATATTTATAATATGTAAATAGAGAATTTCCATCACTTTGACTTGAAATATACATATATAGCACATAATCGACAACATTGGTGCGGTATTAGAAAGTTTGAACAAGGCATTCGAATAGAAATTTTACCGGTAATCTTTTCCAATTACTTCCAGGCGGTCACTTCACCGTATAAGGGAACCAAGGTCAGCCATAAAAAAATCTGACTTCTGTTTTTTGGGTTCCGAAGACATTTCGGAACCGTAATGTTTTCATGCAGTGTGTAGCGCTAGCCAATGAATGAATTCCGCAGGCCTGGAGACATTTCAATTGAGGGGCTATTTATTTATTATTGTTTTCCTGTACGACCAGTACACGGAGAGAAAATTCATATAAAAATTACTGTGCTCAGCACTACAATCGACGTGTAAAAGGTGAACATATTCAATTTTGTACGGTAAAAATATAAAAATTATAATTAATCATAGAAAACTTAAAGGATAGAATATTGTTTCCGTAATATTAGCTCCGTAAAATTTGTAAAACAGCACAGCAAAAAGTTCCATTGCCGACAAAAAAATATTTTTTAATTGTTTTTCTTACAAAAATTACCATGCTGTATTATAATATTTGAAATGCGATCTGCTAATAGTAGAAAGAAAAAAAGAGAAAGAAGGTTGTGTGTGTTGTGAACGCTGTTGAAATGTACCTCACTCATAGCAAGTCACATAGCCGACCATAGGTTTGGACAACCAACTTGGTCGGACGGGTCGGACCAAGCACCTTGATCCATTAGACTGTCTTACAAGCAACAAGCAGTATTCATTACACTGTGTTGGAGGACGGGGATGTCACCGTTTAATTCATCATTTTGTTACTTCACTATCTTTAGTATTAGAATATATTGTTGGCAATCATTTTTGTATGCATCATAAAGTTCTTACAGGTTCGAAGTTTTTACAGGTACCGCCCAAGCAACATAAGGTTGCGGGTCAGATGCGCAAATGAAAGAGTACGACAACAAGAATTAAACTATAACATATATGCATAAGAGTGTGATAAAAGTTGTGTTAGCACATTAAATTTTACCATACTAGCACATATTTTTTATTTTGGTCGTCGATCGCGCACGCATTATAAGAGAGCATGGTAATTTTTCTGAAATTTTAGCTACAAAAATTATATGATTTTTCTTTCCGTGTATAGACTATTGAAAAATGCAACTCAAATGCACTTCCAATTTTTTCAAAATGTCACACTAGTGGCCCTCCTTAATTTTAAGAAAAAAAAAATTCGTCAAATGCGTGTTTTTGACACGCACTAAGTAATGTCATCTCAGTGAAAGTGTTAATTTATGATTTTTTGTTAACTCTATAGTTGTTAACTCTATAGCCCTCTTGCGGTTATTCAATATGGATGTACAACTCAATAATTATTCAGTCACACAACGATATTAATATGTCATCTTCGATGACATAAAAAAACCAACATTTTTGCTTTCTAGACTAGAATACCGCCTTAACTTTTTAATCGTAATAATGAAAGATAATTTTTACGTTAAGACGTTTCAGTATAAATATTTCACTAATTACTCTACATTCTTACATGTATAGACATGAAAATGGTATAGATACGTGTATACTCCACAACGACCACATATTAGTAAACCTGTTTATATAAATGTCTAATATGATATTAGTTTTACCTCAATTTCACGTAATACACGTAAACCAATCACGTATACTTACCACAATAATAATACATTAACCAATCGATATTCGAGGTTATGGCACAAGGGCGGTAAGGGCGCCCGAACAGGGACATACCGAACAACTATCGCAAGTAACAATTGTCTGTATATTAAATACATGTCTTGTTTAAATTAAACATTTGCTCGGTTGTCTCCGCTCAAATTTGGTACGTGTATATTACAATCAGTGACATCCTGTACACTCAATGAACCGTGGACAGCGGTTTGCAAAAATGTGCTAACACAATCCTCATATGTACAATTAAAACACAAATAACCACTAACTACTTGAATTTTTAACTACATATTGCTTCCGAGACTACTAAAGTAGCGGAAGCATTGTAAACACTTTTGAAAAACAAAAAAAAATTTTCCCTCCAAAATTTTAGAGCTTCCTGAACAATTTTGGTTTGGTGTCTGTCTGTCGATCTGTGTGTCGCCAGTTTGCACCAAGTGGCATAACTTCTTAACTGTTCGATTGTTTTTAATGAAATTTTCATAAATTATACAGTTTGGTTCCTAGACGGTCCCCTATGAATTTAATCGAAATCGGAGTAACGGTAGCTACGCCGCTACCATATCATTCCATTAATATACTAAATTGCACCAAGTGGCATAACTTCTGAACTATTCAATCTTTTTTTTATTAAATTGCCAGAAATTATACGGTCTGGTTCCTAGATGGTCCCCTACAAATTTCATTGCATTCGGAGTAATAGTATTCACGGCGCTACCATCAAATCCCATTAAATGTCAATATCTTATTTACTGCTAATCCTATTTCGTTCAATTTCTTAAAGTATTTTGAGGGTTAGTTTCTAAAATATTTTGGCTATTATTTTATGCGAGGAAGCTGTGTGCCATACCTCATTGGTAGCGTATTTTTAATTTATGTTAATTCATAACTGTAAAAGTTGCTTGTTATAAGTAATATTCGAAGTACGAGTAAATTTTCAACAAATTTACACAATAAACCAAATATCGATACACAAGGTTACATTAAAGAACCTTCGAAATATATTTTTAATTGTTCAAATTATTTTTTTGAGCCACTGTGCATTGTATAGTGTACAATATACCAATCTGCCACATTTCCATTCGTGAAAATATCTTAACAAAACGCTACAGGCGATTCAGAAATATTATTATTAATAATACAGCTTGTCTTTCGCTCTTTAGTCTTGAATAATAATAACATCAGTTATCGCCATCTATACAAACAATTATTAATTATTTTGTTAACAACTGCTAATTAATTTTAGTTCGAAACAACAAATTGAATCAGAAAAAGTTTTTGTACCGATGTAACATTAAAAATTGATTTTATAAATAAAATTAATTCTCATACTTAACGAATATTAGATTCCCGAATTATGAGCCATAAATGGAAACGATGTAGTTCGAATCATTTTTAGTGTTATGTACCAAAATTAGTAAAAACAAAACACTTAAAAATTTAAAATTCAACACAGAGACAGAGTGTGATTCAATTCTGATTCTGGTGATTAATTTTAGGAGGTATATTTGGGAACGGAAAATTTTTTTTAAAAATGTTGTTTTAAGCTCGAATTCAACAATATACAGGGTGCAAAGTATTTAAATCTCGATACGAAAACAGTGGGTAGATCTCACGCATGTAATTGATATTTGCCAATAAATTTGAACCAAAATTATTTTTTAGCAGAAAAAATTTAATACGGCTCTGACCATCTCATCTTTGTAAGATAAATTCTGTTTTTAAAAAACCATCTGCAAAACATGTTTACGACCTAAACATGTTTACAAAATTTTATTGAATTTTAGTTAACAAAATTACTTTCTACCTTTGACATTAAGAAGGTACTTATGCATAATTTAGACAGGGTCGTACTTAAAAATATCATGTAGCCAGTTAATTTGCGATTTTCTTAAGGGGGGAGGGTCCTCCAGAACTTTCAAATTTTTCATTTTTCGTGTTTCTTTAAAAGTTTATTTGAACCTTAAGGAATATATTTCTAATGTTTTAATCCCAACAGAAAGATTATCTTAGATAACGATAAACTGCTTTTAACTCTACTTTTCAAGAACGAAAACTTTTTAATAGCGTTTTTCTCAAAACAGGTTTTTTTTCCGCGCCGTAGAACATAACTTAAAAATTAAGGTATTAACTTGAAATTTTGTACAGATATTCTTTAAGATATTGACCTTTGCATATACCTAAAATTTTGCATAAATTATTACTATAAATATTGTTTATAACAATTGGTTTATAAAAAAAAAAAAAAAAAAAGTGAATTTTTTTCTTTTTGGTTTTAAATTGTGAAAAAAATTTTTTCTCATCAGAAATAGGTATATGCAAAGGTAATCACTTGTTTTAATAAAATTTTTTTGTCCGATTGAATTCAGTTAATTACAAGAGACTGGGCATTCCACTGCGCAAATTAAAAGAGTCAACTTGGAACAGGTGTAGCGCCGCCATTCTTTCCTTTTTTTGCATGAAAATTTATGAGTGAATACACCATAACATGTACTATACTATGTAACTTCATTTGATACAATAAATGTATCCAGTTTCTTAAAAAAAATTATTCAAAATCCTGTTGTCTGGAAGCCCCTCCCGCCCTTAAACTGTTAATTCCGAAAAAAATCCTGTGGTTTTAGTATCTACACATGAGTCACCCCTCAAAAGGCCGAGAGTCATTTTTTTACACCCTGTATATATATGTTGGAAAAAACTTCCTCCCAGACATTCTACTCACTCGTATCGCCAGAAAGATTGCTCAAAAAAATCTTAATAAAATCATAATCTATTTGGTAGATTTGAGCGTTACTTTCATTTAATTTTAAAATCATAATCACTAAAAAAGACGTATAAATTGAATCAAAATATGAATTTTCCAATAAAAACATATTTTTTTCTGTAAATTCATCCATATTTGTATTCAGACTGTCCAAATATTTTCGTATAATTTCTGATCCATAAACATTCGCGTTCGTGCGATTTCGTGCGAGGAAATTACGAGTCCAACCATTCTCACAGTACCCAAAGTTAACCAAGTCAAACAAAAATTTAATAATTTTTTATAAATTAAAAAAAGAAAAATAATATAAATTACACCCATTTCATTATACACATCCTTTTTCCACGCTTAATGTACCTTTACGTTTAAATTGAAACATGACAACAACAATATTTTTTATAAAAATTAAACTGATAGTGCGTTAATCTAAATGATTTATATGGTCTAACTACCTGAGCATCAGTACTGTGTTCGTGTCATTCGAGCTGTACTGCTCAATGCGAATCCCTATTTTATTTATATGGCCGGTCTGTTACATTGCGCTACACTGTACACCAGCGTGGACTTGTATGTATAATGTTAAACGTATCGCATCCGATGGCCTCATTCCATTTGTCAGAGTTTCGTCACCGACAACGGACCGGACTCACAATCTAACCCCATTCCAACGCATCGGAACGGCGCGGCGTGGAGTCATCAAACTGTACTAGCATCGGATGGATACTAGTTATGGGAATAATCGCTCATTTTTGTGTGTTGAATCGTTTGACTCCGCTCACTGTGGTGAATCGATTCAATGAATTGAATCACTCACTCACTTGATACTATTTGCTCACTTGCCTTTATGAATTGAATCACTCACTCACTCACTTTACACAATTGATTGGCACCACTTCAAATATGAATCAACAAACCAATACACTCATTTGGTACACTCACTCAAGTGAATGAGTGTTTGGGTTAGTGATGAGCAAATGCAAGACCAAGACCAAGACTTGGCAGTCTTGGTCTTGGTCTTGTTCTTGCATTAAGAATCCTGGTCTTGGTCTTGCTAGAGCAGTTTGTGTCTTGGTCTTGGTCTTGGTCTTGCAAAATGCAGTCTTGGTCTTGGTCTTGGTCTTGCAAAATGCAGTCTTGGTCTTGGTCTTGGTCTTGCAAAATGCAGTCTTGGTCTTGGTCTTGTTCTTGGTATTGCTAAAAAATCTTACACTTTCTTGCATTTTTTTATTACTGAATTTTTTCCTTCTAAAATCAGAATTTTCTCTCTTTACGGTATTAATTATACTTTCAAACTATTTAAATAGTTTAGCAAGACTCTTGCTTTTTCTTGCTTTTCTCTTGGTCTTGCTCACTTGAGTCTTGGTATTGGTCTTGCAGCCATACTTATAGTCTTGGTCTTGGTCTTGTTCTTGGTATACATAGTCTTTGTCTTGGTCTTGGTCTTGCAAAAAATGCAAAACCAAGACAAAACTGCAAGACCAAGACTAATTTTGCTCATCACTAGTTTGGGCAAAATTATTATAACGAAATAAAATTAAAGTTTTTGAAAATTTTAGAAAAAATTACCTGCAGTTGGAACAAAATTTATACATTAATATGTGTACTTAATAATTAAATAACTTAACTAATAATAATAATTTTATTGTTAAAATTAATGCACGTAACCAATACAAAAAAAAATTTAAAAAAAAAAGAATGCAACATTAAAAATACACAGTTACAATATAAAAATAGATTAGAATGAAAAATAAGGATTCTTAAAAACTACAGTAATATTATGTAGGAAGATATCCACTCAATGTTGTTTTGAAGAAAAATTAATTTTTGGAGACCTGATAATCTGATAATAAACGGGCAAATTTTATTTTAAAAATCTGAAAATATTGTGAAATAAAACACATAGGTGTACTTTTTCTTAGAATCACATATTTCAGTATCTGTACTTATAGTGTATATAAAATGGGGTATGTTTTTTATTTAGATTAAATTACTTTATTACTTTATTAGACATTTGGCCTAAATTTGATTTAAAATTTGTTTTATGCCTTTTAAAAAATAGGGATAATAAATTCTAAAATATTTAAATTCTAAAAAAAATATCAAGTTTAGTATTCACATATACCGACCATACTATACTTAGTATAATAATTAGTTTCATATACACGTTACATACAGTTAAACAGATGTTTGTGGAATTTTTGAATAAACCTCTGTCTATTGTATAATAAGTAAACTGAAGCAGAGATTGAAAACTGAATAGAATCTTATATGTATGTCATACACTCTTAAGTGAGTGAGCGAATGAGTTAGTGAGTGAGTGTATCAGTGAGTGTGAACATAATTATATTCTTGCAACTCACGAGTTGAAAGAGTCGATTCAATTCTTTTTGACTGATTCAATTCAGTTAGTCACTTGAGTGATTCAACTCAGTGAATTGAATCACTCACTCACAAGCCATCACTAATTGGATACTACCTAGTTTGTATACAAAACTTTCCACCGCACCTCACTCCGCCACGACCTGCTACACCCCCCCACTCCATTAACTTCTCATCCTTTTGCAGTTAGCTCAACATATACCTATGTAGTAACCCTTTGGTTTGGCTAACGTACATGGTTTGTTAACATACGCATGTAGAGTTGTTGTATCTGTAAGTCTACTTTTAAACAATACGATTCAATGAATTACATGAAAACATGTAAAATGCCATGTTTTACGGGGCGTCAGTAATGTCTTTTTAAATGGCAGCTTCTAATATACGTATATTATGTACATATATGTTGCAGCTATATTGTCAAAACCGTTTTATTATAATAACTCTAGTCAAATTGTAAAAAAAACGAATTATTGTCAACGGATGATGTTCCTCACAATTCAACTAGTAAAATTCAGTGTCATTATAATTTCGCCCAGACACTTAAAAAAATTGTGAAGTGAATAACAAATTAATTTGTATCAAAACTACTAAACCGATCTCAATATTATTTACTAGGAATATTTATATGGCTTAGAATAACTGATAGAATAATTTACATGTTGGTTGAAGGTTCCTGCGGGATATTAATACTAAACTAATTCGTGTAAAAACAACAAAACCGATTTCAATTGAATTTAGTAAGGGGCACTTTTATGCTTTGGAATAACAGAAAGGAAAATTTGTATCCCGATTAAAGGCTCGCAAGGGATACAAAATAAACTATTCAATCAGGTCAAAATTATTGAGCGATTTCAGTCTGATTTCGTATATAAACTTATATATTTTCATATCAAATTTGATTGCAATCGATTCAGTAGTTTTGACATTAATTAGTTTCATATTCCTATCCCTTAGGAAACTTCAATCGGGATATAAACTATCCCATCAGTTATTCTAAATATATAAATATTCAAATTAAATTTAATTAAAATCTGTTCAAAAGTTCTGACATGATTGAATAATTTTTTGAATAGTTTTATTTCCCGTGGGAATCCTTAATCCGGATGAAAATTTTCCTGTATGTTGTTCCATAGTATATAAGTATCCATAATAAAACTAACTGAAATCGTTTCACTAATTTTGATCTGACTAAGTAATTTGTTTCCCTTGGGAATCTTTAATCGCGATAAAAATTTCCCTTTCTGTTTTCTGTTAGTATTGATATTGATTAGTTTCGTATTCATAACCCACAGAAAACTTCAACCAGGATATAAATTATCCTATTAATTATTCTAAACCATATAAGTATCCCAACTTATTGAAATGGATTTAGTATAGTTAAGACACTATTTATTAATATTTTAATATTCACATCGCACGGGAACCTTTAATCGAGATAAAAATTTCTTGTCGGTTAATCCAAAGTATATAATTATCTAAATTAAATTTGACTGAAATTGGTTCAAAATTTTTGACATTATTAGTTTCGTATCCATATAATGTTCATTTTTACAATATTTTCCTGTATGCTGATTTAGTTATATTGTCAAAAAGCATTATACTTAGCAATTTTTCTAGATGTGTCTAACGAAATTATAATAACACTGAAATTTGCTAGATGTATTGTAAGAAACATAATGAATTGACAATATTTCGTTTTTTTATAATTTGACTAGAGTTATTATAATAAAACGGTTTTGACAATATCGCTGCAACACATACATATATACCTAAAAAAACTGTAAAAATAAAAAATAAACAACAAATATAAACAATATCTCTTTTATTCGTCTTTTTTCTCGTATGCGTTATCCCGAAACTCTGGTATGTGATGTCGTAATTACTCATTAATACATCGGTTGTCAAACTATTAAAGCCGTTGATTATTCGCAGCCTGACCCACCTGACAATAAATAGTCATGGTGGCCACATTACTGGAAATCCGGGAAATGTCAGGGAATTTTTACTTTCTGGAAAAGTCCGGAAAAAGTCAGGGAATTTTACCAGAAGACTGGAAAAAATTGATTTCTATATTTAGGGGGATAAAACGTCAATCAATTTTTCACTTGTTATGAGATTAGATTTAAGGGGGACCACTAGTGTGACCATCTGGAAAAAAGGTGGTTTTTGGGAATTTTTTTAAAGAAAACTACTGTATTAAATGTTTTGATATTTTAAGGATATATTCGTTGATATATGATAAATTCATGATAAAATTTTTGGACCAAAAAATTGAAATTTCAGTGAGTTATTCGTGAGTGATGTGGGAGTCTTTTATACTATTCTGTTTTCTAATTAAAACGTTTCTACTAATCTACAAGAGAGTACCCCCTTTCATTCAAATTCAATTATTTGCATTGTGTTTTAATCACCATAAATTCTTAAAAATGTATTTTTAAACTGTCAAAATGTCCGCCACAGTGATTTCTCACACAAAATGAATAGAGACATCAGATTTTTAACTACTTTAGCAGGAACGTCAAGACAATCTGAATGTATCTTAACAAAATAAGATAATAGTAAGGCAGAGAGTACGTTAATGTAAGATAAAATACGGCATCGATGTTGTAATACGGCTCAAATATCTACAAACATCGACAGAATATTAAAGAATTTTTTTATTTGAGCGAGTCAGTATGATCTATTGTGCCGAAAAATATCTAATAATCTGCTCTTTTATTCTCCTAAGCAAATACGAACAATAGAATATAATATATATCGGTGTACAAGATGAGACAATCTGCAAGTTATTAATGGTTCTTTAGTTGATATTCATACAGACAAAGGTCAAGCCTTCACTTCGTCCGATTAGATATTTTTCTCGAATTCTGGAAAGTTTTCGATCACGCTGTACCATCTGGCGTTCCCGTCTCGATCCTTTATTTTTTACTGATAAAATATAGTATATTATAATATATTTCTCGACGGAAGATATTTATGTCTTTATTGCCGTTAGGTGTTTTCATATTTTTAGGACACACAGGTCAAGAACTGATATATTACACATATATATGTATATGGGTAGTCAGTATGAACAAATGCCATCTATGTGGAAAAAAGAAAATACCAAACGGTAAAGTGTTACTGTTCAATTCTCCACTTTCATGGAAAGTTACCGGCATTTACGTATCATAATATATATCTATATATATATATATATATATATATATATATATATATATATATATATATATATATATATATCACGGCTGGGAAAAATGGTTCATAGAAACCATTTAAAATAGAAAATAGAAAATGGTTTCCAAAAATGCATTTAAAATACAAAAATGGAAAATGGTTTTGCTGAACATATTTAAAATTTAAAATGGAAAATAGTTATTTAAAGTGGATTATAAAATGCAAAATGTTTTTCTTACTTTAAATTTATTCTATAAATTTTTTTATCATTATTTAGTAATATTAATTTAAAAAAAAGGTCAAGAGAATATCAAACTGAAATTAAATAAAGGCAGTCTTTTGAGAAAAATTTGTAAAGTTTGCGTGGTATGAAAACGAAATTTAACTCTTCAAATATTGTTACTTAAAAATATTGTAAAATTTAATTCGGCCTTAACTACGCTATGATTGTAACTTCTACATAAAATTATGAAAATCATCTACTCGAAATACAGAAACATTTCTTATGGACGTGTCTTAAAGATAGTAGTACACAAATTGAGTCAAAAAAGTTTGATTTAAGAGAACTGCAACTCTAGTAACAAGTTTAACTCAAGTGATATTGCAACTCGAGTTATAAAAAATTTGAGTCAATTAAATCAACTTACATTTAATTTACAATTTGTTAGACTTCAAGTCGTTCAATTCAAGTTTTATAATTAATATTATATACACATAAACTTAAGTATACATGCATTTACATTTTAAATGTAAAATGGATTCAAATTTATTTCCATTTTAAATACAAAATGGAAAATGGTTTGATCGAACTTATTTAAAATAGAAAATGCATATTTAAAATACATATTTAAAATGAAATCATTTTAAATAGTTCCCAGCCCTGATATATATATATATATATATATATATATATATATATATATATATATATATATATATATATATATATATATATATATATATATATATATATAGGGCGGATTTTATGTAATTGTATAGCCATAAACATTTACGTGGTATATTGTAAATGTAAACCTAATGCTGGTTGACTGCAGAAGTACTTACTACTTACTGCTGTGACATTACGAGCTATTGCAACACACAAAATTATAAATACAAGAAATATATTTCAGTGTTAAGTTATATTAACAGACTAGCTGTACCCGTGACGTCGTTCGCGTGGCGCATTGTTACAAACTCAAGGAGAAGTATATGTATAAGTGTAATAATTATACAGAACTTGCATCGAACAATAATTTTTCAGCAATGCATGCAGATGTTCAAAAAGGTTTTTCTATTTTCCCGCGGGAATGAAATATTTTCCCGGAGTAAAAAGTATATTAAATGTTGACCCAATCACCACACCAAATTACATCAAAATCCGTTCAATAGTTTCTGCGTAGGAGATAGTGGGAATGAGATATTTTCCCGGAGTAAAAAATATCTCAGATGTTGACCCAAGTAATAAGTTACCATCAGACCAAATTTCATCAAAATCCGTTCAATAGTTTTTGCGTGATGTGTGCACGTGCTCAAAATGGTTTTTCTATTTTCCCATGGGAATGAGACATTTTCCCGGAATAAAAAGTATCCTAGATGTTGAATCAGGTAATAAGTTATCATCATACCAAATTTCATTAAAATCCGTCCAATAGTTTTTGCGTGATGCGTGAACAGACAGACCGACAGACAAAGTCATTTTTAGTCGACACGGGCGCACACAACACTTATGTAAGTCATCTTCTGTAATTTTATTGATTCGTTTCTCAATAAACATCCTGTATACTGAAGGCGTACCACGCTTTTTTTCTGAACTTATCGTAAAATTGTCAGTAAACTGTTATATAAATATAAAAACATACATATATGCTGTGTTTAATATATTTTTATTATATCTATTTGCTAAAATAATTTGGTGTCTTATTTCATTCTGTCTAAGTAATGGATAAATATAAAAAAAAATCGAATTTTTTTAAGCTATAATGGCCGATAAAATTGTTTTATTACCTTTTCTTACCTATTTTTTGATTGGCTACTATTTCTATTTCATTTTTTCCCCCATTTTATGCGAATCATAAGTAAAACAATTAAATATTGATCGAAACTTATATCTTACCCAAAGGAATTTTGTTAATTCATCATTCTCGAAAGAACGACATTATTATATTTAACGTCGCCGCACGCGTGGGCACCGCATTCAAGGTCAAATAAAAACTTTTTGTCAGACGCCATTTTTAGGGTTCCGAAGAAAAATTTCATCTCAACGTTTTGTATGTAAATTTTAAAAGTGTAGGTCTCAATTAATATGCAGCAAGAAAAAATTTTTAAAATTTATTGAGGTATTTTCCGGTACTAACGGAACTTTTAAAATGAAACTGAGGTTTCTCTTGTCACTTTTGATTTTTTAGTCCCATTTGCAAAATATTGAGTTTCAGTGATATTTTTTTTTGCCCCTCCCTCCTTCCGACTTGCAGAGTTGTGCGATGTAAAAAACACGTTTTTTACATGTTTATGTTTATGTGATGTAAAAAACACGTTTTTTACATGTATATGTAAAAAATTGTAAAATACGTAAAAAACTGTAAAAAATCGTAAAAAATTGTAAAAAATTGTAAAAAATGTAAAATACTTAAATCATTTGTCATTTCAATGACAAACAATTTATTTTGACGGTTATTACTTGTTTATAAGTTCACATGAAAAAACGTGTAACCAAAATGTCGACAAAAAAATGATTTTCTGCCGGTGGAAGGCCATCCACAACTGACTACAAACCTTTATATTTCCAAATTAACAAACTGAGTTTTGACAGATCAAAAAAATTAGGTACTACATATTATTTATCTCTCTTTAAATTATAATAATAATCAAATCACTGATGATAATGATGATGAAGGTGATTGATACCTTTAATAAAATTTAACTGAATAAACAAAAATCTTTTTAATATTGAATTCTTAAATAATCTATTCTATCAAAACTAACCTTTCTTTTTCCTGTTTGTCCCCATTTATATTTTTAATTTTCAAATTACTTAATTATTAAGTTTTACTTTGCAAACATAGCAAATACTTCAACAGAAAATATACCATCAGTAACGCTTACATATCTATTAAATTTAAAAAATTTAGTTTTTTACATTTTTTACAGTTTTTTTTTTATCAAAACAAGTATATGTACATTACAAAGTTTTTTACATGTAAAAAACTGTGTAATTTACCCGAAGTAAATTACACGGACAACTCTGCCGACTTGATACTAGCACTTGCTAAGAACACTCAATTCAAATTATTTCGGTTAAATTGCGTTTGTAACTTTTGAGGATATAGGTAACCAAATTTTTGCCAAACAGATAAAGAAAAATAAAATGAGAAACTGATATTCAGTAGATGAAAATTTTCATGGGGATACGTTTCAGTTTTGAGCAATGACCATATCGTTAAAGGAAACACCGGAAAATGGTTAAATTTTTGTTTTACCCTCAGAGATATCGTTAGAAATATCTTTCAAAATGGAATTAAAATCCCTTAATTCCTTTAAACATTTTTCATTTTTAAGCCTTGTTCACGAAATATTAAACTCCACAAATGTACTTTTGCATTTTATACTTTTAAATATATTCAAATATTTTATATATTATCTCAAAATCTAGTTGCTGAGGAGTCCTAACTTAATGCGCGTCCAACACATACTCGACAAATTTTCATCTCCTTGTAATTATCACTTTGATAAGAAGTTTGAAATTAGTATTACCTACTCAAATGCCAAGTATGTTATATACTTACAGTAAATCTTTGGTAAATGTTATATACCCGAGATTTGTAAACTAACTCAATATAATATTTACGACACTCACAGTGATGGCACACAAAGCTAAATTAATACATAATTAATGTCATATAGTTTGTACGGATAAATATAATTTAACGTCACAAATAAAATATATGTACATAAGCTTGCAAATTTTATTTTGTTCGTATGGGTAGCAAGGTCACTGCGGTTCTGACTCCAATGCATTTATTTTATTTCTCATATTTAAAATAAAATTAAATTTCGAATGAAAATCCGATGATAGTGTTAAAGTAAATTTAACGAGCAAATTTAAATAGTTTGTGTACAAATTTCATTACTATAGTAAACTCGATGAATAATTAATTGATTTTATAAACATTATTTTAGGTGGAATAAAAAAAAAATAATTGGGAAACTATTTGAAAATAACAGTTTATTAATATCGTTACGTTACAAACATGGCGTCAAACATGTTTCAAGGTTAAATATCAAATGATATTATATCATCCACAAAAATGATGATTTAAAACTTTTTTTTTCTATTTATTTTCGACTATTTTACTTTCCGCAGTTTCTTTACTTTTTTATAATATTAAATTTGTTACTGATATTATGTATCTCACCTGTTATACTGTAAGCGACGCTTCCATTTAAATATAGAACGTCTTATGTTAATCAAAAAAAAGTTATTTCATACGGAGGACAAAAAAATTCAGTACCATAAAACTATATATACAGTGAAACCTGCCAAGTTGGACACCTCTGTATACTGGACACCTGCTCAAGTTGGACACTTTTCAATTGGTCTGGCGAAATTACATTGTTTTAAATGCATATTAATACTTATAAGTTGGACACCTCTATTAGTTGGAAACCTGTCTAATTTGGACAGTTTTTTAAAATGATTTTTGATATTTTGACCTGTTTACGTTGGACATGAAAGCTTATTACCGCAAAAGTTTGCTTATGTGTTTAGTTGCTAAATCTGAAATTTCTAACAACCACAAGGAATTTATCAACTCAGTCACGGTTTTGGATGCAATTCGATGGATCAGCGAAGCATGGCAAGCTGTATCTACGGAAACAATTGCTAAGTGTTTTAGACGAGCTGGTTTTAGTATTCCAAAAGCAAATGAAGGGGATCATAATGAAGACCCTGATTCAGAACTTCGCGATGCAATTAAATTATTACCTCCAGAGTTTCAAAATCAGTTACAGACTACTGAAGAAATGATCACCGCCGATGCCTACTTGGAGGTACACGATCATGTCTTCAATACACATCAAGACGTTCTTCAACATGTTTTACAACTAGACGAGGAACAAGAAATCGAAGAATCTAGTGACGAGTGCGAGAAAGTAGCGGAGAAACCAACAACCCCTGAAGAAGCTTTGAACGGTATAAATACCGCCATTAAGTATTTAACTGAAAACCCATGCGAACTGTTAGAAGATTTATTCAAAATTCAAAGCAAATTAGAAAGCAAAATTTTCATAAAAATTGTATCCAAACAAACTAAGATAAGTGATTTTTTTACGAAAGATAATGTTTAAATATCTATAATATGTATGTATTACGATTGTTATTCGATAGTTTATTTCAATAAATATTGATACGTAGATGTGTGTATATGTATTACTTTAAAAATAATTAATTTTGCATTATATTCTAAATTAGTGTTAACCTTAAAATTACTAAGCGTAGATGATTTTGGTATTTTGCATATGTTGGACACCTGTTTATGTTGGACAGTTTTTGATTGCACCGCGGGTGTCCAACTTAAACAGGTTCTACTGTATTTACAATTCACAAGATGAAGTGGAAAAAACTCCATAATTTATTCTCATCATTGTAGTTAATAGTATATAGTTTAAAGATAACTGAGTTTATCATAAGCCTCTGTTAATAAATAATAATCATCAATTAATTTTATGTTTAAACTGGTAAGATTATTTTACAAAATTAAATATGAAAATCAGTAGTGAGTGAGTGTAGAACTTAAGTTTATTCGAAACTTACAATTAGTTAAATTATGTTTACTTTCAAAAAGATAATAAGTTATTTAAAATAATACATAATTGCGTTATTTTGTTTTAACAATATTCGGTATATTTATACAAATTAATAATCTACATCAAGTTGGGGTGAATAGGAACGACCGCAATAGTAAATAGAAACACATAAGAAGCTACTAAACATGAATGAATAGTGAAGAGGATTTGACGCCCAATAGCTGACTAAATTAGCTGACAAATTTTTTGTCATAACGAAAATGACGAAAAAAAATTAAAATCGTAAACGATCCTTTAAAATTTAACTGACATTTAGATGTATAAGGTATGTTCCAACAAACACTCGAATTAATTCTCGTTTCAATGAGCATGCGCCTAGTTGACTTTACTGTTCCAACTAGGCAGAATTGTAATTCCAGTTTACACGCAAGTTGAAATTCTGTGTTCCAACAAGTATTTAAATCTAATTCTGAACTCACCCGAATTGATTTTTAAAATTCTTGTTTCAGAGTAAGTATTTCAAATCCTAGACATGCGCATTAACAAAAATTTAATTTTTAACCTTATAATTTAAAAATTTAAATAATAAACAGACAAATTTTAAGTTTGAATTGTTCTGTCAAATGACAAATTTCAAATTTTTGACTTTATTTAATTGCTATAATAGGTATTTTTTTAAAAATTAGCAAACTGGTATATTTTAATTTTTTATTTTGTATACATTTATATTATTTTAGTAAGTAATAAAGTAAAATTTGGAGTGAAGTAAAAAAAATAGTTCGTACTTTTTATTTAAAAATTAAATTAACGTATTTTAAAGTAGAAAATAATTTTTTAGTGGATATATTATTTGTAAATATTCTTCATAGTATAGAAGGTATAGAATACATAACTCAAGTCTCTAGTAGAGACATCTTTTCAAATGCCTAAGAATTAATATAAACGTTCCTACATATTAAATACCGAACTGAAGTTCCGAATTGAATTTGATTTGACCATCAAATGACATTATCGAATTTAACATACTGGATTCACTCGAATTGGAAATTCTAGTGTCTGTTGGAACATACCTATATACACTGTTTCCCTTTTTGTAATTTTTTGTCCAGTGTCACATACAGTGACACCGTCACCCGTGTACGCACAAAAACAAACACAAATATGTAAATGTATTGTCAGGCAACGAATGACGGGGGTACATCTTTACTTCTTATTCACCCCTAACCTCCGTACCAAACCATACGTATCCAAAATAATCCTATTGTAAGTGGGTTTGAAGATGAAGTTGCTGTTATACAATATCGCGGACGATAGGGGAGAGTTGGAATGGTGTATGTGGCTGGTGTATGGAAGGGAACCGTGTGCTTGTATTCACTTCAACTTCTTGTGCCTTTAAAACTTCACTTCCTGTCGTATATTTAACGACAATGACGAAATTTTATTATAAAAGATATGTAAACTACATTACAATCTCAATTGTATCAATTGTTCCGTCTCACTCATGTTAAATGATATAATGTATGGGATAAACGAAGACGAGATGAGACAGCGAGAGAGCTGAATGTTTATTGTATATAGTATTGAGTGAATTTTATGACTTGTCTTATACTTGTGACATGCAAATAACCGAGTACCTCGTTATTAAAATAGCATTTTTCATTTTTTTCCTCTTTTTTTTTTTGGAAATGGTTATTTTTTTCAGACGCCATTATAAAGCATCCATTTTATTTATTTTTAAGAAAATTAATTAATATTTAATATATTTTGTTGCAATGGACGTTTTTTATTTGTGATAAAAACATAATCCTTTTGTTCAGTTGGGGAAAATTGGGCAACACGACAAAATAATTTTTTCGTTAAAGTAATTGGGTTTTTTGAGTCACTTGACATACTTCATTTGATGTGACGTTGTCAAATTTTAAGTAAGTCATTAATTTAACAAGCCATCCCGTAGTCATTTTTAAATTTCGTCTAAATATTTTAAAAAATTTACCTGTTTACTATGCAAAATTTTAGATTTTAACATCATTTTTTATTGGAATATAACAATAATTCTTTTGGATTTGCCATCAACAGACCCCTGGACACTTTTCATGTGGGAGCTTCTTCTATTTCTTATAGAACGATCAAATTATAAAAAAAGTTAAAAAAATGTATCACCAACTTTATGAAGGTATCTTTTATATTTATTTTAAAATTTTTATAAATACAGTTGAACTCTTTTTTGTGCGGTGGATAGAGACCGCATAAAAAAAAATCGCACAAAAAAATATATTCAAAAATATCATAAATAGCTACAAAGAGATTAATTCGGTCCAGATCGGGACCGCATAAAAAAAGTTGCATCAAAAATACACAACTCAAAACGCTCAAAACCTCACAATTTCAATAGAAGTTGCTTTTCTAAACAAGATAAATCCTTAATTTACACGTAGAAAACATTTTATTTCATTTTTATAATATTATGAAAATTTTGAAAAATACATCTGTAAAAAAATTAAATGATGCAATAACTTATGTTCTTATGCAATGTATTGATTAAATGTTTAAAAGCCGTTAAAAAGTATTTTTATCAAAGAAAGTTATTATAGCAATTGTTTAAGTTTCTTACTGTCTCGTGATTTTGATTCACCTTATGCATTTTAATGGCCATTTTTTACAAACCGCATAAAAAAAATCGCACAAAAAAGGACCGCATAAAAAAGAGTTCAGCTGTAAAATTTTTTCTTTCTTAAATTAATGCATACTTGTTACGGAATTAACCTTTTAATTTTTCTTTAATGTATATAATCGGGGCGTGTTTAGTTAAGTGGACTTAATTGCTTTTGGAATTTTTTAAAATTTCTCATTAATTATAGTCTGGATGCGTTCAGTTTTTTTTTTGAGGGGGGAGAAGTGTTAAATGTTGAACAATAGATTTTACATTTTTTTTTTACGAATGTATAATTGAAGTTGTGAAGGTGCCTGAGTAAATCCGGCTCTGATAAGAGTACGGCATATCCTTTTTTATGTGGTAGATAGGTATCGCATAAAAAAATCGCACAAAAAAATACTCAAAAACTTTATAAATAGCCATAAAAAGTATAGTCGACTCCAAATTGTAAAAAAAAAATTGTATGCGATGGACCGGGGCCGCATAAAAAAAAATTTCATAAAAAATATATAATTCATCTTCAAAATCTCGCGATTTCCTTAGAAGTTGTTTTTCTAAACAAGATAATAAGAATTAATTTACATATGAGAATATATTATTAAAAAAAATTGCAATAAGTACTTAATGATGCAATAACTTATATTCTTATACAATTTACTGATTAAATGCTTAAAAGCAATCAATAAGTATTTTTATCGTAAATTATTGTTTAAATTTATTTAAATATTGTTTAAAAAAATGTTATGTTGTACGTGAAATTTTGTCAAACTTTCTAATCAATAAAATTTTCTTTATTGGAAAATCTGTTCAGTTCCGTTAATTTCAACCGTTTTTCATCAAATTTCCCATAACCACTTATCCTCCTTAAATATTTATATTTCTTCTCATTTACACTTCCGATAATTTTTTTACTCATAAAATATTTAAACACACTTTTTGTCTTCCCCTATTTGATAGATATTTTACGAAATTCGATCCTATCATTATCCCACTTTAAAGATTCTTGATTTCCGTGAAGACGGTCGTGATTACTGATGCGAATCAATATGAATCATTTAATTATTAATTTGCAATTTAAATTAAATTAAAAATAAATGCAGGGGGCAACATTGTCTCCTCACAACTTTCTTTACATATTTCCACCCGAAAAGAAAAAAATTTACATTTTTCTTCACTTTTCTTTTAAATGGATTTTCGTTTTACTATTAATGTAATTATTATTTTCAAAATATAATTAGTGAAAAATTAAAATATCAAATACAGTGATCATTCTCAATAATTCGACAGAATGAAACGAGCGAAATAGTTTTTCCAAGGAATCTCCCCTTAAGATTTTGTAAGACTACGCTCGCTTCTCTCTTTTATTGTATTAACAAACCAAATTTTTTTTGTTTAACTGTTTAGATAATGAGAATGCGTGACTGACACTATATATATATATATATATATATATATATATATATATATATATATATATATATATATATATATATATATATATATATATATATATATATATAGTAGAACAATACAAGCAATGATGTCAACCGAATTATATTACAAATTTAAGTTGTCTAACTATGTTTAATTAGACAATTTTTCGTTCATTTAGGGTAGTTGCTCCGGGAAACGATTTTTCAAAGGATTTTGAGAAAAATGATTTCAAATCTTTGTAATTTTAACACGGCCTCTTATGGGAAGTTGACACATTCACACGATCTTTTTGAATAAAATGAAAACGTGTCAAAGGAATTTGATAAAAATTTAATATGTTATAAAATACAAAGTTACAAACCATATTTAATAAGAAATAAAAATTATTCACTACACCGTTTTTGAAATATAATTGATAAACATCATTTTACAACGTTTTTATAACACTTTTTCAACAATGCTTTTAAATTGCTACACTATAAGCGCGCGGAAATTCAAAAAAACAAGTGATATAAAAAAAATAATAAAATGAAGAATATTAATACAGTATTAAATTTTTTTTGAGAGATACTTTTGTATCTATCTCGGAGCAACTACGGCAATATAAACCATATAAACAAAACAAACATGGTAGAGTGGGGGTAAGTCCGCCCCAGTCTCAATCTGTGGAAACGGAACTATTGTGGACCGGAAATACTCAGAATGTGCACCGTGTATATTACGTTTACTTCAATATTTTTTTTTTTTGATGTCTGCTTGTAACAGTTTTATTCTTATCTTGTGTGTTATTTAAATTTTATCGGTCAACAACGATCGAAATTGCCTTGCGTCCGACAAACTATCACATGCATCGATATATCATTTAATTCACAATTAGTGCGACCATATGGAAAACATCCACATCAAAAACAGAACAATTTGCTCAAGTTTGCTCAAGTTGAAAAACCGTCGACAATGTATAACAACAAAATTCTTACTCGTTGCGTAATTATTTCAAATCGATACCGATCGGCAAATGACAAGTGTATAGTGTGTAGTTGTGTGATAATTGTGTGTCTTAACATGAGTACAGTGTCTTTCGAAAACACTTAACACGCTCACGTAACATAATTGAATATATGTGAACTAGGTTAGAAATATATTATTTATAATTAATATACATTATCAATTAAAATATGTGTCGTCCAATTCCAAAACTCGTTAAGTAGTACATAATCTCAAATTTTACAGTAAGCTGGAAAAACGTATTATTTCTCTCCCAATAGTTATATTAAGTTGAAAAAATTGTTACTTATGCGTTACATTATTTTCTTCTATTGTATGCAGAGTTGTGCGATGTGATGTAAAAAACCAGTTTTTTACATATTTATGTAAAAAATTGTGAAATACGTAAAAAAACTGTAAAAAAAAACCGTAAAAAATTGTAGAAAATTCTAAAAAATGTAAAATACTTAAATCATTTGTCATTTCACTGACAAACAATTTATTTTGACGGTTATTACTTGTTTATAAGTTCACATGAAAAAACGTGTAAACAAAATGTCGACACAAAAATGATTTTCTGCTGGTGGAAGGCCATCCACAACTGACTACAAAGCTTTAAATTTCCAAATTAACAAACTGAGTTTTGACAGATCAAAAAAACTACTACATATTTATCTCTCTTTAAATTATAATAATAATAAAATCACTGATGATAGATGAAGATGATTGATACCTTTAATAAAATTTAACTGAATAAATAAAAAAAAATCCTTATCAATAAATCGAACTTTAAATATTTTTCAATATTTAAAAAAAATCTTTTTAATATTGAATTCTTAAATAAACTATTCTATCAAAACTAACTCTTCTTTTTCCTGTTTGTCCCCATTTATATTTTTAATTTTCAAATTACTTAAGTATTAAGTTTTACTTTGCAAATGTAGCAAATACTTCAATAGCAAATATGAAGTACCATCAGTAACGCTTACATACATATCTATTAAATTTTAAAAGTTTAGTTTTTTACATTTTTTACAGTTTTTTTTATCAAAACAAATATGTGTAAATTACAAAGTTTTTTACATGTAAAAAACTGTGTAATTGACCCGAAGTAAATTACACGTACAACTCCGATTACAAGAGGCTGGGCATTTCACGGCGTAAATTAAGACAGTCAACTTGGAACAGCTGTAGTGCCGACATTTTTTCTTTTTTTTGCATAAAAATTTATGAGTAAATACACTATAACATGTACTATACTATGTAACTTCATTTGATACAATATATGTATCCAGTTTCTCAAAAAAAAATTATTAAAAAACCTGTTGTCTGGAGGACCCTCCCCCCTTAAAATAACCTATATTATAAAATTCATATTTCAAGGCCTATTGTTCCATATATTTTCCCATATTCTATTGTCTGCGAATTTAACGATGTACATTAATGCGTCTGACAATAACAGTAAGAGAATATCGGGGAGTGTTATAAAATCATAAAATTTCTCAAGTAATAAAACATTTAATGCGTAAAATACTATGAGGCAGTACGGCGAAAAGTCAGTTCGGCCGGACAATCGCTAACTCACTTTTAATGTTATATTTCAGTTTTTAAATTTTATTATGGCCTAGTAATGATTTATTGGACACTAAAATCGAACAGTGTCCTACAGGCAGAGTTGTGCGTGTAATTTGCTTCGGGTAAATTACACAGTTTTTTACATGTAAAAAATTGTAATTTACACATACTTGTTTTGATAAAAAAAAAAAAAAAAAACTATAAAAAATGTAAAAAGCTAATTTTTTTTAATTTAATAGATGTAAGCGTTACTGATGGTATTCTATATTTTCTGTTAAAGTATTTGCAAAGTAAAACTTAATAATTAAGTAATTTGAAAATTAAAAATATAAATGGGTACAAACAGGAAAAAGAAGGAGTAGTTCTGATAGAATAGTCTATTTAAAAAGTCAATAATAAAAAAAATTATATTTATTCAATTAAACACAGAGTTGTGCCAAGTGATGTAAAAAACCAGTTTTTTATATTTTTATGTAAAAAATTGTAAAATATGTAAAAAACTGTAAAAAACCGTAAAAAATTGTAAAAAATTGTAAAAAATGTAAGATACTTAAATCATTTGTCATTTCGCTGACAAACAATTTATTTTGACCGTTAGTACTTGTTTATAAGTTCACATGAAAAAATGTGTAAACAAAAGTCGACACAAAAATGATTTTCTGCTATTGGAAGGCCATCCACAACTGACTACAAAGCTTTAAATTTCCAAATTAACAAACTGAGTTTTGACAGATCAAAAAAACTACTACATATTTATCTCTCTTTAAATTATAATAACAATAAAATCACTGATAATAGTGATGATGAAGATGATTGATACCTTTAATAAAATTTAACTGAATAAATAAAAATCTTTTTAATATTGAATTCTTAAATAATCTATTCTATCAAAACTAATCTTTCCTTTTCCTGTTTGTCCCCATTTATATTTTTAATTTTCAAATTACTTAATTATTAAGTTTTACTTTGCAAATATAAGAATTACTTCAATAGCAAATATGGAATACCATCAGTAACGCTTACATATCTATTAAATTTAAAAAAATTAGTTTTTTACATTTTTTACAGTTTTTTTATCAAAACAAATATGTGTAAATTACAAACTTTTTTAATATTGTAATAGTTTTTTGATCTGTCAAAACTCAATTTGTTAATTTGGAAATTGAAAGCTTTGCAGTCAGTTGTGGATGGCGTTCCACCAGCAGAAAATTATTTTTGTGTGGACATTTTGTCTACACGTTTTTTCATGTGAACTTATAAACAAGTAATAACGGTCAAACAAATTGTTTGTCAGTGAAATGACAAATGATTTAAGTATTTTACATTTTTCACAATTTTCTACAATTTTTTACGGTTTTTTACAGTTTTTTTTTTACATATTTTACAATTTTTTACATAAAATGTAAAAAACTGGTTTTTTACATCACATGGCACAACTCTGCCTACACGACTAGTTAGTCGTTCAAATGATTATTTTTATTCCTTGTACCACCCGCCTATTTCGTATTCAAACAATATGAGAAATGCGCGTCGAGTAAACGTCCAAAACGATTATGTAGACAACAGTCGCAAATGTTGAACGCGCGACAAAACGAGCTGAATGTAAATACAAACATGTTCTTTATCATTCTCCCCCCCCCCCCCCGGTGCCCTCACTCCTTCACATTCATCCTCTTAAATATCACTTTGATTTGTCGTTTCTTCAACTGATCCACTTATTCATCGATTCAATGCCCATTCGTTCTACCTGGTATAGTTCATATCGATATAATATCAGATACACTGTGTCGCAGCATCTGTATAACGAAACGAATTTCCAAAGACTGGACACAACAACCTGTACCCGTTTAAAACAGTTTAGTTTTCTAAAAATGAAAAAATTTTCAAAATCGGTTCAGTAGTTAATTTTGGCACTTTTGGGTCATGAGGATTCTGGCCGGCCTCATATAACATAACCTATATCCATCTAAAATAGTGGAGCTCTCTAACGGTGAACAAATTTTCAAAATCGGTGTTGAGGCGGCCCTGAAAAGTTAATTAATTTTTATTTTGAAAAATGAAACAGATATAAATATTGTTACTGTAATGAAGTATTTGTCGTAAAGAAATTCAACAAATTTCTTAATTTTTCAATGGTTGAAAAACTTATTTTATTGATTGATTTTTATGCTCTTTTCTATAGTGTAAAAAAAAATTAAAAAATTTTGTATTCTAGTAAATTTTGGAAAGAAACCACCAAAAATGGCAAAAAATTACAAAAAATTTTGACTTGTAAAAGTCGGTTGCGTCTAGGTAACGAACTCATTCGAGAGTTTAAAGCTTTTAATCTTTTCACCAAATTTCACCTAGATATCGGACATTTTTGGACGAAACAAGATCGGGTTTTGTATATGCAGGCAGATAGACAGATAATATGTGTAAGTTATATATGTATGTTTTATCAAAATATCTATTCGTTTTTATTTACATTAATCACATCAAGTGCGATATACCTGCATACACAAAACACGAATGCTGTTTGATCGGAAAAATGTCCGATACCTAGTTATCACCCAGACACATAAATACATATACATATATACAAATTTTAGTGCAGGCCATTTTCGATTTCCCAATGCCTCAAAAGAGATTTATGTCGTAGTTCTAGGCTCGGGTCTTACCCTGAAAGCCGCTGTACCAGTTGAATTTCCAAAATGAAAACTCGCTGAAAGAGGTAAAATTATTGTATCCGATATACCCACATTTAAGGTGCTCCGAAACAAGTGTGGGAGTTCAAATGGAGCGGTTGAATGAATGCTTTCCATTCGAATAGCATAAACCATATTTATTGGATAATGTAACATAAGCAGCTGAACGATTTCACTTCAAATGATTGGCATCTGTTCACAAGATATTTGCCTACATTTCGCTTGATAATATTTCAATGGCAGATGTGAGGGTACAGTAGACAGTGAAAATAAGTCAACGTCATTGAATATATTCTGACGATCAAAAGGAGAACTGAATTGAGCCACTTTGTATCGTAATAAAATAGTAAAAATTGTAAGAGGAAAAACTGGTAGAGTTTAACTGAGCGACGCTGGTAGTAGGATACTTGGCAGCGCAATGTAATTGCCTATATTCAGGGTCACATAAGAACATTGTTTATATTGAGAAGTTGATCATTCATTTCAACTAGCCTAGCTAAACAGATCTGTTCAGTTGAAGAGCGATTCACTATTTAACTGGCTCACTTCAAAAAAAACCTCAACATGAAGTAAAAAATATTAAAATAATGTCGAAACATTTTTCCTCGTTGCTGTACACAAACATGTCTGCTTTTCAACTAATACTTTATAATCCATGTAAAATAAGCATAAAATAGTAAGCTACTCATTGGGTCATTTCAAAGAATTATTCCCTCAATTGAAAATTACCTTAAATGCATTCGTCTATACGAAAATTTTAAAAATAGAAGTAACTTTAAAGAATTAACTAACAGTTTTTTCTTTTTCTTTTGCAGCATCGTCTGAAAATGGGGGATGAAATCCTGGTAAGTAGCCTTTTTCTGTAAATTCGCATATCAAAATATTACATTACTCACGATTTAGTTGACCTACTAATCTGATACCTGATACTATTATATGTTGTGGATATATATTTTTACTTTTTTCAAATTTAAAATGGAGAAGCAGTAACATATAATTCATATAGGTTACCTTAACGATATTCTGACGTAGGTATTGCTTTTATATTTACAAATGCTCAAATAAATAAATAATTTTTTATTTATTCCGTTTCAAATATCGATTTTTATTTTATATTGTTACAAATGTTCTGATTTTTTTTTTTTTGGATTGGCATATAAACATATAAAATAACTCACATAAAACGAATAAAAATCAATGCGTACATCTACATTAGTTACCGTACACCATCAAAATGTTCAGTGAAATATCGTACGTTTCTTATGCGGCGACGGTTACACGGTTTAACTTGTTGTACAACTTAGCTGAGTTGTACAACATGTTGAATCGTGTGTGGAGCAGTTGGTCAACTATTTTGATGGTTGCATAAACGGTTTAAGTAAAATCAAAATATGTGTGGGGTAGTTGAACAACAAAACCAGTACATATATGCTGTAAAGAGTGTAATCAACAAAATATATACAGCGGTAACAATTGGAAAGTTTAAATATTTGATTTTGTTTGTTATTTCCAATAGCTTGCGGTGATACCGCATTTGAAAATTTTAAGTTTTTGAAAGAATTTCCCGTTGCAAAAAACCTTAATGTAATTTCCAAGTGTGTTTTTGTAGAAATTGCTTCACGCATAAACGTATCTTCTTTGCTTCTTAAAGGTGCTATTTTTACTAAAATAACATTAAAAATTGCTTCGTTCATTCGCATATAATTTTTGTAATCGTCTGGTTCACATTCACTAATTTTTTTAAATAGTTTTTCATTAGAAAATTTTTTTCCCAACCACTCTTTGCTCTATTTTCTTTTTTTTCGTTTACTCAAGCTTTCTTGAGTAATTTCTGCAATTACTGCTAAGGCAAGAATTTTATCCATAATTTTAACGAAGTTCTCTTTTTCAAAAATTGTGAATAACTGAAATTGGACAACAAGTTGAATGAATAGTTTAATAGTGTACGGCAAACAGTTCAACTTGTAGTACAACAAGTTGAACCGTGTATGGGCCGCATTTGAATATTTGTTTCCACTGGTGGAGTAGCTGAGAATTTTTAATAGATTTCAATAATAAAACGGGCAGGTAGAAAATAATACGTGCCTAAACAGAAATCATCTGTCGAACCAAAAGAACACCAAAAAAAAAAATAATTGAAAAAGGTCTTCACACAGCATACAATAGATAAATATCAATATAATGAATGAACACAAGTGAAACAACGATATGTGGCCGGTCCAAAATATCGGTCGCTGCCAGGGGTGGGGTGGGGGTGGAGGTGGGGGGGTATACATTCATATGTTTAGTTTCGCATACACATACACGTGGTAACCTCGTCTCATATCGTATGTCAGTTAAGTTTATTTGATAAGCATTGAAAAGAAATCAGCTGGAAATAATTCTATTCGAAATAATGGCGCATGCGTGTAACCACAATGATGTGAACTGTTTTGTTGTTAAGTTAACGAAAATGATACGAGAGTGAATCATTATCATGTTAATACCGGATGATTCAAATCGATTTTAAATTATTTTGTTGATGGTAAAACATTTTTTGACAAATGCTACCCGTTGCAACTACTCCCGTAAACTTTAAACTAAGTTTACACGTTTCAAATTACGTCGGTAGTGGATAGACGGTAATTTCAAATTACATTGTTCAATCGTTTATGTAAATACGTTCGTACGAGCGTGCATACAATATTTAGACACAACCCACTTTTTAATAAACAATTTAACGTTAAATAAAGTAGAGCACATTGAAGTTTCGATTATTTTCGAGTCGCTCGCGTTTTAGAGTAGTTACGAGTAGTAGAGACTAGAGTGGAGTATTGTAGAGTAGAGACAGTGAAGTGTTTCACTTTAAACGAACAGATAAAATTACCAAACATTACAAAACTTTTACTCTAAACGGAGAACTAAAGTAAACTTTTATAATATTAAATTTAAATTGTTTTTACTGTTTTAATCTCTTTTTTTCGCTATTACTAGTATTCCTCAAAAAGGAGCTTTAATCGTTTGAACAAGTGTTGAAATTATTATTTTTTAACTAACTCATAGCCTAGCAATGTAACGTTGTAGTTTATTAATGAATTATCGTACATGTTTTTTCAAAATACGTTTTTCAAAAACCAACCAATCGCATTCATAAATGAATTTAATTGAAACATGAACCATTGTACGTTTTGTTTACATTAAAATTGCAAAACATTTAATTAGAAACTATACACGACCCAAATTAATTATTATAACTTCATGAATATGCCTTTCGGATTAGTAAATGCCTCTAACCAATGACAACAAATACAACTGAACAAATTAACGTAGATCGAATATACTCGACTATGATCGTATTTGATCGGTCGTATCAGAATTACGCGTAGTTATAAAAACATTGCTTTTTTTGTTATATCATAAATGTGCTTACGTATGTAGAAAACAAAAGCTGATTGGATATTATTTTAACGTTACAGTAGGTAGTTGAATGCGGGGAATCCCCAGAGACCAATTACTGTTAATAAAAAGTAAAAATGGAAGATGAAAACTTTCATTTTCTATTAATAAATATGATTTACTTATTGCTGCTGCTTATCAACAACGTTTCTATATTTTAAAAAAAAAAAACAAAAAACAAAAAAGAAGGATGAAGGATAAATAAATAAATCGGTTGTCATCAAAAGGTACATTATCTATTGTTTATCGATTATATTTTTATTGTTTATATATATTATCTTTCATCTTTTGTTATCCTTTTGCAGATTTTATACAAAAATACTTTTCATTATTTATGGCTCTGAAAATATTATGCATTATCATATATCATATAACCGTCTCTTTTCCGCCCCACATATTCATTTCCGCCCCCCATATATAATCATATAGGTACAGTGAGGATCATAAATATGGTAATAGTTTTTTTGACAATAATTTTTATTGATCGTTACTGTTTACTGTGGTTGTTATTTAACGTTTTACGATCGACAAAGTCCGTAAAAATTTTAAAGTCGTTTTATAAAACATGAATCTGAACGAATATGGAATTTATTGTAAATTTTTTGCTATACTCCGTAAATTTACAGTCAAGCTACTTTGATTATATTTAATTTCAAAAGAAAGTCGTAAACTCAAATTATTTAACTCTGTAAAAAGGACGTAATTCTTTGGGAAGATGTGAAATTAGAAAGTAACCGTATATTTGTGTGGATTCCCTTTCCATTTCTGATAAAATTAGAACCTTCAGTTGAAGAAAACTTCACTTTTATCTTATACTTCCGCTTTTACCATGTGCAAATTCCACAATCAAATCTAAACGAAACGACTTAGAGCCAATTTAGTTTTAAAACGACAAAAATAATTTGGTAATTCGTTAAATATTTATTTATTATTAAAATATTTATAATTATATTTTGATATATTTGTTTTCAAAAGTAAAATATAATTATACCAAAAAAGAATAATATACAAATGACACATGTACCAGCCGCGTCAGAAAACGGTAAATTTTTTTTTCGAAAAACTACCGGAATTTGACAGAGGTGATGTAGAATTGTGGTTACATAAATGTGCTACTTTATTTAAATTAAAGAATATTGTCAATAAAGACAACAAATATTTTTTAACTACTTTACCTCTCGATGCAGCGGCTAGTCAAGCTGTACGTCATATAATTATTGACGTAATAATTGAAAATAAATATGAGAGAATAAGGAATGAATTTCAAAATAATTATGTAATGTCAAAAACCGAAAAATTTTCTTCTTTATTTAAAACGGAGAATTTTCAGAATCTGAAACCTTCAGAGATCATTAATAAAATGCAATTTTTCGCATGTGATTTACATACTTAAATAGTGTTCCGTACAATTAATTTATTAATATTCTTAGAACCCGACTATTCTGTTATTAGTGTAATGATGGATAGTCAAGGATAGAGTCACGGATGGTCAAGGTAGTGATGTAAGAATCGAATACTGTGAATATGAATACCCCCCTGTATTCGAATACGTATTCGAATACATATTCAAATACAGGTGGGTATTCATATTCACAGTATTCGATTCTGCAATCACTAGACTATGTATTAAATGTATTCGAATACATGTATTTGGATATTTAATATATTCATTCATGATAATTCGGATCTAGTCGCCGACTGAAGCATTCATGTTTATGTTTGTCAAACCCCTCCCGCCGCTCTTTATAATTTGTTTCACAACACTTGACTACTCTAAAATTGGTACCTTTCTAACAATTTAAAAATTCAATGTTTAGTTGACAATTCTAGGAATTTATAAAGACATTATTATAGTCTAGCTTTGATTCTATTATATTATTGCATATTGGCTCTTCTTTACTAATAAGGACAATACTAATTATCATTATGACTATACATAGATATTATAGGCAGATTCCTTACAATTTGGATTAAAAGTTTTGAAAAATGAATTTTGGATACGTTATTATTATTATTATGTTAGCTTATTTGTTGGTACGTTCTTTGCCCTTAAAAGAAGATTTAAAAATGTAAATCTCAATTTGTTCTAATTACTAACGGAATTTGTTTTAAAAGTGTAAGTAACACCACACATTGTAAATTATAAATATTTTACTATTATATAATACCAAGAAATAAAAATTTTAAAAAAACATCCGAATACAACAAATGAATCCACGAATACAACCGATCTGAATACTAAGGTATTCGATTCAAAGATTCTCTTATAAGGAAAGGGGAAGAAGTCGAAAATTCAAAAAAATCTGAAACTTTGTCAGTAGGTAGAGAGTGGCTACCTAATAACATAAAAAATATCAGTTGCTGCTAAAAAACGTTTTTAAGGGGTGAAACATCCTCTCAAAGTTGGAACTCAAAAATTTAAAAATCGATGAAAATTTGTTTATACGCACCTTTGTTTAACTCAACCCCTAAAAATTTGTAGATGCAAAAAATAATGTTATATTTATTATTAGAGCTCTGTATAGTATATATAAACAAAATATCATCAATTTTTAAATTCTTAAGTACAGAGTTGAGGGGTGGTTTCAACCCTTACAAATGTGAAAATGCAAAAAATAATGTTATATTTGTTACTAGAACTTTTTAAGGTACATATAAACAAAATTTCGTCGATTTTTAAATTTTTGTGTTTCAACTTTGAGGGGCTGTTTCACCCCTTAAAAACGTTTTTTAGCAGTAACTGATATTTTTTATGTTATTAGGTTGCCACCCTCTATATACTGACAAAATTTCAGATTTTTTTGAATTTTCGACTTCTTGCCCTTTCCTTGTTAGTAAGGACAAAGTATTCATTCAATAGAATTCGAATACATTGTGAAGTATTCGGATATATGAATACTTCTTGTGTATTCGATTCTCACATCATTAGGTCAAGGACCACACTGAGAGTCCAGAGACGGATTTGAAACAAATTTAACACTAACAAACAATAAATAGCAAAATTAAAACGATAATATAGGCCATATAGCGTAAAAGACACAAAAATTAAAATAGAACGAAATCGTTACAGTAAAACCGTATCGTGTTTATGATTCAATTAAACGAATATTTTGTTCAAGTTTCGTGTTCACTAATTAATTATTTATCTAAAACACCATACCACTAAAACTAGTTTTTCAGTTGCAACACAGTAAATATAACACAGAGGCAAAAAAATGAAAAACTTTATTGTAAAATGATTTGAACAGCAACACCATATGAACGGCGACCAACCGACGGACAGTAGATAAGAAAGTTATTCTATACACCAAAATATATATTCATAGCGTTCCCTGGGAAAACTTACTTGAAAAATATCATTCCATTATGCAACAGCATATTAAGTTTAAAAGTATATTAAAACTTCAAAAAACTTTATGCTATCCTATTCTCCTTCTAGTTTGTTTGTTTATTACAAAATAACAAAATTTGATCAATTTTTATTGTAGTTTCTTCCCCATATACCATAAAATGTACCGTATCGGGCAATGATACACAAACACTACAAAACACTTAAGATGAAAAATAAACAAATATTTTACTTTGCAAAATACCACTTTTATTTTTGAAACTGTGACAATATTGTTTCGAACCGTTAGTTCATTTTCAAACAGAATTGACACCGGACACACACCAGAACGGGAAATTACCGTGCTACACGAGGCAAACAAAGGACAGAAGTTAACAATCCTAGAAGCAATAGAAATAAATAAACATAATTCCGATCACCTTTTAAATGACTACACCGATATCTACAGTTCAACTTTATTTTCAATATTATAATTTAATTAAACTTTTAAAATTGTATTTTCTGTAATATTGTTTGTTTGTCAATTTCAATCTTTTGTCACGTGTTTGATCGCATTTGTCACATGTAATGTAATCTTGTTTTTCTGTTTTTCGGATTCTCCCACTACCCCCGCCCCTTCTACTTCCACACCATATACCACTCCCCTTCATAAATATAGGTAGATAAAAATTAGTATATAAGCGCATGTATTGAATATAAATTTTATTCTGTTTGAAAATGAACTAACGGTTCGATAAAATATTGTCACAGTTTCAAAAATAAAAGTGGTATTTTGCAAAGTAAAATATTTGTTTATTATTTACAAATCTGGAATACCATAAAGTAACGCTCAAATCTATTATGAATATTGTTTAAGGTAGTTGGAGCGCTAGAGCATTGGAAAAATAAAATAATGATCTTTGTATATGTTATACTTCAATATAATACACAAAATATTAAAATTGGAACCAATTCTGACGTACAGTTTGTGAGATAAAATTACGTTTTTAACATACAAGTAATAGGATTATCCTTCAAAATTTACCGGAAACACTCACTTAATCAAATAAATTAATACCTTCGGCTAATGAAAAAATTATAAAAAACTTATTTTTAAAAAAATTAATTCTTTACGAACATTCCAAAAATACAACAAATAAATTCTGACGTCCAGTATTTTAGTAATTTAATTTTAAAAACCAAAAAATGTATGCATATTTTTATTTGTCACACTGAAAATTCGTCAGTTAAATTGTCTGACAATCTTGCACATAAAATGCAAATCATACATGCATACATAATCATAAATACTTACAATCAGTGATTATATTGTTGATAAAACAGATTTCTATCTACTGTTGACATAGGTATGTTGTAGTTTGTTGTCACATGCCATAGATGGCATTGATTAATACAATTTCGTAGTAATAAAAACTGACCTTATTGTTTTGCCAATGATTTTCACATTCTAGTCTATTTTGTTAATTTATAATCGAAATGATTAAAATATTAATATTCACGAAACTATAATTTACAAATACTGTAACATTTTTATCGACTGTGTAGCTAAGAGAGCAATTTCTATTATCAACATTGAACGGCAACTTTTGTAACTTTATTTGTTTAACTACGCAATGTTGCCAGATTTTATTACTCTCAAAAATTGTTTTTTTATTATAAAACGAGCTTTCTCAATGCAATTCTAAATTAAGAAAAAGAAATTTAATAATTAAATAATATAAATTGTCGACAATAAATGACAGACTTTTTTCGAACATAGTAGTACTTAATCTCTAACGCACCATCCACCTTAATAGAAATTCAAGCGGAATTTTATAGAGTTATTTCCTCGGCCGAGCCGTTGTGATGTTAATTCACCTGACGGTACATGTAAACATAAATATCGGTTACGTCGATAATACAGTTATTGGTTTTGCCAACCAATTTTACATATAGTGTATTCGGTTTTATAGTTTTTGCTTTTCTGTTTCTCTTTTTTTTTTAGTAGAGAAAAATAGTTTGCAATAAAAAGCTAATGTAACAAGAAATGTCTAGCTTAAATGTTCTTTTACATGAAGTCTATATTTTTCGCTAAAGTTTATTTAAAAGTAATTTCTTTAACTTAAATATATAAAAATCCATCGATCAATTTAACAGAAGATAATATACAGTTGATAATATAACGGTAAAATTTTGTTATAAAATTTTTTATTGTAAATATATAAACAGAGGTAATATGCATAAAATGTTTTACTGGATGTAAAAAAAAATGATGAAATACTAAAATATACTTGATATTATAAAGTGATAAATTATTCCCACAATGAAACGTTTGATTCCCGAAAATTTCCATAAACATTTTGGTATTTCCCGTAGTTCACATCTGGCAACTCTGTAGTCTCAGTTCGATTATGTAATTTGTCGGGAGCATTTTTCAGTCCAAACGGCATTTCTAAAAAGTCGTAATATTTATTCGTGAATGGAACAATTTCTAACCAGTACAGGTTTTCTCCATCGATAACCATATGTTATGTTAGATTACTTTAGAGTGCATATTTTCTCTTACTATTAAACTGATTTTTACAATGGCTTCTATGTTATTATTATCTTATTTTGCTTCCGAGACAACTAAAATAGCGGAAACATTGTGATCACTATTGAAAAACAAAAAATTTTCCCCTCCAAAATAAAATTTTTTACGCACATTTTATGTTTTAGAGCTTCCTAAACAATTTTGGTTTGGTGTCTGTCTGTCCGTCTGTGTGTCGCCAGTTTGTACCAAGTGGCATACCTTCTGAACTATCCGATTGTTTTTGATGAAATTTTCAGAAATTATGCAGTTTGATTCCTAGATGGTCCCCTATGAATTTAATCGAATCGGAGTAACGGTAGCTACGCCGCCACCATGTCATTCCACTAATACAGTTGATCCTTTTTTTGTGCGGTGGATGGGACCACATAAAAAAAATCGCACAAAAAAAATGTATTCAAAAATCTCATAAATAGCTATAAAAAGTATAGTTCGATCCAAGTTGTACAAAAAACTTTTTTTATGCGGTTGTCGGGACCGCATAAAAAGAGTTTCATCGAAAAAACATCACTCAAAAAGCTCAAAACTTAGAAATTTCCTTAGAAGTTGCTTCTATAAACAAGATAAAGCATTAATTTACACGTAGGAACATTTTATTTCAATTTTATAATATTATGAAAATTTTAAAAAATACATGTTTAAAAAAATTAAATGATGCAATAACTTATGTTCTTATGCAATGTATTGATTAAATGCTTAAAAGCCGTTAAAAAGTATTTTTATCAAAGAAAGTTATTATAGTAATAGTTTAAGTTTCTTACTGTCTCGTGATTTTGATTCACATTATGCATTTTAATGGCCATTTTTTACAAACCGCATAAAAAAATCGCATAAAAAAAGACCGCATATAAAAGAGTTCAGCTGTATACTAAATTGCACTAAGTGGCATAACTACGAAACGATTCTTTTTTATGAAATTGTCAGAAATGACGCGGTCAGGTTCCCAGATGGTCCCGTACAAATTTCATTGCATTCGGAGTAATAGTATCCACGGCGCTACCATGAAATCTCATTAAATGTCAATATCTTATTTACTGCTAGTCCCACTTTGCTCAAATTTTTAAAGTTCTTTGGGGGTTAGTTTTTAAAATATTTTATACGAGGAAGCTGTGTGCCGTACCCCATTGGCAGTGTATTTTAATTTACTATTAAGACATAAAATTGACGAAAGAAGGAATACAAGTTAAGAATGACTTCGGGTCCCTTCTAAAATGTAAGACAACCCATATCACTGTAACAAACACATTTTTTTTTAGAACTGGTACCAATAAAAGCACAAATGGGACAAGTATCACGTGTACTCAAATAGAGTTTTAATAGAAAAATGCAGGTACTCTCACTTATCGGAGGAAAAACGTTGAAAGGGTTAAAGAAAAACTTTCCAAATATTTTTTCATCACGTAAAGAGTTCAAAACGCCTTTTCAGCAAATAAAAATATTTGTTGGAGAAAAATAACTTCATACTCATAATAAATGTTACTTATTTTGAATTGAAAAACTGAGTAATATATAAAATATTCCCTTTTTTGCAGGGAAATAAATAAAGATACAAAAAAGAAAGAGAAACTTTTTGTTGTCTGAAAGGAAACAAATCCATACCTCCTACAAATAACAAAAAATACATAAAGTTTTTTTTATGAATATAAAATTCCCAAATTCACTTGAGATTCCTAATGTCCAATCTTACATTATTTAGTAATGTACATAACACAATATACGCAGTATACCGTTTTTATCGACCGCCATACACCAAAGAACACATCAACATAATAATTCTTTTTCTCCTCACAAAATCTTTCCCCAAATATATTTTTGTAATCGTTCAAAAACAATCAAGTAATTTTAATCATTTAATTATTTGACAAAACGAAAACATTGACAAAATGATTTGATCAAAAATTAAAATTGACATTTTTAATCAGTTATACCGGACATCAAAAACCGCGTTCATTCTACGAAGCTCTCAATCAAATTACACTGTGTTATGCGTACATATCAAAAACAGGCATGCAGACATTTTGCACAATGAATATAGAAACATTAATTAAAAATTATTCATTCGCATTTAGATATATATAATTTTATTAACCCTAGAATCATACGTACTCGTCAAATTGACGACCACGCCTCTCTACCTGGACCAGCACTACAACTTGTCGTTGCTTGTCTCTTCTAAAACTTCTAGTATCTAATTTATTTGTTATAATGACATAAAAGACGTATCACTTTTGTTTATAGTTGCTGTTGTTTTGTTTATATTAAAATAGTATGCGTCAAATTGACGACGATGTATGATTAACATATATTTTGTTTTTAAAATTGTGTACTTTACATATAAAAGTTTTCCTAATTTTTCTAAAATTTATTAAAGATATGGATGTTATAATTAATTTATTCAATCATGATGATAATGTGAAAGATGATTACAGCTGTTTGACTTATGGAGACGACATAATACTGAAGTTTTAATATATTGAATCGAAAACCAAAGAATGCGTTTCAAGTGACTTAATAGAAGATTTACAATTTATTTTGTGGAAAATACTTTAATTTTTATTATTTTTTGAGATCTTATTCGAAAAATTACTAACAAATTTCAGAAAATTTACAAATGTGCCTAATGAAGAAATAACTACATATCTACGAGAATATTTGTGATCGAGAAAGTTCACATTCTATAAAGTCACACATGTCCACCGACTCATAATAGTTCATAAATTAATTATTTGAAAGACATGTCTTATGATACAATTGATGTGTTTATTTATTTTTTAATTTTTATAATGAAAATATGCTTTGATAAAAAGATTAAAAAAATTAATAAATATTTATATTAAAAAATTTTTCCTAATGCAATTTTCTAAAATATCTTGTTCGCTTTTGTTAAGCGAATGAAGCGAAAATAAAAAAATGTTTTTTTACAAATCAACTCTAACATTCTTCATAAAAAGTACATTCGTCAAATTGACGACGATGTATGATTAACGTTTCTCGTCGACCAACGTATGATTCTAGGGTAAAATAACCAAACTTGGTGTTTCGATGGACTAATTTTTTTCCAATATTTGTTTCAAACACTTGTCAATTATTGAATACCTGATAGATATCTTTATAATTGTTAAATTGACGTGTACATTCAATTGTTCAGAATGTTTTTTGGGCTACCAAACGCTCCGACAGTGTTTTACGATGACTGTCCATCCCAACTATATACTATTGTCACGTGAACACACGGACATATGTGCATTAATATTAATATTTAATATTTTTCACCACAATCGATAATATATTATTAGTTTTCATTTTTAAAGCCAATCATACTATATATATATATATATATATATATATATATATATATATATATATATATATATATATATATATATATATATATATGGAAATGAATGATGATATTTTTATATTATTTAAATAAGCGATATGCAAATTCGATTGACGTCAATTAATAATTGTTTGTTCTGTTTAACATAGTTTTTTGATGATGTATTAATTAAAGTGTCAAAAGCAACAAAAATTATTTTTCTAAAACCTCGAAACGAAAATCATTCTATTCAATATACCAGCTTTTTGTCTCCTTTCGGTTTGCATATTTTTTATTTCTGTTATTTCCATACACGTTTACTGTAGAGAGAATAAATATCTTAACACGTTTGATATTACTTAAAAAATGGTCTGTCAATGTCACAGATTAGTTGCTTGTGAAGTTTCTGACAAGAAACACTGAGAAGCTTAATACCTAAAAGTTATCATTAATTCACTTATGCGACCAGTGTGTAAGACTGGAAAAGTATGTGCACCGAGAAAAGTTTTTTTAGCTTAAGGTATTTGGTGCAAGATAGTCAGGTACAAAAGTATATTTTAAAAAAAAAATTATCAAAAATTAAATAATATATTAATATTCTTCAATTATACTTGTATACCACTCAGGGGCGTAGCTACCGCCGTATCAGCCGTATCAATGATACGGGGCCCCCGGGCTACAGAGGCCCCTAACGTGTGTAAGCAAAAATTAGTAAAATGTTATTCACAATATCACTTAATCTCGTGCTTCCCGGGAAAAAAAACATATAAAAAAAACTGTCATACGTGCCTATAGAGTTTTCACTTCAGAAATGACAGAAGTCAAAAAAGCAATCTCTTTTTTCCCCGGGTTAATTGCTCTGAAAATATGCTTAAAATCTGAAATTCAAAAAATTCATTTCATTAAGGGCTCATGGAATTATTGCTGATAAAATTCAATAGCCTTGCATCCAGTTTTCCGGAGGTAATAACAGCATGCTTTCTATTCTTGACCCTTCCAGTTACAACCGCAATAGCTGAAAGAAGTTTTTCAAAATTAAAACTGATAAAAAATTACCTAAGGACTTCGATGGGGCAGGAACGGCTATCAGACTTGTCACTATTGTCTATAGAGGCGGAAATTTTAGGAAAACTGAAACCATCTTCAGCTATAGATGATTTAATAATTCAATTTGCCGAAAAAAGGCAAGAAAAGTGTATATTTAATTTGAATTGTTTAGCTAGCTCAATTTCTGGGAGGAAGCGATAACTTATAATCAATAAATATTTATTTTAATTTAATAGTTTAACACTAATAGTGTTTGCAGCGTTTTAAAACTACTATCGAGTAGCTGAGTACCCATACTAAAAAAATGGTTCGAGTGCAAAGGGTTAACACATACCGTGTACTATGATCAGCTGTTTCCACAACTGAACTTTAACTCAAACCTTTCCACAGAAAAGTTCAATTAATTTAAATCAAATTCGCCGAAAAATCTACAGTTAATCATCAAATCATTCGACACGTCTGTACAAATATTTGAATTTCACAGTCAAACAATCAAATGAAAGCAAAATAATAAAAAAAAAAAAAACTGTACTACACCAACAACACTTTAACGCATATACATGAAATGACAGTATGCTTTAATATGTCAACATTGCCATAGTTAGTACCATAGGTCATCAAATAAACGACGAATATGTCTCCTCGAAACGGTTAAACTTTGGGTAATTATAGTTTTTATCATTTTTAACGATGTTATTGTACATCGGTATACAATGAAACACATACAGAGAAAAAAAAACACATCAAATACAACATAAACTTATAATTCGTTCATTCCACGGTATCGATCCATTCGAAAACTAAACGAGAATTTAATGGCCTTTCAATTATATTATGTGGCTATATAGCTTGGATTAAATGTCTAATGTTTTAATATGTATTTTTTTTCTCTGTTAAAACATTAAAATTTATGTTCTACCTACGTTTACGTACAGAATGTTTCAAAAAAAAGAGATTCCTTCGAATTAGGCTACATGTGAATATGATAAGGAATTTTCACAATACGTTCAACTATATATGCAAATTTTCCGTCAATGAAATTGTCTTAGGCCCGATCCACATTAACGCCCCGCGCTCGATACGATATCACTACGCTCCCGATTAGATAAAATATTCTTACACAATAAACAAATAAGTGTATTCACATCATCGCTGCGATATCGGTCCCATATCAGTCAAGGTTCTCTCCCGCTCCAATACCGGTCCAATACCAATACCACTCAGATAATATTTTATCGGAGCGGTATCGGAGACGTCTTGTTACAATACATTATGATACATATTACTTACTAATTAACTAATAGATATATTGTATTATGATATTATATTCACATAATAGTATAGTGTTTAAAATATGGAAGTTCTTTTCCATATAGTAGTTTTCTTTAAAAAAATTCCCAAAAATGACCTTTTTTCAGGCGGTCACACTAGTGGCCCCCTTAACATTATGCATTTTAATGACCGGTTTTTTTTTAAAAAACGCATAAAAGAATCGTATAAAAAAAGACCGCATAAAAAAAGGTTTAGCTGTATTCGTGTTCAGTAGCAATGATCAAACGAATGTACCATAATTTTAAAATGCCCGGTACTTTTTTATGCCCTATAACAGTATGTGTATTAGATACACGATTCCTCACGTTAATAATATCATAATTCGGTGATACTGGCGCTGCTTGTACATAAAACAAATAAAAAAAAAGACTGTCGACTTACACAAACTATAGCATTTTATGTGATAATTTTCAAACAATAAAAGCATTGATTAAATTGCTATAAAAAGAACACCATCAACTGTACAGAGGAACGTACCGTAAAACCGTCTAGACCTGGACAGGGGGTCTAGACCCGGACACTTTGCACCAATCTTCAAATTAAATAATTTCTACATTAACCTGCAACAATAAACATATGTATGTTCTTGACGTCATTAGAGAGAGAAAAACATCCTCTAAACAGCTGTACCAATAAAAACTAGGGATTTCAACATTTACTATCTCATTTTACAGGATTACTATCCTACAGTTTTTCAAAGAAATAACATGTGTGTCTAACTTAGGCATGTAATTTTCGTCATAATTGTTATATTGTTTTAGTTTTAACATGTATGTGTTCAGAATTTTATCGCGCATCATTTAATGATGTTTGAAGTTATATTCGAGGTATATATAAAAAAATACATGCTATATACGTATATCCGTTTAGACCCGGACACATCAATTTATTACACTATGCCCGCGATTCGCACCAGTTGTAACTCCCACTGTCCATACGTTAATATTCCCCCCAGAATTACGCGGTTCATGCCTCCTTCTGGTGTCATATTGGATGTTTACTTTATAGAGTGACATACTATGCATTGCCCCCTCTCCCTTCCCACAAAATATTTTGAATTCTTTGACAGGTTCAAACACATTAGACGATATAAAACACTGTCCTAAACTCGACGGGAGAGGTTGTTGTGAAGTGTCCGGGTCAAAACGGATTTGGGGTGTAGAGCCGGACACTTACTAATTATTTTTTATTCTTCTTATTTTTACTTATAATGAAACAAATGGGTCAGGGATATAACAAATAATATACGATCTTTCTAATGGTAATACTTTTATTGGTCATATCTATGAAAGAGACATGTATAAACATAAAACTATACCAAAAAATGTAAAAAAAGTGTCCGGGTCTAGACGGTTTTACGGTACATATATTGCCATAATTACCGCGAAATTAGATTTTTTCCAAATAAATTACAAAACAATCATTTCTACTTTTGAAAAAAAACCTGATGATAGGATTTAACAATGTAATAATATATGTACATATATTTATAATTGGTAAAATGCGGTTTCAATCATTTAATAATTAATCACCCTATGTAGTATAACAGTAATTAGAGTAACTTTATAAATATTCTATAAATTATAATATTAATATTAATACCGAAACATTTTTAATATGTAATTATAATATTTTCAACCAAAAATGTTTATACAAATTTGATTGTTAATTCGGTGACTACCAGCCAGTCTGCCAGTATATACAGTTTACATAATAATACCACTGATGTAACGACAAACGAGATCAGAGTGGGAGCAATGACGGAGTGGGGGAAATGGAATATTATAAAACCGGTTACGCAATGACAGAAATCGCATTGTGTTAATATAAGGGATTAATAAATTTACATAAGCTATCATAATCGAAATACAAGATAATTATATGAATTTATGGAATGAAAATGGTGGTTTTCTGTCAAATCTGTTACAAACCGAATGAGTTGCTTCGTGGAAATCAAGTAATTTTGGTGTAATGTATAAAAAAATTCCCCTGTCGTAACATGTGCATAACACAACGAATTTCCAAAAACTGAACACTGGCGGATTTCAACTTAAGGAGAGGTTTACTTGAGCGTCGTTAAAAAAAATCGATTTTTTTTTTTGCAGAAATTGATAGCTACTTATGTGTAGAATATGTTCCCAAAGTGATTTTGCTGAAAGTAATTTAAGGGAAGGTTTACTTGAGATTTCATCAAAAAATCAATTTTTTTGCCGAAATTGATAGCAAATTATGTGTAGAATATGTTCCCAAAGTGATTTTGCTGAAAATAATTAAAAAAAAAAGATTTTTGCACATTAATCGAATCCAGCTTTCTATATAAAAAAAAAAAAAACTTAAAAAACGTAGTTCGCGCAATAATGCGTATTAAATATAAAATTTTGAAAATACGTTTCTTTATATATATTTTATAATATCTCGGAACTACATTTTTGGAACTGGTTGACACGATAACTCAAAAACTATTCGGTGGATCCTTTTTTTTAATTTTTTATTCTAAGATAATTCAATTCTCCGGCACCTATACCTAAGTCCGATACACTTTTAATATTTTTTATTTTTTTTTATTTTACTTTAAAGAGCGAAAAATAAGACAAAAATCGTAATCAAAAGTTCACACATCCGCCATTTTTTTTTCAGCAATTTATTGATATTATAGGTATAGGTGCCGATACTGTTCATATATTTTATAAATCTTTTTTGTTTTTGGATTTCAGTGGTTTATTACGCTATGATGTCAACAGTGAAATTAGTAAAAAATTTTGACTTGTGTTCTACATAAAATGATTTATTAACTATTTTTTTTTATAAATTAATAAAAAAAACTAAATCCAATTCAATTACTATTTAAAAATTAGCATTTTTTCACTTTAGAGTAAATAATTAACACGATTCAAAAGTATTTGGACGATACAATTTCCATTCTTTATTAGCAATAAAAAAAAAAACTGTTTTAAGTATTTAGTATTTAATAGTGTATTCCATTGCCCTAATCACTTCTTTTAGTCTATTCCGCATCAACTTCACTAGTTTTGATGTCGCTTCAGGCCAAATTTTACTCCATTCCAATTTCAAAGTCTTAATTAAACTTTATTGATTTGAAATGTGATGGCTTCGAATTTCTTTCCACAATTAGATTGAAATCAAACGATTGGGGTGGTGTCTGTAATCTTTTGGGAGTATTATACAGGATGCATTGTCTTACAAAGTATGCGAAACGCTTAGTATCGTTATTCTGTTAAAATAAAAACGATCCTCCAGATTTAATTTTTTAACATTTTCATGTAAATTTTCTTTCAATACCCTTGGAAACTAAGCGTTTTCGGACCTGAGTTTATATGAACGTTTTTACATAAAAGAACCTCAGCAATCACCTGTTAAAATCTTTCGCACTTATTCACTAACATCCTGTTCTTTAACCACAGAAAAGAATGTACAAAGATCACATTGGTCCTAGTAGACTGACTGTCGATACGTAAGTACACAAAAAATAAGAAATTTGTATGAAGCCTGTCCGTTTTGGAGGGTTAGAAGAGGAAGAAATAAATTGTAAAAAAATCCCTTAGTCCCCAATATGACTCCGAAACAATCAATTACTACGATATCAGTTAATAAATTCTTGATTCATATAATTTTCAAAATTAATATCTCTAACCGAATTTTAACAACCCGTTATCGCACCTAATGAATATTATAAATTTGTTGTCAGCTTTATCAGCTATCAAACGTCTGATATTTAACATTTTGTAAGCAGCAGTACGTGACTGAACATTATCCGATTGTATTTTGTGAATACATAGGGAGATTGGCCTCACTATATTCTACCTGACTATGATACTTTTTCAATATTTTCAGGGACCAGGGATATTTGTGGCGATCGAAAGACAATTAATTGGTGGTACGAATAAACCTGATTATTCAGTATATCAATAAAGTTTTAATAAAAGTGTTAAATTATCATTTTTGAATATATAAATTTCAGTGGGTATTGTGTCAATATCTTACCAAGCTGTAACCCTACAGGTTACGCTTATCTCACGCTCAAATTTATTCAGTTTCAAATTAATTTCAATTAGAAATTATAAATACACATGCACTTCTCAAATTTAATATTTTCCGTGAGGACTGGCCTAAAGCAGTGCTCAAAAATTTGTTTTTAGGTACTTATTATATTCGTGGTTAATTTTGTTTTAATATTGTTACGGCAAATGGAAACAAAAATAACGGTTTGGTTACGGTACAGGTTTCGGTTGTCTTGAGGGGGACCACTAGTGTGACCACCTGAAAAAAGGTGATTTCTGGGAAATTTTTTAAAGAAAACTACTATATGGAACATTATAAAATTTTAAGGATATATTCGTTGAAATATAATAAATTCGTGATGAAATTTTTGGATCAAAAAACTGAAAATTCAGTGAGTTATCCGCGATCTCCCAAGACTCCAAAAAAAAGTCCCCCCACTGCTACAGTGACAGCGACCTTCACAATGCGTGAAATCAAAAAAACAAAAAAGCCTATTAAACTAGAAGGTATTGCTCGTGCCGTGAACCTCAATCGGAAAAAAAAGTTGAAATTTAATCAAATGGCGGAGTTTTTTAAAAAAAAAGTTTCAAATTTTGCGCAAAAATTTGATGATTTTTGGCTTGCAAAAGTTACAGTTTTTATTCGATCGGAAAACTGGAGGTTCATGACACGAAGAAACATGTATAAAAGAAGCTGCAATAAGAATCAAATCGATCGAATGATTTGTCTTCGTGTTATAACTGCAGCAAATTTGAAAAATGTAGTTTTTCTTTACCTTACCTTTTAGTTTTAATCACTGAGAATTTTTACTAAAATTATTTACGATATACTCACTATAACGGTCATAACTATAAAAGTAGATGAGTCATTTAAATGTGCCAGGTTCCAGCTGCTCCACAACATGTGACTGGCAGCCACGTCCAGAAATTCCCGAACTATCAACCTTCATACATTTCTCAATATCTCAGAGTTAACAATCATAATCAGAATCCTCTCTTCAGATGACCGTAACTCAAAAAATATTTGAGATATGCACTTGAAATTTTAGTATGTTATTTTTAAACGCATAGACTCTCGAAACATGTCCAATTTTTTCAAAATGTCACACTAGTGGCCCCCCTTAATATATATTTCAGGGAACTGAGTTGCTATGACAAAATTGATAAAAAAAATCCACTGAAGTCTCGTACTGACTAGAAGAACTTATTGTTGAAAAAAAATATATAACCAAAATACATACACGCTTATAGAAAATTTCGAATTCGAAGTCCTGATGCAACTAAATTGCTACTATATTTAAAAGTCAAAAATAAATTTTTGTTAGTGATTTTGATAAATTTTTGATGACACCAAACAGGTACTTTATTACAATGAGAAACTTTTTGACAAAAAGAATCAAATAATTGTCAATGAAATAATGTGACATTGTCAAGAAGTTTTTTTTTTTTGATATTTTGTTTGTCGACGTTTCATATTTTTGACAGTTTTCATTGTGTTACGGGATAAATGTATTTTCATTGTCGAAAACGGAAAATACGGGGAAGTGTTCGTAGTGAAAATAAGAAAAGGAAGTTTAACCACTTTCGTTTTTTTCCATTTTCGATGGTTTTTTTTTATTTTCAAAGATCACATTAGTCAATTTTTTTTACATTTTCTCGCTTAGCTGTTCAATGGCTTCGTCTCCCTATTTGTCCGTGCTCTTTCAACTGTCTGTACTGAATCGTTTAGTCAAACTGTCCTTACAGTTATGGATCTAAAAATAAATTACATTGTCCTTCGAATCAGTTACCAATAGCAATAACCCATACCCGAGGATACAATGCCAAACTATATTTAAGGGGAGATTTGCTAAAAAAAAAAAAAGAAATCGATTTTTTTCCTTCATAATTATGTTCCTTAAGATGTTAAAAATATTCTGCTAAAATTTTATTTAAAAAAAAATGAAAAATCAAAAAGTTAGTGGCATTTTAGTGCATATACTTTACTATAATTCAATTTGGAGAAAACAAAAAACTTTAAATGCTATTTTCTCGAAAGTACTTTTTTTGACATGGTTCCTTTTGTATCTCAAAAAGTATTTGAGATATCGACATAAATCAAAGTGCATATTATTCCTCGATATCGTCATTTTGTCTGAAACTAGGATCTTTTGGTTCCGTAATATATTTTCAAAATAGCGGCTGTTTATAGTCGAAAAAAGGGGGTGATTTTTGAAAATTTATTTTCAAACTGCGATTTCTCGCTGTTTTTTTTGTTTTTTTCTTAGATCCTAGTTAGTACCATAACTGTATATGTATATTTTCGGAATATTCTTGATTTTTTGATTTTGGTTCACTGGGGATTTCAGAACGCGAGGAACCATCAAGGTGGGAAAATCTGGCAGTGTCGACTTCAAAACCAATTATACTCGGCTCATTTCAAAAAAAAAATTTTTTAATCTCAAGACATGTAAAAACAATGGTGTATACTTAGTTTTTTAAGGGGAGGTTTACTTAAGAGTCGTTAAAAAAAAAACGATTTTTTTTTTTGCAAAAATTGATAGCAAATTATATGTAGAATATGTTCCCAAAGTGATTTTACTGAAAATAATTTAAAAACAAGATTCTTGCACATTAACCGAATCCAGGTTTCTATAAAAAAAAATTCAAAAAACGTAGTTCATGCAATAATGAGTATTAAATATAAAATTTTGAAAATACATTTCTTTGTATATATTTTATAATATCTCGGAACTACATTTTTGGAGCTGGCGGACACGATAACTCAAAAACTATTCGATGGATCCTTTTTTTAATTTTTTATTTTAAAGATAATTCAATTCTTCGGCACCTCTACCTAAGTTCGATACATTTTCAATATTTTTTTTATTTTTAAGTTTACTTTAAAGAGCGAAAAATAAAATAAAAATCGTAATCAAAAGTTCAAACATCCGCCATTTTTTTTTCTTTCAGCAGTTTATTGATATTATAGGTAGAGGTGCCGGTACTCTTCATATATTTTATAAATCTTTTTTGGTTTTCGATTTCGGTGGTTTATTACCGGCGCTAAGATGTCCACCAACAAGGCATTGGATTTTCGGATCGTCATACTGCAGTATCTATAAAATTGACAATTTTTTTATATTTTTCCTTGAAAAATTTTTTTTGTATAGTTTAATACTTAATAAATATGTGTACAAAATTTGAAATTGATATTTACTTCCGTTCTTGAGAAAAAAATTCTAGAAAAATACATAATTTTTAAGGACTCTCGAGTAAACCTCCCCTTAATAAAATATTCATTTGTATAAAAAAAAAATAATAAAAAAGGTCGATTTTTGATATTTTTTTGGCGAATCTCCCCTTGTACAAAAAATGTAAATTAAATATTCATAATTACAGGCAAATCACGATTAAATCGTGTTTCGTTTGAACAAAAATTATACAGCCCTGGGAATTATTTACTCATTGACATCGAAATAATAATTAGTCAATAACAAAAGCGATAAACACTTACCCATTGGGCTCTTTTTAAAGAGTATCACTCATTCGACCTGTTCAAACAGACATTGTACATGAGTACAGGTCGAAACAAATCTAACTGGACACGTATTAACATTCTCAAATATTTTACTATACTTTTTCGGACAGTAAGTTTCCGTATCGAATTACTGTTCAGAAAAAAAAACAGTAACGTTCCTAAGCATATATTTCTATTTGATTCCGGTAACAAATAATTACAAATAGTATTTTAATTTTTGTCTAGAACTGTGTACAACACTGTGAACCGTGGTACCGTATATAAAACATAAAATACGGTTCCTACATTTTAAACAGTTCCAATATAGGGGAGAGTCGATCTAATAGACGACTCTAATGGGTTGTAATGAACAAGTGAGCCAATAGTGTAGTCAATTATTAGTGGATGCGTGGACCCATGTACGTCCGTTCATCGGTGCGGTGGGTGTACGAGACCATACAATTCAGTTGTTGTTATACCCCTAATAATCGGGTAAAATTGCCCACTGTTACCAATCTAATAATAATGGTGTAATATATATATGATATCGTGTTAAAAAAGTTAATTGCGGATCAACGTGTCAGTCACCATTATGTAAAAACAGATGCACATTGATGCTTTTGGGGGATGCCCTTCGGTTTCATCAATACTCCATACTTGGTTATACTATTCATCAGTTTTTTTTTTCGTTTTATTTTATTAACTTAAGGGGGGAGGGTCCTCCAGAACTTTCAAATTTTTCATTTTTTGTTTTGCTTTAAAAGTTCATTTGAATCTTAAGGAATATATTTCTAATGTTTTAATCCCAACAGAGAGATTGTCTTAGATAACGATAAACTGCTTTTAACTCTACTTTTCAAGAACGAAAACTTTTTAATAGCATTTTTCTCAAAACAAGTTTTTTTCCGCGCCGTGGAACATAAGTTATTAAGGTATTAACTTGAAATTTTGTACAGATATTCTTTAAGATATTCGCCTTTGCATATACGTAAAATTTTGCATAAATTATTACTATAAATATTGTTTAAAACAATTTGTTTATAAAGAAAAACGTGAAATTTTTTCTTTTTGGTTTTAAATTGTGAAAAAAAATTTTTTGACATCAGAAATAGGTATACGCAAAGCGTAATGACTTATTTTAATAAAAATTTTTTGTCCTATTGAATTCAGTTGATTACAAGAGGCTGGGCATTCCACGGCGCAAATTAAAAGAATCAACTTGGAACAGCTGTAGCGCCGCCATTTTTTCTTTTTTTTTGTATAAAAATTTATGAGTCTTAAAAAAAAAAATTATTAAAAATCCTGCTGTCCGGAGGACCCTCCCCCCTTAAGACACATATACAGTCTGTCACACAAGAGCGTGCACTGGACTCTTTCAAGAAAAAACTATTAAGAAGCTCCATTACTATAGTATTCGCCGAAGACTAGGATAGACTACTACGCTTTGTGCTTGAGACGCCAGTATTACTTTGTATTGCGATAAGAACACAACATTTCCAAAATGAGTGCATCATATGCAAAATTTTTCGAGGCAATGTTCTTGTGTACTCACAGTAAAGGACCTAAAATGACTTATAAAACTGCTGCTAAATATATGCACAAGTCACCAGACTTTGTATGGAAGACTTTGAGAAAGAAAAAATGCGGGGCCTTCTGAAGAAGAAGATAAAACCATTTCCAAGTTATTTCAATGAAAGCCTTTTTTGACACTGCGACAAAGACAAAAGTTATTGGCAAAAAAGTCGTTAATACTAGTATGATGACTCTGAATAGGTGATTAAACGAAGCAAATATTTCTTGGCATAATACGATGCTGAAATATTCAATCAAATCGGAGCATGTCAAAAAGTGACACTTGTGGGCTATGCAAAATTTGAATCGTGATTGGAGTAATGTAATTTTTTCTGACGAAGCGTGTTTTTACATATGGATTTCTGCCAAATATACTTGGTCTTTTATTAAAACAAGTGCGCCGCCATATCCGAGCTCTTTGGCGGTCGTTTCCGCAACAAATGCGAAAAATCTTAATTCTAGGAAATAATGAAATCTGGACAGCATTAGTGTATTTTAAATCGATTTATTCATTTCTGAGAAATAAAAATTTTTCTTTTAAATATGCTGCAGAACACGGCCTTGTGTGACAGACTCTAAAAGCACCCTGAAAAACGGTCAACGGTGACTGGTTTATTAGTAATGAAGAAAAAAATTCCTAAAAAAAAAGACTAGGTATGAGGTCACTTGGCAACGCAATGTAATTGTCTACATTCAGGAGTAAGTAAAAATATTATGTACATTGAATAATTGGTCATTTAATTCTGCTGGCTATTTTTATTGTTTCTGACAGTTTGTTTAATCGGTCTGTTTGGTTGAATAGGCATGTTTAACAGATCTGTTGACAGAGACCTCATTTTTGCAGCACGCCTGAGTAGTGAAACCGCTTCACACAATACCACACTTTCAATATTAACAACTGGTTCACTGCTGCTATCCAGTTGCGTCATAACGTTTCACTATTAAATAAACCATAATTTTAACTCACTGAAAATAATATTCATAGTTCATTTATAATACCTGCAGGTGAAACGCCGGTAATAAAACAGGACGGCACGAAACTATATTGAATTATTTCACAAATCAGTAAGCTATTATCTATTTTCAGCACTGTTGCTGCCGTGTTTCACGTATTATCATTAAACCGGTTACAAAAAAACAAATTTTTGAACACAAAACAAAAAAAAAAAAAAAACTAATTGCAACGCTTCAATTATTCGTGATTAAATATCGATTTTACACCAAAAACAGTACGGGGAATCCCCTCGATTACTATTCACCATGTATACATTCTATTTTCCGTTACGGTGCCCGTTCGAACATCGAAGTTTTACGAAAAAAACTTTCGAAACAGTTATCGATGCATACTAATTTTATTTATTCGGTACAATGTTTGTCTGGCATTTGTGCCGCCAGAGTGGTAGATAGGTACGATTGTGTGCGTTCTTGTGAAGATATGAAGTTCGGCGTGTACAAGCACTTTATTTATTTATAATTTAATCAGCTTTTCGAAGCTATGGTCCCAATGGTCCTTGTACTCGTTATAATGCCGCACGATAAAATCCGACAAAACTTTAATTGATTGATTTATTTTATGTATTTAAATCTTAACTGGATTGAATGAAGGGTGTATTAGCATATTTTATACTTAATTTATTACATCGGGGCTAAATTAATCGATTTTTAATTATTTAAATAACAATTATTTGAGAATTAATAATTTTAAAATTTTCTTTTTCACGACAAATCTCCTTTCATGTTTTCTTGTGACAGATTTTTCAATTTTTTCAAAAATTTTACTCACTCAACCTTTTTATTGAACATTTTCGTTGGTGTTTATGGTTGTATTTAATGCCAGGTTGCCAGATGTTACCTGATTTTACTATAATAATTAATTTATTCCAAGAATTAATTTTTTCTTCAATGATGCTGTCCTAATCATTCCTTAGTTTTGTATAATTGTTTTGATTTATCTGCTTACTGTCCCCAATTTTAGATTTTTGGTATCATTTTTCATTAGAACATACCAAAATTTCTCTACTTCCTACACTATTATGTCAAAATTTCAAGGGAATTTTTCTCTTTTAAAATTAACCGAATTTTGTTTTCCGAATTTACCGGTTTTCATCATTTTTTCCCTGAAATAAAATGAAATGTCTTTTGGATATCACCAATAGTTTCTTCTACACTGAGAAAAATTATTTTTCAAAACAAAGAAATCATTTGTTTTAACCAAAAAACTTTTTTTCTCTCAGTGTACAAACCTTCAGATTCATATTCAATATCCATTGATTTATCACATCATAAAATGCCTATTTTTCAAACAATATTTTTTTTCTCAACATTCAAAGACGTCCTTGCCGTTACTGTTGAGACAATCTTCATTGTAAACAACATTATTGCTCAATAAACTGCCTCAATAATTTTTAATATTAATAATTTAATATTTGTTCGCTTTCGCCATAAAACTTTTCCAATTCCTTTTAATGTAACAACAACAACAATATTCAAAACAAAAAAAAGTAATTTAACAAAAAGCCTTCTTTAAAAATAATAATAACATAGCAAAAAATTAATATTTTTTGATTACGTAAATTGAAAAGTCGGTAAATTTGGTATCAAATGGTAAATTTGTTTGATTAACTGTTATTCGTCTTTGTCCTTTAAGCCACTGTTTCATTTCAACCACGGACGTCACATTTTTTTCTAGTATAACCCCTACGAAAACAAATAACCAAATTTAATCTGACCAATCAAACTAAAATATACAATTACATTTGATGATTCGTTAAAATATTTAACTGAAGATATATTTCTTAGGCGAATTTCTTTACAATGTAAGAGCAAAAACGAATTCACATGCGAAAAGTGAAGTTCATTGTCTAAAATGTTAAGAATGTATCACCTCATATGTTGGACAAACAAGCAAATCGGATGTCACGAACATATTGAACCCAAAAACATCTTTCCTACCCACAGCTATCTATACGGACCATGGCCCGAACGCCTACACGAATCGAATCGGCCATTTATACTGAACATTGCGGCTTGAATGACGAAGTCGAATTATTATCGATAGATTCCCCTTCGCCACTTTCTCTGTTGCTATCATTACAACACTCTTTCAAGGCTGTCTGTTTAATTTAAAGGAAAGATATATTTTCGGTTATTTTAATATACTTCTGCTGGTATATATGTGTATTTTTGTGATGAGAATGTGGCAGGTGCGCTTCCCGTAATTACTAAAAGTAAATCATTGTTATCACACGCCATTTTATATATTTATTTATCCGTTGAATGAAAACACCCACCTACTGATCAGTGACGGCTCGTTAACTTTTCAAACATACACCTAATGTATTTTCAAAGAAACAAATATAATGTAGAATTTTATAATTAGTAATTTTGTGTGAACAGTGTTTTATTGAATCTTTTTGATGAAGCGTTACTGGAATTTAAAAAAAAATTAATGTAAATTATACATTTTAGTGTGATAACTTTTCAACAACTAAACAAAACTCAACAATTAAGTTATCACTCAAATTATATAGATCTCAATTCATTTCAAACGTTTAATGATTAAACTCAATTAAATTTAAATAGTTTTCAACTACTGTTTCATATACTTTTTTGTAACATATACAAATTTTTGTTCAAATTTACATAGAAAACTCCCATGTTGCACGCTCCCATTTAACAATTACATCATCACACAAGATGTGTATAATGGTACCCCTCCGTGTTTCAAAGCGAATATGTTTGAGTGTGTTAGTATGTTGTTTCCAATTTAACTCTTGTGTCTTTTCTATTTTTTTACCTGATGTTATTTTGTGTTAAAGAAACAAACACTGATAAAAAATTTATATAGCTACTGAATTTTTGTCGTCTAAATAATAGTTTTTAACAGTAAATTATGCAAATATATAAATCAGAAGCATTGACGTCCATGATCTATGACTTTCTCATTTAACAATTACTCCTCCAACGGCTTCAGTGGATTGTTAAATGGGGGTTTTCTATTTATATGTATCCACAAAATTCTATTGAATTACCAAAATAATCAGGGCTGGGAAAAATGGTTCATAGAAACCATTTAAAATAGAAAATGGTAAATGGTTTCCAAAAATGCATTTAAAATACAAAATGGAAAATGGTTTTGCTGAACATATTTAAAATATAAAATGGAAAATAGCTATTTAAAACAGATTATAAAATGCAAAATGCTTTTTTTTTACTTTGAATTTATTCTTTAAAATCTTTATCATTAGTTATATTATTAAAAAAAGTTAAAAAATGTCAAACATACTAAAATTAAATAAGGACAATCCTTTGAGAAAATTTTATAAATTTTACATGATGAAAACGAAATTTACCTCCAGAAATATTTTTACTCAAAAATACTGTAAAATTTAATTCAGCCTTAACATATTCAAATCTTGACTACGCTAGAACTGCGATTTCTAAATTATGAAAATCATCTACTCGAAATACCAAAACATTTATTATCGACATGTCTTAAAGATAGTAGCACGCAACTTGAGCCGAAAAAGTTTAATTTGAGAGAACTGTAGCTCTAGTAACAAATTTAACTCAAGTGACATTGCAACCCAAGTTACAAAATAATTTGAGTCAATTGAATCAACTTAAATTTAACTTACGATTTGTTAGACTGTGTTTACTTCGAGTTCTATGATTAATATGCGTCATAAGTGACATAATATATACACATACATTCTCATTTTAAGTCGTAAAATGGATTCAATTTTTCATTTTAAATACAAAATGGAAAATAGTTTGACCGAACTTATTTAAAATACAAAATGCAAAATGCCATGTTGTATTTTAAATACATATTTAAATATGTGGTTCCCAGCCCTGAAAATAACAAATATAAAACCACTGTCGAATGTCAACCTCCATTTTTTAGCGTGTGTTTCGTGTATTAATGAAACATAGAGCAACAATTTTTTAGTAAACACCAAAAACTAACGTATATACACCAGAACGAAGATTTTCCTATACCGGTATGGTCAAATGAACGCCCGGTTCAAGGAAACTGAAAAATCATAAAGTTCTTTAACTTTTCTTGACAAAACATTCACATATTTTCGAATGTTATGGTGCTACGAAGTTTACGTCACTTACATTCTACAATATACCTATTTACATGTATAGGTGCAGTTGCACCGGAACAAGTAGGTACACAGGAAGATATCCACATCCTCACAAAAATTTATATCGTTGTGTAAATTTTTTACCACTGAAAAATTTTCGTTCTAAAATATGTATTTACGTAACTCTCAAAATCTTGAACTACAATATCCATACCTTAATATGTAAATAACCGAAAAATCGTTAAATTATTATATTTTTTAAATTTTACAAATTCGAGAGAATTTTACAAAGTCTCGAACTGAAGTATCCGTACCGTAAAGTCAGTAAACTTTTCGCACAGCAGACCAGAAACAATATTTCTACCTCTACCTACTGTGCCCGCTGTCGCTGGCAAATGACGTGGACACCGCTACCCCTACCAAGCGATTATGATACATACAGAAAAACACATCATTGTATCTACACAAACATGCGACTGTATTAGTGTAATATCGTGATGAATGACTGCGAAGCTTGCATATATTATATATATATATATATATATATATATATATATATATATATATATATATATATATATATATATATATATATATATATTAGGGTGGCGCAAAAAATCATATATTTTTCTTTTTTTTGTCTCATTGGAAAAAAAGAAAAGTTAATTTAGCTCGATTTAAGAATGCTCAGCAAAAATTACCTCGATAAAAAAGTTTTTAAGGGTCGCTCAAACCTTTTCAAAATTTGAAGATGGGCCGAAAATCGATTTTTGTTTTTCATCAATTTTTTTTTTCTCATCCCTACATATGTTTGCACATTGAATAATAAAAAATTCCTCCAAATTTAACTCAAGAAATTGATAATAAAAGGTCGCTCAAGAGTTCTGAAAATTTTTCAAGTCAAAATATTTAATATTTTTTAGGGCCCCTAAAAATATTAAATATTTTGACTTTAAAATCCTGAGCGACCTTTTATTATCAATTTTTTGAGTTAAAATTTGTAAGAATTTTTTATTATTCAATGTACAAACATATGCAGGGATGAGAAAAAAAGTTTGATGAAAAACAAAAATCGATTTTTGACCCATTTTCAAATTTTAAAAAGTTTTGAGCGACCCCTAAAAAATTTTTTATCCAGCTAATTTTTGGTGAGCATTCTTAAATCGAGCTAAATTGTGTCGATGTTTTTTCATTCTGTCTAATTTTCGATCTTAACAGGCGTATTTTCGAGTATATAAATCGAGCCTATGTTCACTCTATCTCATGGAAATGATGATTAAAAGATTGGATATTTTTTCAAAGTCACCTAAATCCCTTGTAGATTACAAATCAAGCGTGCCTAAGTCCATTACAGCCAATCAAAATGGGCTTTTCACTTTTCATAGCCATTATTCTTGTTCGTTAAAGTGCATGATTCAAACCAGGAGTCTTTGTTTTTGTTTAAATTATTGATAAATTAATACAAATTATGTCTCCTAATTTAGCAAAAAAGAAGAATTTATCATGTAGTAATTCAAGAAAAAAGAAACAGTAAAAAAAATACGTTTTCTCAATTTAATTCACTTTTTTCTTAAATTAAGTATTGGCACGTACTGTGAAGTACAATTATGTAACAGGACCGTATCGATGTGTAATAATTTGAATATATACTGATTTAGTTTTAATAATATCTAATAAAGATCTGTGTTGTATGGGAGCGTAAGTAAATATCGCACTTATCCAACTTTTTGTAAAAAAAAAAAAAAGAAACGTAATCTGAAGAAGTTTTGGATTTTGTGTAATTGTTTTGATATTAAATTGAGTTGTTGTTTAGATATTTTTAAGAAAATTGTTGTTTTATTTCCAATTTAACTTCTATCTTTATATTGTTAAATTAAAACCAGAAGAGATTTTTTCTGTACATTTAAGTTAAATAATTCCAAAAAACAAGTTTTTATTTCATTCTTATTTTATATAATTAGCGATCCATACGGTATTTAGAGTAATTTATCTAGTTACTGTGGGGTTTAAAAATAAATCGTCTGGAATAGTATTTTGTATTCTTATTTTCAGTAGGTATTAAGTTGAGTTCACCCCTGTAAGTAGATATTATACATGGCTAAGTCACCTTATTGCATATCATAATCGCCTAAGTCCATAACTCTTTTATTTCAATCGTACCTAAGTCCATATAGTATATATCAAACTTGCTTAAATCCAAAATTTAAATGGTAATATTTCAAATTTTAACCGACATTTTATTATTTTTTCTTTTTTAGGATTACCAAAATTAACATATTAAATTTATTATACCCTGTACACATTTCTTAGAATTACAGATAATAAAAAATTGAAAATACACGATTTCCCAATTTTTGTTTACATGTGACTTAGTCATATTTGAAATGCATCGACACAATTAACTTTTTTTCCTATGAGACAAAAAAAGAAAAATAAATAATTTATTATAAATTCATTTATTTTAAGAAAGATATCCCTTTATTTTGAGAACTTTTTTGTTTATATAAAATTTTTGCACTTAAATACGACACACTTCATATTTTTTTCTGTTTAAATTTCACGAGTTGATTAAAAAAACCATAACATAAGAACGATGTGACGAACAGTAACAGAGTAAATTAGAAGCGGTGTAAATTGCAACTCATTGCAACTTACGAACGACAGATTTTTATATGTTGGCTGCTTCTATAATATTCTGTGACTTTACCCGTCGAATACAATTTTACCATACAACAATTTCTGTTGGAAAAAATTGCAATTTAATAGTTCATAATGTCTGTAGCACTTTTTCAGTGACAAGGACATTTGTAGCAAATTATTAGTGATATGTAAATTGTTTTAACGACTCCAATTTCTTTAAATCGTTAATTTTTTTCAGTTTATGTGATAAAGTGGTTTCGATGAGTCTAAAAATTTTAGCTGGCATTTAACTTGCGTAAGAAAATTTTTTATCGTCAACAGCAAAGTTACAGTTCTTCAACAACTGGTTACACGCTAAAAACATTACATTTTAACATAAATATGTAACAACTAAATTTGCAGCTGCCCATAATTTCCATTCTACTACGTTTTATTTATAAATGTTACCTGAAATTAGTAACAACGTGTAAATAACAGTGGTATATTTAAGAATTTTACAATATCGTTGATATTTTAGTGAAAAACATGAATCGGAATATCTTGTTTTTGCTTTTTTGACTAGTCTTTGATTTATTTATGATTCGGGTCAGAAATTATTATTATTTTCGAATTTAAATCGAAAATTTTGACAATGTTCGCTGACGTTACGGTACGTTAGTTAATACCCCCCAAAAAAGATAAAATTTTTATTTAGATTTTGAGTTTTCATGTTTTTCTTTTTTCTCGTGCTTTATTTAATATTAGCCGCCATATTGTTCTTTTTATGTCATTATTCTTTCATTTTATTGATCACGGTGAAACTGTCAGTAACATAATTGAAAACAATGCGCCATTTTTAAAGCACAAACAGCGATACATGCCAGTACACGACAATACACGCCATTATACAACATCGTAAAAATTATCTCAATAAATAATTGATCGAGTTGTGAATTAATGAATCGATAAACAGACAATACATTGTCCGATGAATTTTTCATCAGGTAAAGAAAATGTGGAACAATGCAAAATTATTTATACAGCCATTCTAATTAAAACATGTAATTATACCAGTAAAAAAAACTTTTATGCGGGTTAGACAGAGATAAAATAATGATAAAAAAGTGACTCTGTGTCTCACTCCAACATAACGTTTTCCTATGTATTGAGAGCCAATCGATTGTAAAACATTAAACTTACTTAACTGTAGATGCACCAAGTTACCGGAAGTTTTATATAGAACTTTAATGATATGAAATATTTATTAAAGGCTTTATGCTATAGTAAAACTTCGATATAATTTACGTTTTTGTCATCGAAACACAGAGCCGAATTTAGATGCTAAACGGCCCTTAAGGTGAATCGATCAGTACTGACAAATTTGTGACAAATGAATTACTAAGTCAACTTTTTTTCTCTATAAATAAATATAATTTATGTGTGGAAAAATAAGTTAAATTTTATAATACATGTAACAGTATTAATATTTGATTATTGTTCAATTTTTTAACTTTAATAATTTTAAAAGTAATGGATTCGATTCTGGTAGTGACGTGTACGCACATATAATAACTAACACGTACACAAATATATTATGGGTGTATTAGTTTAAAATGACATTTTTATAGTTTTTTTTTTCTATTTATTACAATAACTAAACGTCCAATATTAAAAAAAATAGTTTTTTAATAATTCAAAAACATAAAAGAAAATAATTTTCAGTTTTTTAAATCTTAAAGTTGGTTTTTAATGACACAACTTACTTAAATACATACCACTGATTTACCTCCAATCATTCTTTGGCATTTACTCGTACGTTAAAAATTCTAACTTTGAAAATTTATTTCTTCTAAACTACACGTCAGAAATTATTCAAAATAGTGTCAGTGAATGCATCATATCTTTCTCTATAATATACGAAAATTTCAAATTCTAAATTTGGAAAATTTCAAGTGATCGATTCACCTTAAGTGGCCGCGAAAATTTTTTTTATTTATAAACTTGAAATTGGCTACACTCTGATGACCTAAAGTGGTGTCTATTTTTCGTACTCGGATTTATTCCCATCAATGACACTAATCTTAAAATTTTGTTGAGACGCGAATGGCACCACATTTATAACTTAATAATTTTGTAAAACTAATTGCGAAATTGATTAAACCAATGACACACCCCTCAATGACGTAACTCAATTTATTGGTAATATCAGAAGTATGCGCTGCAGGACACACGAAACAAGTGAAAATTTCTTTGCTTATTTTTTTTTTTTTTGGGAAGTTTTTGCTTATTTAGAAAATCTGGAAACCGTCGAAATAAAATATAAAATCGGTATTCACGTGAAAAAAATACCATGTTTCACTCAAAATTTTGAAATTTCGGTCAAATGTTGAATAATGACTAAACGAAAATAAAATTTAATAAGAAAAAGATCATAAGAAAAATATGGATATGCCCTTTTTATTATTCTAATTAAAACTTTTGATCTCTGGCATGAAACTCTCAATCAGGCTAAATTCAACGTTGCCAAAACATATTGTACAAAAGTCCTTAAAATTCACTGCAAGATCCATTATAAACATTATAAACAATCATTTTAATATTCTTTATGATTCAAATATTCAAAAACAGTGTTCAGTAATCATATATTTAGAAACAGAATCAGATATAATATTTTATTTTGTTTTAAAGTATATTGAACAAAAATTTGTCAAATATATGTATTAAATATTAATCAGAGAAATATTTATTTCATCTTTTGTTAAAATCATCTCTGAAGAAACATAAAGTGCTATATTTTAAAAATATTACTCGAAAATATAAAATATTGCGTTAAGATGTTAAGCTACAGTGACTGATCAAAAAACTGTACGAAATGTGCAATAAAAATGGCGATTTAATAGTTTTTTTTTATTTATATTTATACATTCAACAATTAGATTGATATATCAGTATTAGTGAAGAGCAAAATTAGTCTTGGTCTTGCAGTCTTGTCTTGGTCTTGCATTTTTTGCAAGATCAAGACCAAGACTATAAGTATGGCTGCAAGACCAATACCAAGATTCAAGTCAGCAAGACCAAGACAAAAGCAAGGAAAAAGCAAGAAGCTTGCTAAACTATTTAAATAGTTTTGAAAGTATAATTAATACCGTAAAGAGAGAAAATTCTGAGTTTAGAAGGAAAAAATTCGCTAATAAAAAATGCAAGAAAGTGCAAGATTTTTAGCAATACCAAGACCAAGACCAATACCAAGACTGCATTTTGCAAGACCAAGACCAAGACCGAGACTCAAACTGCTCTAGCAAGATCAAGACCAAGATTCTTAATGCAAGAACAAGACCAAGACAAAGACTGCCAAGTCTTGGTCTTGGCCTTGCATTAGCTCATCACTAATCAGTATTTAGGAATAAAAGCCAAAAACAGAACGCAACGAAAAAGACCATTCCGCTCAAACCTTACAAAGAATTAAAATTTATTTAACTATTTATTTTTTTAGTGATCTTTAATCACTATGACTTTACTACCCAGTGGTCCATAATCACTATGACCTTTCTACTCAGTAGTCCATAATCACTATGACGTTACTACCCAATATATTACTACATAATCAATATGACTTTACTACTCAGTGGTCCATAATCACTATGACCTTGCTACTCAGTAGTCCATAATCACTATGACGTTACTACCCAATATATTACTACATAATCAATATGACTTTACTACTCAGTGGTCCATAATCACTATGACCTTGCGACTTAGTAGTCCATAATCACTATGACGTTACTACCGAGTGGTCCGTAATCACTATGACCTTACTACTCAGTGACCCATAATCACTGTGATCTTACTACTCAGTAGATAACAATCACTATGATCTTACTACTCAGTGGTCCATAATCACTGTAGTCTTACTACCCAAATTCCAACCCTTTTTCGGTCTTTAATGCCCTGACGGACAATTTTGACTTCACGTTAACTTCTCCTTTATATAAAATATTTATAAAAAAATATTCAAAATGATGATTTAGTGCATCCGGCAAGACAACAGCTGGCAATATAAGTGTCTTAATTATTTTTTTTTTTTGCATAATAAAAATACAAATCTTGCCTTTTTTACTGCCATTTTTCAATATTTAGAGGCGCACGTAAGCCTTTCATGTAAGTGTACGTTCACGATACTTTTATAAAATTTTAATTAAGTGATGAATCAAAAGCCACATTCAGCGTTCAAAAATAATAAAATTTCAACATCTTGTTTGAAACGTATCACTCCAAACATCTCATAAGAACATATTTCACACAAAATGTAAAAGTAACGAGCATTCATAGCTTTGAAAAATTTACAGCACGTCCCAGATTTGTATATCCATCTTAATAACATTTTTTTGTCTTGTTTAATTTTCCGAAAGTATACACCTTTAAAAATGTGTTCTCGAAAAAAAAATTTTTAATTTTCAAAATTTACAAAGTTATAGTCATTTTAATACGGTAGGTTTCCGCATCAGGTATTATACTTTAAAACTTTAAACGCATTTTTCTTGAAACTACATTTTTCAAGTTGATCATGATGGACATGTTACCTCAAGTTCTATTTATCCAATCGGTTTCGAATTTGGCATGTACCTTCAACACATGTCGCTTTGTGGTAGGGACTACGGATATTGAGAAATTTTAATTGTTACTATTTTTAAAAAATAAAATAAAAAACTTTAGTTAGTTAAAAAAAAATTACTGTCAAATAAAAAAATATTAGTTTAAACAATATAAAATATAACACAGGGACGGATCCAGCTCTCAGATTTTGGACAATAGGTAAGTGCACGAGATCTCGTTGTGTATGCGTCAGTCCCTTTAGCGAGTGCCCCAGTTTAAGCCTATTGGATACCTCACTTTACGCATACGAATCGAACATAATTTTTTATAACGACGGCTTCTAAAGTTTAATAGAGAGAAAAAAATTCATTATTTTTAAGTAATTTTAGAAAATAGTAGGGTTAATTTTATTTTATAATGTTATATGAAAAAAAATTTTTTTTTATTAATTTGTAAATCTTTTTTTTTTTCTAATTAATTTGTTGATCGTTTCCGTGTTTAATTTAAATACGATTATCATTGACAAATGAATATCATTATTTTCTCGCATAGTTTTAGCTACTTTCACGCACAGTTGTACTTTCGCGCACAGTTACTGTCGTTTGTTTTACAATGATATGAAAACTGCTCTTTACGCCCACTACACAACGCTCGAATATTGAACTTTAGAAGCGGGTGTTATAAAAAATTTCTTTCATAGTTACAAAAAAAGTAAACAGTTTTTTCCTAACTACAAAATAATACAGCGAGCTTGTGACATAAGCTGCTTTTGCTTAATGTTTTTGATTACGTCATTTTTAACGTAAATTTTGTAATTTTATTTAATTAAAATTTTTATATTTTTGAATGAAATAACTTAATTAAAATTGACATAGTGTTTGAAAAATTACCAAACTGGATCGGCTGGGAATCGAACCCGGATCTCTTGGTTACCAGCCAAGCGCCTTACCAACTAGGCCACCGATCACTTGTTCGAGTGCCACTCCAATTCAGTAATCAATCAAACACAACCTCTCTCTAATGCGAGACGCAGTTTTATACTTTTAATTTCAAATGTTATCGAGTGCCTGTGAAACATTATTAGTGTATGGCGGATTTTTATCCGTATTTAAAATAACTTGTAAAAAAGCAATATTCCGTATCATTAGGACTCGAGTAATTATTTAAAAATCAAAATCGATATTTTTTCAACTACTGACAAAAACCCCATTCTACCAGTCAAATTTTGGTAAAAATGAAGAGAAAAAACTTCGAGAACCTAAAATTCATTTCTGTTTCAAACTGTTTTTAACCCTAGAATCATACGTTGGTCTACGAGTCAAGTTAATGATACATCGGCGTCGTTTCGACGAATGGACTTTTTACGGGGAGTTTTAGAGTTTATTTGCAAAAAACATTTTTTTTACATAACAATACAACAAAAGCGAACAAAATATTTAAAAAAAATTGGATTTGGAAAAATTTCTTAATGTAAATATTTATTAATTTTTTTTTATCTTTTTATCAAAGCATATTTTCATTATAAAAATTAAAAAATATATAAATACATCAATTGTAATAATTAATTTATGAACTATTATGAATCAGTGGACATGTGTGACTTTACAGAATGTGAAATTTCTCAGTCATAAATATTCCTATAGATATGTAGTTATTTCCCCATTAGGCACATTTGTAAATTTTCTAAAATTTGTTAGTAATTTTTCGAATAAGATCTCAAAAAATAATAAAAATTAAAATATTTTCCACAAAATAAATTGTTAATCTTTTATTAAGTCACTTGAACCGCATTCTTTAGTTTTCGATTCAATATATTAAAACTTCAGTATTATGTCGTCTCTATAAGTCAAACAGCTGTAATCATCTTTCACATTATCATAATCATTGAATAAATTAATTATAACATCCATATCTTTAATAAATTTTAGAAAAATTAGGAAAACTTTTATATCTGGAGTACAAAATCTTTAAAAAAAAATATAGGTTAATCATACATCGTCGTCCTTTTGACGCACACTATTTCAGTATAAAAAAACGACAATAGCTATAAACAAAATTTACACGTCTTATGTGTTATAATAACAAATAAATTAGATAACAGAAGTTTCACAGCAAGCGGGCACCGACAAGTTATAGTATTGGAGCAGGTAGAGAAGTTCGTTCGTCGTTTTGACGAGTACGTATGATTCTAGGGTTAAATTACTGAAAATTTTAGTTGATATGATAATGTCAAACAGATAAACCACAACAAAATTTCAAATCCAACTTCCTTAAACTTGTATTTAAAAATGTTCTAAAACTGTTTACAATCCAAACCAAGTTCTGAAACATCCTGTACTGTTGAAACATTTAAATATTTTAATATAATTAATGGAATAAGGTTAGAACAAAAGGCTTGTTAATTTTGAATGTACCAACGTTCTATATGTTATGCATATACTCTGTATATTAGTTATACACTATTGAAAAGCAAAATTCACTTATTTCAGCACCGAAAACCATTGAAATATAAACGAAAATTTTCAAGACTATTATGAGTTTTCCCGTCTGATACATAAATATGCATAGATACAACAATGGACATAAATATACAAACAAATTTCCACCATCCAATCAGCATGATATTGTGTTCGGTTTCATTTGAACGTGACTGTACGTTCACAACAAGATAACAAATTTGTACGGTATTTTTTATAATATTAAATTTTCTCGTCCCGTCTAACATTTTAATTAATAAAATAACATTTCTTCGAGAAATTAATTTTTCCGGCGTCTTAGGAAAATTTATCGTGAAAATTGTATAAAAAGGGAAACACATAAACAAAGAGAAAAATTTCTTTGATTTATTCGTGGCTACTCGTTCGGCAATATTAAAATTGAATATTTTCGGCTAGAATTCAAAATTTTTTTTCTAAATGGTGGTGGTGTTGGTAAACAATTAAAAATCGTGTATTTCTGTAACACTTCGGTTTGCAATCGCGACAGTGATCGTGTGCAAACGTGTCATTCCATACTCCGTTGTCATCAGGTTTTCAGGAATTCCACAAATAATCATGAAATCAATAGCAAAATTGATGCTAGAAGCCGTATGATCATATTTTATTCGCAAGAAATCGAACAGAAGAGAAAATATACACACGTAGTGGCCTTGAAACCCATAAATATGCTAAAGATTTCAAATTTTCAAACAGTGGGTATTCGGATGATTGAGAGCGTAATGTATATTATCTATATTCAGGGGTAAATAAGCGAGTACATCTACTTTGTTTTAAGCAGAGCCTTAAGCGGCCCCTACACGCTCAATAATATTGTGCAATCAATTTGTGCAATTTATTGAACTTCCCTCCAGACAGTTCAATAACGTTTAAAAGAAATTTGTACAATAAATTGAATGTAGGAATTGTAAATTAATCCAGTTGTTGTTTAATTCTAAATTTTAAATGATAAAGACGTTGCGAGTAGAGCACCAGTTTTGTCAAGAAAAATTAGTCTCCAAAAGTGGTGCTTGACAAAAGTGATGCTTTTTGACCAGGGGCGATTCACAAATATCGTAAGATTATGTTTTGAATTAAGATTATGTTTTTTTTTTTTTTTTTTTTTAAATATTAATAAAAGAAAAAAAGAAGTGAAGAATTAAAAATTATTTATCTCAGAAAATATTTTTTCATTTGTCGTTTTATTAATTTGCTTTCAAATGATTTTGTTTACATTTTACCTACGATAAAAACCGCCACAGAACAGAATACATATAGATAAACATTCTATGTACAATAATTAAAATCCACATTCCCACACTTTGACGTCTGTTGTTGTTTGTCACTACCATTACCGGTATATTTATTTGTTTCTTTTGATAAAATCATGCGTCATGGTTTATTGCACATGGATTTAATATTTATGTAGGTACTTTAAATTTTTGATGCAACTTTCCAAAAGTGAGGTTGACTAATTTGATGCTCTCAAAAAATTTCCAAAACTGATGTTTCCATTATCGGTGTTATACTGTAAGTCAAACTGGTTCAAATAATAACCGTCAAATATGACATTACAAAATAATTAAAAAATCGAAACTTAAACAAATAAAGTGGTATTGCGCAATAATATCTTCAGAGCCTACAGACGTTACAATATTCATTCATTGTACAATATATTTCTCTTCAATATAACCTACAGACGATCAATAATATTGTACAACCTCAGATTTTGTGCAGTATTAAACAAGTCTGATAACAGCTCAAAACAGCCTGAATATAAGCAATGAACTTCGCGAAAACCATCAGAGTAATTTTACCATGCTGGTAGGTTAATAAGCTAAACAAATTTCGACTGATACATTTTTTTCAACTAAATTTTTAGTTATTTAATGTCAGAATACATTAAATCCCGTTGACGTGACTCGACTCGACGAACTGACTGTACATATCATCTTACCAAATGAATTTTGACCTCACTGCGTACCACTCGCTCGTCTTTTTCGGCCACCCTGTAATCCCCCCACCACCCGTCTACATAACTCATTAATGTGCAAACATTGTTTAAGGAAAATTATATTAACAATTTTAAAAGCATCGCAGTTATTAAACTAATTAAACGTATGATATTGTTCATTAAATTTAACAACAATGTACAGTATATGTACACCGTCGAGTGTACACCGGTGTAAAGTCTTGCAGCAGGGCAATATCTGGACTAATAAATAAACAGATATAAGTTTTACATATACACGGATGCCGCGCAAAACGGTACACCAAGAAAGTTTTGTCTCTTTCTATGTTACTATAAGTGAAACGTATATAGATTGTTACATACATAAAGGCAATAAAGGTAACATAAGTGTGATAAAAATAAAAAATAAAATTTTGTACATACCAAACCCGTAATAATAAATGCACACATAACAATATCATTTTTTTAGAGTTAAAAATATTTTCAAATATTCATGTTATGATATCGTGTCTGAGAAAAAACGCACATATTCTGTTCAAAACTAAATATGTATTTATTTATCTAATATATTAATTTATAATTTTGTATGAAAAATACATAAACATATGACAATTTCAAGATTTGAAAATAATATATGACTAAAAGCCTATCAATTAATGTTTAAATAAATCAGAATATACATATGACATATCTTACATGAGGATACATAAATTATGTACGTATTTCTTTTATTTAAAAAGCTGCATTATAATGATATCATTTTTGTAAGTAAAAATTTTGAATTAAAATATCTAAAGGAACATACGGCGTACACTACATTTTAGGAAAAAAAAAACTTGTGCTAAGGCAAGGAAATAACGTTCCATCTCTTTCTCTGTATTCAGTTTGTGAAAAGTGACCTTATTGCGAAGCAAACGTGTACATATATGTAAATACGCCGAACATAAACGTTCCAACTACTTACTAGTGCACCTACACCACAGGTGCACATCCTCTGACCACGCCCCACACACCAAGAAAGTGTTAAGGGGGACCACTAGTGTGACATTTTGAAAAAATTGTAAAATTTTTTTGCATATTTTGATAGTCTATACCTTTAAAAATAACATACTAAAATTTCAAGTGCATATCTCAAATAGTTTTTGAGTCACAGCCATCTGAAGAGCGTATTCTGATTTTCATTGTTAACTTTGAGGTATTGAGAAATGTATGAAGGTTGATAGTTCGGGAGTTTTTGGACGTGGCTGCCAGTCACATCTTGTGGAGCAGCTAGACCCTGGCACATTTAAACGACTCATCTAGTTTTACTATGACCGTTATAGTGAGTACATCATAAATAATTTTAGTAAAAATTCTCAGTGATTAAAACTAAAAGGTAAGATATAGAAAAACTACATTTTTCAAATTTGCTGCAGTTATAACTCGAAGACAAATCATCCGGTCGATTTGGTTCTTATTGCAGCTTCTTTTGTATATGTTTCTTGGGGCCATGAACCTCCAGTTTTCCGATCGAGTAAAAAATGTAATTTTTGCAGGCAAAAAATGATCAAATTTTCGCGCAAAATTAGAAACTTGTTTTTTAAAAACTCCGCCATTTTGTTAAATTTCAACTTTTTTTTCGATTGAGGTTCACGGTACGAGCAATACTGTCTAGTTTAATAGGCTTTTTGGTTTTCTTGATTTCAGGCACTGTGAAGGTCGCTGTCACTGTAGCAGTGCGGGGACTTTTTTTGAGTCTTAGAAGATCGCGAATAACTCACTGAATTTTCAGTTTTTTATCTTTTATATATGTTTCTTCGTGCCATGAACCTCCAGTTTTCCGATCGAATAAAAAATGTAATTTTTGCAGGCAAAAAATCATCAAATTTTCGCGCAAAATTTGAAACTTTTTTTTTAAAAAACTGCAATTTTGTTAAATTTCAACTTTTTTTTTCGATTGAGGTTCACGGCATGGGCAATACTTTCTAGTTTAATAAGCTTTTTGGTTTGTTTTTTGATTTCAGGCACTGTGAAGGTCGCTATCACTGCAGCAGTGGGGGAACTTGTTTTTTTGGAGCCTTGGAAGATCTCGAATAACTAACAAATAAAATATTAAAACATTCCATACAGTAGTTTTCTTTAAAAAAATTCCTAAATTCACCTTTTTTTCAGGTGGTCACACTAGTGGTTCCCCTTAAACGGCACTAACACAACCGTTCACCGCCACCGACACCATCGTTCATACGCAATATTTTAACTGGAATTAGACTTGAAATGGTATTATGATAGATTTATGTAATATGTGAACCTAGACCGTAGGTACCTATGTCTCTTTGATGCCACCATATCATTCATGTATACAGTCATGTGCACCACAAAGAACAGTCACAAAATATAGATGTGTAAATTTTGTCCGGTACAGGATCGTCCAAAACAATATTGTACATATTTTCAATAGTTGTCGTAATGATTCCCGAATAAAGAGTAATTTATATGAGTGCGTGCTACAAGTACACAAAATATTATAGAAGCAGTGTAGGGGAGATCCGTGTACCTTGTGGACACTTTCGTTTAAAACTTCATAACTTGAGTAAAAATTGATGTATGACTTCGAAAATTGAAAATTCTGTAAGTACACAATAACATCTTAATATTATGATACAATATATCACGATATTGTGTTTCATTTTTGCGAAAACTTGAATTGAATAATCGAGGATATTTGTCCCAAGGTACAATCACAGCTTGTACCTTGGGACATCAATGGTTGTACCTTGGAACAAACTATGCAAGACATTTTAAGCCGTGGAAGCAAAATATATATATTATTTTTTTTTAAGAGCAATAAAAATTGGTTGGATTTACTTGCAATAATTTTTATTATAGAAAAAATGGCCATTTTAATGTCATTTTTGACGTTTTCTATATTGGGCTTTGGCCGGGTGACTTTGTCCTTACTCGGCGGCATCTGCATAGATACAGACAAATATTGAAAACAAACTTACCTATAAGTCTCTGTAAAAAAGCAATGCCTTGTACCTTAGGACCGTCCCAAGGTACAAAAATTTTGCTGTCCGAAGGTACAAATTTCAATTGCATACAATTAAGTGTGGTTATATTTTTTAATTAGGGAAATCCAGTGATATACGTCAAAATAAATAGTTACGAATGTGTATAATAACTATGTGTATCTTTAATCATTTACTCACCTCAAAATACTTCGAGTAAAATGAGGATTTATATGGATTACAAAAAAAAAGAAAAAAAAACACGGCACAAATATCACAACCTTGCACATAGAAGAAACGAGTCAAAATGGCCGACTTTATTGCATGTGTTTTGAGTAATTGTGTCAAATACTCATTAAATGTCACTACCAATCATTTTACAATACGTTGGTTCTGAAATTATGGGCTTGTCCCGAGGTAAAAGGTGTCCCAAGGTACAAGGATCTCCCCTATACTTAGTAAGTAAAATGAGGATTTATATGGATTATAAAAAAAAAGCACGGCAAAAATCTCACAACCTTGCACACACATTTATTATTTCCCTACTATTATAACTATATACAAAACTATTATTTCCCAAAGTTTCGAAGAAATTAACCGGGCCCAAATTTCCATAAGATTTGTGCGGCGTCTTTCCAAAATTTCCCGAAAAGTAGGACTGACGAGCAACGTTTATCCTTTCTATTCTACTCCAATTTTGAAGAGGTTCATTCTTAATTTTATGGAGGCTCTTTTTGTTTGGGGGCCTCGGGGCTTGTGCCCCGAGTGCCCGTATATGAATCCGGCTCTGCATGTACCTGCAAAATTTAGAGGTAGAAATTTTATTAAAGTGCAGCAAACAGACGGACATCGTAAAATTATACGAGTTCCGAAATTATTTTCGTCGAAACCGTAAAAAGTATTTGAAACAATCTTCAGTGTATAGTTTTTGAGACATTTTAGAAAAACATTTGTATCAAACCAATCCAAAATGGCGTACTCAATGTGGAACACTCAATATATAAACACAATTTAACGTGAAGATCTAAATGTGTCGTTCGTTGCGCACATTTACTCAAAGATACCGTGTATGTGGCTTACATCGACCGCCTTCAGTGCCACGAATATCTTGAATATTGTGGATGACGTACACTCCAAAAAAAAATTTGTTCCATTTCGCTTCAAATACGAAACCTTCACAACTAACATTTATTTTTACAGTGTATTCCATATATTTGATGTGTAAATGCAGTAGTATGATTTAAAAGATGACAACACTCTCAAGTGTCCCCCATTTTATGCCTCCCACTTCGCCGGTTATATGGCAATTAACCGCAAGTGTGTCTACACTACTTAAAACTATGTGGGAACATGTTCTCGAGTCGTCGAGGTAAAAGTATAATAATATACGTTGGTAAATTGTAACGACGTGATTCCCGTACCCGCTAATACTCATCATATTTTGAGCATTTTGAGCATGTCACCTCACCCATCTATGCCGTATTCATTTAAATTTTGATACACAACTCAACCGAGATATGTACATATGTGTAAATGTTGTCAAAAATTTATTTGCTCTTGTTAACTTTTACATCCATTCACAAAAACATTATCATTAAAATTACCTGTAATAAGTTGACAGTACAGTCACGTGCAGTATTTTATTGACACTGTACATAAATCATCGAATACGAGCATCAGAATAATAATTTAGTTAGTAGTACATATACTGACAAAAAAGTTTCTTAATTTAAAGAAAAGATCGGTTCCAATAGTATCAACAAAATATTTATTTAGTTCAAAAAGCATCTCTTTAAAAGAAAATGTTTAAAACAAAAAAGTGTTTAAAGTAAAGAAATATATTATTGGTACAATTGAAAGAAATCATTTTCTTGAGTCAAGTAATTTAGTTAGTAGTACATATACTGACAAAAAAGTTTTTTAATTTAAAGAAATGATTGCTTTCAATAGTATCAACAAAATATTTATTTAGTTCAAAAAGCATCTTTTTAAAAAAAAACAATGCTTAAAACCAAAAAGTGTTTGAAGTAAAGAAATACATTATTGGCACAATTGAAAGAAATCATTTCTTTGAGTCAGGTAATTTAGTTAGTAGTACATATACTGAAAAAAAGTTTCTTGATTTAAAGAAATGATTGCTTTCAATTACATCAACAAAATAGTTATTTAGTTCAAAAAGCATCTCTTTAAAAAAAAGCTTAAAACAAAAAAGTGTTTGAAGTAAAGAAATATATTATTGGCACAATTGAAAGAAATCATTTCTTTGAGTCAAGTAATTTAGTTAATAGTATATATACTGACAAAAAAGTTTCCTGATTTAAAGAAAAGATCGCTTCCAATAGTATCAACAAAATATTTATTTAGTTCAAAAAGCATCTCTTTAAAAGAAAATGTTTAAAACAAAAAAGTGTTTAAAGTAAAGAAATATATTATTGGCACAATTGAAAGAAATCATTTCTTTGAGTCACATAATTTAGTTAGTAGTACATATACTAACAAAAAAGTTTCTTGATTTAAAGAAATGATTGCTTTCGATAGTATCAATAAAATATTTATTTAGTTCAAAAAACATCTCTTTAAAAAAAAAATGCTTAAAACAAAAGAGTTTTTGAAGTAAAGAAATATATTATTGGCACTATTGAAAGAAATCATTTCTTTGAGTCATAGAGACAAAATAAGTATTGCTGCTTCAAGAAATTGTTTGAAAAAAATTCTTTGATTCAAACGAACGAATGTTTTCAATAATGTTAAGCAAAAAATTAAAGAAAAAATAATATGTTTGCTTCAGAACGAATACATTTTATTTTTTGAAAAAATATCTTTTTGTTACTATTGAAAGAAATAATTTCTTTGAGTCAAAAAAAATTTTTTTTAAACAAATTCTTAAAACGAATTATTCTTTTTGTTTCAAAAAAAAAAAATTTATTTGAGGTAAAGAAATATTGCTTTAACACAATTGAAAGAAATCATTTCTTGGAGTCAAAAAACTTTTTCCTCGGTGTAAGCTCTCCGTGCTGTCTCATTTTATGTCAGAATTACCAAAAAACGAGCCGTCACATTCAAAATCGCAATTCTTTAAAAGCTGCTAGTTTGATAACAAAAATAAAAATTTCAAATTTAAAACTAATTCTACCATCTAGTCGAACTCCCATAAAATTGTTAGTTTTTAGTTTAAAAAAAATAAAAATTTTGACATAATGACGTCATCAGGTATACAAAAATTATTTAAAGCTATAAAAATTCTAGTTTTAGCTTCAAAAACATAAAACAGAAACCGAACCATATGTTTTTTGAGTTGTTCTTGTCATTTCTGACCAAATTAAAAGCCTAGAATTGACAAAAAAAATTGAATTTCACAATGGAAATCACATTTTTTTAACCAGTTTAACCATTTTGATGGAAAGTTCAATCGCATATTACATGAATGTCAGTTAAATCAACACAATTTCGATGGTTTAAGACAAACAATTTGGTTAAAAGTCCAATTCGCTAAATAAAATGAAAGTAAAATACTTTCATAGAACAATTAAAATTATTTTAACGAAAAATAATATAATTTTTCTCACGTACTTGAACAAAATAAAGTTTTATCAATACAAAACATTAATAGAAACACAACAACAACAAGAAAACACAATTTCTAATATAAAATGAGAAACCATTTGCAGAATTATTTGTTCAGACATTTCTTACAATTCTCAAATAAAGTAGATAGTTAAAAAAAAATGGCGGAAATAAAATAGTTTAAATACGGCTCTAGATTTGTATTTGTAGATAAAATCACTCGGTTATGTTTTGAAACAACAAAGAACATCTTCCACAACCACTAGCGCCATCATACTTCACCACTCCTGTCCCCACTATCAATCTACCACCACCTTTTAATCACATCTACATGAATGTGATACCTATGTATGGTGTTCGAATTATACATGATGTTCAAATGTTCAGTTACAAAATGGTTGAAATTGTAATCACAAACGTTCCGCTGAAACACTTAAACCAATTTAATGGTAGAAATTTACTTGGTTGGTTTACTTCATAAGTAAATTTAGTTTTATTTTTACAGCACCAACCCCTTTAACCCTAGAATCATACGTGCACGTCAAAATGACAGACGAACTTCTCTACCTGCTCCAATACTACAACTTGTCGTTGCGTGCTTATTGTGAGACTAATTTTATCTAATTTATTTGTTATTATAACACAGCAAATGTATAAATTTTGTTTTTGTTTGCTGTCGTTTTATTTATATTGAAATAGGGTGCGTCAAAAGGACGACGATGTATGATTAACCTGTTTTTTTTTAAAGATTTTGTACTTAACATATAAAAGTTTTTCTAATTTTTCTAAAATTTATTATAAATATGGATGTTATAATTAATTTATTCAATGATTATGATAATGTGAAAGATGATTACAGCTGTTTGACTTATAGAGACGACATAATACTGAAGTTTTAATATATTTAATCGAAAACTAAAGAATGCGTTTCGAATGACTTAATAAAAGATTAAGAATTTATTTTGTGGAAAATATCTTAATATTTATTATTTTTTGAGATCTTATTCGAAAAATTACTAAAAAATTTTAGAAAATTTACAAATGTGCCTAATGGGGAAATAACTACATATCTATAGGAATATTTATGACTGAGAAATTTCACATTCTGTAAAGTCACACATGTCCACTGACTCATAATAGTTCATAAATTAATTATTTGAAAGACATGTTTTATGATACAATTGATGTGTTTATCTATTTTTTAATTTTTGTAATGAAAATATGCTTTGATAAAAAGATTAAAAAAATTAATAAATATTTATATTAAGAAATTTTTCCAAATCCAATTTTTTTAAATATTTCGTTCGCTTTTGTAGTATTGTTATGTAAAAAAAAAATGTTTTTTGCAAATAAACTCTAAAACTCTCCGTAAAAAGTCCATTCGTCAAAATGACGCCGATGTATGATTAACTTTACTCGTAGACCAACGTATGATTCTAGGGTTAAGGGGGTTCGCCCATGTAACGGTCTGTTTTTTAAGCAATTTTGGGGAATTTTTTTTTGACGACCAGTGACAAGATAGAACTTTGAGTTTTTTTAGCATTTAATTATTACTATTTCGAAAGCATATAAAACAAATTTCAAGTAAAAATCTTCATTAGAACGTAAGTTGTACCACTCCGAAGACACTCGCCTTGAAAAAAAGGACGCTCACTTCCTCCATGATTTTGGCTGATTGGCTTATCTGAAAGAAAAAAAAAACGGCGTTTTAATCTGTATGCCTAAATGCATTGAGTGAACTAGAATCATTTGAAAATATTGAAAATTCGGTTTCTGGCAGACTTCTGAAAAAAAATTACAAATTTCATGATTTTTTTTTAATTTTTTCGTTACGAAAAAATGGAAATACTCTGGATTTTTGGATGTTCACTGCCTACGTCTATATGTGCTGAGTCTACCCTATAAATTTCAACAGAATCGGTCAAGCCCTTCTTGAGATATGATAGAGGAAAGTTTGAAAAACACAGTTTTGAGAAAAAACGCGTTTAAAGTTTCAAGAACGGTTGAAGCTATGAAAATCTTAACTTACCATCAAGTTGCAATGCCTGGTCCATAGAGTACTCCTTCCTCTTCCTCTTGAAAGTCTTTCAAAGTGAACTGCTTCGCTCTTATTTCAGTTCTGGTTTTTTTTTTTAAGTCACACGAATGAATCCCCTTAAATACATTTACATCGTTAGACAACTGGTATATAAATCCATATAAAATTCTACAATACCAACAATAGGTAAAAATTTCAACATCAAAAATTCTATTTTCTGTAATACGGTAACATAATCTTTTTAAATATAACGAAATTTCGATAATATCTCACCATTTGTTCGATCATTATCAAACTCATTACAGCTAATACGGTACAAGTATGGAAATCAAACAAAGACGGGAGAGAATAAGGTACATTTGAATGTATCGGATATTTTTATACTTTTAAACACGTTCTTTTAATCGAAATTTTATGTTTTAACTTAAATGATACAGTGACTTCAAAACATATGGAAAACAAATATGTACGTCAACAAGCTTCCTAGTCACTAGTTATGTCGAGCCGAGAAGCAGTTAGTCGATTAATCGACTAATATTGTCTTTCAGATAAAATTAGTCATTAGTCGAAAATATCGAGCATAGAATAGTCGATTAATCAACTAAATTTTTAGTCGAATTCATGAATAGGGTAACCTTTTTAACTATTTCATAAACAATGTTTTAAATTAAATTTTAGACTTTTTATATTTAAAAAAAAAAATTACATATTATAATGTATTAGTCACATAAAAGTAAAAAATCATAAAAAAAGATAATTTTTAGCTTTCATTTTTTTGAGTCTTATAAATAATGCAGAAAAATTATTAAATTAATGGTTTTTAGTCATTTAAAAAAATATTAGTCATTTTAGTCATTATTCGACAGTAAAATAGTCGATTAAAAAGTAACTAAATGTAAACAAAATTAGTCGATTAATCGGTTTAGTCGACTAATTCTGCTTACATTTAATCATTTTTAGTCGACTATTTTGCCTTCGACTAAATGACTAAAATGATTAATTTTTTTTTTTTTAATGACTAAAAACGACTAATTTAATAATTTTTCTGTATTATTTATTGGACTTCAAAAAATGAATAATAAAAAAATCTATCTGTATGTTTTTTCACTTTTGTATGACTAACACATTGTGATATTTTTAGATCATATCTTAAAAAAAAATATTAAAAGTCAAAAATTAAATTTAAAAGAAAACATCGTTTTTGAAAGTTACATAGGGTATCCTGTTCATGATTCGACTAAAAATTTAGTCAATTAGTCGACTATTCTATGCTCAATATTTTTGACTAATGACTAAATTTATCTGAAAAGCAATTTTAGTTGATTAATCGACTCAAGTTGTTTTTTAGACAAAATTTGTCATTAGTCGAAAATATCGTGTATACAATAGTCGACTAATCGACTAAATTTTTAGTCGAATTCATAAATAGGATCATCTATATAACTCTTTCAAAAAAGATGTTTTTATTTGAATTTAATTATTGACTTTCAATATATATTTTTTAAGAGAAAGAAAAATATGCCATATCACAATGTATTGATCACATTGATTTTCATTTTCTCAAAGTACAATAAATAATACAAAAAATTTAATAAATTAGTTGTTTTTAGTCATTTAAAAAAAAAATTAATCAATTTAGTCATTTAATCGAAGGTATAATAGTCGACTAAAAAATAACTAAATGGGAACAAAATTAATCGATTAATCGGTTTAGTCGACTAATTTTCCTTACATTTAATGATTTCTAGTCGACTATTTTACCTTCGACTTATGAGTAAAATGATTAATTTTTTTTAAATGACTAAAGACGACTGTATTATTATTTTTTCTGTCTTATTTATTGAACTTCAAAAAATCTATCTGTATGATTTTTCACTTTTATGTGATTAACACATCATTTATCTTAAAAAAAAAAAAAAAAAAAACTAATTCTATAATTAAATTCAAAAGAAAACATCATTTTAAAAAAGTTAAATAGGTTACCCTATTCATGAATGCGACTAAAAATTTAATCGATTAGTCGACTATCCTATGCTCGATATTTTCGACTAATGATTAATTTTATCTAAAAAACAACATTATTCGATTAATCGTCTAAGTGCTCCTCAGCTCGACATCACTAGTTGTCACATTCATAATCTCTCATTCGATTTTTTTTAACTAACGTCTTGACAAAATTACGAAACACCGAAGAACTAGAATTGATCACTTAATAATCAAACGATAATCACCCGGTGACATAATTAATCTATTCAACAATTCTGTCAATTAATATATCTACTTAGAACTGTTCACGAACCGTTCCATCTTAATTAAAATCCGTCCACACAACCAATAAAGCAAATCTCTTTAATTATTTCGAATACACACAAATCTCCTAAACAATTGACATTTTAACCTCAAATTCAATAAATTGCACATATATACAATTCGACTGAATAAAATGTTACCAGTAACTGATTAGACATAAAAACTGAATACTTCGATTGAAATTTTAAATAATTCTCGTACAGGATGTCACAGAAATAGTGATTTTTTTATTGTATTGATTTTGACCTTACATTTTCTGTCAGATCTTTGACAAATTTTAAATTTTTAACATCATTTTTTATTGATATATAATAATAAAAAATGTTGTTTCGAGAAAAAGCTAGTGGTGAATAATTTCTCCTACTCTTACTCTACTATTCCTGGACCTGGTATTTTTCCGTTTGTATGATGTAGCAGCTATTTTCTCCTATAATTTGCTTATTTGTTTAATTTCGATGAAACTCTCTCAGTAATGTTTTGCAACGTAGTCTTCCTATATGAACAGTTTTGATCCAACAATATTTTTTTGACTTTGTATATTAACTTCACTATTCCAACTAATATCTTTTTGGGGCATTCTGACTAAACAATTAATACCACAAAATTTCCTAACTTTATAAATATTAAGGGAGACCACTAGTATACCTACTGCCTTAAAATGATGTGCCTTAAGATGATGTGGGGTGATTTTTAGAAATTTTTTTAAAGAAAACTACTGTATGGAATGTTTTAATATTTTAAGGATATATTCGTTGATATACAATAAATTCATGATAAAATTTTTGGACCAAAAAATTGAAAATTCAGGGAGTTATTAGCGATCTTCCAAGGCTCCAAAAAAAAGTTCCCCCACTACTGCAGTGACAGCGACCTTCACAGTGCCTGAAATCAGAAAAACCAAAAAGCCTATTAAACTAGAAGGTATTGCCCGTACCGTAAACCTCAATCGAAAAAAAAGTTGAAATTTAACAAAATGGTGGAATTTTTTAAAAAAAGTTTCAAAATTTGAGCGAAAATTTGATGATTTTTTGCCTGCAAGAATTACATTTTTTTATGCGATCGGAATACTGGAGGTTCATGGCACGGAGAAACATATATAAAAGAAACTGCAATATGAATCAAATCGATCGGATGATTTGGCTTCGAGTTATAACTGGAGCAAATTTGAAAATTGTAGTTTTTCTTTACCTTACCTTTTATTCACTGAGAATTTTTACTAATATTATTTACAGATGGAGCTCACATGAGGATGAATTACAAGTAATTCGAAATACATTTAAGCAGTTGAAATGAAGTTTGTTGTTTTTATTTTCCTGTTTTTGTGAAGTCAACTTAATCATTGTTCTACAAGGAGTTTTTTGGGTAAAATTAATACTGTTTATCAGTTGATTTCATTAAACTTAATTTCATCTTTACAAAACCATATGTAAAGTTAGAGAACTGTCAACTCTTGGGATACTCAACTATCCTTAGACAAATTCTAAGACAAAAATCACAAATTCACCAAACATTTTCAGCAGAAATAACGTTTTGAATAATCAATATGTATGTATATATCTGAGCCACGCGGTATCTGTGGCGATTATTTAATCTTATAAAAGCACATTTTGAACTATTTGGAGGAGAACTTTCGAGTACCATTTGTACATTTAATGATAATTAAAGCAATTAAAAATGGCAATTGCAGTTAAATATTCCGACAATGTGCTGTAATTAGATGTTATAATATTTTCTAATTAATGTAAACATTACATTTTCGTTATGTCTCTAACTAACTAGTGCCGTTTCTGGATCGTCCCCATCCACGTTGCGGCACAACCAACATTCCGAATGTATAAACCAATTCATTTGAATTCATTCGTTTGCATTTCATTTACAAACCCGACAAATATTCGATATTAACACACACGAGAAATTTGATATTACTCTGATATCATCAAATTATATCAGCTTTATAAATTGTTTAATTGAGTTAATTGTAAAATTATGTAATGAAAACAACAGTTATCAAAAAAGAAAGTTTACAAAAAATAAAAATAGCCCTGTCGCAGCATCCTGCATAACATAGCGAATTTCCGTTTATAAAAGTTAGTTTTTCTTGAAAACTAGTTGACATAGAATACTAGTTTAAAGACCTTTTTTATGTGATTCTTTCTCCTCTTTCCAATGGTGTAAAAAAGTTTCACAAAAATTTTTGAATAAGGGGAAATTTTGTTAAAAATCTAAGTTTTTTCACGAAAATTGCCAAGAAAAAACATGTTCTGGGCACCGGACGTGTCTGGTTAACGAACTCGTCCAACGGTTTGGGACTTCCAATATTTTCACCAAATTTCATGAACGTAAGACATTTCATTCGAGAGTTATCGCGCGGACACATTTATATATATATATATATATATATATATATATATATATATATATATATATATATATATATATGATTGATGAATTGGTGAATATTATTTTCGATTTCTAGGGACCTCAAAACAAATTTCTGCCATAGTCCCGGGCTTAAGTCGCGTCATGACAGTGGTTGTAATAGCTGAATTCCATTCTGGAAATTCGCTAAAAGGATGATATTGAAATTATGGAATAGGTTGTGGCTCAATTATGATACAGTCACAAACAGAAAATATAAATGATTTAAAAAAAAATTTTCATCTCCTTTGTAAAAAAAAAAAAAAACATGACTTTTATTATATAGGAAACTGTTGTGACATGTTTCGATCAATACGATCATTATTAAATAAGTTATAGTTAAATCACAGTTTAATTTTGAGATATCCACCAAAGTAGATTTTTTATTATACGTTAAACCATCACAGTGTGATCGGCCGAAAACTAGTCAATTTTCGCGATTTTTTTTCGGATTGATAGGATGGGGGAATGGGAATGAATTTTTTTTTACGATTAATACCACTATTCAACAATACAAAAATACTTTTTTTATTCATTTTTATTTATTTTTTATAATTATTATAATTTTTTCAAAAGAGTGTCTTTAAAAAAGGGCGAAAATTGGTGCCCACGATGGCGGCCATAGTTTTCATTTGGAAAAAAATCAAATCTAAAGGCCGAATCCCCAATCGAATAAACAACATCTTTTGAAATTTTCTTCAAAATGAAGTTGAGTATCAAGCAAACATGAGTTAAGAGCAAAAAAAAAATTATAATGGAAAAATTCAAATACTTGAAGTTTTTAGAATTTTATTAAAAATCAACTATTAGGTGAACATAAGAGCAAAGCCGAATTTCTTAATTGATTCTTTTCTCATAAATCAAGTAAAAAATTAGGCAGATATAAGTATTAGGGGTAACAAATATTTGCTCACGGATAAAGTTCTCAATATCCAGTTGACTGTTTCAAAACGAACTTACTTCATTAATTTTCGTCGAGTCAGTTTAAAATTTTCAAAAAATAATACAAATAGTTATCAAAAAATTAATTAATTTTTAGAAAATCTTGATTGAGTATGACTATTTGAAAGACTTAATAAAATATTAATACGTTTCAGCTAGATTATTAATTTTAATTCAAACAATTTAACCGTTTATTTTGCGCCAAACACAACACTGAACTAAAATTTTAATGAGTAGAAACTTCTGTGCTTTTTTCGTGTTATATTTATCACGCTCTATAACACTAGGTTGTTTTTTTTTTTTTTATTTAATCAATATAAAGTTGGTATAACATAAATATACGTAGTACCAACATAGGCAATTAGAGATTGATATCCCAACTGACATAACTGACAAAAACAGTTAGAAAATAGATTTAGGATATCCACATTTGTTCTTCGAGTGGATAAATCATTTTTTAATCAACAAGCAGAACCTATGATCTTCGTAACAATACGCGGAATCTAAAATGCATCTCTTAACAGAAACGTGAGATATAAAATTGTTAATTTTACGAATCCCTTGTAACAAAAATGTTACCATATGCAGTGTTGTGCTTATCTAGATAACGTTTTCGTTATCTATTATCTCTTATCTAGATATATTTAAAAGAAGTTATCTTTTGTCTTATCTCTTTATTACGCGAAAGAAAAAGATAAGATGCTAACAATACATCTTTATTTTTTTCTGAAAAAAAGAAATTTTTAGCTAAATTCACCATTTCTTAAGAATTACAAAAATGTTTAAGAGCAGTTATTTAATTTTATACAGAATTCTTGTAGCCTGGAATCATTTCCGCCATTAGTGAGAATCATATTTAATCGTATAATATGAAATATCGTATTCCGACCACCTGATCTACCATGTAATTCAGATAAATATCTTTATAAATATTTGATAAATATTTTTTTTTTTAGCATTAGAGATAATATGTCTAAAAGCGTCTTCATATGTCTGTTTCAAATTTTAAATAGAATTCTTGTGGCATGGAGTCATTTCAGTAATTAGATTAATAGTAGGTTTTATAATATAAAATGTCGTTTTACAATCACTAGGTCGATCATATAATTCAGAAAATTATCGACACTGTTTAAACACTTTTTTTAAACAAAAAATTTTGTCCTCTACTATGCTAGACGTGTGCTATCATGGGCCGTAAATAAAAAAACTAAATTTCAAAACATGCATTTTTTATCACCAAAAACCGTTCTTTAACATTTTTATAATTTATTGTAATTAAAACATCTCTCCAGGAACCAACGAGGTACTTTCGCAGCCTAGCACCGCTCTACGGATGAACGGTTGAGAAACACGGTTCTAGCAGGGCTGCCAGATTGTATAATTGGATACAAAATCTGTATAATTTGGTTATTTTGTGTATCCTCTTTGTATAAGAAACTTTCCTGTATAATTGGATACGAACGCCAAAAATTTAAACTGAATACGCTAAACACAACAGCTACAATTTTTTGTTAATGTGACATCGCGTTAGACCCAAAGAAACTACATAAATATGCCCTTATGTACATTTGAATTTCCTTTCGTTTTTGCGAAAGGAAATGATTAAATTTAATCGGAAGTAAGAAAAATCGGCGGTTTATTTATTTTTTCTTTTTTTTGCTCTCATTGTACCGAAAAGTTGTTTTGTATAATAGAAGCCAATTTTGTATAATTTCAGAGACCTGACGGTATAATACAGACATTTTTACTGACAGCCCTGGGTTCTAGTGCATTATTTTTGTAAATATTATCTTATCTGTTATCTAAAATTTTTTCTAGATAACGGTTAAATTATCTGTTATCTTTATCTAGATATTTTAAATTATGTTATCTTGTATCTATTATCTAGGTCAGGGCTTCTTAAACTTTTTTCATTTCCGACCCCAAATAGAGATATATAAGTATTTTGTAAGGATTTATTGATTAAGTAACAATATATGTACATATAAAAATTTTTTTCGCTATGACCCCAAGATTTCGCTAAGCGACCCCAAATGGGGTCGCGACCCATAGTTTAAAAAGCACTTATCTAGATAATAAAATTCGATATCTTGCCTAACACTGATTATAATTTATTATGTATGTGATATGAGATATCAGCAAAATGTTACAAATGGGATTCGTATATCATTCATTTCGACTGTTGGGATAATACGAATAACGTAACAGCGTAGACGATAGCATATAGATAGATTGTCTAGTGGTATTAGTTATACTAGTATTAATAGTCGAACTTCGAATGTGTGTTGATTATGTGTGATTAATGATCCAAACTGTATACCGATAAACCTATATAAGCTACAGTGGGGATTAGCTTACACAGTATTATTTTTTAAATTATTATTATTGAGTAACGTAACGGGGTAAAATACACCCTTCAATTTATTCATGAGTCTCACGTTATTTTTTCATTTTAATATGATTCACTTTTGTCTTCCGTCGAGTAGATACGTATTAAATAACCAGCTTACTCGTATTTTCTACGTTACAGAATTTCATAAATTTTATCATACTTACAATCTATTGGATTTATATTCCTGGAAAATTTACTTTTCGCAACGTGAAACAAGTAAATACGTACTGGAACCGAAAAAAGTTAAGGTCAGATAAATTTTCGCCGTTTTTATCAGTTTATTTATTAATCTTTTTAAAAATGTAGGGGGGAAGTGGCATGAGAGGGACACGTATTGAAAGGGACAATTCAAATTACGCGCTAAATACAAGTTCCACCAAATCAAACGTATTTGTGTTGTGTGGCAGCACCAATGCAGGTATGTGTTTATTCCTGACTTCAAGCTACTGTCATTTCAAACATGGTAATGCTGTGTTTGTAAATTTTTTTATGTTCCAAAGTAATTTTTTTTTAAATTTTCGGAACATTTTCTGATATATTGTAAATATTTTTTGAAATGTTTGTAGTTAGGTATATACAATTAGTTATTCTTTCAACTAGAGGAGAACAACATAATCAGATATCTTTTAAATAAAATTGTAGACTTACGGCCGGTTTTACATTCATAATTTTAAAGGTTCTTTAACTAAAGCTATTTTTAATTTAAAGTCGACTTTATTTTAAGCATTGTTTTACAATGATCAGGTCTGCTTACTTTTGTTAAAGGACTTTTAAGTATTGCATGGATAAAACGAACTATGAATGGTCGCAGCCAATCTTCCACTTAAAAAAAAATAACTATAGAAACGAAAATATCAACATGATTGAATTTCCAAAAATACGCATTTCACTCATTTCGCTACGACAAGGAAAATCATATCTCAAGTTCTAGAAAAGATAGAGACTTAATTTTTTTTAAATTTTGTTCATAAACATATTGCGCATAAAGTGGAGTATGTTTTTTCCATTTGAACAATTGTAACTATTTTTAAACATGTTTTATTTTTAATAAAAATTTGGGTTTTATAATTTTTAAAGTTTGGGATTACAATTCTATAGTTAATTTTTAAAATTACCTGAAACCCATACTCAGCTTTACGGACAGGTCCTTTAGGAATAAAATAATGAACAAATATTTTAAAAATATTCATTACTTTTTGAGATATGGCGTTCCTTGTAAACGCTTAAAAACGTCTGAAAAAGGGCAAATAATTTTTATTTTATTTATTTAAGGTACGAGTATTTTATAGAAAAATTATGCTTATAAACAAAATTCAATGATAATAATCAGCAATAACAAATATGTTAAAGCCGACTTTAAGCAGTAAAAGTCGAGATAATTCTTACTTTAGTTTAAAGTCGACTTTTACACTAACGGGGTTTTAAATTTGATTGTAAAACAGTACCAAAAATAAAATCAGTTTTAAAATTGGCTTTAGTGTTAAAATCGGCTTTAAGTGTGAACGTAAAACTGGCCGTAAGTGGCAGTACTATGCGTAACTGCTGCTTCATTTAAATAACTACGACTAAAATTTCCTTTTCGGGACATTTTCGTAAAAATCAAAATTTTCAGAAATATACGGAAAAAATCGGTTGTACACAGTAGGCTGGCTATTCAAACCACAATCATCTAATCTACAATTCAACACTGAATTATCTTAATAATACAAAACAACATTATCCGACCAATGCTAGGTACGGAATGAATCAATATATTATTATGTGACATTGTACACACGTTTGACAGCGTACAAGCGCCATTATTAATTCAGTTCACGAACCCACCGTAACCACCAAACATTTGGTGTACATATTATATGCATTCATTCGTAATATTGCATTATTCATTTTTTCCAAGTCTCCAATCTCTCTTTAATTTCAATTTAACGGCACTGCGCGTACAACTTCGCCGTTCTACGTGAACTATATGTGTACGATTCAAAAGCTGTCAAATATTTTTTGGTGTTATTTATTGTAGTTTGTTGTGTTTTTCATGTTCGAACGTTCGATTTGGTCGAGCTCGATGCAGTCGAGGTCGTTGCATTTGAACGAGTAAAAAGTTTTCTATCCTGCGATAAATAAAGGATATTGAATAAGATATATGGCAACAATTGGCAAAGTCGAAATAATAGAGATTTTAAGTTGTTTTTCATAAAAATGGAAAAACAAAATGTGGAAAATAGTCAACAATGAACAAATTTTGTCGTAAATTTTTCCCTCGACTATCAATTCTTACTGATGGTCCATTTCGTTCGATTGTGTAGGTATCGCATTTGTTGTGGCAGACTGAAAAATACGCTGGAAGACAAAAAAGTCATTCCTTTCGCTTAAATAGGGTTCGGCGAAAATCATTCAACAATGAGAATGATATCGTATAATGAACAGCTTATACATACTACTGTAGCGGGCAATTCCATGAAATGACGGAATTTTAGTAACAATTGAAAAATGAAAATAATTAACTAATATCATGCCTACTTGATACTCAAAAGACTAAATAACTGATTACAACGTTTTTTTTATTTTATTTTATTGTTTACCTGTAATTGTTTTTATTCTGTAAATTTAGCTTAAATTTTTTTTACTTAAATATGAATATTAAAATACAGCTAAATTTACTTTTTTCTTTCTGCTGAAATAATTATTATACTCGTTTTGAGTATTATTTTGATTTTTTGTCAAGCTACGAATTCGAGTAATGGAGGCTATCAAAACCGACAGAAGTTTTTTTAATTACTAAAAATAAACTTTTATCTTTGTTATCTATCACATTTTCCAAAAAATCAAACTAATAAGCTACTGACTTTTTAATAAAACTTGTTTTAAAGTGACTGGAATGTAAGTGACCGACTAAAAGTTACATTTTTATCAAAAATATATAATAAGTTATGAAATTTCTTATTAAAATAATTTATTGAAACATTATTTGTTTAAATTTATTTAAATAAAGCTGTTTGTTATCAAAACAGAGCAGAAAATTTTCATTATATAAAAGATGAAAAATTGTATTCCTTTTTGAGTAATGTAAGTGACCACCAACTTTATCTTGTGTATTAAAAATTATTATGCAATTTTTGTTTTTTTATTTCCTTTGTTTAAAAGTTCAAATCCTATTCGATTTAATTTAATTAAATTTTAGTGAATTTACTCATTAAATACGAAAATATCAAAATATTTTAATCCCAATTTCAAATCAATTGTAATGTAAGTGGCCATGGAATTACCCTAGCACTCATAGAAGTAAACTTATTTCAAAATTGTTCGTTCAGCGCAAATGGTTATTCGGTAACTGTTGATGGCAAAGTATCAGCTGGTGTGCCTCAAGGAAGTATACTTACTCCGATACTGTTCATCAATAATATAACCACTATATACCAAAAGCCTACAAATAATTTTAACAAATTCTGTTAAAAGTTTTGAAAGTTAATTCGAGAAATTCGAATGGAAAATCACTTATAAAGTGCAGACAGTATACACAGTGTAACATTTAAAATAAATTCTGTTTTAAATGATTAGAAATGAAGTAATTATCAATAAAAGATTATCAACAAAACTCATTTTAATTATGGCAAAAGTAAATTCCGATAAAGTTGTGTCACCAAATGTTGTTCAAATAATCATCGTTAAACCGTACCGTCGTGGGTCTCGTTGTCCGTTCATTTACCTTTCATTTATTTGAAGCGATGTGATGTGCGATGAAGTTAATAAAATGACGACAGTGTCGTGCTCATGTTTTCAATTCATATGGTCGTCCAACGTCCACTCAATTATTATTTCAATGATACAGGATGATTTTTATTGTCACCGATCCGCCATTTTGTCTATCACGTCACGAAAAATTAACTGGTTCAGAATAAGTGAAGTAAATAATATTTTTATGAAATGAAGAGTCTAGAATCCTCAAATACTTTCTACTATCTTATAGAACACTAGCCGTGCCCGTGACGTCGTTCGCGCAAAGCATTGTTATAAACTCAATGAGAAGTATGTAAGTGTAATAATTATACAGAACTTGCAAAGAATAATAATTTTTGTGTAATGCATGCACATGCGCAAAATGGTTTTTCTATTTTCCCGTGGGAATGAGGAATTTTCCCGGAGTAAAAAGTATCTTAAATGTTGACACAAGTAATAGGTTATCACCACACCAAATTTCATCAAAATCCGTCCAATAGTTTTTGCGTAATACGTGCACATGCACAAAATGGTTTTCCCGTGAGAATGACGCATTTTCCCGGAGTAAAAAGTATCTTAAATGTTTCCCTAGGTAATAAGTTATCACCACACCAAATTTTATTAAAATCCGTCCAATAGTTTTTGCCTAATGTGTGCACATGCTCAAAATGGTTTTTCCATTTTCCCGTGGGACTGAGAAATTTTCCCGGAATAAAAAGTATTTTAGATGTTGACCCAGGTAATAAGTTATCATTACACCAAATTTCATTAAAATCTGTCCAATAGTTTTTGCGTGATGCGTGAACAGTCAGAGAGACAGACAAAAATTCTAAAATCGCTGTTTTGTTATCTACATCGATAACTATTTACAGTGCCAGTACAATTTTCAAAAAATATTCCATATACAGAAATGGACTCGTTACAATTTTATTATATGTATAGATAGACATTTCAGCTGGTGTGTCTTTGATATTGAAGAAACTCGTGTATTCTCTTTTTCTTGAATAGACGACAACAAAGTCACTAGTCAAGTATACACAGTGACTTGATCAAAACGTTTTTCGTTAAATATAACAATTGAGTTGATACATTAAACTTGATGCACTCGTCCAACAGGACCGGATTTCTAAATAGGCAAAATAGGCAACTGACTAGGGGCCCGGAGACACTGAAAGGTTTCGAGATCCAAAGAAAATTGAAATATAGTGAAAGACCTTCTTATTATCTTGTTTTCTACTTTAAGCATCAATAACACCTATTTTCTTTTATCATTTACTCGGAAAATCCTAAAACATTAACCGCAGTCAGGGTCAATGGAAATAAATGGAGAATTAATAGAAAAGATGCAACAAGGGTGCAAAAAATTTGTTTACTTAAATACATAGTATTATTTGTAAATTAAAAATCACAAAGTGATTGAAAAAATTATCCGCATCGGTCGGGAATCGAACCCAGGATCGTCCGGTAACTAGGCTGGCGTCTTAGCCATTGGATCAACGATCCTGTGATCGACAGCCACCCGAGCCAGATAATCATTCAACCACCTATGTGTATTGGTACTCTCTCTAATGCGAGAAACAGTTGAATAATTGTCTGGCTCGGGTGGCTGTCGAACACAGGATCGTTAGTCTAATGGCTAAGCCACCTGGTTAGTTGCCGGGCGATCCTGGGTTCGATTCCCGGCCGATCCGGATAATTTTTTCAATTACTTTGAAACAAACACTTTGTGATTTTTTATTGACATTTGGATTTTGGTCATACTAACCAAAGAAATTGAGTGCTTCAAGTTTCAGTTGTTGCTGAACGATAAGTGAACATATGAATACTGCGTGTGTTTAAAATGCAAACAAAAGTTTGTCATACGTAGTAATGTTTCACAATCACTCGATAATATTTGAAACTGAAATAGTATATTGTGCAATAAGTGCGGGAAATTGTCGATTGCCCACGAAAACGAAATTGGGCGTACGAACGTAGTGAGTGCGCTCATTCGCTTGAGTGGGGCAATCGACAATCTCGCACGAGTTGCACATACTATTTTTTATTACGAATTTCACATACTTTTTTCTATTATTATCACTATTTTTGACATTTTTATTACTTTTTAAAATAATATTTTTAAGTGTTCGTCTTTTTTTTCTGAATTAATTATCGTTTAAATTACTTTGTTGCTGGTTTCTATAGAAATAATTATGAAATATTTATTAAATGAAAAATCAAGAGGAGGCTTTGCGTGTTTTGATTAAATTTTGCGTGTTTTATTGTCAATTTGCGTGTGGAAAGTTACTTCCCACACGCAAAAAAGTATGCGGGAAGAGTGCAGTGGGCAAACAGTTATTTTGCGTACAGAAATGTGTGCGCCAAGTTAGTACTTCTCTCGCATGAGTAATAAAAAATAATATTATTTGTGTTTAAGCTAACATATTAGGTAACTATAATTATTTTTTTAACAAGCAAACACAATTTTAAAAAAATTACGAAACCTGCAATTTGACTGCTACTTTTTCAACTTAATTTTCGCCGAATCGTCGTGAAAACTGTTCGCAAATAATATTTAATTGTATTTGAAAAAGCTTGAATTACTGCACCGGCAAACATAAGAAGACAGAAAATAACACGATAGATTATAGGATGGAAAACGGATGCCAAGAACTTCCCACTACCTATAGGCTTATACCTAGTAAAATCCGGTCCTGTCATTCAGTGTGATCGAACCAATTGTTGACCACTTGTAAGTTCGATTTCTTTGTCACCAAGTTTCATTCAAGCGAGCAGACGGTCACTATGATAACTTTATATTGAATATCCCGACCACGTAAGGTATAATTCATAAAAAATTATTATTTTTTAATCAAGAGAAATCGTTAAGTTATCGGCTATCTGTATATTTGCGGTAACAAATCAATGGTTCACGTACTCATTGACAAATAGATACCGCATCATTATATACAGGGTGTAAAACAAATAACTTTCGTCCTTTTGTGGGGTGACTCATAGCACCGGGTAGACTTAAAACCGCAGGAATTTTTTCGGAATTAACAGTGTGAATATATATATACACACATACACATGTATATATATACATTATACATGTATGTGTATATATATTATATACAGGGTGCCAGGGAAATAACTCTTATACATTTGAGGGGTGACGCGACTGTTATTTCTGAAAAAATCCCTGCGGTTTTAGTGCCTACAGAGTGCTGTGAGTCACCCCACAAAAGGACGAGAGTTATTTGTTTTACACCCTGTATATACTCGTTAGATGCAAGTGACTTTATTGAATATATGTAACCCAATATCATAATGTAAAATAATTAACTCGAATAGATGGTAATAGATATTCATCAAGAACAAATGGATGCAAACCATTTGCGCCGCGCAATAAAACTTATTGTTACACTACCAAAAGATTCCCGCCACCCGCTCCTACATCGCTTATAAATATTAAACATTATTTATTACTCAATATGTCGCTATTTTAAAGAGTCTCGTGTGGAAAACTATCGAAGTTTTCAAAAGTTTTGTGAAACGTGGTTACAGTCTGTATGACAAATGTAACATTCTTTTTATATTTTCTTAAAACGGTTCACTAGATTTAACCAGTTACACCACTCCATCAACATGACTACGGACGGATCTAGAATCACCCGACTGCAACTACTGACGATAAACATAATACAGAAACTTCTATGTGAATGGAATATCATTGAATGTCAGACAAAAAGTAAAAAATGCACAAAAATATAAAAAAAAAAAAAAAAACAATGGATGCACAAACACTGCACATATATTTACATTTATAATAAAATTTTATATCTAGATAACCCGTTTGAGTTTTATTAGTCCTCGGAGTATAAACATTTGCGTATAATAAATACTAATTTTTACGGATACTGAAATATTCCCTTTGTATCGTGTTGAAAAAACCATATTTCAAAAAAAAAAAGAATTGCCATTTAATAAAACTAATTCCAAACGTAATTAACAATTAATAGAAAACACCGTACTAAGCACACTCGACGTTTGACGTCATGGTTTTGGAAGGGATATTCTTACACGCATACATATACAGGGTGTAAAATAAATAACTCTCAACCTTTTGAGGAGTGATTCATAGCACTCGGTAGACACTAGAACCACAGGAATTTTTTTTGAAATTAACAGTTTGCGAAAATCGCAAATTAACTGGCTACATGATGTTACAAAAATTTCCTAAGTACGGCTCTGACTAAATTATGAATAAATATTTTCTTAATAACAAAGGTACAAAATAATTTTGTCGACTAAAATTCAATAAAATTTTAGGTCGTAAACGACCCAGATGTTTTTTTAAAAACAAAACATTTATCTTACAAAGATTAGATGGTTAGAGTAGGATTTAAAAAAAATTTAAGGGTTCCTTTTTTGACCCATATTTAGAATCAATTTTTTTCTGTTTGTTCAAATTTATTGGCAAATATTAAATACATGGGTGAAATCCAGGCCCGACAAGAGGGTGGGGTAGCCAGGGTTGTAGCCCCGGGGACCGAGCTGAAAAAGGGGGCCCGTAGCAGTCGGTAGGGGCCCGGGAGAAAGTAAAAACCTTTTTTTTTGTTCGCCACTTATTTTTTCGTGTAGAAATTTTTAACAGATGTGTCTCATTCTCGAGGCTCACTATTTCTCTCTACGACCTTGGTGAGATCTATCCACTCTTTTCCTAGCGAGATTTATACACTTTGCACCCTGTATAATACAGCAACTTTAATTTTTTTTTTTTATAGTCATCGAAATAATAAATTTTTCACCTACAAGCCGGTTTAAACTTCAAAGCAATCGATACAGTAGTACAAGAAAAACGCGTTTAAAATTTTGAATATAATTTTTCATATGTAGAAAAACATTAATATTTTTTAACTTAAGGGAAGGTTTACTCGAGAGTCCTTAAAAATTATGTATTTTTCTAGAATTTTTTTCTCAAGAACGGAAGTAGATATCAACTTCAAATTTTGTGCACGTATTTATTAAGTATTAAACTACACAAAAAAAATTTTTCAAGGAAAAATATAAAAAAGTGTCCATTTTATAGACAGTGCAGTGTGACGATCCGAAAATCCAATGCCTTGTTGGTGGACATCCTAGCGCCGGTAATAAACCACCGAAATCCAAAAACAAAAAAGATTTATAAAATATATGAAGAGTACCGGCACCTCTACCTATAATATCAATAAATTGCTGAAAGAAAAAAAAATGGCGGATGTTTGAACTTTTGATTACGATTTTTGTCTTATTTTTCGCTCTTTAAAGTAAATTTACAAATAAAAAAATATTGAAAGTGTATCGAACTTATATAGAGGTGCCGAAGAATTGAATTATCTTTAAGATAAAAAATTTAAAAAAAAGGATCCATCGAATAGTTTTTGAGTTATCGTGTCCACCAGTTCCAAAAATATAGTTCCGAGATATTATAAAATATATATAAAGAAACGTATTTTTAAAATTTTATATTTAATACTCATTATTGCGTGAACTACGTTTTTTGAATTTTTTTTATAGAAAGCTAGATTCGGTTAATGTGCAAGAATCTTGTTTTTAAATTATTTTCAGTTAAATCACTTTGGGAACATATTCTACACATAGTTTGCTATCAATTTCGGCAAAAAAAAATCGATTTTTTTATCAAATCTCAAGTAAACCTTCCCTTAAATTACTTTCAGCAAAATCACTTTGGGAACATATTGTACACATAATTAGCTACCAATTTCGGGAAAAAAAAAAATCGATTCTTTTAACGACTCTCAAGTAAACCTCCCCTTAACCAAAATAATCAATCTCAAGGTCAATCGCAGGCACACTTACGTGTTTACAAATGCACATAACTTTTTAAGTAATACTCCAATTCGTATGAAATTTTGTGAAAAATTTCTCAAGATATTTACTCAAAGAAAATTCAGTAAAAAACAATGTGATCGGCAAAAATCAGTACCACGTGACCCCTTAAATTTGTGTTGTACAATAGCACCAAAATAGTAATAATATAATAATAAAATATATTTTATAAATATTGTAACGGTTAATAGGGACATTTTCACTCCATTTTCATTTAGCAATTTCAATTTTTTTTCGTTATAACCATTTTTAATTAAATTGAAACGAAAATTACGCTGCCCATTCACAAAAATGTGTTCACAGATACACCATTTTAAGTGTTGGTAATATTTTTTTATTGGCAATTATAAAAAAAAAATGTTATTTATTTAAATATATTTTTGTTACGATATTGGTAACGGTGATGGTGGTTGTGTGTTGATGAGTCTGTGAGTCTGTGACTTACCCATCGATTGTATTTGTTGTGAGTAACTCGTGAGTTCAATCAACGATTGACTCAAACAATTGAAATGTTTTGATCAAATTAAAATAAAAATGTAGACGTGAATCGTATCGGGACAGGGGGTTGTATCGGTGTACAATAAAATGTTTTTAAATAAAATTGTTTTATTTTTGAAAATATATATAAATAAGTATTTTCAATTTTATGAATCGTAAAATTACTAATAAACAAACAAATAATTTTTTTTTTGATACCTAAATATTGATTTTCGTATGGGTTGCCATTTATAGATATTTAAAAGCGAATGAATTAACTTACCAATATTTTTTCGATATATTTAGGGTACGGAAATTTTATCTTCATCATGTCTGTCTGTCGGTCACACCTCTATAATTGCTTCATTTTTAGTACGCACAAAATTCGATATGACCCCATCTAACAGGACAAAAGGTATATTTACAAAGTAAAACAGATGTTTAAACCAATATGTTATTTGTGTAGCTGAATGTTAGGTACACTTATTATGACAACGAGAAACACCACCCGTAATGTCCGTGCATGTTCCAAACAGTAGTAACTTAACGTTGGTTTTGACGCAGTCATCAGTATGATTGCGACTCTTGACGAATGAGGTATTGTTACTGTGTTCAGAAACTTATTTTGTTTAATGTTAAAATGGATTCATCTTCTAAAGGTATGTCTCTACGTAAATAACTATATTATTATTTATATTATTCTAAAGTCAACTAATTAGCTTCTTTAAACTAAAGTATATTAAGTTACTGTTAAAATACCAGTTTATAATTAAAAAAAGTTATACTGCAAGGTGTAGCAAGAATTTCAAAACTATTTTAAACGTTACCTTGGTTATTGTACTGTACAATTAATATGTATTTAAAGTGCGGAAGCGTGCGGAGTTTGATAATTAATGTATTTATTTTTACAGATCGTCAAATAACACAGCCACACAAAAAAAAAATTTTCTGACCTGAAGGTCTCACCAGATGTGTTATATGTTTTTGGGGTCGCTGAATCCGAATTTGGGGTCAGTTTCATTCCAGTACATCTGGGTTCGGCTATAACCTCAAAAAACACCCTCAAAATTAACAAATATAGCAATTTTGAGGGCGTTCTTTGAGGTTATGGCCGAACCCAGATGTACTGGAATGAAACTGACCCCAAATTCGGATTCAGCGACCCCAAAAACATATAGTGCATATAGTGAGACCTCCAGGTCAGAAGTTTATTTTTTTTTTGTGTGGCTGTGTAATCAGAGAAGAGCTTTTTGACATATCGCGTTCAACAAAGCCCATAGATAGTTTATCGTGTTTGATTAAATAAGTAAATGAATGTATAAGTCTTTATTTCTGTATTTTATAACTAAAATAGCTATATCGAATACTGTGGTACGGATGTCGACTCAGCTAATACGAAGCAAAAAAGTTTTTTTTTTTAAATTTCTTGTACCAATTTACACAGAGATTTCTACACTGCATCGTCTGAGATATCGTTAGAAAGGGCTCTTAAAATGTACGTGAAGTTCCATTTATCATTTGTCATTTTTAAGCTCCATTTGCGAATTACTGAACTTCAAAAGTTCTTAGCCACGCCCCTCCAACTTTTCAACCGTGGTCTCAAGAAATTTGAAAAATATAGAGATACTAGTATTTGATAAGAAGACTCACAAAGTGAAGTGAGAAAGTGGTCACAGTACACCAATACCTCAGTTTGCGTCGTGGTTACGTTCCAAAAAAACACGACGCAAATTGAAACGACGCAAAACGAATTATGATTTTCTATAGAAAATTTCAAAAAATTTCGAAAAAAAAAAATTAAAGACTCGAGCCCAAAGCAACGCAACTTCGAAAATCTAACGACGCACAGTGAAAATTAGTACTAATTCAGCAGCGACGCAACTTCGAAAAAACGCAAACCGAAACGACGCAAAGCGAGGTATTGGTGTAGATGAAAGAGTGACTCCAAAAAACTCCTATTTTTCGTCCTTTTTGGGGACCTCATTTATTTAAAAGTGAATTCGAAAAGAACGAAAGATTTTACACAGAAAATGATACACTTTACGTATTTGGGAATCTTGAACAAAATGAACGAGATTGCCAAGAATATTGGATTCGTCTCGCCGTGAATAGGTCCTCTAACAGTCAGATAACTTGTCATGTCTCTTAAGCAAAGACTATGTTCAATTTGAAGTCTCTATGCCTACTTTAAAGTACCCCCATAAATTATTATTCAAACCACTTTTGAATCAAATTCGTGAGGTCCTCTGAAGTGGCGAGGTATATTTTGGTATTAAAAACTGAAAATATTGAAAAATGAATTGCTGAAATCTTTTTAACTGTTAGATATTTTGTCGTTGACTTTATCTTTCGTAAAAGAGGATATAAAAAACCAAATTATCACGCACTGGCCCAAAAAGGACTCAAAAAGTAATATTAGTAACACATGAGCAGTAGCATTATCGATTATAATAACAAAATAGATATTTAAATGTCCTATATTTTATCCCGAAATTCTGGGCGAACCCTAACTTAATGCGTATCTAACACGAATTTGACGAATTTTTAATTTTAATTATATTTACTAAAATAGAGAAAAAGAGAGTGAAAATTGTTCTATAATTAGAACCGGAAAGAATGGTTTACAAACAAAAATTTTCCATATGAAATAAAAATTTACACAAGTCGAATGAATAAAAGAATGAAAAAAAAAATACGAAAATCTAAATTAAAATTACGATTTGTTTGTTCTCAACTATTCTAACTTAATGAATAATTTAATTCTTGATTAAGCAAATTTGTACACCCTTTTATAAAATGCATTTATTACATAGTAAACACGGGTAAATGTATGTACCGTATCATTTAAGATCCCCAACGCGAACATGTGAGCTAGTGTAACTATAATATGTACTCGATGAGAGTATACAAGATCAGTGGCGTAACTATCGGGTTGCACAGGAAGTCAGTGGCGGGGGCTCCACAAGCTTGGAAATCTATCTTAAGAAAATTAAAGTATATTCACACGACAGCAATTTTTAACCCTAGAATCATACGTACTCGTCAAAACGACGAACGAACTTCTCTACCTGCTCCAATATTACAACATGTCGGTACCTGCTTGCTGTGAAACTTCTGTTATCTAATTTATTTGTTATTATAACACATAAGACGTATAAATTTTGTTTATAGCTATTGTCGTTTTTTTTATACTGAAATAGTGTGCGTCAAAAGGACGACGATGTATGATTAACCTATATTTTTTTTTTTAAGATTTTGTACTCCACATATAAAAGTTTTCCTAATTTTTCTAAAATTTTTTAAGGATATGGATGTTATAATTAATTTATTCAATGATTATGATAATGTGAAAGATGATTACAGCTGTTTGACTTATAGAGATGACATAATACTGAAATTTTAATATATTGAATCGCAAACCGAAGAATGCGTTTCAAGTGAGTTAATAAAAGATTAACAAATTATTTTGAGGAAAATATTTTAATTTTTATTATTTTTTGAGATCTTATTCGAAAAATTACTAACAAATTTTAGAAAATTTACAAATGTGACTAATGGGGAAATAACTACATATCTATAGGAATATTTATGACTGAGAAATTTCACATTCTGTAAAGTCACACGTGTCCACTGACTCATAATAGTTCATAAATTAATTATTTGAAAGACATGTTTTATGATACAACTGATGTATTTATCTATTTTTTAATTTTTATAGTGAAAATATGCTTTGATAAAAAGATTAAAAAAATTAATAAATATTTATATTAAGAAAAATTTTCAAAATCCAATTTTTTTAAATATTTTGTTCGCTTTTATAGTATTGTTATGTAAAAAAGAATGTTTTTTGCAAATAAACTCTAAAACTCTCCGTAAAAAGCCCATTCGTCGAAACGACTCCGATGTATGATTAACTTGACTCATAGACCAACGTATGATTCTAGGGTTAAGGGGAAAATAGTGTTAGCACGAACCAAAAATTGGAAATGTTCGAATGAAGAGCTCCTGCAACGGCTATTTTTATATATACTGAAAAGAATGCCTTGTAACACTTTAAGGTCACAGTAAATAAAATGACAAACCTCAAAAATATAGACCAATTTTTTCATTGTTAAAAAAAAATCCAGAAAGTGCCTTTATTTTCGCCTGTCTAAAGGTATTTCTCCCCTTACCAATATCTTAAAAATTACTGTTGTCAGATATATGAGGGCTGTCATTACAAAGTCAACAATCTCCACCTTGCTTAAATTTTGGGAAATCGCGAAAAACTGATTTAGACTATTGGAGTTGGAATATACTAACAAAAATTAGTTTATTTGTAAATCTGAGCCATAAAAAAAGATTCCCAGTGTCAAAATCCACGTAATTTTTAAACTTTCTGAGTTATTCAGCTCTAAATGTTTGAGATAGCTTATTATGATTTGAACTAGTGGATATTGTCGACTTTGTTTCAAACGGAATTGGATTTTGTTTATTTTGATCTAAATATTGATACAATTTGAATGTTATTTCACGGGATTCTAAGTTCGAATCTCGGCTGGGTAGAAATTTTCTACTCTTTACTTTGGATGTCTGAAAAATGAGTAGTTACTTGTATGAGTAGTGGCATTACTAGAATAAAAAGAAAATAATGTTAAGGATTTAGAAAAATGATGAGGTTCTTTGTGATACCCACAAAAACTGTAAAGAGGCTTTTCTTTCACCAAAAAGAATTCATAGTTTACTTAATTACATTTAATTAAAAGTGATGGAGATGAAAAAGAAACTGAAACAAAATGAATACAATAATTTCAGCTTTCTGGAAAAATTAGTATTTTTTCAGAAGATTTATTTTTCAGATTTATTTTTTATAAAAGCTACAAGTTAACAATAGAGGTGAACATTTTTTTACGGTAGATAGAGACCGCATAAAAGAGACGCATAAATTTTACACAACTAAACAACAAACTCGGTCAACTCAGGACACTTGCATAGGAACCTGCTCCATTTTTTAATTTAATTATCAAACATCAAACTAAACTAACAAATTATTACGAAAAACTAATAAACTTGTGTCGTGTGTCCAGATACAGCATCAACAATACTGATTGTACTGATTGTTATGAATTACGCATGGAGATTGTAGTATTTGAAATGAACGGCAATGATAGGCTTAGATTTCACCAGGATCTAGGTGATTTTTAAAAGAACTAAATTTACTAATCGATAGAGGAGGAAAAATAGTACTATTATCCATTTTTATCTCATTTTTTTTAAAAAGTGGTGATATGAAATGACACCCCTCATATGATATAAGAATATGGAGGGTAGATATCAGGAGCACCATCTCTGTATCAAAAAGTGTCCATAGAAAGGCGTAAATAGTGACGACGCTACTGTAGCAAAAGGGTAAATTTAGAGAAGTAACCAAGGAAAGAAAAACATCCGCCTTGTTATGTAATTATTGTTTTTTTATTATAATTGTTACATATAGTAGTTTTATTATTTTAAAAATTTTTATAAAACTCAGCACAAAAAAATCACCATACTCTTTTGCTACTCTAACGCTATTCTGACAAGTTTTTGAACTGTTACTTAGTACTTAAGACGGGACACTTTTTGAACTATTTTTCTATTGTTTTCTGTACAAGATAGTCCTCCTTATATTCTACACTCCATAATATAAGAAGCTGTAAAATAATTTTAAAAAAATCTAAAAGTGTTCCTCACAGAACCTATACATTTTTCCAGATGGCAGACACTATTTTATTAACAAAGAGTTATCGATAATAATTCCAAGGGGTCTCTATGACCCAAATTAGATTGCAGGCCGTCCCCAAAAAAAAAACTGTTTATTTATTTTTAATTAAATTGGAGACCCTTTTTATAACATTCGCCTTCGCGCCCAAATTTTTTTAGTTACGCTCCTGTAAAAGACAGATAAACATTGGAAGTGCACGAAGCTTAAACATTGACAAAAAGGATAGGAGCAGCATCGTCGTCGAGTGGCTGATATAACTGAACACTTCTTTACCAACTGTGAGTATCATGTAGAAACAATTATACGTGGAAAAAAACGCACATCCTTCCCACGTCTTTGGTTAAGCTGGTTGCGCGCGAAGAGGATAATAATATTGGTCAACCCCATGATTGAAGATAATACACAAGAAACGTACCAACGCCACGGAGGCGGCCAAGCTGCACAAGCATCGGTGGGGTGGCGTTTTGTCGATGTCACTAGCGGGGGTGGAATAAAATGAACACCATCGTGACCCAACTCTAAACGTACCGGGGTTACATGCTGTAAATAACACTAAAATATATTATCAACAGTCGGGGAAACTTGGGAATTGCACAGCGAAGGGTATTTACGGCACAATATTCACGAATTTCTACCAGAGTATACTTTATCTTATTTAACTGACTCCAATTTTGTCTAAATTTTTGCTTTTTAAGGCTCGATCCACACTAAGGTGCCGATATCGATACGCTCCCGCTCCACTCTCGCTACGATATAATCTTGGTGTGTTCATATTACAGTGCTGATACCATACTGGTACCTATTCGGTCTCTATTCACACTATGGTGTCGCTGTCACTCCACTCTCGCACCGATAAAAATCTTTTTTCCATATTTTAAACACTATTGTATTAGGAGAACATCATATTAGAATACATATCTACATATCAATTAGTTATATATGTATCATAATGTATTGGCAAGACGTCGCGTCGTTGTATTTTATCATGTTTTCCGGAATACAATAATTTTCAAATGGACTGGAGTGGAATTAAAACGGACTGGAGTGGAATTAAAAAAGTGTTCACACTTTCGGTACAAGTCTAGTATCGCTCCAGTAACGCTCCGATAAAATATTACCTGAATGGTATTGGTATTGGAGCGGTACTGGCACGGGACTGGACCACGACTGAAATCGAAGCGATAATGTGCTCCGATGAGCGATATTGTTTCTTGTGTCAGAATATTTTATCGAAACGGGAGCGTAGCGATATCGTACCGAGAGCAGAGCGTTAATGTGGATCGGGCCTAACTTGCTATTACGCTTATATCATTTGAAATTTTTGTAATAATTAAAAATCGGTTATGTTAAGCATATAATATGAGGGATATTAATTTTGTATCCCACGGGAACTTTAACTCGGGACAAAAATTACTCTTTCTCTTGACCTAAAACATACATTACCATGGTTATACCAAATTTTATTCAATAATTTTAACCTCGCTGAAGAAGTTGTTTGTATCCCATGGAAACCCTTATACACCAAACACTTTATCTTAGTAGCCACACGCGTTAGCCGTTATTATAATTCACATGTACGATTTTCGGACGTGCCGCATGGATTTCAAACTGCAACTGTATGCGACAACGGCCCTTCCTTACCCACCGATACCCGATTCCGTCTTTTCCTTATCTTATAAACATTCACAGACAGACGTTCACAGATTCCGGAATCTCCATCCAAGTAGTATAAAACACACACATTTATACGTCTTGCGTTGCCATACCGCTTGCAATATATGAGTGAAGCCAAGTATGGTGGTTAAATAAATATTGTTAAGGAGTATTTAGATTAAAATTACCGTTATGACTTGAAGTCTATACATATAATAAAACTGTAACGAGACCATTTCGGTACATGGAATATTTTTTGAAAATTATAGTGGTACTCTAAACAGTTATCGATGTAGATAACAAAACAGCGATTTTCAAAATTTTTGTCTGTCTGTTCACGCATCACGCAAAAACTATTGGACGGATTTTAATGAAATTTGGTGTGATGATAACTTATTACCTGGGTCAACATCTAGGATACCTTTTATCCCGGGAAAATGTCTCATTCCCACGGGAAAATAGAAAAACCATTCTGAGCATGTGGACACATTACGCAAAAACTATTGAACGGATTTTAATGAAATTTGGTACGGTGATAAGCTATTACCTGCATAAATATCCAAGATACTCTTTACACCGGGAAAATGTCTCATTCCCACGGGACAATAGAAAAACTATTTTGAGCATGTGCACACATTACGCAAAAACAATTGAACGGATTTTGATGAAATTTGGTGTGGTGATAGCTTATTACCTGCGTCAATACTTAGGATACTTTTTATTACGGGAAAATGTCTCATTCCCACGGGAGAATAGAAAAACCATTTTGAGCTTGTGCATGCATTACGTAAAAATTATTGTTCTATGCAAGTTCTGTATACTTATTACACTTATACTTCTCATTGAGTTTATAACAGTGCGTCGCGCGAACGACGTCGCGGGTACAGCTAGTCATTAATAAATTTTTTCAACGTTTCTCGTAAACGCACCATATATAGTGTTTGTTCGTGTTCATTACCGCAGCGGGTATATGTACCTACGTAAAATTTCCACATGAAGCTCGGCCGGTGTACGTTGTTCTTAATTGGTTTTAAAATTCAATTTTTTTGTACTTTTCTAAGTAACTCCGTTTATGTAAACATCATTACACGAAATAAAATCAGATTTATGAACATTTTTTTTTGTTTAAATAAGATTTCTAGCAATTTTCTTTGATGAAAAATACATTTTAAATTTAAATATTCATGAAAGACGAAGTAGTTTCACAAACCGGGATGATAGTATCATGGTAGTGAATAGCTTCATGATGTCATCAAGACCATTAAAATTAAAAGGCGTAAAAATCCGATTTTTTTGTAATATTCTCCTATCTACTGTCATATTTCGTACTACAAGTGCGACCGGGATTAACATTTAAGAGCTCAAAATTATTCATTATTCATATGAAAAACTTTGCACCATTTTAGAAGAAAGTTAACAGTCATAACACATTCGTACTACCTTCATAGTAGGTACACATCGCAGACAAATAAAAATACTATTATTATATGTAAATTAAAAATCACAAAGTGATTGAAAAAATTATCCGGATCGGCCGGGAATCGAACCCAGGATCTCCAGGTAACTAGCCAGGTGTGCTATCCATTACACCACCGGTCCTTTGCTCGACAGGCGTCCGATACAGACAACATTCAACCACTTATGTGTATGTACTCTCTATAATGCGAGAAGCAGTTACAATTTTTCAATTTCAAATATTATCGAGTACTTGTGAAACACTACTACCTATGACAGACTTTTGTCTGCATTTTAAACACACGTAGTATTGATATGTTCACTTATTGTTCAGCTAAACTGACACTTTATTATTATATTATTATTATAGAATAGACGGCGCATAAAGTCAATTTGTAAGGTACTTCACTGAAGCACCGGGCGAGGCAAATTGTCAAGTTGTCGCAACCCAAAATATGAATTTTGTGAATAGAATGCAATTTTTGAAGAAATTTTAAACCACCACAGCGTAGTGACAAACTGTTCTTTTTACGGAACAGTTCCGAAGAGAACAGTTCTGTAAAAAGAACAGTTCCAGAAGAACAGTTCCAAAAAAAGAGTTTTCAAAAGAACAGTTTCTAAAAGAACAGTTTTATGTATACTCATACCTGTTCATTAAGCGAGAACTGTTCATGATACAAATAACAGTTTGTAAGGGGACATCGTTCTAGTAATATGTTCAACTAGGCATTTCACTTACAGTTTTATTGGTGCCCAAAAATAATTTCGTTGATGTTTACAAAAAATATAAAATTAATAATTGTCAAGCTGTAAATACAAAATAAATAATGAGCCTCAAATTATAAATATCAGTTATGTTTTATTCTAAATTCACACAGTTCATCAATTATTTAAAAAGTTACTTTTGGAGATAAATTGTTAATTCCATTTTTAATAAACCAGATTAGTATTTTTTTTAAAATAAAATATTTTTTGGACATATTTGGTTTTCAAACCATTTTTTTTGGTCGTTTATTATTGTGTCCGGTTTTGAAAAATGCATTCTGATGGAACTGAAGTTGCCAATATACAACTATTTTTTTTATCAAAACATTTAATTCTCGATAATATATTTATTTCTACGGTATCAACCATCGATTAGTTTTTTGGTTTCACTAAAATTGACTAGATTAATTTTTATTTTTGTACCATTGCAGTATTATAGTTTACTTAGAATAATCTTGCACAGAAATGTTGAATTTTATGCTGAATAGCTGAATGTCTGTCTGACAATAATCATTATATTATATTATTTAAATTCAAAATTTAAATCAAACAATGTTACTTTATTCGTTATAGTTATCCGTTAAAATTTAAAATAAAAATTTGCCAACAGAGTTTATTGTAGTGGTGACATCTATAATATTAAAGTCACATTGTGGTCAACTATTTAAAGAACACAGAATACGTATGTACGTACATATATAACAACATATCGCTGAACAGTTTTACAAATTAAACAGATATATGAATAAAGCACAGAACAGATGAACAGGTGAAACACAGGTGAACAGGCTAAATCGTGGAACTGTTCATTTACGGAACAGTTCCAACAAAAGAACAGTTTCAACAGAACAGTTCTGTTCTTTTTGGCACATCACTACCGCAGCGAGAAAGTGCCACATTTCATATGGTACAAAAAACTTAAAATTCTACAAATTTTTTGTGGTACTCGTTTCATTTTTGTTATTAACACTGATTTCTCATTCTAACTAAAAAAAATTTCTGATTCTTGACTAGTGTCGGAGGAACTTTGAATCATTCTTAACAAGTTAAACGGTAATAAAATAAGATAATGGTACGACAGGAACCACTTTAATAAGATAAAATACACACTCGTAAAATCAATTTGTGTCATCAAACATTCGAAAAGAATCAAAAAAAAATAAACAATTTTAATAGTAATATAGATTTGAACGTTCTTATAAATTACAAACAGTTTAACTTTCCTCAAAACGAAAAAAATTGGAATGTTATTGAATTAGTTTTTTGTTTATTTTTTCTCCCGTCGTGGAAATGAGTAGAAAAAAAATATCGTAAATCCGAACAACAGTTTTCATTCACATAACAATTGGAAAACAAAGTACAATTATTTTTCACAAGAACAAATATAGCGTACAATGTAATGTTGCATCTCTCTCACACAAATAATCCACTCTTTTTGACATCCACTGTTCCACTGTAAAGGTCCATTCATATCGACAGACACTAAACGTAACAGACACGTATCGTGCCAGACACGACAAATATTGTTTAACCCTTTTAGTATCGCCGTATATTCCAATATTTTAGATAAAAAATTTAATATTTTTATATGTATAATTGCAAGTTTAGTACACACAGAACAAATAGAACGAATATAACTGTCTCTTTTCTGCAATCACTTATGTGCAAGTATGTGCATCTTAGGCTGCTTAGTGTCAGTTGCTCAGTACCCGTCGCTCAGTGTAAGTCAGTCAAACAACAATAAATTTGATTGTTGAACCGGCACAAATAGCGTTGTGGTATCACACACATCACACACATGTATGCGAACCAAAGGTCACGTGACGGCTATCACCACTCACACTAACAGAGTTTACCGCACAAATACAAAGTAAACACCGTGCACGTATACAACATATTTTCTATCTCAAGTGGTTACACAGGTTCCAGTAGTATAGAAATATGTATTTTCTCTCTAGTGCTCTATGTTAGTACATTTTATTTAATTTATTTACAGTATGACCGCTCTTTACTATACAGCCTCCAGTTACCGATGTAAGACAATGCACATTCTTCAATTGAATTTTTTCTAAAAATTAGTATCACGAGCTGAGCTCGTCATTAGTCCTAAAGAGACTTTCTTATGGGTGTATTCATATTATACAGGCACGACGAGAGGACGGGCCAGCCGGGGACATAACCCTGGGGCCCGGGGTCCCTCCGGGACCCCGGGCCCGCCAAATTGGTCTTATTTTTTAACTCATATAAATGGATTTTTAGCCAGTAAATATCGCGACGCTAAACGTACAAAACCTCGTAAGTCGATTTTTTTCATGCGTAGGTATATGCATACTCCTAATTCTTTTTTCACATGATATATTGGTTTCCGAAAAAAATATTTATAGTCTTCATTTTTAGTCTTACCATTTTTATAGTTATGCTTGGACATTTTATTCCACAAACACTACAAATTTAGTAATTTAGTAGATAAGGTAAGTTTTCCTTAAAACAAAACAAATACTAGCTTAAAGAACACTAAACAGAAAAATAACTGATTTGAAAAACACAAAAAACACAAGACAACTCGCTAAAAGCACAATTTTTTATATGACTGCAATTATATCAGGTATATTATTTTATAAAAGCAGTTGAAAAATAGTTCTGATTTCTAATTAACAAAACATAAAAATATAATATTAGTTACAAGTTATTAAATTTCAGTAAAATTTGTATGAAAAAAGTCATTTTAAAAAGAGTTTCTCATTTATAAAAGCCACCAATCGCCATGTAACAAAAACACAATTAAATAAAAGTTCCATCAATTATAAACTTTTTCAATTGATTATGAAATCAAAATTTAATGTTAGAAGCTCTATGAATTGTTAAGCACTGAAAAAGCATGTCATCTCTAATTTTCAGTTATTTAAAACAAAAAATCAAAACAACGTGTGCTCTTTTGTTTTGAAATCCAACCAATTGTTGAGTTCCAAGAAATGTAACACAATTTTATTTTTATTTTTGGGTAGTATAAAATCGAATTAAATCTTTTTAAATCGTGTTAAATCAAATTTATGTCAAAAGAGCTCATCTAGAAACAGAATTAGGTGTATTTAAATTAAAAGCAATAGCGATATTATTTTCAAATAAAGTAAAAAATAAAATCTTATATTCCTTTTTATTATTTATATTTTTAGAATTTATTACAATGCCACCAAGTATTCTACATAAATTTAATTCTGTAAGTTTAAATGATCGTACAGGCTCACAATACCGAAAAACCCAGTAATAATAGTGCACTGAACGAAGCATCTGCTTTATTACAAGCTATTAAAATAGGAAAATTATTTTGATGACTTTTTGAAAAAATGAATAGAGTAAGTATTTCAAATCCTAGACATGCGCATTAACAAAAATTTAATTATTAACCTTATAATTTAAAAATTTAAATAATAAACAGACAAATTTTGAACAGTTTGAATTGTTCTGTCAAAAGACAAATTTCAAATTTTTGACTCTATTTAATTGCTATAATAGGTATTTTTTTAAAAATTAGCAAACAGTATATTTTAATTTTTTATTTTATAAATATTTATATTATTTTAGTAAGTAATAAAGTAAAATTCGGAGTAAAGTAAAAAAAACAGTTCGTACTTTTTATTTAAAAATTAAATTAACGTATTTTAAAGTACAAAATAATTTTTTTTGTGGATATATTATTTGTAAATATTCTTCATAGTATGGAAGGTATAGAATATATAACTCAAGTCTCTAGTAGAGACATCTTTTCAAATCCCTAAGAATTAATATAAACGTTCCTTCATATTAAATACCGAACTGAAGTTCTGAATTGAATTTGATTTGACCGTCAAATGACATTATCGTATTTAAAATACTGGATTCACTCGCATTGGAGATTCTAGTGTTTGTTGAAACATACCTTTTTTGTAATTCACTGATACATACTACATATACGTGCTATACCTATAGTATCTACTGTCTGTGTCTGTATGCTAATTGTCTGTGTGTATGAATACTTTTGAAAGTGTCGTGGCTAGAGCATGGATACCGGTATTTCGATACTACCGAAAAACCGGAATACCGGACATTTTTATACGTTTTATAAAACCGGTATCAAAATTTCAAATACCGGTATTTCGGTTTCGATAAGCAGTATAAGTATGGATCATAAATTATTACAATATCTTCAATTTTGTTTAATGTTTTCCAGATGTCCAGATGACCAAATATCTTATATTCATTCATATGTTTTTACAATTCTAGAATGCATATTGTTAGGTATTTTTCTGTCGAAAAAAAAATACAAAATTACCTATGTTTGGGTAAAATATTTTACTATTGTTGAATACTATTGTTAATTCTAATGGTATTTAAAAAAATCCTTGCTCTGTGTAAATAAAAGGGTGAAATTTAGGAATTGATGCCCATGTATTTTTTTTTTAAATTTTTTTGGAATTGCACGTCTTTGGTTTATTTAAGTTGTGATTTTTCGCCCTTGCGGTTCGTGTGTATATCTTTTTAAATTAAATGTGCAGTAGAATCGAAGAAAATTTATATTTTATTATTTTGTGTTGTTATTCCGTTTACTTTGTTTTACCATTTTATATTTTGTATTTAGTTTTAGTTAGATTTTTTATTAGATAAAGTTATTTATGAAACAAAGTTGGCGTTTTTTTTTTCATTTTTACTTAAAATAATATTGAAGTAACGAATCAATTGACTTTCCATAGAATTGTTTTTATTTATTATTGATGCAATTCTTTTTAAGAGGTCTGTCACTTTCGAATTCAAATGCCGTTTCTTCTCAATGTGGTCGAGCTTCAAACTGCCGTAATTGAAGAATGGCAAAGGCTGTCCCAGGAAACTATAGATAACATCATGCTGAGTATAGAAAAACAAATGGAAACTTTGATAAGAGCACGGGAGAAACCAGGCGCGATTAAAACGATGTGTTTCATTTTCTATTTGTTAAATAATCTTTAACTTAAATTACTCTTAGGCGACACAAGGTTCCAAAAATTTGCCATTTTATACGGTTACTTGTTTTGCTACCGAAAATAAAGGTATATCGACTTGTGGATATGTAATTTTAAATGAATAATTAAATAAGATTAATATTTTCTTGAAATTAAATGGTTTGTTTGATTTTTACATATATTTTGTATGTTCCGCTAATTCTACCGGTGTGTGTATTTTCATTCAATACCGAAAAAATACCGAAATACCGAAATTACAGTATTTTAAATTTTAATACCGAATAAATACCGGTATTATAAAAAGACACCGATATTCCAAGCCTAGACGTGTCTGTGACGTTCAGTGTCTGTAGATACGAATGCACCCTAACACGTTGTCCCCCATCACTCACTCTCCCCTCAAATCCGTGACGCTCGTACACGAATGTGAATGTACGTTTGTAATGTTGTAGTATCGTTATTTGAACCGGTTTGTTTAACTATAGCGTAACGGTTCGTATACAATTGTATGGTGGATCCTCTCTAACCCCACCATCGGTATTGGTTAATAATAAATGAGTCAAACACCAATTTCGTTTTCTTAATAAATTGTACCGTGGACAGCTTGAATTATACCGACCTTTTAAACATTAATCTTTTTTTCCTCATGTTTATGGAAAGAAAAAAACACCGAAATATTACTTATATATTTATATCATTTATTTAACTTGGTACAGTTACACGTACAAATCTGAAGTTTTGATCCAGATTTAATTTGTCCTTGCACAAACTCACTCCCACCCTGTTCTAACCAAACCACTACCCGTTTTTGAATAAATCATATCCAGAAAATTTCCACCGAATTTCATAGAAATCAGAGAATTATTTTGAAAGTTGTGTGGAATCGTGTAGCTGTTTAACAAAGCTCTCGTATACTTATAAAAAACTAGCCGTACCCGCGACGTCGTTCGCGCAAAGCATTGTTATAGACTCAATGAGAAGTATATATGTATTAAGTGTAATAATTATACAGAACATGCAAAGAATAATAATTTTTGTGTAATGTATGCACATGCTCAAAATGCTTTTTTTCTATTTTTCCGTGGGAATGAGGAATTTTCCCGGAGTAAAAGGTATTTTAAATGTTGACCCAAGTAATAAGTTATCACCACACCAAATTTCATCAAATAGTTTTTGCGTAAAGCGTGCACATGCACAAAATGGTTTTTCTATTTTCCCGTGGGAATGAGGCATTTTCCCGGAGTAAAAAGAATCTTAAATGTTTCCCTAGATAATAAGTTATCACCACACCAAATTTTATTAAAATCGGTCCAATAGTTTTGCCTAATGTGTGCACATGCTCAAAATGGTTTTTCCATTTTCCCGTGGGAATGAGAAATTTTCCCGAAGTAAAAATTATTTTAGATGTTGACCCAGGTAATAAGTTATCATCGCACCAAATTTCATTAAAATCCGTCCAATAGTTTTGCGTGATGCCTGAACAGACAGACAGACAGACAAAAATTTTAAAAATCGCTTATTTGATATCTATATCGATAACTATTTACGATACCAGTACAATTTTCCAAAAATATTCCATGTACAGCAATGGTCTCGTTACAATTTTATTGTATGTATAGATTTAAAGTATATTTCTCTAAACCGCATTACATATTTAAAAAATACGACAAAACGAAGATTTAATCCCTAGACACAAGTGGATATAACCCCTTAACATTGTTACGTGTACTAAGAAAACAGTTTTTTATCTCAAAAAAATAATGTTTTTAAATTGGTAATATCAAAAAGATGTTTTGATGGCATTATTTAAAGAAGTCATTTCTTTGAAACAAAAAACTTTCTTCAGTTCTATCAAACGAAGACCAGTATCATCTGTTCTTGAAATTTTCATGCTAACAGTATTCGCGTAACGTATGCATATAAAATAAAGAAAAATACCTTTTCACATTAATCACAGAAATTTCATGAAAAGTTATTGATTTTTCTTTTCTGTTGTTCGTTTTAATAAAAATTGTTTGATGATTCGATCAATTTTGTCGGCCCCGTCTCGTTCACTTCAGTTCGCCATTAATATTTGTATCATTAATATCCACAAAATAATACTTGAAGAAAAACAAATTTATCCATTATCAGTGGAAAAGAATTGAGTAGCGACGATTTTTCATTCAAAGAAAATTAAATGACATAAATTTAATAAAATTGTTCGGGCAAAAAAAATCGGAAACAAATAAATAACATTTTGATTTGAAAGATATCGTTTGTTATTAGTTAAAAAAGCAACGAAAGCTTTAATGGTCGTGTATATGTAAGTGTAGCCAAAATAAACCACTCCTGACATCTCAGACAGGTACTTTTAAAAGTTGGATAAACGGCGCCTATTGCGAAATTTGATGCATCTGCCGTAACGATTTTGATAAAACGTATTTCTGCGCTCAAAAAGTACTGAACCCAAAAATCACTTATATAGCTATAGCCCGAAACAGCAAAATTTTTCTAAAATGTAGCCCAGAATTACTCGTATTCAACCAGTGACCCCATTTTAAATCACTTCTATAAAGCTTGATTTCAGAAAAAAGAAATCTGTTAATCAGATGACGTCAGTAGGTTTACTAAAATTTTTCAGTGCCTTAGGCATCGTAAAAACAGTCGTACTACAGGTTTCCGACGTCAAGTAGCCAAAATAAGCCACTCATGAGATCTCAGACAAGTACTTTATTCTTTCTGAAAGTTGGATAAACGGCGCCTATTGCGAAATTTGATGCATCTGCCGTAACGATTTTGATAAAACGTATTTCTGCGCTCAAAAAGTACTGAACCCAAAAATCACTTATATAGCTATAGCCCGAAACAGCAAAATTTTTCTAAAATGTAGCCCAGAATTACTCGTATTCAACCAGTGACCCCATTTTAAATCACTTCTATAAAGCTTGATTTCAGAAAAAAGAAATCTGTTAATCAGATGACGTCAGTAGGTTTACTAAAATTTTTCAGTGCCTTAGGCATCGTAAAAACAGTCGTACTACAGGTTTCCGACGTCAAGTAGCCAAAATAAGCCACTCATGAGATCTCAGACAAGTACTTTATTCTTTCTGAAAGTTGGATAAACGGCGCCTATTGCGAAATTTGATGCATCTGCCGTAACGATTTTGATAAAACGTATTTCTGCGCTCAAAAAGTACTGAACCCAAAAATCACTTATATAGCTATAGCCCGAAACAGCAAAATTTTTCTAAAATGTAGCCCAGAATTACTCGTATTCAACCAGTCACCCCATTTTAAATCACTTCTATAAAGCTTGATTTCAGGAAAAAGAAATCTGTTAATCAGATGACGTCAGCAGGTTTACTAAAATTTTTCAGTGCCTTAGGCATCGTAAAAACAGTCGAACTGCAGGTTTCCGACGTCAAGTAGCCAAAATAAGCCACTCATGAGATCTCAGACAAGTACTTTATTCTTTCTGAAAGTTGGATAAACGGCACCTATTGCGAAATTTGATGCATCTGCCGCAACGATTTTGATAAAACGTATTTCTGCACTCAAAAAGTACTGAATCCAAAAATCACTTACATATATTGCTATAGCCCGAAACAGTAATTTTTTTTAAATGTAACCCAGAATTACTCTTATTCAACCAGTCACCCCATTATAAATCACTTCTATAAAGCTTGATTTCAGAAAAAAATCTGTTAATCAGATGACGTCAGCAGGCTTACTAAAATTTTTCAATGCCTTAAGCATCGTAAAAACTGGCGAACTGCAGGTTTCCGACGTCAAGTAGCCAAAATAAAACTACTCATGAGATCTCAGACAAGTATTTTATTCTTTCTGAAAATTGGATAAACGGTACCTACTGCGAAATTTGATGCAGCTGCCGCAACGATTTTGATAAAACGTATTTCGGCGCTCAAAAAGTACTGAACCCAAAAATTACTAATATAGCTATAGTCCGAGACTGTAAATTTTTCTAAAAAGTAGCCCATAATTACCCTTATTCAACCAGTTACCCCATTTTAAATCACTTCTCTAAAGCTTAATTTCAGAAAAATGAAATCTGCAAACCGGATGACGTCACCAGGTTTACTAAAATTTTCCAGTGCCTTAAAAATCGTGAAAAAAGACGAACCAAAGGTTTTCAACGTCGTTCTTTTCATCCAAAAATAAGCATATAAAAACACTAAAAAAACACGAATGATGGATACGGAACGCTATTTGAAAAGAAGATTATTTTTTTATTTTTTCAAAGTATTAGATTTTTTGTAAAAATAGTAACAATTAAAATTTTGCAATACCCGTAGTTCCTGCCATAAAGCAACTTGTAAAAATGTATTTAAACTTTTGAAGTATACCTAATACCTAATACCGGAATCTACTGTATTAAGGGGAACCACTAGTGTGACCGCCTGAAAAAAAGGTGATTTTTGGGAATTTTTTTAAAGAAAACTACTGTATGGAATGTTTTGATATTTTAATGATATATTCATTCATATTTATAATAAATTCGTGATAACATTTTTGGACCAAAAAACTGAAAATTCAGTGAGTTATTCGCGATCTCCCAAGGCTCCAAAAAAAAAGTTCCCCCACTGCTGCAGTGATAGCGACCTTCACAGTGCCTGGAATCAAAAAAAAAAGCAAAAAGCCTATTAAACTAGAAGGTATTGTCCGTGCCATGAACCTCACCCGTTAGAATTTACCGTTTGACAAAAACGCAGTTTCAATGTTATTTCAATAAAAAATTATAAACATAACCTAGTTAAAAGATTAAAACATTCATTTTGTTTTTACATAACAAATAAAATTAGTAAATTTGATTGCCCTAATTTGTACACGAGTTTCACTGAACCAATAAATTTCCATCATACAATAGCCTCATTTACATTAGTGTTTTATTTATAAATGTATGAATACGCGATAATATAGACTCGCAGTGGCTCCACGCTTTACACAAACAATACGATAGAAATGGAGACATACTCACTCACACTGATATTTCGGAAAAAATATCCGATACGAAATGATTATAGTTAGGGAGTTGGTGGCAATTTTTGTATAATATTAACCCTAGAATCATACGTTGGTCTACGAGAAACGTTAATCATACATCGACGTCGTTTTGACGGATGGACTCTTTACGGAATTTTAGAGTTTATTTGCAAAAAACATTTTTTTTACATAACAATACTACAAAAGCGAACAACATCTTTAAAACAATTGGATTTGGAAAAATTTCTTAATGTAAATATTTATTAATTTTTTTAATCTTTTTATCAAAGCATATTTTCATTATAAAAATTAAAAAATACATAAATACATCAATTGTATCATAAAACATGTGCTTCAAATAATTAACTTATGAACTATTATGAGTCAGTGGACATGTGTAACTTTACAGAATGTGAAATTTCTCAGTTATAAATATTCCTATAGATATGTAGTTATTTCCCCATTAGGCACATTTGTAAATTTTCTAAAATTTGTTAGTAATTTTTCGAATAAGATCTCAAAAAATAATAAAAATTATTTTCTCAAAAAATAATAAAAATTTTCCACAAAATAAATTGTTAATCTTTTATTAAGTCACTTGAAACGCATTCTTTAGTTTTCGATTCAATATATTAAAACTTCAGTATTATGTCGTCTCTATAAGTCAAACAGCTGTAATCATCTTTCACATTATCATAATCATTGAATAAATTAATTATAACATCCATATCTTTAATAAATTTTAGAAAAATTAGGAAAACTTTTATATGTGAAGTACAAAATCTTTAAAAAAAAAAAACAAGGCGTAATCATATATCGACGTCCTTTTAACGGACACTATTTCAATACAAACAAAACGACAATGACTATAAACAAAATAAATACGTCTTATGTGTTATAACAACAAATAAATTAGATAACAGGTAGAGAAGTTCGTTCGTCGTTTTGACGTGTACGTATGATTCTAGGGTTAACATTTTGCACTCAAGCAAAAATAAACGTGTTTTTCGGGTAGCTGGTAAGACATGTGACACATGACATGACGCATGATTTTTATTCCTATTTTTTTTTAAAAAAACTTGCAACTTTTTTTCTCAAAGCTCGAATTAAATGTTTTAAATGCTCTTTCTGTTAGATTTGTTACTTTCAAAAGTTGGTTCAACCCTATTTATTGTCCACAGACCCAGATTTTAATGTTAATTAATTTTTAAAAATCATAGAACTCTCTTAAATTTATCATTGTGTTTGCTATTAATATATTGTATTGAGCAGAGGTGTAATTACAAATTTTGCGCTCTGAAGTCCACTGAAAAACGAAGTGCTTGAAAAATGAAGTGATGAGCAAAAAAAAAAAAAATAGCCCCGTTGTCAACTCACCATTTTCCTTTCCTCAAAAACTGACCTGACAAGCAAAAAAAAAGTTCTAATTTCCTCTGTTACTCTGTTGTACCCTATTTCTTTTTCCTATGCTCTAGCTAGATATTAGGGGTAGTAAATATATAATAAATTTGTGGAAGACAGACGACCACACTGTTATATTTTTTTGTTTTTTCAAATAATTACGAACATGTAAAAAAGTGGTCAACTAAATCACTTCATCGTCTTTTTAATTTATGTTTTTAGATTTAATATACTTCGTAGAAGAAAGAAATAAAGAAGGTCTCTGATTTTAGCTAAAATTCTAAAAAACCTCTGTCGTATCATCCTGCATAATATAGTGAATTTCCAGTTACCAAAATTACTTTTTCTCGAAAACTCGGTTACATAGGATAATGGTTTAAAGCCTATCTCACATGATTTTTGCCGCTCCTTACTATGGTGTAAAGATATTTTGGAAAAGTTTTGAAATTTCTCGAAAATCGGTGTAGATAGGATGATAAGAGCTCGAAAGCTTATATAACTGGGGAAAAGCTTATAACTTTCAGCAAATTTTAGTAAAAAACTAATTTTTTTACATTATTGGAATTGCAACAATGATATGGCAGAAATTGTTTATATTGTCTATTTCATTTAAATTTTTGCTACTAGCAATTTCTACCAAACAATAAAATAATTTAAAATTTACTGCTCCATCAGCTCCCTGATTATTATTTTAAGTGAACGTAGTTGTTTTTTTTACTATACTATGCAACTTCAAACTTCGAATCTGCTAATAAATTTTGTGATTTGTTTCAGTCACATACAATCACCAATCTGGAGCCGTACACGCAGTATTTGGTGTCGCTGCAGGTGTTCAATCCACAAGGCGCTGGGCCCCCCACCACGGTTCTAGTGATGACGGACGAAGGAGGTGATGTATTCTTTTTGAAATTACTTTTTATTTATTGCGCATTTTGAATTCCAACATTAATCAATTACATTATGTCAATAATTAGATCCCGTCATTTTGAATCCAATTTCTTAAAAAGTTAACTTAAGGTAGTTACCGTGTGACATACTAATAGAAAAAATTGCAAACCAAACTTACGTTATGTCATTATTGTATGTATTAATGGATAGATGTTGATGCATACTATTTTTCATACGAACGTGTAGGCATACATTCAAACATAGTCTGTGCATACACACTTATACTATCAAAGTTTTTTATAATAAATGGTTTGACATCGTTGTTAATTTACTCAACAAACATATTAAGTGGTATGCATATGCGTTTGGACGCTTTATTTTTTCACCTGTACAAGATAGACAGGTGCTATCGCGGACTTTTTGTAGAGAATTCGATTCTCTACAAAGAAGGTCTTAACACTTTTTAATGTATCTATCACCGTTTTCGCTACGTAAGCGGTAAAAGGTCAAAAAATGCTATTCATTTATTTTTCAGTATTGTTTAAACAATAAATACGAATAAACCAGTTATTTAATATACAGAGTTGTCAGACTGCTTCGGTTCAGTTGCTTGAAATTGGTGTATTTATTAAAATACTATAATTTCTCTTCTTTATATATATATATATATATATATATATATATATATATATATATATATATATATATATATATTAATTCCTTATTTATCTGTCAACAGTATTAACATCTACACGTCAATCCATAAATACAGAATTAAAAATATTTGATGTATTTTAACTCACATAGTCACATGCAATAATGTTTCATAAGGAGTTAAAGTTATTGATGTTTGTCTTATGACTCTACATTCAACTAAATGACATGCCAGCATTTCTTAATTCTCGAATTTCCCTGACGTGCTTCACCGGCACTAGCAACTTTTTCCTCTGCATAGTCCGAGGTTGGAAGGAAATACTGTCTTGATAACTGTTATACTTCATCCAGTATTTTATTGTTCAAATTGAACAAATCAAATTGTTCAAACTTATTTATAGAAAAAATTAATTGTAAATAGCAAATATTTGTATTCAGATTTTACGGTTTGTTTAAAAATATTTTAAATTTATTTATCTCCACGGTTACCATTATTTATATTCGTTAATGAGCCCGGAAAAATGTATATTATAGATGTCGTTGCCATCACGCACCCAACCTAGAATCGTACACAAAAGTGTATTTCAATTTATTGGGTCTTGTAAATCACCTTTATCATTCAAACTTATATCCGCTCAATATAGATTGTGTTATATACTAAATAACTAACACATATCCTACTATCTATGTACCGGTAACGGTACGGGACGCTCGAGGAGATAGTAAATAGTTACATGAAGTGTCTTAAGCGTTCATCGATCACCGGATGTAAACACTAAATCATCAGTAATGTATGGATACGATTATCTTACAAAGTGTTTGTCTAACTCTACCGTACATATATTCAAGCAGTCAACTCACATTTAGATAATAGCATCTCATCCAAATTACTCAAATAATAACTCAAACAAAAACAAAAAAAAAAATAATTATCACTCCCGTATTATATGTTTAATTGACTGTAGTACTTAAAAATGGGAGAGATAGGGTAAAAGCCCCGATACCGGAACGCGATCATATGTCCGAACAGTTTTGACATTTATATATTAATGAAGTTATTTCTGAAAGAAACCTCTGATAAAAAAAATTATTATTAATAGAATGATTATTTTTCAATTTAAATTCACCTCGCATTTAATGTTTCTTACTTAATTAAAGAAATGCATATATAAATTAAACAATTTTTGTTGAATACAGTATTTTGATCCTTTATTTTTGTCTGATAAGCCATTCTATATTCTTGTATTTTTTTCAAAACATATTCATTGGATTAAAAAAGCTTTCTTTCATGCTTATTAAGAAAAAAAAAATGGGTGTTTAATTTATTTGTCAATTTTTATAAGCCAGTTTAATTACACACCTAAAAATAGTGTTCCGGCATAGGGGCCTTTACGTTACGTTTAAAAATACCTTTTCAAAATAAAATCTAAAAATTAATAATGAAAATATCTTGCAAAATGCGTCAACGTCTAAGTTCTAAAGAATTCAAAGACTTTTTTTTTAGAACAGAATCAAACAACAGTTAATCTCTACAACTGAACTTGTTGAAAATATAATTGACAGCACAAACAGGCGAAATTCAAAAACTTCTAACAAGGGAAGGATACGAGTTAGGATACTGTTAACATAGCAAAATAATAAAATGCCCTAGCTAACCCTTTTCAAAAAAAAAGTCTGGAAAAAATTATTTTTAGTGTAATTTATGTATCATTTAAGTATTTCATTTGAACAGAGTTATGCGGTGTAGTTGATAGTACGTTGGTCCAGTTTGTCGATGGTTTAGGGTTCAATGCTGAGTGTATTCAACAGTTTTTTTATTTAAATTTAATTTAAAATTCTTTATAAATATTCATTGCCACTATATTAGTAATTTATTTTTTTTAAAATAAATCAAGCGACCAAAATATGTGCGCTGTCTGGAAGCGACACGTGTATTTATCGATGCTATTTTTGAACTTAAATATGACGTAAATTGTAAAAAAACTTTTTTAAAAAAAACCGACTTCAAAAAGTAAAAAATAAATAATAGCACGAATTTTGAAGTCAAGTGGGGTGTCGTATAAAAAATTGCAATCGAATGTTCTTGCAAAATTCATGAATTCTTCAAGATCTAAATTTTGTTATACTACGCGCCCCGCCTGACTTCAAAATTCGTGCTATTATTTATTTTTCACTTTTTGAAGTCGGTTTTTTAAAAAAGCTTTTATTTCATACCTTTTAGTGGCAATGTTTATTATCCTTTATAGTGATAATTGCTTAAAAGAAGGCGTATTCAGAAATTTCATTCAGAAAATTATTTTTAGAATAATTAGATCATCATAAATTTAAAAATATGTTACTATAGTTTTTAAAGTAAATAATTTAGAATAATAATTATACAAATTTTAAAATTGCCATAATTATTCAATTATTGAAGATTGTTAATAAATTTTTATGGGACCACCTGGAGAGCTTTATCTACTAACCAAAAAAACAAAGGCGTAAATTGGCCCAGAAATATGGGAGAAATCGATGTACATACATTAAAAAAACGGGTTGAATTGAGAACCTCCTCGTTTTTGAAGTCGGTTAAAAATTAAATCAAGACAGAGGATGCAGTTAAATGTCAGCCACCTCTGCCCTGTACTGGTTGCATTAGTTCATAGTATGCAAATAAAATTTCCTAGATTTTAATTTTAGCAGCTTGCATAAGTTAGCGAATTTCTTAGAATTTACTTTTAAGGGAATTTTAGAAAAATTTATGCGTTGAAGTTAAATAATATAAAATATATAGCAATTTTACCATTAAAATAACATTTTTACAAAATATCCATGTCTTTTTTTATAAATTTTTCTCGTAAACCAATTCACATAGGACACTGGTTCAATAAACAGTTGAAATCTTATGATAGTGTAATAAAAATTTTAAAACGAAAAAAAAAAAACAATAGGATAGAACAGAAACAAGTAAATCAAATAATCAAAAATTATTAAGACGCTCCCCCTCCTCCTCGCCCCTTCTTCATAATTTTGTTGGCAGGCAACAAGGAAAAAAACTTCATATCTATATGAAAAGTTTTTCTATTGAACTTGTATGATAATTCAAAAGAAAAACAATAAGGAAAATATTTTTTCAATTATGAAAGCCGATTTGATGTGTTTTTCTCTTTAAAGAAAAATTCACTTACAACTTTTACCCGAACACCAATGTGTTTCACTTACGCTAAAGTGAAAAGAGGCGTATTTTTAAAGAAAACACAAGAGTATATATGTTTCAATGAAAATTCCACTCCTCACCGCTTATCCGACGAAATATAAACACTTAAATAAAATTTTCTATTTCCATCAAGTTGTCTTTTTTTTTGTGGTACAGTGCAAAAAAAAATGTGAGTAAACGAATGATAGACATATATGTAGCTTTTAAGCGACACAATATTTCATCCTGTACCGCCCATTTTGTGCCGGTAGTGTATGTAGTTGCTCGCGTATGGAAAATTTTTGTTGGTGTTACTTGATTTCCTGATTGAATTTTCAAAATAAATAAATGTATATAAGTTTCTACATTATATATTTATTAAGTTTTTATCGAAGAAATATTATGAAAGCAATTTATTTATTCAATTTCGTTATCCTGGATAACACAGTTATCCTTCTGACTCAACGGCAACGAAGTGTTGTCTATTAAAAATCATATCGAGCTAACACTCAATTTATATAGTCGAGCCAATTTATATAATTGAATCAAGGCTACGAAGTAAACGGTGCTCCCGATTGCCTCGATCGAGAAACAATTTTTTTTTTTTTGAGAAATTTGCTTACGTTTTTTTTTGTGTTTGATAGATGATACACATCATACGTGAAGACCTAACCAATATGTTTCAATACGAGATATCTATTTAATTTTTGACTGAATCGAAACAATTTATTCTAGCAAACTCTATTCGGGAACCATTATTAGGCTGGGTATACATTTGAGAATCACTATCAACCAGTAAGCTCTCAAAACCTTATGAACAGTGACATTTAGACCAATTCCTTAAAACGAAAGATTTCTAAAATTATACAGTTTACGTTAGACTTATGTTGAGATATTTTGATCACGATTTTTATAATACACAGTCAAAAAATTTGTATTAAAATTAACACATTTCACATGTCCAGAACGGTTTAATCAATTTTTTGTATTATTTTAACACAAAGCATATGTGTCAAATCTTTACACAAGATTTGTGTCAATGATTTAACACACAAGAGAACATACATTTTATGTTTAATTTTTCAAATATATCAGAGTTAGTTGTTAAACTTTTTTATTCGATATTTTACTTTCGCTGCAGCTTAAATTCTCGCAAGGTTGACCGAGTACGAGAATGTGGAGGGTCATTTCGTTGTGCCTCGCGGTTGGTGTTATAATGCTATTCATATATGCCTCGGCCAACTTCAGCGAGGAACTCGGCGAGGAACCTCGTCGAGAATGTGCAGGGTCCTTGAGATATTTGAAAATCGTCAAAAATTATAACGATTTTGTTCATATATTATTAGAAATCAGACTCAAAGCACGTAAAGTTAGTCTTTCGTAAAAATTCTTACGTGTTTCCATATATATCTACATATATATAATAAAAAAGATAAGAGTAGTTCTTATTATTAAACAAAACCGAAAAATTATAAGTTTTTTCAGTTATTGACGAATATAGTTTTATTAAACGTTTAAAAATGAAACAATTTTCTTACATTTTAAGGTTAATTTGTTACAGATTCAGTTACAAAAAATCATGTAAGCTTACTTGAGATTGTATTATATAATATACGTTAAAAATAAAGAACATTAGTTTTGTGTACGTATGACACAATTTTTGTGTTGAAATACACAAAAAACAGCGTACTTATAACATTATTTTCCTTTATACAAACATTGTGTTAATTTTTTGTTGTTCAAAATAGATTAACATTTTTATTCTGTTAAATCGAAATTTAAAAGGAGTAACACGCCGACAGTTTCCAAGCGCATTTGTGACGTCATAATGTTTACTTAACTGAAAACATTGATATATTTTTATTTTGAATTATTCATGCTATGCAGTTATTGCTTGTTATAAACATTTTTATATTAAATATCTTAATGACGTCACAAACATCGCAATCTTTGGTAGTGCTATTTATAACCAAATGATATTTTTTAAAATTTAATTTAATAAGTTTTGATTAATTTATTATTATTTTTTTTTATATATCAACGCCAGCAATAATAATAGGGCATATGCACAGCGAGAGTGGCGACACGATAGCGACAAACAAAGACTGAGAAATTAAAATTTTAAGGGCTCAGTTTTAATTTAATCTTATGATGGGATTAATTGGTAAAAATGAGTAAAAGTATTTTAAGTAACTTTCAAACTTAAGTAGTTACAAAATACTAAGGTACTAAAAGAAAGTATCTAAATACAAGATACAAAATACATTTTTAAAAAAGTATTTCAGATACAAGATGAAAATACGTATTTTGTATCTTGTATCTGTATTTAAAATACTTGCATCTTAATAATTTAATAATTGTCCCTTGATAATTTTTCTCTCAAATGAACACCTAACCTCATTTTTTTCATCAAAAATTAATCAACAAATTTTAACTACGCCCCTGTGCTCGTCATTTATTATCACCGATCATATAAAATATGTAAGTTTCATAAAATAAACGACTTTTTGAGACTTTTATGTCGATAAGTTAAAAAAATTATTCTTATAGTCAATGTAGATTTATGTTCATATAACATTGATGCTGTTGCATACGTTCGACGGGAAGACGGAGAGACGAAGGGGCGAGCAACCCAACACAATGTTATAATAATTAATTTAAATGGAATTTTTAGCACCATATTTCGAGCATTACATGACATTATTTTCAAATCAATGGCGTATTATTGATTCCTTTGTGTTCAGTTGTCTGCACGTTTATTCAATATTCAGTTTGAATAAAAATTTTATTTGAGTTTTTTCTTTTTTCTTATTGCTTCAAGAATATTTATTGGACGAGAAATGAAAAATTGTTTTACGTCGTACGAACTTTTGTGGGTTATGTCTTAAGGCGAAACACCACCGTGAAGAATCAAAAAAAAAAAAAAAAATACATAGATACTTTAATCCATAACATTATTACTACTACTTAGTCCAATTTCAAAATTTTTTCTGATTTCTAAATTACCATGTTTTAATGTCATTAAAATAAAAAATAAAATATTTTCCGATGAAACTTCCATCAATTTATAGATTTTCTGGGCCGTTTTTTTTTTTTAATTTTACAAAAATTAAAGGTATACAAGCCCTAGAAAAAAGACTTGTCAAAATCAGTCATATTTCTAAAAGAAATTTTCTAATTTAATAGTAAAAATGAAAAATTCACATCCAAATTACCCAAATTTGGATCATTTCCATAAATCTTGATCGAACAAAAAAATGAAGTTTTTGATTTGATGACATCATCAAGTTCAATAAAATTTTTCACTTCTTCAAAAATCATAAATTAAATGATATATTGAAAAAATTATAGATTTTCGAAGTTGTTCTTTTAATTTTTACTAAAATTAAGCATGCGCGGAATTACTAGAAAAATCAGTCATTTAAAAAAAAAAAAATTCGTTATTTTGGTAACAGAGATAAGAATTTTATCCACCAATTAAAACAATATTTTTCAATTTGACACAAGCTTATTTTTAGATTTCTGTCAAAACAATAACTATGGTAAGAAGTAGTCGGTATTCCATTTTTAAAAAATTACTTTTTGTTAATGCCCTTAAAATGGGAAAAAATTTCAAAAAAAAATCTTCTGAATTTAACATGACACTATCTTATTAAATATCATTTTTTTTAAAAGAAATTCTCAGATTCTGCCATTAGGATGTTTTTTTTTTTAAGTTTCGCGCTTATTTTTATTTCTATATAACAATGACTGAACGTCAACTGTCAAAAATCGGGGGAATTCCCACAAAATGGCCGCTACTAATCAACTGATTGAATCAAAATTTATCAAAAAATTAATTTTGATCACGTACAAAAATTTATATTAATTAAAATATTATGCATTATTTTCTATTAATTTATTTTAAATTTAATAATAATTCTGATTCATCGATTATTATTTTGATAATTTATAACAAATATATTTATTAATTAATAAATTTCAATTTAAAATTATTTATTTAACATTAAATATATACATATATATTATATACAATAAAATAAATGTATATTTAATTTATAAAATATTAAAATAAAGTCCACATCTGAATGGAATAATACCATTAGAAAGATAATATAACAACAATACTAATATGCTGTTATGTGTAAATGTATATTATACAGGTACACAAAATGTATATCAATCAACACCTGATATAAATAATATTGTAACTTTTTTGCCTCAATATAGAATAAACTTATTTTAAATCGTGATACATCAATTTCGCAGTATCTACTAGTAAGGTAGACTAGATATATGTCCTGTATTAACGGTGAGACTGTTCTTGGGATCGCTGTTACTGAAAACTAGAGATGATCGATATATCGATAACTGTTATTTTATAACTAGTATAGAAAGATAACAGTTATCGTCAATAACTGGAATACCCAGTAACTGGTTACTTAAATAACTCCTTTGGAAATATCGATAACATAGGTCAATATTAATATATTCGAAAGCAAGGATCACAGTAATTTATTTTAACCACCTACGGAGAATTTCAAAATAATAACGCCCCAGACAAGTTACACATTTTCTATTGTAGCACATTTAAAAAACCCTTAAAAATGAACTGTTGCCTATTGTACAGTTATCTATTTGTATTTGTAATTTTGTATCCATAAAATTGTTAATATTGTGTATATAAAGCCTAAATCCTTGTATAGACAAGTATTTAAACAGATATTGCAAAAAATGTTATTTAGTATCCTTCAGTACTATAGATCTGTACATATTTCACTAACAGAACCGTTTATACGCATATCGAATATCTTACAATATGTTGAAATATCCAAATACCATACCAGTTATTATAATAACTGTTATAAATAACAGTTATTTTTCAGTACCTGTTTAAGATAATTTTTCTGTTTTTAAAAAATCAACATACAATAAATAGTAACTAGAAGTAAACATATTTACAAAATTTTATTGAATTTTGGTCAACAAAATTATTTTCTACTCTTGATACTAAAAGGGTGTATGCATAATTTAGTCAGAACCATACTTAGAAAAATTTGAAAACATCGTAAAGCCATTTCATTTGCGATTCTTTCAAATTGTTAATTCCAAAACAATTCCTGTGGTTTTAATGTCAACAGAGTGCTAATAGTCACCCCAGCAAACGACGAGACTTATTTACTATCCACCCTGTATAGCGTTACAATGTTGTTAATATCATGTGCCGACATACATTTATATTATGGATTGATATAATGAATTGATAATTATAATTAGAATGCGCAGCTTTTCAAAATCATAATATAAAATATAACAATCGTTTTCAACAATATAGTTTATTAAACGTATATACCGTTAACGATGGGACACCAGTATCGATACACTGACGGGATTCGCGGTGAAAGGTCATGCAAATTCGATCCAAACGGTGTATGGTATAATAACCCAGTTTTAAATTAGCAAAATGATACGGTGCTGTGAAAATCATCCGTTCAAAAATTGTATGTGTGCATGGTAATAGCACGCTCGGTCATTTGTTCATTGGCCATAGTATGTTTATCAACACATTTTGTTCGATCAAAGTAAACACTGAATAACTAATAATGAAAATTTTCAATTTAATATTGATACTAACTACCTGACGCATATAATTGGAACGTATTTAATTTATACTATTTATAATTATTAACTGAATATATGAAACTATTAACACATTTACTGACATACCATTATCGGAGACAAGACTGGACAAAAATAACTGGACACGTCGGAACGATAAAATTTCAATAATCAATTAAAACCGACATTAACAACTAAAAAAAAAAAAAAATATATATGCAGTCATGGGAACTGTCAACAAAAGTGAAATTTTAAAACCATGAAATAACAGATATACACAACACGTCACCTATTATAAAATTGTCGGTAACGTGAACACACAAAATTTTATTCACTCAAAAAGCGTCCAATGTGCTTATCTTATCGCACCTTGGATCACAAAGTATTCGGAATTTCTTATTTAAACGAATCGCGTTTAAGGTATTGTCAAAATCATTTTCTCTAGGTTGGCATATTTGTCAGTTGTTTACATGTCACTTTCAAGTGCAATCTCTCAGATAGTTTGTACTTAATAACTTTGTAAACAAGTCATTATTTGTTCATAGATAAAATTATGTATGCAGAATCACTGGGACTTTACTACTTCGACGGTAGTAAAGTCATGGTAGTTCTAAATTTAAAATAGCTTTTCAAACAAGTCATTGTCTTTTCAGAAAAAGAAAAATTATGTACCCAGAATCACCGTAACTTTACTACTTCGACGGTAGCAAAGCCACGGTAGTTCTGGATTTACAAAAGCTTTGTAAACAAGTCATTGTCCGTTCAGAGTTTAAAAAAAAATTTATGTACCCAGAATCACCGTGACTTTACTACTTCGACGGTAGCAAAGCCATGGTAGTTCTGGATTTACAATAGCTTTATAAACAAGTCATTGTTCATTCAAAGTTTAAAAAAATTTTATGTACCCAGAATCACCGTGACTTTACTACTTCGACGGTAGTAAAGTCATGGTAGTTCTAAATTTAAAATAGCTTTTCAAACAAGTCATTGTTTTTTCAGAGTTTAAAAGAAAAATTATGTACCCAGAATCACCGTGACTTTACTACTTCGACGGTAATAAAGCCACGGTAGTTCTGGATTTACAAAAGCTTTGTAAACAAGTCATTGTCCGTTCAGAGTTTTAAAAAAAATTTATGTACCCAGAATCACCGTGACTTTACTACTCCGACGGTAGTAAAGCCATGGTAGTTCTGGATTTACAATAGCTTTGTAAACAAACCATTATTCATTCAAAGTTTAAAAAAATTTTATGTACCCAGAATCACCGTGACTTTACTACTTCGACGGTAGTAAAGCCATGGTAGTTCTGGAAACAAGTCATTGTTCGTTCAAAGTTTAAAAAAATTTTATGTACCCAGAATCACCGTGACTTTGCTACTTCGACGGTAGTTCTGGATTTAAAATAGCTTTGTAAACAAGTCATTGTTCGTTCAAAGTTTTAAAAAATTTTATGTACCCAGAATCACCGTGACTTTACTACTTCGACGGTAGCAAAGTCATGGTAGTTCTGGATTTAAAATAGCTTTGTAAACAAATCATTGTTCGTTCAGAGTTTAAAAAAAATTTTGTAGGTACCCAGAATCACCGTGACTTTACTACTTCGACGGTAGTAAAGTCATGGTAATTCTGGATCTAAAATAATTTTTGAATATTAATTATACAATAATTTTATGGATTTTTAAGAAATATTATACGCTCAAAAGTTAAATTCTGTCCTGTTGATTTATTTGGCCCTAGTGATCAAGTATTTCCAGTACTATCCAACTATAAAAGAATGTGAAAGTGCAAAATCCGGGTCATAATTTTAAAAATCATTTATTTATGAACTGTGAACAAATGACAAAGGAAACGTTTACATATAAAACCTCATTGAAAGCTTTTATACTCAAAAAATCGAGTAGAAATTATAAAGAACAACCCAAATGTCTTTAACAAAATAACCATCTAACATAAATAGTTAAAAATATTCAATTAAACTAAGCACTACGTCTTTGTTGAACCTTTTAGTTTAATCAAAAAAGAAAAACCACCACACAAAAAGAAATAGCATCAAAAAATTTTGATAAAACTTTAAAAAAAGAAAAAGAAAAAAATTACGATTATAAAATGTGTTTCTATTTTTATCCATTCTCGGATATCAGTCCGTTGAATTTTTTTTTATATATATAAACACACCCGCACTCTACCGAAAACATTTTGAAACAATTTTCCTTCTTCCTTTTCTCGTCTATACACTGACTTGACTAAGTAACTTCACTTCGGTGTTCAGAACATGTTGAACAATAGTGAGCGTAACACGACGAATGCGATGCCGTGGAGACTCCAATACCGCCACGTATTGTATCTTTATTACTGTGACGGTAAATGGATTTTTGTTGTTAAATTTTGTACAAATAAAAAACAAAAAAGAAAAAAAACGTAACGAAAAAAATTGTAGAAATGCATTAGATTAGTTTTTTGCCGGGGACAACGAGACAAGTGAAATATGTCTGTTTGGATACAGTAAATGCGCTTTTAATAGCAAATGTGCTTACCGAAATCATAAATTGAAGCTAAATTATTGCTAGCTAATGTATGTACGGTTTGAGTCACTGAACAAAGACGGGTAGGTCACGGTCCGATTTTTCGAAAATTTGGCACGCACAAGATCGAAATTATATTTCTCGAAGGAATTACAACACCTAAATCCACCTAAATAAATAAGTTTACAAAAAATTGTTCGATGGCTTAAGGGGATGGTAACGTATTAAAAAATTTTTATTTCTCATTTTTTTATTGTTTCATATGATTGTACCGTAAAACCGTCTAGACCCGGACAGGGGGTCTAGACCCGGACACTTTGCACCAATCTTCAAAGCAAGTATTTTCTACATTAACCTACTACAATAAATATTTGTTATTGACGTCATTAGAGAGAGAAAGATATCCTCTAAACAGCTGTACCAATAAAAACTACGGATTTCAACTTTTACTATCTCATTTTACAGGATTACTATTCTTCAGTTTTTCAAAGAAATAAAATGTGTGTCTAACTTAGACATGTAATTTTCGTCATAATTGTCATATTGTTTTAATTTTGATATGTATGTGTTCAGAATTTTATCGCGCATCATTTAATGATGTTTGAAGTTATATTCGATGTATATGAGCAACAAACGCTCAAAATTCTATATCTTAGTTAGTTTTACTCCGATTTGTTTCAAATTTTGACATAACAATCTTAAAATGTTGTACCGTAAAACCGTCTAGACCCGTACACTTTTTTACATTTTTTGATATAATTTTATGTTTATACATGTTTCCTTCATAGATATCACCAATAAAAGTATAACCATTAGAAAGATCGTATATTATTTGTTATATCCCTGACCCATTTGTTTCATTATAAGTAAAAATAAAAAAAATAAAAAATAATTAGTAAGTGTCCGGGTCTACACCCCAAATTCGTCTTGACCCGGACACTTACTTAAATAATGTAATAACATGCAAACTAACCTCTCCCGTCGGGGTTAGGACAGTGCTTTATATCGTCTGATGTCTTTGAACCTGTCAAAGGCTTCAAAATATTTTGGGCGAAGGGAGAGGGGTCAATACATAGTATGCCTCTCTATGAAGTTAACATGCGATATGACACCAGAAGGAGGCATAAACCGCGTAATTCTGGCGGAAATATAACGTATGGATAGTGGAAGTTACAGCCAGTGCGAATCACGGCTATAGTGTCATAAACTGATGTGTCCGGGTCTAAACGGATATATGTATATAGCATGTATTTTTTTTATATATACATGGAATATAACTCCAAACATCATTAAACGATGCGCGATAAAATTCTGAACACATACATATCAAAATTAAAACAATATGACAATTATGAAGAAAATTACATCTCTAAGTTAGACACACATTTTATTTCTTTGAAAAACTGGAGAATAGTAATCCTGTAAAATGAGATAGTAAAAGTTGAAATCCGTAGTTTTTATTGGTACAGCTGTTTAGAGGATGTTTTTCTCTCTCTAATGACGTCAAGAACAAATGTTTATTGTAGCAGGTTAATGTAGAAACTACTTACTTTGAAGATTGGTGCAAAGTGTCCGGGTCTAGATTCCTTGTCCGGGTCTAGATCCCTTGTCCGGGTCTAGACGGTTTTACGGTACTTTCGGAAATTGAGACAACCAAAATACTAAATTTAAAAAAATTTTAGACTAGAATACTGTGTCAAAATCCGTAAACGATATGATAGGTTTACAAATTCGTCATTTTCGTTTCTACCAAAATTAGGCATGTCCGACCAAGTGCAGAAAAATATCCCCCAAAAAATAAGCGACGAGCCAAAAGAAAGGTTCTTACTTTTTCCGAGGCCCCATTTTTCTGCCCGGGCCCCGGGGCTACAACCCCAGCTATCCCACCCTCTCGACGGGCCTGCTAATTTAATCCCAATAATTATCTAAGAAAATACCGTCCTTGCCATTTCTTAATGTAATTCAGCACAATCCGACGAATATCGATAGCCCAAATCCAAACATCAAATAAATATATTTATATATGAAAATTTTCAAATGGCAAACGATTTAAATAAAAGTTAAATTCACTTATCGAATATGAACGAAGACGGAACATAAATTGTATATATCGTATTCGTTCTAATGTTTAGACGTTGGTAGACACAAAACATGAATACGACATTCTAAAAAGGCAATAATTGAAATCCGCAAGGAATTACCAACCTCTCGGGACATTAGTGAATCCTTTTCTTCATTCGCTCGTCTGTAATATTTATAGTCACCTGTATTACCGGCTGACATTTACCTCTTAAATATACATACGTTTATATAGTGCTACCAGTAATTCTCATATATTTCATATGAACTGCAGCACTGGCGATATTACAATGTTACAACGCATATACCGTAAGTTTCGAAACTCGAGACTCAAAATGCGCCTTCAAACGATTTAAAACTTAAGAATTCTCGTTAACTAGTGATGAGCAAATGCAAGACCAAGACCCAGACTTGGCAGTCTTGGTCTTGGTCTTGTTCTTGCATTAAGAATCTTGGTCTTGGTCTTGCTAAAGCAGTTTGAGTCTTGGTCTTGGTCTTGGTCTTGCAAAATGCAGTCTTGGTATTGGTCTTGGTCTTGGTATTGCTAAAGAATCTTGCACTTTTTTGCATTTTTTTATTAGCGAATTTTTTCCTTCTAAAATCATAATTTTCTCTCTTCACGGTATTAATTATACTTTTAAACTAATTGCTATAATTGCTAAATAATTTAGCAAGAGTCTTGCTTTTTTCTTACTATTGTCTGGGTCTTGCTCACTTGAGTCTTGGTATTGGTCTTGCAGCCATACTTATAGTCTTGGTCTTGCTCTTCGTATACATAGTCTTGGTCTTGCAAAAAATACAAGACCATGACAAGACTGCAAGACCAAGACTAATTTTACTCATCACTATCGTTAACAGATTATAAACAGGGGTGTAATTATTTCTGTAGCTGGTGTATTAGTGACACAGAGCGCCTAAAACCTCGGGGCCCTAACATAAGATAAAATAAGAAAATTCATACCATTAAAGAACTCAAAAATTTCACTTTCAGTTTTCTAGAGGTTGTAATAGCATGCTTACAATTTTTACCCTCCCCCCGGTTACAGCCAAGGAAGTTGATAAAGATTTTTTTAAGCTTAAGTTTATTAAAACACAGCTACGGGATTTATCAATGCCGTCCATCGAAAAAGAAAAACTTGAGAAACTAAAAACGTCTTCAACTATGGACATTACAATAAATACGCTTGCTAACTACTAGAAATTTTTTCTTGGGTTATAAACCGTTTTTTAAAACATACCTTTATATATTTTGTTTGAAACAACATCCCGGTTGAGCCCCCAATGAGACACCTTTCTGCTGTACGTTTGTGCGCACAGAATTTTTTAGTTTCATGTTTTTGACTTTGTAGGTAAAATTTAAAAGATTAGATACAAATTAAAGGGAGATTCGCTAAAAAAACATCACGAATCGATCATTTTTATTTTTTATTTTTTTTATTTATCTTTTTTATACAAATAAATATTTTATTAAAAAACTAAATATACAAAATTGTTTCTATATGTCTTGATATTACAAAAATATTTTAAATTCAAAAATGAGTTGAGTATAAATGGCTTTGAAGTCGACACTGCGAGATTTTCCCACCTTGATGGTTCCTCGCGTTCCGAAATCCCCAGTGAACCAAAATAAAAAAATCAAGAATTTTCTGAAAATATACATATACAGTTATGGCACTAACTAGGATCTAAGAAAAAAAATAAAAAAAACCAGCGAGAAATCGCAGTTTGAAAATAAATTTTCAAAAATCACCGTTTTTTCTCAACTATAAACAGCCGCCATTTTGAAAATATATTACGGAACCAAAAGATCCTAGTTCCAGGCAAAACGACGGTACCGAAGAATAATATACACTTTGATTTATGTCGATATCTCAAATACTTTTTGAGATACAAGAGGAACCATGTCAAAATGAGCACTTTCGAGAAAATAGCATTTAAAGTTTTGTTTTTTTTTTAATTGAATTATAGTAAAGTACGTGCACTAAAATGCCATTAACTTTTTGATTTTTCATTTTTTTAAAATAAAATTTTTTCAGAATATTTTTAACACCTTAAGGAACATAATTATGAATACAAAAGAATCGCTTCTTTTTTTAACGAATCTCCCCATAATCTAAATCAAACTGTATCTTTAAATAGAAAATCCTCATTGTTTTGGATCCACGAATCATCACCTGAAGTCTGGAAACACACTTTGATGACAGCCGGTATATTTCAATTCACAAGATGTATGTAAGGTTGCCTAGTAGCATTATTGAAATGTTACAGCCATTATCTTGGTGCATTCTGCATGTTGTTTGTTGATCAACAAGATGTTACTGAATGTGCATTACATTATTACCTACGACATTTTCAATATATAAACATATGTATATACATATACCAATGCTATGATCCCGTCCAAACGTCATGTTTATCGTATATTGTTTTCTACGTCTTCAAATGTGGCATCCCTGCGAGGAAAAAACATGGAGAAATTAACACAACATGATTAATTATATCATTAATGTGATCAGTGTTGTCAACCGTAATGAAATTATGCTGGACCGAGATGCGACCATCAAACCAATGAAAGTAGTGAAAAAAACTGAAATGGTAGAAAATGACCCGAAACGGGACCTGAATCAGGTCCGTGATGCTTACGGATCGCCTGATTTTAACATTTTTTTGGATTTGAATGGCTAAGTACAAACTCCCGCTAGTTTTGTCAATGGGCCACGGAAACGAAGTAACATTGGTACCCCAAGTGATTACCAAATATAGGGTCATTGACCCATAACCTTGATTTGTCCTTGAGATATTGCATTTTTTTGAACGGTGTAATTATACTAGAAATTTACTGAAAAATTAATTTTTTTTATACAGCTATTTTTAAGCACTCTATTCTACGGTTAATACATACCATATGCCCAATAAATTATTTATTACTCAAAAAGCGCCTCTTCGATTTTGATGAAATTTAGTGTGCTGTAAGTAGTGTAAGTGCGGGAGAGATGTCGCATCGGGAGAGATGTCGCAGTAGCCATAGTTCATCCGTTGATTGATAGATAGCGCTATTAATGGATTATATGTTTAAAATATGTTACTTATTTAAGCTGTATATGGCAACATTTATGATTAGTCCATCAGTTTAGTAATTATCCAACTTTTTATTATTGAAAAGTAAGTTTTTTAACATAATATTTTATCAAGCACTTAATTTATTAGAATTTAAGAAGGTATATTTCATTGTTTTAATGAAAATGAGTTTTATTATTAATTTAGGTATATTTTGAAAGTACTGTATAAAACTTTAGGTTAGAATTCCGCACTATGCTTGCTATAGCAACATGCGGCATCTATCCCAACAAAAAGGAGAGAGGCCGCATCATATTACATGTTAAAAACATAGGCTTACACATTAATTATGCAATTTTCTTTTTGGACTGTAAATTATGCCACGCAAATATAAAAGATCCATTAATGGATCAGGAAGAGCTCTCATATTAGTGAAGATAACGAAAATAATGATGATTGCCTGTGTATTGAATGTTTTGAAAAGTGCTCAGAAACAAAAAAAAAGTTGACTGGTTAAGACGTAAAGAGTGCCAAAAATGGTTACATATGGCATGTATCATGTATGGAGATGTGTGTAAAATGCAAAATTTTTAATATGAACTATGCGGCGTCTCACTTTCTTTGATGCGGCATCTCTCCCATAGGTGTGAGTGAGACGCCGCTTTGCAGGCTCTATAAAGATGTTAATTATGAATCCTTTATGACTCAAAATTTAAAATTATTTATAAATAATTTTAAAGAACAATGTTTACATTTATTGTGTACCAAATTTCAAATCAATTAAATGCATACTTTAAAAATGATCAAGTGTTTTCAAAATGTGCGGCATCTCTCCCGCATTCACCCTATATAAGGTAAGCAATACCCTGTATTTTTTTTTTAAAGTTGTAAATATACTAAAACCATACTAAAAAATAAAATATATTTTTTATGCAATTATTTTTAACTTTTAAAATTTAGGTATAAATATAAAAAAATGTATAATACAGTCCCAAGTATCACCTAAATTTTGACGTATTTTTTATTTTCTTAGCTGTTATAGTTTTTAAAAAGATTGAGTTTGAAAAATTACAGCACTCACACATATTTTAGTTAATATCTCAAGAACAAATCAAGGCTAAGGGTCAATGGCTCTATATTTGGTAATCACTTGGGGTACCAATGTTACTATATATATTATTACAAACATCGGCTATGGGAGCCATTTCCCTATACTTATCTTGCTATACTCTTTGATAAAACCATAATCACAATTGGTACGGATACGCAAAACAGTTTTTTGAGGTATACCCCGTTTCAAATACAATTGAGCATAAGTCATCGTTAAAGAATTAAATAATTCTAACATTCGAAACAAATCAATCTTCTATTATTTTCTAAAAACAACTGCAAATTTAAAATTTACGCATTTACAACAATGAAAAAGAAAACGGGAATTCCTTAAATTCGTAAGTGATGAATCATGCTTAAATTTAAGTGAAACAGATTATACTTTCCGGTATTGAAGTGCGAGGATGCGAATATCATTTCCTGCACAATTTCGTTACAAAGGTTTTTTAAAATGAAATTTATAATTTTCGTACAATCTAGTGTGAAAAGTTGTGAAAACTTTAGCTGTGAAACTCTAAGCTAGTGTGTGACACGCAAGTAGCTTAGAGTTACAAAGAGTAAAATTGAGAGTGTGTAAGTGTGCTTAAGATCGAACTAAAAACTTATATGATGGTTTATTGTCTAGTTACCATAAAATAAAATTCATGTCGGAAGATTAGTATTGAAATAATATAAATACAAGTATTTGATACCGATTAAATGCATATTAATTGTTTAAATTTTAAAATTTATTTTGATTTCCATAAATTTATTGAATTTTAGAAGTAGTTATATATATATATATATATATATATATATATATATATATATATATATATATATATATATATATATATATATATATATATATATAACAACAGAAATTAACTGATACGTAATTATAAATCTATAACATGAAATTTTTTCATGTACACGGAGAGAAAAATATAATTTTTGTAGATAAAATTTCAGAAAAATTACCGTGCTCTCTTATAATGCGTGCGCGATCGACGACCAAAATAAAAAATATGTGCTAGAATGGTAAAATTTAATGTGCTAACACAACTTTTATCGCACTCTTATGCATATATGTTATAGTTTAATTCTTGTGGTCGTACTCTTTCATTTGCGCATCCGACCCGCAACCTTATGTTGCTTGGGCAGTACCTGTAAAAACTTCGAACCTGTAAGAACTTTATGATGCATACAAAAATGATTGCCAACAATATATTCTAATACTAAAGATAGTGAAGTAACAAAATGATGAATTAAACGGTGACATCCCCGTCCTCTAACACAGTGTAATGAATACTGCTTGCTGATTGTAAGACAGTCTAATGGATCAAGGTGCTTGGTCCGACCCGTCCGACCAAGTTGATCGTCCTAACCTATGGTTGGCTATGTGACTTGCTATGAGTGAGGTACATTTCAACAGCGTTCACAACACACACAACCTTCATTCTCTTTTTTTCTTTCTACTATTAGCAGATAGCATTTCAAATATTATAATACAGCATGGCAATTTTTGTAAGAAAAACAATTAAAAAATATTTTTTTGTCGGCAATGGAACTTTTTACTGTGCTGTTTTACAAATTTTACGGAGCTAATATTACGGAAACAATATTCTATCCTTTAAATTTTCTATGATTAATTATAATTTTTATATTTTTTGAATTGAACAAAATTGATATGTTCGCCTTTTACACGTCGATTGTAGTGCTGAGCACAGTAATTTTTATATGAATTTTCTCTCCAAGTACAGCAAAAACCGTTGCTATCTACTGTCGTTTAAATTCACTTTCGAAATTTTCTATGACGCATTAGCCTGAACGGGATAAATAAACTATAGCATATATGAAACATTCTTATAAATTTTCTCTATATGATATATTTCTGATCAAGATATGATGATGATGTGTACGAATGAAGTGGAATAGTGAATAACTATTCGTCTAAACAGATTTCACTAGCGAATACAAACACAGCCGAACATTGTGTGAGTAATATTTGATATATCAGATGTATATAATATGTAAGTTGTATGTACAACCACATTTTTATAACATTTCAACGACTTTTCATATTATCGGTAATAATTTTCAGATGATCTACATTTATGGTTTATATGTCATAAATGATAACATACTTTGTTTTTATATTTAATTATAACTGCTATATATAATAAATATTATTGAAAAATGTTATAAATAAACAAACGAAGTTGTATGAACGTCTTAGTAGGAGAGTTGTGGTGATTCTAAGCTAAAGTGGATCGATTTAACACACTGATGGACGGGAACAATTAGTTTTTATCATTTGGTTATAAACATCACGATAAAAGATGGCGATGTCTGTGATGTCATAATGTTAACGTGTCAAATACTTAAAATTATTAAAATTTAGTACGAAAAATTTCTTGGTGGTTATTGAAATAATTGAAGACATGAGTGGATGAAGGTGTTATGTAACATTTTTTCAAAAATTCATTTTTTACCAAATTTTGAAATATCCTATGCTGAAGTATCATATATTCAAATTTGGTTTCATTAGGTCCAATAGTTTTGTAGAAATTCAATAATAAACATGTGCTATTACATGGGAAGTATATGTAAATAAAAACTTTCAAACGCTTCTACTGTAAAATTATAAAAATGTTACATAACACATTCATCCACTCATGTCTTCAATTAACAATGTATAACAAAGGATTTATAAAAGCTAATTCTGATCACAAAATATGTAACATCTTTGTATTATTGTCATGTAATTGTACAAAGCAAGCTCGATAACTCCTTTAATTAGACATTTTCATTAAGTTATTCCATACAAAAATGATTATAGCAAGCAATAATTGCATAGCAATAATAATTCAAAATAGAAAGACACTATTGTATGTTCAGGTAAATAAACATTGTGACGTCACATATGCGCTCGAGTGGTTTCGGGAACTGTCGGCTCGTTATCGGTATTAAATTTAAATATTTAATTTGATATAACTTTTTAAATATTAAGTAAAAATAAAAATAAAAAAAAGTTTTCTTATAAAAATTATATAATATGATCTTTCCATTTATGACAAAAAAATTTTTTTCATCAACCCAATTATGAAAACAATACCAATTAAAATACTATGTTTTTTTTTTCTAATGTACACATTTAAAAATACAACATGTGCTAGGAAGAAACCGGAAGGGATAGCTACATAAAATGAAACCCTATTCTGATTTTGTCTTATTCATCAATATATCGTGGTGTACATGAATATTTTAAATGCAGTCACTACACGGAGTGAAAATTCATAGAAAAAATACTGTGTTCAGCACTACAATCGACGTGTAAAAGCCAAACATATTCAATTTTGTACGATAAAAATATAAAAATTATAATTAATCATAGAAAATTTAAAGGATAGAATATTCTTTCCGTAATATTAGCTCCGTAAAATTTGTAAAACAGCACAGTAAAAAGTTCCATTCCCGACAAAAAAATATTTTTTGTTTTCCTTACAAAAATTACCATGCTGTCTTATAATATTTCAAATGCTATCTGTTAATAGCAGAAAGAAAGAAAGAGAAGGTATCAACGCTGTCACATAGCGAGGCAGGGTGCAGAAGGTATCAACACAATCATACATGAAGGTCACATAGCCAGGCTGGTGTGGCAAGTAACATAGCGAGGCTGGTGTGGTGTGATGTGCAAACAGTATTCATTAGAATGTGTTACAGGACGGTCACCGTTTAATTCATCATTTTGTTACTTCACTATCTTCAATATTAGAATATATTGTTGCCAGTCATTTTGTATGCATCGATTGTTCCTCAGTGCGTACAGCCCAAGTAACATAAGGTTGCGCGTCAGATGCGCAAATGAAAGAGTACGACAACAAGAATTAAACTATAACATATATGCATAAGAGTGTGATAGAAATTGTGTTAGCACATTAAATTTTACCATGCTAGCACAACAGTTTTTATGAAGCCATGACTAATACTTTTTACGTTTCAATTTAATAATATTTACATGATCGTAAAATATTTTTTACTTTGGTCGTCGATCGCGTACGCATTATAAGAGAGCATGGTAATTTTTCTGAAATTTTATCTACAAAAATTACATGGTTTTTCTCTCCGTGTAGTGCTGTGCGGCGTACTGTCACAAAACGGATACAAATACTCGACGCTATACAAAAATTGCGTCCATTAACGTGTTAGTAATTAAGAATTGATAGAATTTTCAAAATTTGTCAAGAATTTGGAGCTGTAGCGTGTTTCCGTCCGTACATACTTACATACTGACCAACGGACGCACACACAATTTGTTTTTCAAAAACAAATTTAGAAAGTAAAAAATCATATTATTTGATCCGTTTTTCCAAAATGTTACATTAAAAATTGATTTCTTAAGAAATTACCCAAAATACAATAACTGTTATCGTTAAAATCCGTGATTGGCGCCTGAGTCGATAAAAATTGTAGACGAAAGTGACAATTTTATTTTGTGTCTCACTCTACAAAAGTTTTTTTTTCTTCCGAGAAAAAAAGAAAAAAACGTTAAAATCATACCGTTATACAAAGTATCGTATATTTTTATGAAGTGACCAAGTTATAAAAGTTTTTAAAGGCGTAAGACATTCTACTTTTATTAATCTTAACAGATTTAAGACACATGTTATTTGGTAGATTATTTTTAGTACCAAAAAAAAATTAATCTTCATTTAACCACTATCGTCGTGCTCATTCCATTTACCGTTGTCTCAACAAAACATTTATTACTTTATATTTTATGGGATTCCCCCATTCCGCCATACTTTTTTATATTATACAAACGACATGAATTAATAAAATACGGTTTTTTTATTAGATTGTTAATTAAATATGTTTTAATTGATTTAATTTAATTAGTAATTATGTCGTAAAATAATATTTTCTGACTTTCATAAGTTTTATGAGAATTTTTTTTTAAATTATTCTTGCAACAATGAAATTATTTTTATAGAAGTCTGGTGTAAAAAAATACCGCTGTCACAGAGTCCTACGTAACAAAAAATAATGGTTCAAAAAACCAATTGTGTATGATTTACCCGTTCTTTGCGATAGTGTAATAAAAATTTCAAAAAACTTTTGAAACAATAGTTTGTTTTTAATTTTTCTTGGAAACCAATTAGAACAAAATTTTAATAGTATATCTTATGTCATTCTTTCACTCTTCCAAAGCGTAAGAAAAACTTTTGATAAATTTTGGTGAAAAACATTTTGGCGAAAAAGACCCAAAATACCCAGTCTGGGAGTCAAATGGAACTGACTGATGAACTCATCCAGCATTTTAGGACGTCCAACGTTTTCACTACACATATACATATACATACAAATTTTAATAAATGCTATGTTCGGGGTCTAGGAACCTCCAAGCAAATTTCTATCACTGTTCCAGGCTAAAGTCTCGCCATGACGCCTGCTGTAATCGCTGAATTTGGGAATTTGCTACATGTAAAAACATGTCCGCTTTGTTTTATAATACGAACGTGTCGTTCACACGATATTCGAGAAAGTGGAGAAAATGTTCCGTCCTAGCACATCACTCCACAAACGTTCTGCGTAAAAAAAACTAGTGGTTAAAATTTTTGTGTTAAATAAGTAACACAACCCTGCGTTAATGTAATATTTCGTGTTTGTGTTAAATGAGAATATTAACACAAACTTCGATTTAACAGAATAAAAATGTTAACCTGTTTTGTACAACAAAGAAGTAACATAATATTTGTGTAGAGCAAAAGAATGTTATAAGTAGGTAAATTAGATTCAAATATATATCTACCAAAATATATATAATAAAGAAGATGACAGTAGTTCTTATTGTTAAACAAAACCGAAAAATTATAAGATTTTTCAGTTATTGACGAATATAGTTTTATTAAACGTTTAAAAATGAAACAGTTTTCTTACATTTTAAGGTAATTTTGTTACAGATTCAGTTACAAAAAAATCATGTAAGCTTACTTACATGTAAGATGGTATATTACATAATACAATCTCAAATAAACTTAGATGACTTTTTTTAACGGAATTTGTAACAAAATAACCTTAAAATGTAAGGAAATTGTTTCATTTTTAAAGGTTTAATCAAATTATATTCGTCAATAACTGAAAAAACTTATAATTTTTCGGTTTTGTTTAATAATAAGAACTACTCTCATCTTTTTTATTATATATATATATATATATATATATATATATATATATATATATATATATATATATATATGGAAACAATTAAGAATTTTTACAAAGGACTGACTTACTTTGTGTTCTTCGAGTCTCATTTATAATAATATATGAACAAAATCGTTGTAATTTTTGACGCCTTTCAAATATCTTAAGCTTCAGTGGAATTAAAATATTGAATAAATAAGTTTTACAACTAACTCTGATAAATCTGAAAAATTAACACAAAATGTATGATGTCCTCTTGTGTGTTAAATCATTGACACAAATCTTGTGTATAGATTTGACGCATATGTTTTGTGTTAAAATAACACAAAAAATTGAGTGGACCGTACTGGACATGTGCAATGTGTTAATTTTAACACAGATTTTTTTCACTGTGAAGTTTCACTTCAAAAACAAAATTAAGATCTCTCCAACCAAGAATTAAATGTATACTCCAAGACCAATCTTTTCGATTGACCATTAAAATATCATTAACCTCAATTTTGTGCCATATTTCAAAAAATTGACTTGAAACATAAATTTTCGAAAATGATCGTTCGGTGAATTTTATGGCGGTAATTCGGATAAACAACATAAACGGGCGAATACAGCTGTGCAACGATATATTTTTGTAATTGAGAAACGGTGTTTTATAATATAATAGCGCACATAGGTGGGCCACACACTCTGCTACCACACAGCACAGATATAGATATAGCCGGGCATCAACCGATAACGTCAGGAGAATAAGATAGTAGAGACAATTTTCCAATATAACAATATAGCAAGCAGTACGATATAGTGACGACGGCTACATGATATATATTGTCAGAGACACAAATCAAAAAAATTCAGGGATTCCCAACAATAAGAATTCAATTTATTGTGTTTCCGTTAGTGATGTCGAATTATTAATCGATTAATCAATTTAATCGACTAACTTTATTTGCATTTAGTCATTTTTTAGTCGACTAATTTCGCTTCGATTAAATGACTAAAATGATTAATTTTCTTTAAAACATAGAACACTAGAAGCCAACTAATATCCAAAAAAAATGTAGCTCGCTTGGTGTCATTTGTAGGTCTGTCACAGCTTAAGTGATTCAGTCGTCCACAGCACTTGTAGCGGTTCGGACATTGATTGTTGCAACAATGTAATACATGAATGCGTAGCGCTTAGAGTACATACATATTACACCAAACATTATATGTGCGATGTGTAATAGATGTATAGGTACCACGTACATAGCATGTATCAGCTCCCTCCAGCTACCGAGCTCACACGCACATACAGACAAAAACTCTGAATATGTATATAACCATAGAAACTCCTTCCATTTTTGTGGCGTAAATGTTTGGTGACAAGCGGGATACTATTATACAGTAGTTTGGCCCCTTGCTTTAAAATGACTAAAAGTGACTAATTGCTTAATTTTTTTATATTATTTATTGGACTTCAAAAAATGAAAACTAAAAAAATGATCTATTTGTATCATTATTCACTTTAATGTAATTAACACGTATGATATACTATATCTTTCGTTTTCTTGAAGAATATATTAAAAGTTAATAATTAAATTCAAAATTAAAGAGTTTCATAAGTTACCTTGCTCATGAGTTCGACTAAAAATTTAATCGATTAATCGACTATTGTATGTTCGATATTTTCGAATAGTGGCTAATTTGGTCCGAGAAACAACTTTAGTCGATTAATTGACTAACTGCTCCTCGGATCGGCATCACTAGTTTCCGTCTACTTAGACCATCGCAAAGACTGTAAGATGGTAATCAGACTAATCCATATGTCATCCACAAAACCAAAGAACCAGATCTACTGGCGCAAGAGACATGAAACCAGCTTCAAAATATTCCATATATGAGCGATTAAAAGGAACAAAAGTTCATATTTTGTCCAGTGGTTCTGAAATTATCGCATCTTAACGTTTAATGGTTTTTTTTTTCAATTTTCTCCAGACTTCGTTTATAGAAATCGATGAAACTTAGATTAAAGCTAGTAGCAAAAAATTCTTCATATTTTTTTTTTTTTCAAAAACCCTTATCGCCTTTATCAGTGTTGAAAATTTTTTAAAAATTTCCAACAAATTAAAACTAGTAACAAGTATTTCTAAGTTGATTTTTTTCAAAATGGCGTCACAATGAATGAAAACTGAGCAAATAAATTTGGTTTTTTGTTCAGGAGACGCGGCGTCTATAACAATCAGCATTTTTTTGAGATTTTAAAGTGAAAATTCAAGAAATCCAACTCTTTTTCGTCCTCTTTTAGAAATTAAGTAGCATCGACAAAAAAAAAAATTAGGAGATAAAAGTGAAGAAAAGGGATGAGTGACAAACCAAATAGAAACCGTTGAGGTTCTCACTTTTTTGAAGAAACGTGTACATTTACGTTCTATTGTATCTATACATATCCAAGTCCGGACGATATATTGAATGCTATTATGTACACTTATTGCAAACACTGATTTTATTTTTGATTATAGTGATCAATCGGGGAAAAAATTAAATTTTTAATCAAGTGCGTATTTATTCTTTTCCCATCCGATATTTAATCATTTATTTCGATTAAATCTCAAAACAAAAGATAATTGGAAACCATTTCTGTTTTGAATGTATTCAAGATACGCAACGATTGTGTGGGATTCTTCAAGGGAACCGGTTGGTTACACTGCTATTTGCAACTGACCCTTTTACATGTGAAAGAAAACCAAAAGAGTATCATCAATTCTCAAGTGTTCAGACGTGTGGTACACCGGTTTTTGACGTCGCGCGAAAAACTGTTTATAAATTTTGAAATCTGCCTGTATATATTCCATAGAACAAATAACTATCTTCACTTCTATCACACAATGAATATCCGTTGTTGCTGGATGCCTTGTTTTACACAATGAATTTTTTAAGACGTCTCTTTTATGCAACCGGTTTCTTCGTTCACTTAACCATTCATTGAAAGAGTGGCATGCTACTGCTACCACTAGGCTATTGACAAGCACGAAATATACAACAGTGAAAACGTATAGGTATTTATTCCCATACAGATTGCACTACACTCCCGGCCACCATTCAAACTATCCTCTCTCTTGTCGCCAACTGCTCGTACCCCTACTCCGGTTACCCCCTCCCCGCTACCCCCCCCCCCACATAAATAACAAAACATCGCCGCATACGAGGCAAATAGAATACAAAACCATACCTACATACAGATATTAATGGCGACGTATTCATATAGGTATATATTGTGACAATGTAGAATTGTGACGGATTTTCTGTGATGTCTCATTATGTGATGTGTGACTGTAAACAGTGATAAATTGTTAACCATTGTTGACGATTTAGTGTTCATAGTATTAATGTGTATATATAGTTAACGGTACAAAAATGTTGTAAACGTAATCTACACAAACGATGGAAAATAATTAAAATTTTCAAGCGCAGATTTATAAAATGGCGTCAGTGAATCCAAATATCCATTGAGTTTCTCCCGTGTTTGCCAAACTTTAATGCGGCCCATACACGGTTCAACTTGTTGAATTGTGTGTGGGGCAGTTGGTCAACTATTTTGATGGTTTCATAAACGGTTGAAGTAAAATCAAAATATTTTGATTTTACGTGGGCGGAGCAAATGGTCTATGAACATGTTGGGGTAGTTGAACAACAAAACCAGTACGTATATGGTGTAAAGGGTGTAAATCAACAAAATATTTACAGCGGTAACAATTGGAAAGTTTAAATATTTGATTTTTTGGTTTGTTATTTCCAATAGCTTACGGTGATACCGCTCTTGAAAATTTTAAATCTTCAAAAGAATTTCCCGTTGCAAGAAACCTTAATGTAATTCCCAAGCGTGTTTTTGCAGAAATTGCATCACGCATAAACGTATCTTCTTTGTTTATTAAAGGTGTCATTTTTACTAAAATATCATTAATAACTTTTTCGTTCATTCGCATATAATTTTTATTATCGGTTCACATTCACTAATTTTTTTAATAGTTTTTCATTAGAAAATTTTTTTCCCAACCACTCTGCTCCATTTTCTTTTTTTTCATTTACTCACGCTTTCTTCACTACTTTCTGCAATTACTGCTAGGGCAACAATTTTATTCTTAATTTTAACGAAGTTCTCTTTTTCAAAAATTGTGAGTAACTGAAGTTGGACAACAAGTTGAATGAATAGTTTAATAGTGTATGGCAAACAGTTCAACTTGTAGTACAACTAGGTAGTAGAACAAGTTGAACCGTGTATGGGCCGCATAAGTACTAGTACGCTAACTAAAATAGCGAGTTTGCAGCCTGAAAAACGGAGCAGAGATTTCTGTTAGTTACTAATTCGTTTTACAGTTAATATATTTTAAGTAGGAGCTCTCAATAATACCAAATTTATCCAGACGGTGAACAAATTTATGGATAATTCACACCTTATGAATAATTTCAACGAATAAAAAGAACAACCTTCTAACTTCTCTGGCGCCAATATTATTTAAAAAAAAAAAATAAATATCATTTTCACGCATCTATTATGTTTTTTTTTTTCTTTTTTAATTCATCGTTTGCTTTACATTTAGATACAAATAACAATTTTAAAAGTTATATATGACAGTTATTTATCCAATTCAGCCATTTGTAACCTGCGCAATACTTACAAAATTATATACTATGTAAATCATGTGTAAACGATTATGCAAGTAACGTGCAAGCTTAAAAGTGACGCCAGCAAATCGTTGCAAATGTAAACCTGTTATTATTTATCGATATTTCTAAATCTTTCGCGGCACATTAACACTTTCATTGCCAAGTTAAAAATATCGACTTTCTGAGATGACTAAATATTTTATGTTAAATAAAGTAAATTCTTATATTTGTCACACGATATCACGTGACTGACCATATAGTAAAGTGGCCTTATCACGCGATATCGTGTGATCGACAATGAAAGTGTTAATGTACCACGGCACACAGTTTGGTCAACACTGTTCTAAAAACACCATTTACAGTATCAAAAATTAAATTTGAAAGTCGTTTCCATAATTAATATATTTAATAAACGTTACCGCATAGAGAATATTTTAAATATACCATCTTATTTATTATAGGATCACTAATTAACGTCATAAATGATGATAAATTTAATAAATTCACTAAGTGATATTTAAAATTTTCGGTTAAAACCACCCATCATGTACATAAGGGAAATAATTTTATATCTGAAAAGCTTTAAACAACTCACATAACATGAAACATGCCTATATCTTAACTAAAAACAATTTGTATGACGCAAATTTTGTACTTTTACTATCATACGGGTACCTACCATATTCGTACATTTATTTTCATCTAACAGTAAGCCGTTATTAACTCACGTTTAAGCTTGTCGAGATTTCCACTAAAGATCCTACAACATCCATTTTAAAATATGGCCTCATAATAATTTCTCTACGGCATACATATGTATGTTCAGTTGATACATTAAAATATTTATTGGTAAACTTGCTACTAACTTTCAACTTGAACTCTCATACGGAATATGTTTAATTAACAATAAATATTTTAGGATTTATCACTGTTTAACCCTTTTCGGTCGAACGTTGGACCAATTCGTTCATCGATCTTCTCGCTTCACTCAATGATTTCTTTTATTTCTTTACTATAAGTTTTTTGATTTTGAAAAACAAAAACAAAAAAAAAATTGACGAATCAATAATGACGAATGGATCCAATATTTATAACAAAATAAAATAAAAGTTAGAACTAGCAGAGGGTAGGGGTCGCGAAATATTTTTCTGTACAGTATGGGAATTAGAGGACTTGCTTATGAATGGTTCGTATCATATTTCAAGGATCGCCAAATTGTTGTAAACGTAAATAATGAACTATCAGATCCTTCTAAAGCTGATGTTGGCGTCCCACAAGGGAGTAGTCTGGGTCCTGTATTGTTCTTACTGCATGTAAATGATCTGTACAAATATATAACAAAAGGTTATGTTGTAATGTATGCTGACGATACGACTATTTTAACTAGTAGCAAAACCTTAGACGGACTGAGTGAAAACATGAATACTGTAGTATATGAATTCAGTAACTGGTGTCTTCAAAATCATTTAATACTCAATCTCAATAAAACAAGCTATATGCTCATAAATAGAGGAAACTCAATTGATAATAATGCCGCAATTGCCTTGGACAATACTGAAATTGTTAAAACGAACTGTACAAGATTCCTTGGTTCGCATAATTGATGCAGGTCTAAGATGGACACCTTACGTAGAAGAAGTGTGTAAAAAATTAAATCAGATATTTTACTTCATGAGGTCACTTAGTAAAATTGTCGATCGACAAACAATGTTGACATTTTACTATTCGTTTACGTATAGTAAAATGAAATATTGTGTTATACTATGGGGACATTCCACAGAAGCACTAAGAGTTTTCCGAACACAAAAAAGAATAATACGGCTTATATTTGGTTTAAACAGTAGAGAATCATGTAGAGATTGCTTTATAAACAATAAGATTCTTATTTTGACAATTTTAAACCTAAGTTCCCAAATAATTTGTTAATATGTAAATTATATTTTAATTTGAAATTTTTTAGGTTATTCATCATTATATAATATGGTTTTTTTGGGATATATGTAATTATTTTAACAGTTTTAAACCTAAGTTCCCAAATAATTTTTATTCAAATTATTTTAGTCAAATTATTTGGGAACTTAGGTTTAAAATTGTTAAAATAATTACATATATCCCAAAAAAACCATATTATATAATGATGAATAACCTAAAAAATTTCAAATTAAAATATAATTTACATATTAACAAATTATTTGGGAATTTAGGTTTAAAATTGTTAAAATAATTACATATATCCCAAAAAAACCATATTAAATAAGATTCTTACTTTCTATAGTATATATAAATATGAGCTCCTAATAAATGTTAAGCAAAATATTGATACTTTAATAATGAAATACATGAGCACAACACAAGAACAAATGATAATTTATATGTTAACAAATATAGAACAGTTAAATATAGCAATGGACCTATGTGTAAGGGGAGCTTACTGTATAATGAATTGCCAGGAAATATTAAAAATACTAAAAATATGGCAAAATTTAAAAAAGAATTGAAAACATACTTGATTAAAGAATGCCTTTATCACCAGGTGTAAAGCAAATATGCATACGCTTTTACTTACATATACATACGCTTTTACTTTTTTTGTTACTTTTTTATTTTTTTTATTTTAAATATTAATTTAATTTTAATTTATATATTAAATAAGTTTTAATTATAATTTAATTTTTTGTAAGTTTTATATAATGATTATGTTTTGTGTCTTATATAACTGACATTTTCTATCCATGTATGTAACTATTGAATAAATATTATTATTATACTCGGGGGGTCGCGTAGGAAAAAGGTTGAAGAACACTGCTTTACACTATTAAAAAAAAAAGAATCATTTCTTCAAGTCGAACAATTCTTTTTCGCAGTGTACGTATTACATTCAATAAAATATAAAATTCTAGCCATTTCATAAAAATGAAACGTGTATTATTAAGGTTTTTGTTACAATGTTTCCAATATTTTTCTTCAACTAATCCATCTTACATTTAACTATCACATAAAAAAATCCAATTCGCTATAATTTTCAATATTCCAACACCGAACACAATAGAGATAGCCAACTCTGCCTGCTATCCCGCCAGAGCGTCAGAGTGTTCGCATCCGCCCGCAATGCATTGAAATGTTGTAAGTTTTAAAATCACCGATCGCCCCTAAATCCATGTGGCATTAGCATTTAGTCGTGTGGATCGATACGTTTCCCGTGTTATATATGTATTTGTTGTATGTGTACGATGCATACAATTGGCTCGATGAAGTTATATATCTCCGAGAACATTTTCTTATTTTTATTTTTACAAAAATATAATTCACCATTTTTATGAAAAATTTTATACAACAGAATGTATATTACTGATAACGAAGTATCACAATATACAGGATGTTCACAATGACCGGAGAATTCGATAGAAACTCCTAACCGAGTGAAATTACTATACATTGAAAAAATTTGTGTTCTACGTACAAAAAACTAGTGGTTAATATTTTTGTGTTCAATAAATAACCCAACCCTGTGTTAATATAAGATTTAGTGTTTGTGTTAAATGAAAATATTAACAAAAATTTTGATTTAACAGAATTAAAATATTAATCTGTTTTAAACAAAACACAAATAACACAATGTTTGTGTAAAATGCGAAACAATATCATAAATATACTTATTTGTGTATTTCCAACACCAAAAAACTGGTTTCGTGTGCATCTATTGCTTTAGTTATAGGAGCGGGGGTAATGGTAACTTGTACCATCGGTACAGCATCATTGCCAATCATTGAAGTATTGTGCGACGTGCGTTCAACAGAAAGATATGTATGTATAGACGACGGAATATTTCAAAATCAAAAGCGCATTCCCAAGGTTAAATTGGTTTTAATTATTTAGATATTAAATATTGGTAAGTTAATTAAAAATATTATAGATTGATTCCAGAACACATTCAAAGGGCAAAGAAGATCAGGTAAAGAAGGAAGAGTAGTCGTTCCATTTTGCCTTCCACGTTCAGTTTGACAACGATCTTCACAATTTTTGGGTATTGCTTCAACATTATTTTCATCAAAGCGCAACTTTGTAGAAATATTAAATAAAAAAAGTTTAAGTACTGAAAAATTATTTTTTACTATTTCTTTTCATTTATATAATAAATAAATACAAAAAATACTAACTTAAAAAAATAATATACCAACATATTTACTGAGTCAACTTCTACATTCTAAATCAGTTAATTTTATACATAATTGTGGTTATTTTTACAGACAATATAACAAATTTTAAAAATAAATGTGTTACGACTATAATGTTAATAAGTAGTATTCATGGTTTTAATTTGGCAACACTGAAGTTATGTTAACGGTCAAATTAATTCTGTTGTTTCAAACGATTTGCTAATTTATTGCACGTGAGTATATCTTGTATTTTCGCTGTTATAAAAATGTCTAAAAAGTAGGTACTGTTAATATTGTTATAACAAATTATTATTTAAGAATCAAGCTTATAATGCAAGTGATTTTTCGCCGGTAATTTCATACCGTTTTATCAGTTCATATTACAAATAACGGCCCGTATGACCTATAATTGACACGCCATTTAAAAAAAAAAAAACTAAAGGGTTTTTTTTTCAATTATTTCTTTTTTATATGTTGAGTACCTAAAGATAAAAACTAGCACAAAATAAGAATATTTTGTCGATAGATCGCGGCTTGGGAATTGCCGAGTTAATGTAAAAGCTTATATCGATTCCAAAAGCTCTGGTTAATATTGGAAATGGTTGAATTATTTTAAAAACAGAACCGACACAAGCAAAATTTAAATTGTCAGCAATGTTGTTTAAGCTGCTGTTTTAGGATATATGGTTAATATTTTAAATTCAAAATCGGGAATTATTACTTCAAGATCTTTCCGTATAAGAGATTCAGGGTCACTCAAAAGGGAAAAATAAACCCTTTTTAAGAAAGAAGATAAAACCGACTTCAAAATAATAATAATAAGAGCACTAAGAAGTATAAAATAATTACGCAATTAATCAAGACGTAAATATAAAAATAAAATTTTCCAATTTTTAAAGTTGGTGCCAATTGGTAACAAGGTTTCTGTAAGAGAACCTGCTGAGGCACCAACTTCAAAAATTGGAAAATTTTATTTTTATATTTATGTCTTGATTAATTGCGTAATTATTTTATACTTTTCAGTGCACTCTTATTATTATTATTATTTTGAAGTCTGTTTTATTTCTTTTTCTTAAAAAGAGTTTTTAATCAAACTTATTTTATTTACGGTAAATATTCTAAATTTAATTACACTTCGGCTTCGGCTTCGACTTCGACTGCCAAACTGACCTTCAGCCGGACACGGGTAAGCCATGACATTATTGACTAGACTACTCGAAAACATTATATTTCCAAAAAAAAAAAGAAAAATCAGAAACGAAAATTAGAATGAAAAAAACAAAAACCATCGAAAAGAAAAGAAATCGAAAAAAGATTCATGTGAATTAGATTTGATTTGTCATTGAATGACATAAAAATGAATAATATTCGAACAAATTCTCTGTATAAGAGAGTTATTGAACAGACTACATACATTTTAAGGTGATGCTTGCATCGTTTTATTTGTATTTTAAATGTACCTAATACATACAATGTATATTTACAGTCGTACACATCGAAACACTAACAAATATTCACACGCATCGAAAACTTTTAACGTTTTAACGATAAATATAATATAATCCATATGACAAATTTCTATCACTTTCATCGATGCAAATGTATTATTTCCATTTGCATGCGCGTCACTGTACCGGCTAATGTGATGGATGTCTGGTACTAGCATGTGCCTGTATATACCGTACGGATATATATATGCATGCTTTCAGGATTTCAAGTAATGTCCCAAACGGTTTACGGATCGAGTCACACCAGTAGTAATCGAGAATGCGATGCGTTCAGGCTACCTACAACGCCATTAGTTCTAGTCATCATTGGATGTAAATGTAGACGAGCGATATACACAGGCATTGCTTGCTTTACTCCAGTTTACAATATTCCATTTCATTACAAATATCCATTGCAGAATTCACTAGACAAGCGATCATTAAATTCACAAGGGGTATCAATAATATACACTACTAAGCATTATTACGGTTATAGTTTCAGCAAAATATTGTATTTAATATTATTACGGCTAAGGATCAAACTTGTTGATTATGTTACAGTGATGAATTAGAGGGAAATTAATCCTACAATGCATACTGGAGTGTATTGTTTTACAGCTGACAACGTCTTACTCATAGTTATTAAGGATCAATAGCCATCAGGACAATCCATTAAACAGGCCTGTTCAGCTAAACAAACTCGTTGAATTTGAAAAATAAACTGTACGCTAAAATGCGTAGCAAAACTTCCCAATATAAATAATATTCTTTCTTACTCCTGAACATAGGCAGTACACATTACGTTCCCAATCGTCCCAATATCTTTTTTCATGTGACGACGGTGAATAAGTGTAACAACCAGTGTTGGGCAAGATATCGAATTTTATTATCTAGATAACAGATAATAGATAACATAATTTAAAACATCTAGATAAAGATAAGAGATAATTGAACCGTTATCTAGATAAAATTTTAGATAACAGATAATATTTACAGAAATAATGCACTAGGTCAGTGTTTCTCAACCGCTCATCCATGGACCGGTACTGGGCTACGAAAGTAGCTCACCGGTCCCCAGAAAGATGTGTTTATTATTATAAATTACAAAAATGTTCAAAAACGGTTTTCGGCGACAAAATTACATGTTTTGGAATTTAGTTTCTTTATTTACGACCCATGATAGCATGATGTGGTCTTTATTTACGACCCATGAAGTGGTCGGAAAACGACATTTCATATTACACGACTAAATGTTATTCCAACTAATGACCGAAATAAATCCAGGCTATAAGTATTCTGTTTACAATTAACGAAAAGTTCTTAAACATTTCTCTAATGTTTAAAAAATTGTCAATACTTATTCTAAATTACATGGTAGACCAAGTGGTCGGAATACGACATTTCATATTACACGACTAAATGTTATTCCGACTAATGGCGGAAATTATTCCAGACAACAAGAATTCTGTTTAAAATTAAATAATTACTTTTAAAAATTTTTGTATTTCTTACGAAAGTGTCAAAATTTATCTGAATTATATGGTTGGCCAAGTGAATAAATAGGTAAATGGTGAATTTAGCTTCAATTTTCTTTTTTTTAGGAAAAATAAAAATGTATTCTTATTATCTTATCTTTTTCCTTCACTTAATAAAAAGATAAGATAAAAGATAACTTCTTTTAAAAATATCTAGATAAAAGATAATAGATAACGAAAACGTTATCTAGATAAAATTTCAGATAACGTTATCTAGATAAGCACAACACTGGTAATAACTTATGACAAATCAAACATTAAAAGTTAACATCAGTAGCGTAGTAAAAATTGTCTAATACATTTCATATTATCTAAATATTTTTAAACAGAATTGCAACAGGAAAATATACTTTTGATGTTACAAAATCGTTTAAAATTTTCATATTTTGAAATAATTTAAATACAAGAATGATATTCATTCTCCTCAAAGAATATTATTTACAGCCTAAAATCAGACTGGTCACTTAAAACTTTTTCTTCTTCGTATCTTCTTGTCTACATTATGAACCTTCATAAAAATTACCATATTTTGGCACTTTTATCGTCCGTTCGAATTTTGAACAGGACACACTAGATGTCTCGTCAATCAAAAACCATAACGGCCACCAAAACACCCAATTATCATAAACCGTAGAACGCGTCCTCAATTCAAACAAAAAACCATTTATCAACCAATTTTTTTTTTTCTCCACGTAAAACAAATTTTCATTGCTAAAGAAAATTTGATGTTTTCCTATGATACTATAGTGTAATTTTTTGTGTTTATTGACCCGATAATGGTTTGAGATCATTTTCAAAATGAAAAACAGAAAAAAAAAGAGGCGAACGAAAGAGAAAAATTGATGAAAAATATCGAAAAATAGACGAACACAACCCGAAAAACACAATATATACCCTATACATCGTACAAAGTAACAGTACATTTATTCAAGTTGAAAAAGAGCATCATGAAAAGATTGACTCAAGACGGTCGGTCGAATATTGAACCAACTCTAACATACATTCACACACTGACAAAACTCTCGTCGTACACATCGCATAGAAAGTGAAAAATGATTAATCTAAAGTAAATGTGTTCATTCAAGCAGCTTTAAGTGTCTTCACAGCTTTAGTACACTGGCATCATAGCTCTCAATACAAGATGATTCAAGTCGCCATAGTCTTTTTTTGATTTTTTCTTTATTAGTAACATGTGTTTTTAGACGTAGCTTGCAAAATGTTGCTTCATTTATTATAGTGGAATTATATTAAACGAATTTTTTTTTTTTGATTAAATTTTCATTTGAAAATTAAATGCAAAGTAAACGATTAATTTGCAATTGGATTCAACACAGGACAAAATCGTTTTAAAAAATTTAATTTTAACAATAATCACTGTTTAAGAATAATTAGGAAGTTCTATGAACCGTCATTCGATTATCCGTCTCAGTTTCTGTTATCCGTCAATGCCTTCTACAATAATGTTCGGAATCTTATGAAAATTTATGGAAATATTCTTGACAAAAGAAATTTTGTGTTGCAGAACACGTGAATGGAGTGAAACTTCATATGTATGAATAAATAATAATTGACCTTTATTTTATATTATTGGTATAAATTAGGGATGTTATGGATATCCGTAACCGTAACCAGAACTACCGGATATCCGAAACCGAAACCGTATCCGAAAATAAATGTTTCGAATTTGCTGTTTTTGCTGCATGTATTTCTTCTGATAGATTTCCGTTGATTCGTGTTGGACGTTCACTTTTTGGCGTGAAATTTCCCCCTTTTTACTAAGAAAAATTTTCACTAAAAGTAGTTATCCGTAACCGTAACCGTATCCGAAACATTATCCGATATTATTACATATCCGTAACCGGAACCGAAATCGAAAAAAATCTTTTTAAATATCCGTATCCGTATCCGTATCCGAAATATCGTATCCATAGCATCCCTAGTATAAATGATTAAGTATTCTAAACTTAAAAGGTTATTCTTTTATTGTAAACAAGAAGTAATGTCCCCACTTTATATGGATGTGTTGTTCATACGATATTCGAGAAATGGGGAAAATCACGTTTTTGGTGAGAGAAGTGGTTACATTCCAACATTTCATTCCAGTATTTTACTCCTCCAATCGTCAATGTATAAACGCTTCACTTCAAAATACCCCTGTCGCAGCATCCTGCATAACATAGCGAATTTCCGTTTATAAAAATTAGTTCTTCTCGGACACTAGTTGACTAAATTGAAGACCTTTTTTATGTAATTTTTCCTCCTCTTTTAAATGGTGTTCACAAAAATTTTGAAATAAGTGGAAATTTTTGCAAAAAACAAACTAATTTTTTGCAAGAACAAAAACCATGTTCCTGACATCCGACGTGTCTGGCTGAAGAACTCATCCAAGAGTTTGGGACCTCCAGTGTATTCACCAAAATTCGTAAATATTGGATACTTCATTCGAGAGTTATCATGCGGATACACACACACACACACACACACACACACATATATATAAATATATATATATATATATATATATATATATATATATATATATATATATATATATATACTGTGTGAATTTTTTGAGAGTTGCCACTCTTATTACACCCAAACCGTTGATTTAATCGAAAAATTGTTCAAATAAGAGTTGTAGATATCGAGGGGGACAACCGATTGCTATAGTCAAGAGCTTTATAGCTCTTCTGGTTTTCGAGCTATGATACAAACTTATAGTTTTTCAAATGAGACTATATATTAATTTTTCGATAAAGCTAACCTAATGCATTAATTAACAACATAAATGAGCAAAAAAAAATTTTTACCCAAGTTTAATTTTTTAATTTTTCTTTAATTTATCAATTAGGCAGTAAAAATATGCATTTGTACTTGTGGATACTTCAACCAACAGTGTTCTGGTTGGTTACATTTCTATTACATTCGAGAAAAGAACCTTTTTCAGTACCATTTCTATCATACAAATTTTGCTGTAATAAAAATGGCAACTCTCAAAAAACTCACATGGTATATATATATATATATATATATATATATATATATATATATATATATATATATATATATATATATACATATATATATATATATATATACATATATATATATATATATATATATATATATATATATATATATATATAAATTTTGTGAATATTATTTTCGGTTTCTAAGCACCTCAAAACAAATTTCTGTCATAGTTCTCAAGTCGCCTCATGACGATGGCTGTAATGGCTGATTTTTCGATTCGAAAATTCGCTAAAACGATGTTTCCAAAAATATACCCCCGTAAGTACGCCAACAGACCATTTGGAACTCAATCAACAATGCTCCTTGATTTGCACTGACTTGGATATTTTCTTTGAACAGATAATTAAATGAATAACTAAAAAACAATTCCACAACAGTATTTATCGATCGTCAAGGAAATTTTATCACGTCACCACCATTATAATTCTCGGAAAATTTTCTACATCGTCAACTATTTGCATATTAGATATTTGAAAATCGACTCTTTTTTCTCCACATATTTTTGTATAATTGCAATGTTTCAGATATTTACATAATTATACACAAACGATATTAATTACAATCCGAATCATTAATTCCGAACAATGAACTTACATTTTATATGCCAATTAAAATCGAGAAAATTGTCTCGAGATTATTTTTTTATATACAAGTGTACACTACAACATTGTGGAAAAACTAATTTTTCTTCTTTATTTTACAATTACAACACCCGACCACACACGGTATTTACGGCATGTTTTGAAAAGGTTCTTGAAAGGAGGAATTTTTCACACAAAATGGTAAATAGGAAAACACCTATCCTTGTCGTTGATACGTCGAAGAAAAAATATTTCTTTAAAGATTACCTTACCGTTCTTCGTTTACTATACTTTATGAAAAAAGAAATTCTTTCATATAAAAATCGAAAATCTCATTAATTCGTTTAGAATTTTCCGTCCTAAAAATGTATACTTACACTTCACGCACTAAAATCGTTAGTTATTTTGTAGGTGATATTCAAATAAACCAATGAAATACTTAAGAACAAAGAGTACTGGTAAGTGTCTATGACAACAAGAGCATATTGCAGAACTGTTATTCTGATTTCATCTATTTTTTTTTAAAGATATATTAAACTATTCGTCCAATCGTCACGAAAATCAATAATATTCTGTTCTATAAATATAAAATGGGTCAAGAGTTGCAACCTGTAGCGTATTATTTTACGAAAAGACTTTAGGGGCAATCGAAATCAGTATAATAAAACTATATTTGTCAATAACTGAAAAAAACTTATAATTTTTCGGTTTTATTTAATAATAAGAACTACTCTCATCTTTTTTTATTATATATATTTTGGTAGATATATATTCTAATGTAACGTAAAGTGTCACTAGTTTTGTGTACGTATGACACAATTTTTGTGTTGAAATATACAAAAAAAGCTACTTATAACATTCTTTTGCTTTACACAAAAATTTTGTTACTTTTTTGTTGTTCAAAACAGATTAACATGTTTATTCTGTTAAATCGAAATTTGTGTTAATATTTTCATTTAACACAAACACTAAATGTTACATTAACGCAGGATTGTGTTACTTATTTAACACAAAAATTTTAAGCGCTAGTTTTTTTTTACGCAGCACACAAATTTTTTTACTGTGCACTGTTGCTATACTATCGTATACAAACTTACAAAGCAAGTAATTTTTACTTTGTCTGAAAATGAACGATTAATATTCGAAACAACTGCCATGTTTCGCAAAATCCTTGTGTCATTAATTTCGTAACTACCGTTTGAAACCCTGCAAAATTGAATTATTCAATTAAATTTTTTTTTCCTAGAAAAATCTTTAATAAATCTTATCACCGAAAATGTTTTTCTTCATATATCGATTCAAAAAATTGCCTATAACTTAACCGAAATTTAACAACTGTCAACAACTGTAGATTTATTTACCATCAACGAAAAACTATTTTGTTGCCGAAACGGCTTAGAAAAATATTTACACTACAAAAACTGTTACAATTAATAAAATTTTGAAACGATCAAGTTTACAAACACTGATATTATCTTAAAAGATTTAAAGTAATATTTGTTTTTAGTATATAAATTAAATTATTATTCTGAATTAAAATATCTATCCAAACACTATGATCCCACCGTGGTGGCCCCAGTGAAAAGGCACTAGTAGGGCTCGATTACGGATTAAATTAAGGCACAACATTTTACACGAACAATTTTCATTGTTGCCAACACACAGATAAAGTACAGTATTAATCCAAATATTTATCTCATACACTCCAACCCGTTATGTTGTTTGATATTCATTCTATCCTCTTTTATTTTATTTATTAAATAAATCTATGTACAAGAGAGATAACAAACAAAACTACGTGGTGTGATAATATATGTGCAAGGATTTTCGTAGCGACGTACCGGATGTTGAAATGAAATATGGCCACTGTAATTGATTATTTTATTACTAATAGAAATTTCAAAATGGACTCTACTAGAATATCTTCAATATAAAAAGAATCGTACCACTGAAGACGTAATGGTGTATTTCACGTAGACTTACATAATTATTGATTTGAATTAAAAAGGATTTTTTTTAATTTGGTGACAAAATTTTTCTAAAAGGGATCTGCAAGCGAATTATGGATTTTTGAAGTCATTCTTTTCGTTTTTGTCAAAATTCGAGTTCTATGATTCTTAAAAAAAGTATTTCTGTCGAATTAATTCATCATTTCGATGATAAAAACGTTTACGAACATTCATAAATATTTTGCGCCCTTCTTGAAGATGTCTCTTAAGAATTTCTAAGGCAGACGGTTGTGTGTTCCAACACGTTTGCTGACAACAATCACAGTGTTCGACAGTTTGTTAGTAGCCGAAATAGGATAGTGTTAGCCGACAAAATCCTAAATCTAACGTAATCAGGAAAAGTAAGTAATAGGCGCCTCAATTTAATACTTATAGTATACCAGAAAGTACTTAAGGAGGGAGTTCAAATAAAAAAGCAACTTTTTTATTTATGATTATTTTGCTTGTTGAAATTTTTTTTCAAATTAGGGAGGGTTTTAAATAGAAAATTCTGTTTTTGAAACATTCATTACTCTTCCCTGTGGGGGAAGGGGGCCCTTTTTCACAAGTTTCTAAGCGTTTACAAGGAACGCCATATCTCAAAAAGTAATGAGTATTTTTTAAATATTTTTTCATTATTTTATTCCTAAAAGACCTGTCCATAAAGCTGAGTATGGGTTTCAGGTAATTTTAAAAATTGACCAAAAAATTGTAATCCCAAACTAAAAATTATAAAACCCACTTTTTTATTAAAAAAAAAAAGTTTAAAAATAGTTACAATTGTTCAAATGGAAAAAAGCATACTCCACTTTATGCGCAATATGTTTATGAACAAAATAAAAAAAAATTAAGTCTCTATCTTTTCTAGAACTTGAGATATGATTTTCCTTGTCGGAAAAAACACAACTTTCGGGAAACGGTAAAAAACAAAAATAATAACAAAAGAAACGGTTTACTTACTGTCTATTAAAACTCTCCAGCCCCATACATTGTCCTCTCTTGTTCCTTTTTCTTTTCTTTATCCTGAAGATTCTTCATCTTCAAGTAGTTATATTACTGATCAAATCGCAAGAGGGGGGCGAGCGTTGTCTGAAAAGGAGCAGCAACTTGGCTGTGCAGCGGCTCACAAATAAATATTTTTCTACTTGAAGAAAAAAATTTTTGGCCGTGTTTTATATATCATCGTGTTTGTAAAGAACCACAGAACAAAATAAAAACAAAAAACGAAATTCGAAAAAAATTAGTTTATTAGCCGTTTCTGGCGTGAACTCCTCCCTTAAGACTTGACGTTGATGTCCCAGTATTCTGTGACCATCTTAGTTAACTAATTCATCCACTCAAATCCTTTGACAGCGCTTCATCGAATCTAAGATCAAAAATCAATATCTTCTGTCGTGTTCGGGCTTCTACCACTCTGGCATATGTCTGTTCTAAGTGTAACACCTAGTAAATTTATATTTATCTAGAAAATTTACATACACACATTTCATTGGAAGTAAGAATACTTTTTGATAACGCATGCCCCCGCTTCCTCCTACGTATTAATTTATTTTATCTCCGGCTTATCATGCGAATTATTAACCATTCGAAGAAATAAACAATCCATTATCGTTTTAATTAATTATGGACGCCATAGCTTTGGCCGCAAAAAAAAAAACAACAAATATTTATGTCTGAGCCCTCTTTGTAATTTGATGTTGGTCATTTAATTCTTGCCTCGCGCCATTTTCGGGTCTGTATTCGTATTATTAAGTTCAACTAATTATACATGTACAGACGAACGTGGCCAAAAAATTTATTTTCTAATTAAAAAATACTTAAATATATTCTGTTTTGCCTACAGTTTGTGCCTGATAAATGGATGTGTAGAGTATTTTTCATGAATAGTAATCGTACGAATGGTTTTAACGGTTTTTTCTGGTTTTATTAAGCGTTCATAGATGGCTGTCGTAGTAGTTATCTTCCTTAAATGATAACTGATGGCCTTACTATTATCAATTTACAATAGTTGTTACCATTACCACAAAAGGAGTGTACAGGAAGCGCTAGTTAAATCGAAAAAAAACCGTTATTTTCTTGTGATTATTCTGTTTCCTTAAAAAATTAATAGTCAGACAGTGCAAGAATAAAATTATATTTCCTACTGAATCCCTGTTCCTTCCTATTAACACTGACAACATAGTGAACAAGAATTGATTATACTTTACAATTTTAGCATATCGGTGACGGGAACCCATAACCCTTTTGCTTTACACAAAGATTTTGTTACTTTTTTGTTGTTCAAAACAGATTAACATGTTTATTCTGTTAAATCGAAATTTGTGTTAATATTTTCATTTAACACAAACACTAAATGTTACATCAACGCAGGATTGTGTTACTTATTTAACACAAAAACTTTAACCACTAGTTTTTTTTTTTACGGAGAACACAAATGTTTTTACTGTGCACTATCGCTATACTATCGTATACAAACTTACAAAGGAAATATGTAATTTTTACTTTGTCTGAAAATTAACGATTATTATTCGAAACAACTGTCATGTTTCACAAAATATTTTATAGATAAATTTTTATTTGGAACATCCTTGTGTCATTAATTTCGTAACTACCGTTTGAAATCCTGCAAAATTGAATTATTCAATTAAATTTTTTTCGTAGAAAAATCTTTAATAAATTTTATCACCGAAAATGTTTTTCTTGACATATCGATTCAAAAAATTGCCTATTTGTTGACCGAAATTTAACAACTGTCAACAACTGTAAATTTATTTACCATCATCGAAAAACTGTTTTGTTGCCGAAAGGGTTTAGAAAAATATTTACACTACAAAAATCGCTCAACGCGCCTAAAGAAAATTTCCCCTCAAAAACAAATCGCACAATGCTCATATTCTTTGTCGCCTTGTTTCTCTCTTTCTAATTCAATTGTCATACTCCACCAAAAAAAATACGTATTTAAAAAAACTAAATACACCGACTAAGTGAAATTTATCTCTTTTAAAACATTCTTGTGAAGTGTTTTATGATTTATTTAGACCTAACACACTCCCTTATAATCATAATCGGTGAAAACACACACCCCATAGGGACACCGTGGAGCCATAACACAACGAAAGAAAAAACATAACACTAATATTATAAAATAGTAAACACACAATTATAATGACAGTTGAGTTTGTCCGTTTGTCGTGTTTTTGTCTGTCTGTTCGTCCGTCCGTCCGTCCGTACATTCTGACACTCAAAACTGACTGGTTAATGGCACGATAGAGTCGATTCCATGCGTCAAATAAACAAAACCCCAAACCCGAATGTAATATGTAGCGAATTTAAAAAAAAAATAAATTGTTATCTCTATGTGACACTTGAAACAATCGTAATTTATTCTCAATGTATTTTACATGTTGTCTTTCTCTACAGTGGCGATGGTTTAAGGAGAAAGTACGTGCTATTCGTAGGTACAGTCACTTGTACTCTGTTACTACTTTTATTTCTTTTTTTCGACGTCGTCCACGTTCGTATCGCTGTATTTGTCGTTTGTTAACCAACTACCCACCTCCCCCCCCCACTTCCCCCACTCCTGTTGGATACATCGTAAAAGTGCATTTTTCCTCGATGCATTTAAATATAAATAAAGGTACATAGGCGAATACAGTCTGGTTAAATATATTGTAAATAAATGATATTTTAGTAGCAATTGTGCCAATCAATAAAATGTTCAAACGTACTGTAATAAATTATTTCGAACACGGTCTTTGAGAAACCAGAGAAGAATTTTTACCAAAGTGTTGCTGAAGTTCTGAATTAGTTCATAACTAATCAGTCCTAAAGGTGGGATGTCTGTCAATCTGTGTATCGCCAGATTGCACCAAATGGCATAACTTCTGAACTATTCGATTTTTATAGGTCCGAAGACATTCGTCAATCTTCGGACCTATTGTAGTATTCATAGTATTCATATAGTATACATATTATAGTATTCATATAGTGTTCAAATTCTTGCTATTCTTGAAACATCAGTAGCGCATACAGCAAAAATCCACTTATCGCACACTCGAAGAAGTGCGACATCGACATTAAGTGAGGGGAGAGTCCATACCTCGCTTACTCACGTACACTGCTTCTTAAGTATGTGTGTGTGTTCACACAACGTATTCGCCTAAGTCATGGACGGTCATGTATCGTCATATTGTATGCTTATCTTAAAGTATTATTAATTTACCTACGCATGTTATATTACAGGTTTTGAGTCGATTCTTACAATTGTTATACATTGTTGATTTTAATGTAATTTATTATTTTTCGTTATTATTAAAAACATAATATTTGTTATTATTTTTTATTTAAATTGAGTTTAATTATATTTATTTAATAGAGTACAACGTATTATTATTATCATTATCATTATTTTAATAAACTAGTGTTTAAAAAATTTATTTTACAATTTTTGTGGAATTAGAAAATATAGTTTCTATCTTTTGATTTGATATTTTGTAGTTGCAAAATTTGTTGCCATAATATTTTCTTTAAAAAAATATAACAAAAAACACAATTTAAAAAGTGAAAATAGTGACAATTTTTACATTATTTTTTCAAATTTTTTAATGCAATCATGGCTGACTGCTTCAATTTTAAAGTTTGTGGTATCCTAGAAAAAGAAATATATATTGGCATTTTACATGCTATTTATAATATTTGTCTCTTTTTAACGTGTACGTATTATCTTTCGTACGGAATATAAATTACTGGTCCTTTCATTTCTAATGTCTATGGTCAAACATATTCATCTATTTCTTTAATAAACCGTAAAAATGTACTTAAATGCTTTATATACTTTATCCCAAAAATTGAGAAACAGTAATCACTGGGTACCTATATTTAATGCGTGTCAAACACGCACTTGACGACTTTTATTTTCAATGAAATGTTCAGAAATTATGCAATTTGATTCCTAGATCAACGAATTTCATGGCAATGGGAGTAAAAGTAGCTACGCCGCTGCCGTGACATTCCATTAAGATGCCAGATTGCACCAAGTGGCATAACTTCTGAAATATTTGATTGATTTTGATGAAATTTTCAGAAATTATACGATTTGGTTCCTAGTTAGTTCTCCACGAATTTCATCGTAATCGGAGTAATGGTAACTACGGCGCTACCATGAAATCCCATTAAGTGTCGATATTCTTACTTGCTACTAATCCCACTTCGCTGAAATTTTGAAAAAATTTGGGGGTTAGTCTGTAAAATGTATTTTTCTATTATTTTGGGAAAGAATGAGGAAACTGTGTGCCATACCTAATTGGCAGCGTTTTTTTTTTTTTTTTTTTTTTTTGATTTCAATAAACCACTTTTTTTAACATATTCTACATATAATTAGCTTTCAAAAAATGTAATTAAAAAGAAATCGAATTTCTGCTTTAACGAAACCGTAATAAAGTTTATTTTATAAACAGATATTTTTTTAAATCACCTCTATAATAATAAAGACTGTTGGATGCTGCTAAATGTAAATAATATTTCCTCATATCGTAAATCGGATTATTTTTATAATATTATGATGAATAAGTACGAAGTATTTTAACATCTCTGCCGCTTTATAACTGCCATTTTTGCAGTTATAAAAAAAAAGAACAATTCCATTGCAAATAGAATTTTTATGAATGATAATTGTTGAGACCTCGACTCACTTGAACAATACACAACCGCAACATCTACAGTAAAACTTCATCTGTCGTATTCTCAAGATATGATGGTGTCTTTGTTGTAAGCTTCGTTTTCATTTCACTTAATTTGTATCAGTAAACACATGCTTTCTATAAAACAGACACATCCTTTCTATAAAACAGACGTAGTGAGTAGAGATGTGCCAAAATCGTGAATTCACGCGTAACCCATTGTGGTCGTGAATAATTTTTTACGATCGTGCGTGAGTGGGCGTGATCGTGACATTTAATTTCTTGTCGTGAATAATTCGTGAGTCACGAAACATTTTAGGGAATAGTAACTAAACCAATTTGATATTTTAACTACAAAAAAATCTTTTTTTTATATATTGGTTTTTACTAACACAAGTAGGTAGGAATCCAATAACCCTTACTAACAAATTCCAGTTCTTTACCAAGATACTTGGAGTGTATACAAAATGATTTACAAATTAGAAATATCCAACAGTGTTTATGATGTTGTTCTGATTACTTCCTCGGTTTTTAAATAATTTCTCTAATTTTTAACAAATTCTTAAAATTAGCCTGCATCTCTCACGATGTATGGATATACGGTCTCAGTCAGTGAGTATAATTGTAAATAACAAGGCCAGTTTTACAGTTTTGAACAATGTGGTCATGAAGACATAATATAAAGAACATATTATGGGTTACTTAAAGGAATATTATCTTTTTCAATATTCTAAGTTGTTTTATTATTATCATTATTTAAAAAAAAATTTATTATCTATGTATTTATAGGGACTAAAAAATATTTTGTCACAATTTTGTTAAAAAACTACATATTTGGTTTGGTTGTGCGAAATGTCATGTTTATATACAAAAATACAATAAGAACAAAAATTCAACAATAAATCATTAGATGAAAAATTTTGAAAATTTTCTCACTTTCCAGAAAAAATTAAATAGTACTATATATAACTTGCATCAGTATTAATCTTAGTAATAATGTTAGCCGTATTAACCATATTCTGATTTTATCCTAAGGACATAATTTTAACTGACTGTTAAAGCGATAGTGATTTTTATTCAAAATTCCAACGATTAATTTCAAAGATTTTTATGTTTAATTCGTAAGCGTGCGTGAGTGTGAAAGCATAAAATTTTTTTGTTCGTGATCGTGCGTGAGTGTGAAAAGAAATGAATTTTCTCGTTCGTGATCGAGCGTGAGTACAAAAGCTAATTCGTGACTATGCGTGATCGTGAGTAAAAATGTACTCACGAGCACATCTCTAGTAGTGAAGACATTACTTCTTTGGCTAATATACTTGTACACAATAAAACAATGCATTTTGTTTCTACCGAAGGTCATTGGGCCTGAAGTTTTAGACGTGGCTGCAGTGACGTCTTTACACGTTTGATTCTTACATTGCTTCTAAAGAGACTACTCGCTATTTTGCAACATCGAATCAATTTTTAAGGAAAAGTATTACAGTTATTTAATTATTGCACGCAACATCTGTAAACGAAAAAGGATTCTATGATGTTTTTTGTACTAAATAAATATGTAAGGAAAAAAAAACATATTTCTAAAAATAAAGCCACTTGTGCTAAACGACACAGGTGTTTAAAAATACAATAAAAGAGTAAGACTTAAATTTATTTAAGAACGTCGTTCTTGTAACACAAATACTTTACAAACTTCCTAAGTTATTTTCAATTTAATCAAGCACTTGAAAAAAGTTGTGTTCTTTTATTAATATAAATGTCAAATGAAAATACTTTACCAAGTCCTCCCTCAAGAAAAAATTCTTTTCAAATATGAATGACACTCAACATATTTCTTTTTGTTTTTCCAAAAAAGAAAATAAATTTTCGTTTCTTTTTTGTTCCGTCAAAAAATAGTTTACTTCGAATCTCCGTTTAAAATAATTTGTTCTTAAAAGTAACCACCAAAAAGTGGCCACTTATTTTATCTGTCTCTCTTCTAGAGGCGGATTATTTTTCAAATTTTTTTTTTTACTTGCGCCTATACATTAGATTTCTATAGACCAATTTATGTCTCCTTACGTTACGAAACTACTTAAAGGTTTTTGATAAAATTTGGTAAGTTCACCAAAATACACAACCAATACACCAAAAATTTGTTTTGGGCGGAGCCTCGCCACTCTGGAATTTTAAAGATGCCTTGAAAATGAATCGACCATTTGCAGAAAAACGACTATAATGATTTTGATTAAATTTTAATCATACACGGAGAGAAAAATCATATAATTTTTGTAGATAAAATTTCAGAAAAATTACCATGCTCTCTTATAATGCGTGCGCGATCGACGACGAAAATAAAAAATATGTGCTAGGATGGTAAAATTTAATGTGCTAACACAACTTCTATCACTCTCTTATGCATATATGTTATAGTTTAATTCTTGTTGTCGTACTCTTTCATTTGCGCATCTGACCCGCAACCTTATGTTGCTTAGGCTGTACGCACTGACGAACAATCGATCTTTTCCGACCTTCGATTCTGTATGATGCATACAAAATGATTGGCAACAATATATTCTAATAATGAATATAGTGAAGTAACAAAATGATGAATTAAACGATGACCGTCCTGAAAGACATTCTAATGAATACTGTTTGCACATCAGTCACTACGTACCACACCAGCAGTGACCAGCTATGTTACTTGCCACACCAAATCCTGGCTATGTGACCTTCAAGTATGATTGTGTTGATACCTTCTGCAGCCTGTCTCGCTATGTGACAGCGTTGATACCTTCTCTTTCTTTCTTTCTTTCTACTATTAGCTTCTTTTCTTCTTTTCTACTTTTCTTCTATTTTAAGACAGCATGGTAATTTTTGTAAGAAAAACATTTAAAAATATTTTTCTGTCGGCAATGGAACTTTTTACTGTGCTGTTTTACAAATTTTACGGAGCTAATATTACGGAAAGAACATTCTATCCTTTAAATTTTCTATGATTAATTATAATTTTTATATTTTTACCGTACAAAATTGAATATGTTCGCCTTTTACACGTCGATTGTAGTGCTGAACACAGTAATTTTTCTATGAATTTTCTCTCCGTGTATTTATGACCTAACAAAACAATCCGTGTGTCTGGGAAAAATCTGAAAACTAATATATATAGGGCATCGAAAAAGGGTCTAATCATGATCCCGGTGGTAAGCTATTTTTCCCCTTTCATTATCTATTAATGTTATAGGACCAAGTATTGTACGAATATACGAACAGTATTTTTTTCGACTGAATAAATTAACGGACAAAAAACATTTAGAGAATTACTGAACTGGGAAACTGGAACACAAGACCGTATATATAAATAAAAATAGTGTATAAATATGCTCGCATATTGTATCTATCAATAGAGTTTAAGTATTATTGAGTATAATACGGATGAATTTTATGTATTAGATGATGCGTGTGATACAACTCTTCAATTGTATCTGAATGGTTCTGAATAATAAGTATTTCCCACCATTTTATACAGTACGCAATCAAAAATATTCGATACGTTCTCGTTGGACTTCATTACGACATGACGCCATTTTGTTTAAACGCCAAGGATATCTTTAATAAAATTACCAGCATGGTAATTTCGATTTGGTAAACGGCACAGGACACAGTTTCGGTTAAACTGGAAAATTTACGCAAAAGTACTAAACGCCTCAAATACTATCTCCAAACATCCCAAATTCCATGTAGTTTAGAAGCTATAGCCAAAATAACCATTATTTCAATTTTTGTTTCCAGTAACTTCGTGCTGGTAAAAACTACGTTATTTTTATCTGCACACTCTTAGAGCACTTTTTACGTAGAATTTAAATATTTTCGTAAAATTTTTCTATCATTACCGATTTTCAAGTTACGACTTCAAACTTTTATTTTTCTAATGGAATATGAAGCAGATTTTGGCACAGTTAAATATAGCTTTCTTTCTCTCATGCCATAAGTCATATCTATCTTCGAAGATGACCTCGAAAACAGTCCGAAAACCCCGAAGATCTAACGTAATCGAATAATCTATTAAAAGGAGACTGAGACTAATTGTATTCTTCTAAATTTTTTTTCAATTTTAACAATGAAATTTGAGTCGACGTCAAGTGATCGCAATTTTTATATTCGAATTTTCGCCTTTTTACTTTTACCTATAATTACTTTAATTATTTCTTTTAAAATTTGATTAGCTTGTCAATTAGTTCAAATCAGCTTAAATGGAGATGTAAGCCAACATCCAAACTGAACATCAAAACGCCATCAATATGTTTAACTATATGTGACAAAAAATTAAAAGATATGTTTTCTGACGCTTCTGAAGTTCAACGTTGCTATACATGGTCCCGTGTATATTATTGTACTAATTGCGATCCAATGTCGTGTATATTGCAGCATCAGTTTCAAGTAATGTGGCCCATACACGGTTCAACTTGTTGTACCACTTGGTTGACTTGTACAACATGTTGAATCATGTGTGGAGCAGTTGGTCAACTATTTTGATGGTTGCATAAACAGTTGAAGTAAAATTAAAATATTTTGATTTTACGTGGGCGAAGCAAATGGTCTATGAACATGTTGTACTGTGTGTGGGGTAGTTGAACAACAAAACCAGTACATATATGCTGTAAAGAGTGTAATCAACAAAATATTTACAGCGGTAACAACTGGAAAGTTTAAATATTTGATTTTGTTTGTTATTTCTAATAGCTTGCGGTGATACCGCATTTGAAAATTTTAAATTTTTGAAAGAATGTCCCGTTGCAAGAAACCTTAATGTAATTTCCAAGTGTGTTTTTGCAAAAATTGCATCACGCATAAACGTATATTCTATGCTTCTTAAAGGTGTTATTTTTACTAAAATATCATTAAAAATTGCTTCGTTCATTCGCATATAATTTTTGTAATCGTCTGGTTCACATTCACTAATTTTTTTAAATAGTTTTTCATTAGAAAATTTTTTTTCCAACCACTCTTTGCTCTATTTTCTTTTTTTTCGTTTACTCAAGCTTTCTTTACTAATTTCTGCAATTACTGCTAAGGCAAGAATTTTATCCATAATTTTAACGAAGTTCTCTTTTTCAAAAATTGTGAATAACTGAAGTTGGACAACAAGTTGAATGAATAGTTTAATAGTGTATGGCAAACAGTTCAATTTGTAGTACAACTAGGTAGTACAACAAGTTGAACCGTGTATGAGCCGCATAACAGGTACAGAAGAATGTAGAACCACGAACGGAAGTTACGGTCTTTCTAGACATTATTTTTGTAATGTATGGTAACATTTATAATTCATCATGCAGAGATAACATTAGCGAAATATAATAAAATTAATATAAATGTTAATAAAAAGAGATAAAACATGACATAATCACATGTGCATCTCTGTCTAATAGTGTTCCGGAATGCATTATGCGAATTCCAATTAAATAGATTAAAAAATAGAGATACCGGTGAAGTAAAAATCAAATAAACATCAATTGAAAATTTAATAAAATGTAAGTTTTGATATTGTACTCCATTTTAAATACAGTATTTCAATCATTATTCATTTTTAATTTAAGTTGGTAGCAATGTTTTTATGTGAACGCGTAGATACATGCACATTTTTATGATGTAAAAATCAAACGATAGACTACACTCGACAATGAATGAATCGAATTAAATCATTGTAACATCCCATATTTGAATATTTGCCCATATTTACTCTACAACCAACGGTAAAAAAGTTCAGTTGCGGTGTAACGAAAATATTTGTTTTACAATGACAAAAAATACTGTTTTATTAAAACATATTTTTTAATGGAATGATGAAATAGAATCGTCTACTTCAACTGCTAACATAGTGATAGTTTTACTAAAAGTAGTTGTAATGTGGGGATTCTATAGCAGCGGTGGATCCAGCCCTAAAATTAGTAGAGGGTCACATAATTACTAAAATCATATTGAACATTTTTGAAAATGTAATTCAGCCTTATTGGTGATTCGAAGATTACACGAGCGCTTCTGGTGGCAAAATTAGAAAGTGTATCAAATAAAACATATACGTATATTTTTAATTGACTACGGGTTACTAGATATTGGTAACTAAAAGTATGCGTACATTTTTACTTGATACAGTTTCTAATTTCACCACCAAATGCGCGAATGAGAATTTTTGCATCGTCATTAAAGCGATTATAAATAAAATTTTAAAAAAGAAATGAATGATTTATGAAAGTGTTAATATTTTATTTGTTTTAAAAAAGAACAAAAAATAAATTCAAATTTTAACAAAGCTAATAAAATTTATCGTAATAAAAATAATTGTGAAAACACACTGAATTTTATTTACAAATTTTCCAAACTTAAAAACAAAAATAATTGATTTAAATTTTCATATATGAGTGACGAAACTGATATTTGAACATACAAAAAAATAAATTTTTATATTTCATTGTCTACGTTGTCACCGATTCAATAGATTTTCATCATTTTTTGATTAAATTTTTGCTTTTTTAATATCGATTTGATCGAAAGTGTCCACTCAATTATTGTAGGAATGTTTACGAAAAAAAAAGAAAGAGATAATAGCACAATGGTCGCGCCAATCGTCGAGAAAGAAATGGACAGAAGTGATGTAACACAAAACTATGTTTGTGTAACGATCATTCGTATACAGTAATAACGAAAAATATTCAAACACTTCTCAACCATATATTTTTATGAGCACAACTGTGCAACATATAATATCGTCGCCGTTACTTCAATATGTCGTATGTCAAAAATATGTCATTTTCCGTTAACAATGCTATAGTAACCAAAATCATCTTTTCTATATAATAGCCAAAATTCCAATGTCTAGGACTACAGTGAAACAGAGAATGCGCACTTGAAAATATTTCGTATATCGCCATTTTTATTTGGCAATGCGTCATATGTCGTACGGTGCTTTAAAAATACAGGTATTTTAATAAACAATAAATAACACTAATAACACATCACCAAAAATCCGTGATAGTTCAATAAACAAAGCAACCAAAAAGAATTGCAGCGTAAAGAATAAAACAGCTTTTTTTAATTTCTGACAAATGCCTTTTTTTGACATACGATGTTTTGAAGTAACGGCGACAATATACTGTTATGATAATTTTCAACGATACTGTACGATAAATAGAGAAAACAGGTTTTAGTAGGCATTGGATGATAGCAGATAATACATTGACTATTGGAGACACGCACTCCACCTAAACGGGGATTCATTTTTGAGCACGTGAGGGCACTAGCAAATACCAGTGTACACACCGAACGTACACCGTCATACCAATATTCAATACCGTTGGTAAAACGGGCGATAAACACATTGACCAGTTTGGTATCACTTCAATGTTGAGCATATAAAGTGTGTACTTGTATGATTTTTTTATCTTTGGTACGAATGACGTCCGAATTATAACGAACAGTTGCGAACTTACATCTCAGAACAATTTCAATCTTAATTTCTTAATGATGTGAGATGTCTCCCATAAATTTACTTCATGACTATAAAAAAAAAAAAAAAACCGATTCAATAATTGTTATAATTATAGTAATTTTACGAACGTGGTGTTCAAAATTAAATCATATCTAGTGTACATTTTTAATTCTCGGGAAAGGTGTTTGACTACATGTTAGTAGTAAATTACTGTAAAATATAATAAATAAATAGAATTTTTAACAATATTTAGCATTTCAATCTAATTTCGATTAATTTTGACAACGATGCATATTTATAACCACACTTTTAACATTATACTGAGCTGCAACATTCTTTAAGTAAAAATTTAAATATTTGGTTTATTGAATAAAAAGAAGTACTCACTTTTACTTCATATTTTTAAGATCTTATTTAAATAAAAATATAAGTGAAAAGATGTTACTTACAGGAAATAAATGTGGAAGTATTTACTGATATTTCTTAGTTGAATAAAAACAAGTAATGACTTAAATCAATAAGTAATTTGGCGTTTGTTCTAATTCTCCAAAATCAAATGTTTAATTACAAGTAAAAGTTAATATTTATAAGTAAATACTTAAATGTTTTAATTTTTTCTAAGAATTATTTTTAAGTAAAAGTTATCTTTTATTTAAGTAAACTGAAGTAATCCCTTATACTTAAAAGTATTCACTTCTCTGTATAAGTAACTGCTTAATAAGGTTTTACTTTTTTTATTCAAAAGACACATTTTTTGTTTTTTATTTTCACATAATTAATAAATTACAGCTGAACTCTTTTTTGTGCGGTGGATAGAGACCGCATAAAAAAAATCGCACAAAAAAAAATATATTTAAAAATATCATAAATAGCTATAAAAAGTATAGTTCGATCCAGATTGTACAAAAGACTTTTTTGTGCGGTTGGTCGGGACCGCATAAAAAAAGTTGCATCGAAAAAACATCACTCAAAACGCTCAAAACTCAGAAATGTCCTTAGAAGTTGCTTCTATAAACAAGATAAAGCATTAATTTACTCGTAGAAACATTTTATTTCAATTTTATAATATTATGAAAATTTTGAAAAATACATCTTTAACAAAATTAAATCATGCAATAACTTATGTTCTTATGCAATGTATTGATTAGATGCTTAAAAGCCGTTAAAAAGTATTTTTATCAAAGAATGTTATTATAGTAATACAGTAAAGTTTCTTACTGTCTCGTGATTTTGATTCACATTATGCATTTTAATGGCCATTTTTTACAAACCGTATAAAAAAACCGCATAAAAAAATCGCACAAAAAACGACCGCATAAAAAAGAGTTCAGCTGCATGTATTAATTAATACTCCAACTAAAAAATTTTTAATTGACACAGTGCCTGGTGACGCCATTCTGCGTTCAGTTGAAATGTATTGTGCATTCGAATACAGACGAAGTTTCCACTGGTAAAGTTTTTCCAACCCATATTAAAATCGTTTATAATTCACTGAGAAAAAAAGTTTAAAATGCCGTAGAATATGTGACTTTATTTTTTTTTTAAATACTAATATTGAATATTTTTCTGACGTACATTTATTTCTAGTGTTTTATATGTATATTTATTTCGTAGTCTTCTAAAAAAAAAACATTAAACTTTCGGATATATTGTTTCAAATTCTTTTTTTTTTAATAAAAAACATTTTACACATTAACAAAATTTTCGAAATATTTTTGTTGTAATTTTATTAATAAATTCTGATTCAAAATAACAACATATTTTAACATGTTTGGACAAAACGCGCCATTTTAACACCTAAAGTATGTACGCACAATGTTCCTTGGGCTTGTAATATACCAGATTGTAATATATAAAATTGAAGATTCAATGGCAATTTGTCAGCTGGAGTCAGTAACGATATTTTTTATTACAAAATACTGAGAATTTCTTCTTTATGTGAGATGTAGATGGAATGTGGGATTTCGAGACCCTCCACCTAGGCGCGAATCCAGCTTTCAGATATGGAGGAGGTTATATTTATTTAACGGCTTCAAAGTGTACTGAACGCCATGTAGCATGATCAAAATTGTATCGAAATTGTCTGGTAGAAAACATTTTAGAAGCATCTACACTTAAAACAAAACTAAGACAATGTCAGTCCAATTCAATCCAGGAATAATCAGTCAATTCAATTCAAGAATAGTGAAGATGTATTCTTGTAGATTCTGCGTTGAAGCGTTTTTCAAGCAGAATACCTGTCACGCCCAGCTTAACTTGTTTGACCAGGAACCCAACGGTCAATTCAAAAGTATCTGTATTTAAGGGGAGGTTTACTCGAGAGTCCTTAAAAATTATGTATTTTTCTAGAATTTTTTTCTCAAGAACGGAAGTAAATATCAATTTTAAATTTTGTGCACATATTTATTAAGTATTAAACTATTAAGTATTAAACTACACAAAAAAAAATTTTCAAGGAAAAATATAAAAAAATGTCCATTTTATAAATAGTGCAGTGTGACGATCCGAAAATCCAATGCTTTGTTGGTGGACATCCTAGCGCCGGTAATAAACCACCGAAATCCAAAAACAAAAAAGATTTATAAAATATATGAAGAGTACCGGCACCTCTACCTATAATATCAATAAATTGCTGAAAGAAAAAAAAATGGCGGATGTTTGAACTTTTGATTACGATTTTTGTCTTATTTTTCGCTCTTTAAAATAAATTTAAAAATAAAAAAAATATTGAAAGTGTATCGAACTTAGGTAGAGGTGCCGAAGAATTGAATTATCTTTAAAATAAAAAATTAAAAAAAAGGATCCATCGTATAGTTTTTGAGTTATCGTGTCCACCAGTTTCAAAAATGTAGTTCTGAGATATTATAAAATATATATAAACGTATTTTCAAAATTTTATATTTAATACTCATTATTGCGTGAACTAGGTTTTTTAAATTTTTTTATAGAAAGCTGGATTCGGTTAATGTGCAAGAATTTTGTTTTTAAATTATTTTCAGTAAAATAACTTTGGGAATATATTCTACACATAATTTGCTATCAATTTCGGCAAAAAAAAAATCGAGTTTTATCAAATCTCAAGTAAACCTTCCCTTAAATTACTTTCAGCAAAATCACTTTGGGAACATATTCTACACATAATTAGCTACCAATTTCTGCAAAAAAAAATCGATTTTTTTTAACGACTCTCAAGTATACCTCCTCTTAAGTTTCCAAAAATGTTGAGCCAGTTGCAAGTGAAATAAAAACCAATTTATTTTCGTTAAAATTCTCCCATTAATAAATCAACTTTCTCCAATTTTCACCAACGGTAAATCACCACGACACCAATAAAAGTAAATGACAATTAGATAGAGTGTTGACAATGGTGTGATCATCTGTTTCGAATGGTGTTGATTGACCGTTTTGCCGGGTATCTGGTGTTTGGTAACTGCACGCTTCCAATCTATTACCAACAACTAAAGGAAATCATTGAAATGATATATCAGAAGATCATACACAACTGACATAACAAGTAAATAATGGCACAGTCAAGTCTAATTGTCACTAATCCGGTTAGGTACACATTCGTCTCAATTATAATTACGCTCGGTCGTTGGCAACGGAGAAATGAAAGGGTTGAGTTCAAGTCACACAGCCTCATATCAATATTGAATTAAGTGTAGATGGCTGTAACCAGTTGTGTCAGCAACCAGTTCTGTGTGTTTACTGTATTGTAATTCTAATATGACCGTCTCTGATTAGTTTGCCTATTTCCTAATTATTCACCGTGCGTCCGGGTTTGTTTAATCGCACCTATTTATGATCAAAATGATAACTGACAAATTGAATTTTATGATGTATTCAATCCGATATACTAGGTGGTGAAAAATTTTCGATCTTCTCGAGCGCAGAGAGCTACCCTACAGGGCAGCTACGCCCTTAAAAATTGTTTTCTGTAATAGACGCTACTCACATCATTATTTTCTACCTTTATTTACGCAACGTTTTACTACAATATGACTGATAGTACGGTGCAGTTACTCAAAAAAAAAATGGCCTAACCTCAACATCCAAAGTAACAGTTTCACTCCAACTCCAAATTGTTCTATACAGTCCACATATTGTTTGGCAAAAAGTTACACCATTTTGAGCGTCGCGTTTTGGAGGGAGGGGGGTAGAAGTAGGCAAATTAACGGTTTTTTTTTAAATATTTCGGAAACTATGGGGTTTAGCGTAAAAAGTGTCAGGTACAAAAATAATCTACATTAAATTGCGAACAAAAATGGTCCTGTGCATAATCTTGCTAAAGTGAACAGTTCCAGAGTTACGGCGGGTGTAAAAGTAGCAATTTTCAGTATTTTTAGCCACTGCTGCACCTATCACCAGGTGCAGCAGTGGCTGAATAAGAAGAAGAATCCGTGGGGGTGAAAGAAGACCGACGATCACCTGAGACCAATTACAACACACGTCCTGCAGCTCCCGAGGAATTACTTTCCCTCATAGTGTGCGCTTGCAAAGACGAATGCGTCAGTAACCGCGAATGCAGAAAGAGTGGTCTAAACTGCTCAAGCATATGCGGTAATTGTTCAGGGCTAGGATGTGATAACAGGGATACGACCATCATAGACGAAGATTTAGAAGAGGAGGGTGCTATGTTTGAAGAGGACTAATCGCAATTTCCTTTTGCAAAACACAATCCTGTATGAGAAAAGTTAGTTTCCTTAGTGATAATGTGTTATATTTTTTCCAAAAAATTTAAAAATACTAAAAATTGCTACTTTTGCATCCTCTATAACTCTGGAACTCTTCACTTCAGCAAGATTATGCATAGGACTGTTTTTGTTCGCAATTTAATGTAGATTATTTTTGTATAGGCACTTTTTGCGTTAACTGCATAGTTTTCGAAATATTTAAAAAAAAACTGACGAAAACCGTTAATTTGCCTACTTCTACCCTCCCCCCCCCCAAAAAAAAACCCGACGCTCAAAATGATGTAACTTTTTACCAAATAATATGTGGACTGTATAGAACAATTTGGAATTGGAGTGAAACTGTTACTTTGGATGTTGAGGTTTGGGTCTAACTGCACCGTACTATGAAGGGCAAATCAACTGGTGAAGGCGTTTGCAGTCGTCTTTTTAGAGGATTTTTGAAAGAAAAATGTTCGAAAAGGTCACTTCAATGATATAATAATAATAATAAGGTTCAACGTCCGTTTCAGACAACAATCCATAACAGGCGCCACCCACATCATTATTTTCCTAACTTTTAATTATTCTGCAATACATGTTACAAATTTTATATCATTATGATGTGGATGGAGGACAAGGTCAATGGTGTGAAGACTAATATTTGGTACGTAGGCGTCTACAGCGGTCTTCTTAAAGAAACTGTGCCAATATTCATCTGGAACTGTGAAGGGAAACTGCAAAAAATCTTCACAAACATAGCCAGCCATGAGATTCGAACCCTCGACCTACCAGTCGACATGTGCCGACTAGTTACTTCAATAATATTGTGAATCCACAGGAGCTGGAATCTTATTTAGAACGAAGAAACACTAACAGATTTCGAGTGAATGACTCTCTTCATTCGTTTCATAGCGAGACAGCCACGCCCTTAGAAATTTTTTTTTTTTTGTGATAAACCTTTATTGGATTTGAGTACAGGCCAACTGATAAAGGTGCTGCAATCGCGTTATTAAAAGATTTGTGGAGGTAAACTATGAAAAAATGTTCAAGAACATAATCCACCTGGAGATTCTCACTCTCACCGCAAGTAAACCCCGAAAATTTCAACCCACTTGTAAACTCATCTATACAGAACGAAAGCCTACTCTTTGAATTATAATCCATCCTACATACACTTTTCTATATATTTATTTATTTATGTTTTGTATTATTTTTCTCCACTTTTTTTTTGCATACAGGGCATAAAATGTTTTGTTAGATAAAACGGGCATGTGATACGGGATTTTATCACTGAATTTAACAGAACAACATTGGTGCCGCTCTCGTGTTTGCAACGTTCCCATGCCTTGTTCCTCGTTCCCGTTTTAATGAGAGAAAAGCACGTGTCCTGTTATAAATTTTACTAGTTTCAAAACATCGGTTCATAGCTCGTCGCTCCGTTGTTGCCTCTTTCACAATTGGGAGGACGCACGGCCAAGGGAGCGAAACACACTACACTACATAATATACTATTATTTTTATTTTAGTTCCAGAAATAAATTACTTCGTACACATATATATATAGTAATTTATACATATATTTGTGTGTATATATAGGGTGTATGCGCCAAAATCGGATTCGAATAGGGTTATGAAACAAATTTATTAAATGTTCCTTGACAGAGAGCTTTAATCTGATGATTTTTGTCATTAACTGATTAAGTTCTAGAGCAAAGGTTCCCAATAATTTTTTTCCACGCACCCCTTTATCCAATCTCTATTTTGACAGGGACCCCTAAATCCAAAAAATTTTTTTAAAATATTGTATTCTCGCAAATACACGCACCGGCAGAATTAGCGGAACATACAAAATATCTGTAAAAATCAAACAAACCATTTAATTTCAAGAAAATATTAATCTTATTTAATTATTCACTTAAAATTACATGTTCACAAGTCGATATACCTTTATTTTCGGTAGCAAAACAAGTAACCATATAAAATGGCAAATTTTTGGAATCTTGTGTCGTCTAAGAATAATTCAAGTTAAAGATTATTTAACAAATAGAAAATGAAACACAGCGTTTTAATTCCGCCTGATTCCTCCCGGGCTCTTATCAAAGCTTCCATTCGTTTTTCTATACTCAGCATGATGTTATCTATAGATTCCTGGGACAGCCTTTGCCATTCTTCAGTTACGGCAGTTTGAAGCTCGACCACATTGAGAAGAAACAGCATTTGAATTCGAAAGTGACAGACCTCTTAAAAAGAATTGCATCAATAACAAATAAAAACAAAATTTTATGGAAAGTCAACTGACTCGTTACTTCAATATTATTTTAAGTAAAAATGAAAAAAACCCGCCAACTTTGTTTAATAAATAGGTTTTATATTTTTTTTATGTTGCGCTAATTATGCCGGTGTGTGTAGTTAATGACGTTTGTGCAAACATAATATAATCCTTAGTTTTTATTAATTATTTATTAATTATACACTCGTGTATATGATACAGTATGATTATAATATCATAATGACATCTCACGGACCCCTTGTTATTTATCCGCGGACCACCTTTTGGGAACCTCTGTTCTAGAGTAACTTCAAAATACCAACTTGGGAAACCCTCGGGAGCATCTATATTCTTTCGGATTAGAAGAATTTCTGTGACGAACCCAAGTGGGGAATCCTTGAAAATGTATGCTCGTGAAGGTTTTCCTCAGTTTCCTGTCACAATTGCAGATGAATATCGACATAGTACCGTTAAAGTCAATCGGCTATAGATGCACACCTTCCAAATCCTAGTCTTCCATCACTTTTCTTGTCCTCCAATTATAAAAGTGTAAAAAATTTGGCGGACAGGTCTACCCACACTGTCAACTTCCCATTGGGTGTCCTTAAAGACTAGAGACTACTGTACATAAATAATTCTTTTTTCATTTCAGGCGACTTCTCCCCTGGGCCCCCGATAGAGGCTTTGCCCCTTGCACAATACCGGTGGCTTCGCCTTCTGTACCTAAGGGTGGGGGTCCACCCTTATCAAACAAATTATAACATCATTTGTTCTCAAGTTATGCGAGACAAAATATATTTCAAAAAAGTTTCTTATATCGTTTTTTATTCTTTTTTTTTTTTTTTTAAATTTTATAATAAAATACATACTGGCGTTTTTAACATCAAGGAAGGTTCTTAGGTCATTATATAACAATGTTATGGTAAAAAATCCATATAATCGATATTATCTTAATAAAGTTAATTCCGTTTTTTTACCATAAAAAACAAACCGCTAATACGAATTTGCTGAAAACTTTATCCGGTCTTCATTTTTTGATTACGCATCTAATGAAATTAGTCCGGAGTTGATATCATCATTTGTTCTCGAGATATGCGAGACGAAAAAAAATTCACGAACGAACGAACTAACGAACGCACACACAGACATCACGCTAAAAACGATGGATTCGGATTCAAGTGACCTTGAAACGTGGAGATATGTCAAAATGAGCGATTCGTAAAATCGGACCCATTACAATAACTTCCTATGGGAAGTTAATAAAACGAACATTAAAATGGAAAAATCGAAAACTTTTCGACTCCACTCGATCGAGTTTAACATAGTTGCTGTTGGTTTACTAGTAAGGAAAAAAAGGATTAAAATAAAGTGATTTTTAACAAGCTACACTTACTTTAAGGCGTACAAAATGAACATCCATTTTGATTCGAACAACCTATACACTCTTCTGAGTGTATTTCGTATAGAAAAAAGGCAACCATAAAATTGGATTTCGTATCCATTTTCAATTCACTTTACATGTGCAAATAATGGTAGCAATCGTTTTGTTTTATTCGCCCGGTAATACTTCCAAAGAATAAATTTTTATTTCAATATTTAATTTAAGTTTATAAAAGAACTATATTGTATAACGTTTCGGGTACAAAAAACGATGAAACGTATTTTAAAATGTATATTGAAAGCTACAAAAAAGATGACATTTCAAAAGAGGCTAATTTTTTTTTTAATTTTACATTCTATTGTAGTTTTTTTTTTTTCAGAAAACTGGACCATTCGGACCAAACAAATAAACAGAATAAAATTTTGACTTTTGGAGAATTTACATTTACTTACTACTAATACTGTTAAATCAATATTCAAATATTCTTTTGAAACTATTTAATTATTATTTAAGATCCAGAACTATCACCATACGGCACTCTAATTATCAATAACCGTGCCTACTGGGGCTTGGAATACCGGTTTCTTTTTATAATACCGGTATTTATTCGGTATTAGCATTTAAAATACCGGAATTCCGGTATTTCGGTATTGAATAAAGATAGTATAAAAAAAAGGAAAAAACATTAAAAATCATTTAATAAAATTAATTAGTAACAGTAATAATAACAAACTATATCATCTTTGGATTTTAAAAATTTAAATACATAATTTTGTATTTTTTCTTAAAGAAAAATACTTTAAAAAATTCCAGAATTATGAAAAAATATGAATAAGTATAAGATATCTGGTCATCTGCACATATGGAAAACATTAAGCAAAACTAAAGAAATTGTAATAAAATTTATGTTGTAAATCTAACGTAAAAAAAAAATATTCAAAATATGTAATATATAAAGTATTTGATTTTGTTAATACCGAACTCGAAATACCGGTATTTAAAATTTTAATACCGGTTTTACAAAACGTTTAAAAATTTCCGGTATTCCGGTTTTTCGGTAGTACCGGAATACCGGTATCCAAGCTCTAGTGCCTACAGCAAAAACAATAGTACTACTATTTGTGCCGCATCTAAATAATTTTTAAAAAAAGGATCCAGAATTACCGTGACCTTACTACTACCAGAGTAGTAAAGTCACAGTGATTCTGAGCACACAAAATGAAAATAGACCCGGACAAATGGCGTTACAACCGGATGGTCCGGTCGAAAATCGGACGGTTGACAACTCTGGTGTCAATATGCTATTATATATGTAGTTTTGAAAGTTCAACCAGTTTAACTTTTATGTTTTTCATATTTTTCAAAAAAAAATTTACGGTTAATTTTCGTCGTTATCAACAAAATATTTCCCCTTAACTTCATTCAGTATTTTGGCATGATTACTTCCTACATTTGCCATCAAATATAATCTTTGTTCTAGTTTGATAATAAAAATCAACTTAGATTTATATAAAAATTGTCTGAATAGAACTTTTTCCATATGATACATAGTTAAGTTTTATATAAAACTATTTTATGAAACGAAATATTCTAATCTAACTTTTCTAAGAAAAAAACCAGCAACTTAATAATAATAACATGAATTTTATTAGCGTGAAAAAAAAGCTGCATACACTTTACAAAAAAAAAAAATTAAAATATATTAAATTATTTTTATCTGGTATAGTTAATTTAATCCGTGTAGCCATTTTTATAATAATTTCAAAGAAACTCTACATTTTTCAATTGTACAGTAGAACTTTGATTAATCGTCACATTTCCAGTCCCGACGGATAATAGCAGGGCCCCCAACCAAAGGGTACCCCCAAGAGAATACAAAAAATTCCAAATTTAAAAAGAAAAAAGGTCGCCGCTTTTGCCGGGGGGCGTAATTTTAAGAGTGGTATTTCTGTATAATTGGGACGGCAACCGACTAACGCGCAAAATAGGTCGCCTTTTTTTGTCAGGGACCGGAATTTTTTTGTTTTTGTCCGGGGCGGCGTAGGGGCCCCGAATGTATTTTCTGCCCCGGGGCCCCTGAAGACCTAGTTACGCCCCTGGATAATAAAAATTGCTAAAGTGCTAAAAAGTTCTAGATTTGATAAAAAAATTTTTGGTTTGATGAATTTTGGAGGAATTTTACTGAAATTTTTTAATATTTTGAAAACCGTAAATAAAGCGAATGGAACCGTGAAATCGTTCTTTTCATTTTTACCAAAATTAAGCACGTGGGACCATTAGAAAAAAGCTCCTGTTGAGCCAATTTCTAAATTTCTAAAAGGAATTTTGTCATTTTGATAGCAAAGATAAAAAGTTAATAAAAAAATATTGCTTACAAACGGTTACAAACATTTAAAAATATTTTACGCCCTTGATGGATTCGTCCCTTAAGAATTTCCAAAGTAAACAATCATGCTTTTATCGGTTTTACTAACAACAATACAAATGTTTAAGGGTTTACTAATAGCCGGAGTAGGTTAGTGCTGACCAAACCATCTGCATCAATAAATTTCCAGCTTTCATAATTCGCCGGTTTGGTGCGAAAACTCATTAAGTAACATTTTTAAGTTTCAGAGATAAATAGAAATGAAAAATTGTTAATTATGTTTGCTTGTCCAAAATGTTTAAGCAACAGATTTGTTTTGTTTAAGTTGTTAAAGCCGCTAGAGATATAAGAAAATCAAAATTTTAAATAAGATTTAGTCAAAAAATTTTCAAAGGCGTCTCACATACTTTGTTTTTCGAACTTAATAAATTTTTGCACAAAATAAAAATACTGCAACTGAATATATAATGACATTTTATTTAAATGAAATCATATTAACTTATAAATTAACAAAAAAAAAAATATAACTCAAGTATTGATCTAAATATAACATTATAAAAAATTTTTGTAAAATAAACGTTTTAGAATTTTATATAAGCAAACCTAGCATTACAAAAATGCTAGAGGCACTACTTTTTTTATAGACCAAAATTCGCCATCAGTACTATCCGGTACTGCAGGATCCATTACTTTCCATAGGAACATTCAATTTTATCTTCCAAATTAACAGTATTACTATTAAAACTATGTTTTAACAATTCAAAAATAATTAAACTGTATGGCTATAACAAAATTATCTAAACGCATCAATTTATTAAAAAAACAGGCACAAAAAATGCAAAAAAAAACTTTTTATATACCTAGAATAACAAAACTTTAAATAAAATAATATGAGAAAACGAAATTATAAAAAAACAAGTTATAACTTGTTTGTTATTTTGCCTGGAAAATGGTCTAGTGAGTTTTATGTATATCTCATATTTCTAATATTTGTTGTAGTATTTTGTAATGCAAAAAGTCAGTAAGTGACTTTAATGATTTTTAGTTCTACAAAAAAATGGTAAATATCAAATAATGATTATTTGCAAACGCAAAATGAGGAAATCTAGTGGTCATATCATCTACTGAGTATTTTCAATCAAAAGAGAGAGTAAAAGTCAGCTGAAAAATATAAAAAACTCATTTTTGAAAAATTTATCACTTAATGAGTTTTCGCACCAAACCGACAAATTATGAACTACAGACAGGTAATTTATAGGAATAGTTACTATGAGGATCCGAATCCACATCAGAGAAAATCTGAACCTAGAAAATGAAGTGAAATGAAATCGTTCTTTTCATTTTTACCAAAATTAAGCACATGGGACCGCTAGAAAAAAAAATTCCTGTTGAGCCAATTTCTAAATTTCCAAAAAGGAATTTTGTCATTTTGACAGCAAAAATAAAAAGTTAATAAAAAATATTGTTTACAAACGGTTACAAACATTTAAAAATATTTTACGCCCTTGGTGGATTGGTCCCTTAAGAATTTCACAAAGTAAACAATCATGCTTTTACCGGTTTTACTAACAACAAAAGCAGTGGTTAAGGGTTTACTAATAGCTAGCCGGAGCTGGTTAGTGCTGACCAGACCATCTGCACCAATAAATTTCCAACTTTCATATGAACTACAGACAGGCAATTTATAGGAATAGTTGCTAGAAGGATCAGAATCCACATCAGAGACAATTTGAACCTAGAAAATGCAACCGACTAATAACGAATATTTTAATGCGCCAGTGTATTATAATCAATACCACAATTTTAAAATTTTTTCCAAGAGAAAAATTTTTTAAAAATCCATTTTACGAATCAGTCACTTGATTTATTACGATTTATAGCTTTTATATATTTGACTCACAATAAATTTTTTTCCAAATAATATCTTTTATTGTTTTGCAATTCGGTTTTATTGAAAAAAAAAAAAGAGAGAAACATCGAAGGAAACACACATGAGTATCTCGAGACAATACACACGTAACATATATGGAAATAATATTCACTAGGATATCATCGCTGCGGTATATCTGGATAATAAATGATGAGTAACGGGACCCGAGTAGAGAGGTTGAGTGAGTTATAGGGGGGATAAAAGTTGCGTTCCACAAAACGGCGCAAAACGTAAAGGTAATTCATTCTTTTGTCTTTCATTTTTACAACCGTACCGTGCATATATCCAACACCGTCGAACAAATGATATCAATTGAATTTTCAATTTTCTTTTTCCCGTTGTAATGTGGCAACGAAAAAGCCAAAGAGGTTGATAATGATATTTTGATTTTCTTACGTTTGATTATTTCATACACTACCGTCAACAAAACTGATAGACACCGTTCACTACTCTTTGTCTATATCGTCATGATCCGTAATAGCAGAACGAAGGGTGAGGGAAAGAGGGAGAATTGACGCTAGAGATACGCATTTAAGAACTTAAATCTTTTATAAATACTCTCGATTAATTATTTTTTGTCAATAACGGAAAATACTACAAACGTGCTTTATATAATGAAAATCAGGGTGAGGTACATCAAAGTAAAGCCCAACTCAATTTCTTCACATTTACCTCACTTTCAAATTTTTCATCATACTTTAGCGCTCACAATTTCTCTTTGTTTAATGCAAGTTACACATACCTCAAATTCCTACAAAAATTGAAGGTTAAACAAAAATAACAAAAATAACTACTGCCCTTGGACACTCTCAGAGACATTGAAAACAAGTAATTTTTTTGTTTTTGTAAGTTCTTATTGGGTAAGGGAGCACAGCAATTATTTCGTAGATTGATACACAAAACGTATCATTTTTTACACAATTTTTTTTTTTTTTTTTGTATTGTTTGTACAACGGAGACTTGTACAATAAGGTCATGACCATCTTCATCAATATTTTCAACTCTGAAAAGGACACTACTGAAATTTTTGACCGAATGGGGGCATTCGTGAATGACGTTCACAATTACCCCACAATTTTAAAATCATGGGGTAATTGTGAATTGGTAATAAATTGTCCAATTTCTTTAGCAGTGAATAAGGAACCCTGTAAGGGTTTAGACCACTTCTTTAGAAGTACTTTTAACCATTTCTTACCTTTTAAAAAAAAAATGTATTTAAAAAAATTTTTTTTTCGAGGATTGGTCGAAGTAAGATATACAAAATTTTGCAAGGTTTTTTTTCAAACTAAAAAAAGGATACTAATACTTGGAGAATTGTTATGAAATTTTAACAGCATATTAAGAAAGGACCGAAAAATATACTAAGAGTTGATTTTTAACAATAATAATGTTATTTTAGAAATTATAGGCGCCGTTCACAATTAGCTCAATTCACAATTACCCCGGTCAACCCTACTGTAATTTAAGTAAGATATACGTTCGCATTTACATTTAGTATTTTAAAATTAAATTCATGAATCACATTTTTCGTTTCGTCCCTATTCACCCGCCTGTCCCGATTCATCCCACCCACGGTTTCTACATACATAAAACAATTACAAACATCCCTGGAAATGTAAATAGTAATTTTCTGAACGGCAGTGTATATTTATTAGAAAGTTTTTTCAAGATATTGTTTTTCGTTCAAACCGCAGTTCAGTCGAACATATAAAAATGATTGTAAAATCGATGGATTTACGATTGATAGATATTGGCAAGGGCAGGCAAGCTTTAAACAATTTTTTACAACGTTGAAAAATATTTTCCACTATTACGTTTACATTTGATGGTCGGAATTTTTATGGCACCGAATCTTTTGGCGAGTTGAGTTTGAAATGCACTTAACTTATATGTATGTAAAAACAAAACTGATACAATGGACAGGACCATAAAACAACAAAATTGATTTCGGAATTTTGTATTACAATACAAATACACGATGGCGACGTGAAAAAAAAAAATTACAAAGGGATTTGAAAAACTCGGGTCTTACTTAATTAATTTATTGATTTCTAAACCTTCTAGAAGGTTTAATTTGAACTTTTTTGTTAAGTTTGTAGAATTTTTGGTCTGTGACTTTGGTTAACGAAGCGGCGTACTTCTAGAAGATTGACATCGAATTTGGAAGGATGTTAGCAAGTGAGAATTAAAGTGAGAAGTAAATTCTCCGCCTAACTTTACCTATTGAACCCAACTTTATCATACCATACTTTGTGTTCAAAAAATTAAAGTTTGATGGATTATAGTATTATGGGCGCAAGCTAAAAAACACTTTTTTATCTACATCTGCATTTATCTTTGTCTATCTTATTAATAAATAGAAGTTTACTCACTCACTGCTATAAAAACACTTGGTTTGGCTGGTAACTATGGAAAAAATACAACTTGTGTTCCCCTCACCACAGTTTCTGGAGGTCTTTTGAGCTTGCGCCCATAATACCTATTACCGTCTAGACCCGGACACTTTGCACCAATCTTCAAAGTACCTAAATAATTTCTACATTAACCTGCAACAATAAACATTTGTTCTTGACGTCATTAGAGCGAGAAAAACATCCTCTAAACAGCTGTACCAATAAAAACTACGGATTTCAATTTTTACTATCTCATTTTACAGGATTACTGTCCTCCAGTTTTTCAAAGAAATAAAGTGTGTGTTTAACTTAGACATGTAATTTTCGTCATAATTGTCATATTGTTTTAATTTTGATATGTATGTGTTCAGAATTTTATCGCGCATCATTTAATGATGTTTGAAGTTATATTCGATGTATATATAAAAAAATATATGCTATATACATCTATCCGTTTAGACCCGGACATATCAGTTTATTACACTATGGCCGCGATTTACACTGGCTTCATATCGCATGGTGTCATATCGTATGTTTACTTCATAGAGAGGCATACTATGCATTGACCCCTCTCCCTTCCCACAAAATGTTTCGAAGCCTTTGACAGGTTCAAAGACATTAGACAATATAAAACACTGTCCTAAACTCGACGGGAGAGGTTAGTTTGCATGTTATTACATTTATTTAAGTAAGTGTCCGGGTCAAGACGGATTTAGGGTGTAGACCCGGACACTTATTAACTATTTTTTATTTTTTTTTATTTTTACTTATAATGAAACAAATGGGTCAGGAATATAACAAATAGTATACGCTCTTTCTAATGGTAATACTTTTATTGGTGATATCTATGAGGGAAACATGTATAAACACAAAATTAACCAAAAAAATGTAAAAAAGCGTCCGGGTCTAGACGATATTACGGTAGTATTTTTTGAGTGACACAACTATTTAACAAATTACTAGTGTTCTATAATTTTTTCTGACATTGTCAGCCGCCATTTGTTTAAATCATTAGCTTTTTTCAGTTTATATGATACACTAATGTTTTTAAAAAGTATGCAAACTTCAGTTGATATTTCAGAAGCTATAAAAACTTAGGTAAGTAATTTTATCGTATAAATTACATAATCTCATAAGAATTTAAAAATAATTTTCACATTTATTGATTCGTGCATTAGCGAATAATTCGTTTAAGTAATGACTAGTATAGGTTTGGGGTAAACTTAGAATCCTTTAACAATTTCTAACTTTACCAACGGACGCCTAGTACAAACCGTAAAAACATTTGCATTTTAACATTAATATATACGAGGTGTGTTCAAAAAGTAAGGTGACTTTTCAAATTTCTCGGGCTACGTAAACACGCTTTTTGATTTTTTTATTTTGTTGCATTAGTACATTTGTCCCGAACATATGTTCACAGTTTCAGCTATATAGCATTCTTTGTTCGTTTGTGAATGGCATAAAGGTTAGAAGTGTTTGGTGTGCTCGGCGATTTTCTGCTGTCAAAGAAAATGGATCAAAGTATTTGCATCAAATTTTGTGTGAAAAATGGAATTAAGTGCTCCAAAATACTCGAAATGTTAACAGTGGCATACAGTGAGTCTACTCCGAGTAAAAAAAATGTTTATAAGTATTACAAGCTCTTCCAAGAAGGCCGAGAATATGTCAATGACGAATCTCACTCTGAACGCCCCAACACGTCAAGAACTGATGAAAACGTTGAAAAAGTGAAGAAAATAGTATTGGGAAATCGTCGAATCACCATTAGAGAAGCTGCTGAGTATTACCTTGAAGTCATGCACCGTTTGCGAGAAGCGATACGAAAAAAAAACGTCCGGAATTGTGAGAAAACAATTCATGGCTTTTTCATCACGATAAACACTTGCTCACTTATCGTTGCTTGTGCGTGATTTTTTGTCTAAAAACAACACCACAATCATGCCTCAGCTACCATATTCATCGGATTTAGCCCCCTGCGACTTTTTTCTGTTCCCAAAACTGAAGAGACCCATGAAAGGACGGATATTTGCAACGATTAAGGAGATAAAAACTGCATCGCCGGAAGAGCTCAAGGCTGTACCAAAAAGTGCATATTAGAAGTACTTCGAGGATTAGAAAATGCGTTGGCACAAGTGTATTGTGTCTGAGGGGGATTACTTTAAAGGGAACAACATGAATATTGATGAATAAATAAAAGGTCTTTGATAAAAATATAAAGTCACCTTACTTTTTGAACACACCTCGTATTTACTGTATCTTTCATATTTCATTAAAAACATGGGCTGATAAAATTATAAATTCACTGATATCTTAACGCTTAACGTATTAATGTCTCTTTTTTTTTATTAATAATTTAAGTTTTTAGGAAATTTATTTATGAATCAAATCAAAAATTTTTATCAGTCGATTCCATTAAGTCAAGTTGAATATAACTAAATTAATTTTGTCTTCCTTTTATTCAAATTTGACCCGAAAAATATGGTAGAGTTACGTGGGTCTACGGTATATTTGTCCTCAAATTTTAGCCACCCAGTAATTGTTTTATTGATAGTCCGTTTTAACCTCAACTCTTTTATTCTGTCATTATGCCAGTCCTCAAGCTTATTTAACCAACATATCCAGATGCATAAAATAATTTATACTGCACTTGTGGAATATGAAATTAGTTAAGATTCACTTGCAGTAAGTTGTTTCAGTAACCACTGCAAAAAAAAAAATAAAATAAAATAAAATATTTTTTACTTTTCCAACTAGTGAATATGATTTTGACGGCTGTATATTTTTTGTTTCATATTTCCCACCCATTCGTAATAAACTGGCGCATTCGGTGGGATAGTACACACGAACGTTGGACACTAGATGTAATGACGCTGACGGCAAAAAGTTGGACAGTGTATTTTAATGCAATTAACTCCATATGATTTTTATTTATCATTTAACCGTACAGGATGCTCCAATAGAAATCTTTCTGTGCAGATTATTAATTTATGGGCTTCCTTAGTTTGAAATAATGTTACGACACATTCGTCAAATTAAGTTATACGGCTGCCAACAAGAGACACTGTATATAGAGTTACATATACATATAACATTTATCACAAGTGATAAATTGTGTATATCTGTCTTTATCATTCAAATGATTCCGTCAATTGATTATAAAATGAGACACCATGATACATCCACTGTACAACTGGCGTTTGTTCTTCAGGCCATGGTCAAAAATGTTATGTGTGCAAGAACCGTATACCGGCAACATGGTTGAACCTGGTCGAAAACTATGGACCTTTCAATAAAAATAGTTCTTGTAAAATTTGTTACTTGTTAATTTTACTCTCAAAAAGATTCGGTTACTTTTTCTGAGAACCGTTTCTAAGATATTTATGGTAGTATTCTCATCTAGAATTTTTTTAAAATTCGATTTTTTTGTTTCATTTTCTGAAAGTATAAAACTTTAAAAATGTATCCTCAAAAGGAAATTTAAAATTTTTGAAAATTTATAAAGATATAGCCATTTTAATACAGTAGGTCAAAATTTTAAATGTATTTTTCTTGAAACTACATTTTTAAACTACAGATACTGCGAAATTTTAATTTTTACTATTTTTAAGAAATAAAAAAACTTGAAAAAAAAAAACGTCAAAAAATAATTTTTTTAAATTAGTCGCCATTTTTAGATTTTTTAATTTTTTTCATTGTAGTTCCTGCTAGTATGAGAAACTTTCTAAACCAGAATATTTTCTTTTTTTCGTATCAACCATTCTTTTTATGTTTTCAAATTATTAATAAGCAGATGGTATAAAAATGAATAGTAAAAATATTAATTCCTAAAAAAGTCAAAACTTTTGTTCTCTAGATTAGAATAGCCTCTTAAGTCTACATAATTCACAATTCTATTTAAAAAGGTAATAACTTACACTCAGGGCCGGATTTACCCTAAGTACCGCCCCTGGAAAAAAATGATATCAACTAAAAAAAAATAAGTGATGAGATTAAAAAAACCAAATTACCACATTGTGTTCCAAATTTTGCCGCCCTGGGCACTAGCCCCGCGTGCCCTTAGTGTAAATCCGGCAGTGAGAATATAAAAAAAAAAAAAAACTATAGAAAGCATAGAGACTATTATTTTTGAAGTGGAAATGGAATGACAGATATATTACTGCCAATTATTTTTATAAATAATTGAAAAATAAGTTACAAAAGTTATCTTTAAGAAATTTCGTATGAATAAAAATGTTTTTATTCTAAATAATAATTGAATCAAATGTTTTCAGTTTGAATAAATACGCCCTTCCAAAAAGTGCGCCTTAGGCAATTGCCTAATTTGAAAAGGTACATTCTTCGAAAATAAAGTAACTGAATCTTTGCTGTAGTAGAATTTAGCAGGAACAAAGTTTATAATAACTAGAGACGATCGATATATCGATAACTGTTATTTTATAACTAGTATAGAAAGATAACAGTTATCGTCAATAACTGGAATACCCAGTAACTGGTTACTTAAATAACTCCTTTGGAAATATCGATAACATAGGTCAATATTAATATATTCGAAAGCAAGGATCACAGTAATTTATTTTAACCACCTACGAAGAATTTCAAAATAATAACGCCCCAGGCAAGTTACACATTTTCTATTGTAGCACATTTCCTCACTGATTTTTAAAAAACCCTTAAAAATGAACTATTGTCTATTGTACAGTTATCTATTTGTATTTGTAATTTTGTATCCATAAAATTGTTAAAATTGTGTATATAAAGCCGAAATCTTTGTATAGACAAGTATTTGAACAGATATTGCAGATTATTTAGTGTCCGTCAGTATTATAGATCTGTGCATATTTCACTAACAGAACCGTTTATACGCATATCGAATATCTTACAATATGTTAAAATATGCAAATACCATACCAGTTATTATAATAACTGTTATAAATAACAGTTATTTTTTAGTAAATGTTATTGCAATAACAGTTATTAGAAAATAACCGTTTAGCTCATCTCTCATAATAACCCATTTTATTAAGAATTCAATATTTTTCGAGATATTTACGAAAAACCGTTTTTGTACTGTTTACAGTGGCTTGAACGACGAAATCTATTATTTGACATTATAAAAACGTACGAATACGGTCGTATGATGGTATCCGGTTAAAATGGTGAAAATTCTCTATAACGAAACTTTTTGACTAAATGCCCTAATAAGTTACTTGACGCAACGTTATGTTGTGATTGAATAGGCAGGTGCCGTGAAGTACCCAGTTTGTTGGTGGAAATTTTGTTGAAACTCGCAGAATGATTAATTGTTTGTCCCATTATACAATAACTTCGCTCTTTTTTGTTGCTATAAATGAAAATATAAACGGGTATTATCAAACTGATGAAAACTAACATATTTTCATGTTAACGGGCCGACGCCGATAAATATACAAATACTGTACGTTCGGGCAAACATGAATAACAATTGTAGTGGTTTAAAGGTTACACCACCTTAAGTAACTTTATTTGCACAAGTTTTTTTTTTTGGTAAATTTGACGGTGGACACGCCGAAAATTTATTAGTCTCTATTACTATTTGACAAATTTAACAATCATCGATTAACTAAAATTCATTTTGACTTTTGTAACGTTCAGTTTTACCATCTGAGAAAAAAAGTTATTTGACTCAAAGAAATAATTTCTTTCAGTGATGTCAAAAAAATATTTCTTTACGTTAAAAACAACAGAAGAGTTTGAAACAAAAAATCTTTTTTGTCTTCAAAAAAAAAGAGTTTGTTTAAAGTAAAGAAATATTTTGTTGACACTATTGAAGGAAACCATTTATTTGTATTAAAGAATTTTCAAGGATTCTTAGTCTATTTGCACAAGTTTTTTTTTGTAAATTTGACGGTGGACACGCCGAAAATTTATTAGTCTCCATTACTATTTGACAAATTTAACAATCATCGATTAACTAAAATTCATTTCGACTTTTGTAACATTCAGTTTTAAACCTGATGGTACCATCTGAGAAAAAAAGTTATTTGACTCAAAGAAATAATTTCTTTCATTGATATATTTGTTTAAAATTTAAAAATATTTCTTTACCTTAAAAACCACAGAAGAGTTTGAAACAAAAAATCATTTTTGTCTTCAAAAAAAAGAGTTTGTTTAAAGTAAAGCAATATTTGGATGACACTATTGAAAGAAATCATTTGTTTGAATTAAACGACTTTTTTCTTAATGCACCAATATTTTCTTCAAAAATAGTAGGCAATTTAAGCGATCATATCATGGTTTCTAAAATTAATCGTAGGTTTTCAAGGATTCTTAGTCCATTTGCACAAGTTTTTCTTTGTAAATTTGATGGTGGACACGCCGAAAATTTATTAGTCTCCATTACTGTTTGATAGATTAAACAATCATCGATTAACTCAAATTTATTTCGACTTTCTCTAGCCTACACTAAGAAAAAAAGTTGTTTGACTTAAAAAGATAAGATGATCAGAGCCGGATTAAAAAAAAAATTTTAAGGGCCCCTTTTTCACCCATATTTAATATCAAATTTTTTCTGTTAAAAAACAGTTTTGGTTCAAATTTGCTGGCAAATATTAATTACATGAGTGAAATCTCTCCACTGTTTTCGTAGCAAGATTTATATACTTTACATCCTGTATAGTACCGCGTTCAAATTACACCCGGTATATATTCGAAACATCTTCATACACGAAAAAACACACACAGCAAACAGAAACTCGAATATAAACAGACAAAACGGAATTCAAATGATGGTATTACAACATTAAACAAGCAAAAAAATCCATACAATAATATAGAAACAACCTACAAAAGGTTTAATAATAAAACTTTTAATGTAAAAATAATTTTTCAGTTAGATTTTTCGAACAAACAAAAGTTTAAATAACATTTCTGTGTTCCATTTAAAGATAAAACATTTCATTTGTGAGAAAAAACTTATTGTGGTAACCGAAGCTTTCACATACGCCTCGGCCTATTTGTTGATTCACACACGTATCCCACCTTAACTATGTTCACATAATTTTGTACGCTACTGTACACACGGTTGATTCCCTATCGTGTCTTGAATATATAAATAATTATTTGCGTCATAAATTCGAAAAACTTTTAATACACCAAAAAAAAAAAGCAAAAACAAATGTAATAAAAATGGCGGAAACTAATTGCAGGCAATTGATAGTTAAAACAAGTAAACTGAAATGATAATTTGGAATGTTTGTCTGTCTTTGTTCAACAATTCAATAAAAAGTAAAACAGGCTAGAAAAAATCTGATTCTGTGTTTATAGAAAAATATTTGCTTTTAACCGACTACGCAACAACGAATGCAGCTCGATGAATTTTAATAAATAAGGTGTAATTGGATTTATCATAATCCCGCGGTAGGTAGAGTAGGGTCTCTTAGGGAGTTAAAGGCCAGCACCACTTGCGACGCAAGTACATATAGTATAGCCTAGCGAGTAAAATGGTAAGTTTTAAACTGCTACAAAACAGACCTATTTTCAGCTAATAATAGCTCTGTTCAAGCTGTTTTAAACAGTTAACAGATTTGTTTGAAGCTATAATAAACATACACAGAAGTCTAAGCAGTGAAAATAAAAAAAAATTTAAAAAAGCGAAAAACGGAACTTGGGTAAACAGCGAACTAATAAGATGGAAACAAGATGAAATAGAAAAAACAGACAAATGAAAAATGAAAAATTTATGTCTTTTGTCGTCGGTTTGAAATGGTTCCGGTTCCAGCTTTAAGAATTTCTCACTCGGAAGACATCTCCATTCAACTCTTTAAGGTAGTTGGTCGATAAAACGATTTTTTCAAAGGATTTTAACGAAACTTCTCTAGATATTTGAGTTGCCTAGTTTCAAAATCTACTAATTCCATTTTATAAAAATCGTGGGAAATCGCAAAAAACCATGACTCAGTTCAAAATTTATTTATCCCTTTTTTAATCAAAATTATTTGTATTTAGTAGGTTTTGATGGTAAAATTTATATTAAGTGGAAGAAACAGAAATTATAAGGGAAATAAATTTAAAAAAATTTTTTTTTTGTACAAATAAAATAGTCCCGACTCTTTAAAAAAAGGATTCCTGAAATTTTAATTTAAAAATTCACTTTTTAAAAGAGGTTAATATAAATACTGTTTTTTTAATGTTATTCAAATAGTAACTTAGCAGGATTTGAAATGAAATTCCGATATTATTTAGCAAAAGTTTTCAATGTAGTTAGCAGGATTTGAAAATTATGTTATATTTCAGTTGCAAATTTCTTTAGCAAACAATTAAAATTATAACAAAAAATGTTTGGGGGCTAAATACCTTATTGCATTTAAAAGTTAACTGCCGTAAAAAATCAAAAAATTTGAAAACTGGATTTAGTAGATTTTGAAACTAGGCAACTCATTTATTTAATTCAATACCAATAATACAAGCCCTTACCGAAAAAAAATTAACCACCCCAATTTTGAGAAAAACGATTTCACACTTTTTTTTTTTTTTTTGAATAAAATGTAAACGTGTCAAAGGAATTTGATAAAAATTTAATATTATAAAATACAATGTTACAAACCATATTTAATAAGAAATAAAAATTATTCGATTCGAAAATAAATTGTGATCGAGATAAGACGTGCCTATTGTTGTATAATAATTAATTAGTGAAATAGTGCAATAATCACCAGTTGTTATGGTGAGTGAAATTAAACTTTACATAGTTAAAAAACAATTAAAAATTATATAAATCAAATAATACAAAAACATTCAAAAATAATCTTACACAATGTTTAATCTTCAAAACAATACAATTCAAACTTACTCTGAAACAACCACAAATAATGTAAACAACTTTGACAATAATCCAAACCCATCACCAATACCAACCACATCCACGAAACAATTAACTTTTGCTGAAACCTTAAAATCCAAAAACAAACCAGAAATCACTTATCCCGTCGATGAAAATGCAATCATCCTACAAACAACACAAGGAATTGAATTTAAACAATACATACGAGCCTTAAGCACAATCATACCAGGGGAAAGAATACTATTTAGTACTCGTATATCTAACAATAGAATTATAGTCTACCTGAAAGAGAAACAAGATGTCAAATCTATAACCGAAAAATATAAAACAATTAAAGTACAAAATCATGATATACCTGTTAGGAGTTATATAACACCCTCTCATAGAGTTATAATTTGGGCTTTTCCAACGATTCCAAATTCAATAATTTTAGACGAACTAAAAAAATATAAAGTAAATATTACTTCAGATGTCTACTTTATGGCAGCGGGATTCACGGAAAAAGAACTTGCACACATTCAAAGCTTCCGAAGATTCGTCTTCGTAAATGCAGACCATCCACCATTACCTGAAAGCATTGAAATTAATTATGGAAATAGATTACATAAAATGTACATATCAGTGAACGAAATCAAATGTAACTTCTGTCAAAAATTTGGTCACTCAGAAAATATATGTAGAAAATTGACTAATTCAAACACCAACAACCAACAACCCACACAAACCTCCGAATCAAATAACCCCTCCAGTCCACCAAACATCACAGAACCCGAAAATACCATAACCACATCAACAACATATGAACCACAGCAACATCCCAACACTCCCTTACCTTTAATTGGAACCACACCAAAACCAATCCAAGAAACGAAATCTCAAATAAAACCTCCAACCACAAACATAAATTCTGAATTTAATGATACTACTTTACAATTAAACCCACAAAATACAACTCATGTAACTGCAGAAATAACGAAAATAACTGATATAACTAATAAAAGACACCTGTCAACAAGTAGTCATGATTCAGATAACACAAATTATATAAAACAGATACCGACAGTTGTAACAGAAACTCCAAATTTAAATTCACAACCCCAAATAACATTAGAAAATACAGACCCTATAAAACAAGTTGACAAAACTAAGAAAAAGAAAAAAACAAAAACTGATACTACCCCTAATATTTCAATAGACATTCTAAAAGAGCCTATGGACTCAGAACCCGACAAATACATATTAAACTTTAATGAATTAAAAAATTTTCTTTTTGAAACACACGGTATAACAAACATCTCAAACATAATAAAAAAATACCAAATTAATCCTGACCATTTAATACATACAATAAACACATTATATCCAATATTAGATAATCCACCAACAAAAACAACTTTTACAAAATTAATTAAAAAAATTAATCTTGTAAAAAGTATTATGAATGAGATGGATTCTTACACCACAAGTACAGACGATTGTCAATAAAATAATTTCAACAATGGAAAACACAATAATACAGTGGAATGTGAATGGTTTTTTTAAACGCTTACCGGAATTAAAAATTTTAATTCATAAATATCAACCCAAAATAATATGTCTCCAGGAGACACATCTTAAACAACAACAAACAGCAAATATTCCAAATTATTTTCAGTTGAGATACGATCATTTAGAGGGAAATAAAGCTAGCGGAGGTGTAGCTACCTACATACATAAAAACACATATGCGAAACAAATACACATTCAATCAAATTTACAAATAATTGCCTCAGAAATTGGAATAAATGAAAATCAAAAAGCAACCATATGTAATATATACATTCCACCAAACAAACCTTTTTACACATCCGATATACAACATATTATTAACCAAATTCACGGACCCTATATCATTTTGGGAGATCTAAACACACATTCAGTTATGATAGGAAGCAACAAAACGAATAAAAGAGGTGAACAAATAGAAAAATTACTATTAGATAATGACAACCTGGTAATTCTAAATAATGGTAAACATACTCATTTCAGTACAACAACAAACACATTCTCCGCGATAGACATAACGTTATCAACGTTGAATCTGGCTACCAAACTCAAATGGGATGTACATGACGACCCATGTTCATCAGATCACTATCCGATTATCTTAGAATTAGAAAAAGAAACAAAAAATCAATCATTTGTCAAATATAATTATAAAAAAACAGATTGGGCAAAGTACACATTGTTAACAAAAATTGAAAATAATGAAATACTTAGTATAGAAGAATCCCTGAACAAACTCTATCATATAATTTATAACGCAGTTGAACAAAGTACTCCTAAAACAGTAATTACAAACAGAAACAAAAAAGTGCCCTGGTGGACACAATCCATAGCCAACCTGATAAAAGAAAGAAAGAAGTATTTACGAAAATATAAGAAAAATAAAACCGACGAAAACCTCATCAAATACAAAATTGCCAGAGCCAAAACACGTAGGGAAATAACAAAAGAGAAAACCAATAGCTGGAATGAGTTCATAAGTACAATAAAATCATCAACACCGGACAAAATAATCTGGCAAAACATTAGAAAACTCTCTACAGGTCAAAAAAAAGTAGACACCATTTCAGCACTAGAAATAGATGGCAAAATAGAAACTAACATAAATAAAATAGCAAATGAATTTGGTAAATTTTTTGAAAAAATTTCAGACAGTAGTCAATACAACCCTACTTTTTTAAGCTACAAAAAAGACAAAGAAAGTCACCCTCTAAATTTTTATTCAAACATAGAATTAGAATACAACAAACCATTCACATTCCTAGAATTTTCAGAATCGTTGAGTGAAATCAAAGATTCAGCAACAGGATCAGATGGTGTTAGTATAAAACTCATTCAAAAACTTCACTCTGCTTCACAAATATTATTATGGAACTTAATAAATAACATATGGCAAACTTCAATAATACCGCCCGAATGGAAACATGCACTAATCATTCCTATTCCCAAAAATAAACAGAATAAACAAAAAACTTCCAATTATCGACCAATAGCCCTTCTCAATCATAGTTCCAAAATCCTTGACAAATTAGTCTATAAAAGGTTACAATGGATAATAGAAACAAAAAATTTAATAAATGATAGCCAATATGGATTCAGACAACAAAGATCCACCTTAGATTGCTTAACCATAATGGATACTAACATAAAAAATGCATTCATTTGTAACCAAAATTTAGACGCTGTTTTCTTAGATATTGAGAAAGCGTACGATACCACATGGAGGTATAAAATTTTGTACACCTTGCAGAAGTGGGGTTTAAAAGGAAATCTACCAGCATTCCTACAAAACTATCTGACTGACCGTACATTTCAAATAAAACTGCATAACCAAATTCTATCTAACACATATAAGCAATTCAACGGGATCCCACAAGGATCGGTTTTATCAACTCTATTGTTTAATATAGCTATTAATGATATAACAGAAAATATTCCATACCCCATAAAATCAGTGCAATATGCGGATGATCTAGTCATTTTTCTAGCAACATCAGACGCAAATTACGCCCAAAAATCTTTGCAAGCTGCCATAAACAATTTAACATCTTGGAGTAATAAAAATGGTTTAAAAATTTCAAAAACAAAAACAAAATACGTGTCATTCAACAAAAAACGAAAACATAAAATTGATATCACACTGGAAGACACAAAAATAGAGAACGTCCCAGTACAAAAATTTTTGGGTTTACAATTTGATGAGCGTCTTACATGGCGGAACCATATCCAATCATTAAAAGGAGAATTACAGCAAAAACTAAATATAATAAAAATACTATCAAATAAAAATTTGGGAGCAGATAGGAAAACTCTAAAACAGGTATATCATGCATTAATAACCCCGAAAATCGATTACGGTAGCCATATATATATGTCAGCTAACAAAAAATTATTGAAATCACTAGACCCAATAAATAATTCAGCACTCAGGTTAATTTCTGGTGCATATAGGACAACCCCAGTTGAGAGCCTATACTGCGAATCAGGAGAATATTCTTTATCAGAAAAAAGAAAATTAACACCACTAAAATATAGTATTAGAGCAAGGGAAAGACAAAATAAAACTATTAACAATATCGTACAATATAACCCATACAATGCACAATATACTAAAAGACAGCACTTTCCAAAACCTATAGCCCTAGAACTAAATAATACATTCCGAGAAATCCAAGTAGACCACGCAATGCTAAAATATATTCAAAATTGTGAAAAATTTCCCTCTATACCTCCCTGGAACCAACACAAAATAAACATAGACCTCACGCTACAGCACAAAAGTAAAAACAACACCACGGTAACCGAGTATAAACAAATGTTCAACGAATTAATAAATACAAAATATAACACCTTTGAAAAAATTTATACAGACGGTTCAAAAACAAACACTTCAACAGCTTGTGCTTTTATAATCAAAGAAATAAAATACTTATTCAAATTAAATCCAGTATGTTCAACTTTTACCGCCGAAGCAATAGCCATACAAGAATCCTTAAAACATCTTGAAAAGAGTGAAACTGGTGACAAAGTGTGTGTAATAAGTGACTCTTTAAGTGTGCTAACAGCGATTGGAAATAAAACCTCAAAAATATCACTGATACAAAAAATTCAAAAATCATACTTTATATTAACAAACAAAAACATAAATTTAAGCTTTATCTGGGTGCCTGGACACATAGGCATTTTGGGGAATGAAATGGCTGACAAGGCAGCAGAAGAAGCACATACAAGAGGATCCGTTATATACAAAATAACAAAAGAAGACCTATTAAATAACTGCAAAATGCAAATAGATATAAATAGAACACAAAAATGGTTAGAAATCTCCCCAGCCATAAATAAATTAAGACAAATAAAACAAGACTACACTACTTGGGAAACAATATATCACCAAAATAACAGAAAATATGAAGTAGCACTCTCACGGTTAAGGACAGGACACTGTGCCTTAACACATTCGTACATTTTACGAAGAAGTAACCAACCGCATTGTGATATCTGCAGAACACCAACCACAGTCAGGCACATACTACTAATATGTAAAAAATATGAGCAACATCGAAAATTAGTAGACTTACCTGCAAAATTAGAAGACGTACTTGGAAACAATCCAGAAAACTTAAAAAAATTATTCTCTTTCCTGACAATCACTAAAATAATAAACCAAATCTAATAAAAAAAAAAAGGACAATCATATCAAAACTAAGGAACATAGTACCTACCAGCATTTCAACTTATATTAACTTACCTCTCATATAATTATCAAACCATGTAATTAATTATTGTATACTTATGTATCCCTCACTATGTATATCAAACTATGTTAATAATTATTGTATATACTACTGACAATTAGTGCTATACGCACTTATATACTGTGTGATATGACCATAGTTGTTAAAAACACAGTTAAAATAAACATATAAAAAAAAAAAAAAAAAAATTATTCACCACGCCATTTTTGAAATATAATTTATAAACATCATTTTACAACGTTTTTACAACGCTTTTTCAACAATGTTTTTATATTGCTACAATATAAGCGCGCGGAAATTAAAAAAAAAAAAACAAGTGGTATACAAATATAATCACTGAAAAATATTAATACATTATTTAATTTTTGATTAAAGAAAATTTTTTTGAGATATACTTTTGTATCTATCTCAGAGCAACTACGTTAATTCACTTTTAACGCAATCAGATTTTTCTGATTAACGTTGTTAAACTAAATAGAATAATGCATCATCCGTGTGCAAATAAAGGGTTAAAATAATCACAAACACTTCGGAAAATTCATAAATTAATTACTTCCAACTTATTTATTGACATTTTTAGTATTCCACATTCTCAATAAACTTCAATATTTTAAAATTAACTCGTAGTGTGTTAGTGACACTAAAAGTCATACTTACATATAAATGAATTTAGTTGAATTAATATTAGCATACATATACAGTGGATTTTACGAGTTACTATTCAGTATTATAGTCGAAAAGTTGTTGAACAATTTATTTAACGAGTGTTGTACCGATTGAAATTCTATGCTGGGAATTGACCACTTTGATCATGACATCTCTGGACCCCTGGATTGTTCAATTGTGCTATGTTATCATATGCTTTGTATTATTAGTTTGGAAACAAACACAAAAAAATGTGCTTTTCTAAGTTGGTAAGTATGCATAAGTGTTATCATGGTGCTCTCTTGGCGAAATTTATTACGAATAAAAGAAAGTGTTTATTGTTTGTGGTACTTAAGTACGTGTTGTTGGAGTAGAATAGGATTATATTGCTTAAGGGCATTTTCCTGCAAATTTATCCACTGATATTTTTTAATCATTGCAAGGAAAAACAACCAGTTCGCCCCCTTTTAAAAAGTTATGTCACAAGAGTGCTTTGGGTAAACATATTCCTATTTTTGTTAATTTTCTTTTATAAAATAATTTTTTTCCACCAAATTATCTGCACTATTCCTTCAACAGAATATTTTTGGGGTATTTTTATCATTTTAATATTTATTTTAAAATAAAAAAAATGCCTTTTTGAATTTACAGGAGATGACACAAATATTTATTATGTAAAAATTTGAATTGCTTGAAAATTGCGACATTCATTTCTTTATTTTACTGCATTATTATTGTTAAAGCGATAGTAACAGTAGTTATAATATTAAATTAGTATTATTAGTTTGCTCAAAGCACTCTTGTGACATAACTTTTTCCTTATGGGAATCCAATGTTAAAAATTAACATGTAAACCGTATGTATACATCCAAACGTATATATATATATATATATATATATATATATATATATATATATATATATATATATATATATATATATATATATAGATAGATAGATAGATAGATAGATAGATAGAAAAATATACTATTATTTTGAGTTTTTATCAAAAAATTTTATAAAATATTAATTAATTACAATGAATCATTCATTTACAAAATTACATATCTGTAGCAATGTAGTAAAGTGGCCACCACGTGCTTACATTTTACGCTAAAAGCAACCTTCCATGGGCATTTAACAGCTAAAATTTTTCTATTTTCGAAAACTGATACGTTAAATTCATGTGGTCACTCTTTTAAAACGGAACAACACCACTGTTTAAACTTTCTTCATTTCTTCCACATTTTATTAAATAACCAGCCGGGAGAATTTTCTCAGTACCAATAAAATTTTTTTAACTAAATTTTAACCAGCCCAATTGAATATTTCATTTAAATATAATATATGTTAAACAGATAAACACTGACACTAGTAAATTTTTGCTTGCACATAGTAGTTAATTATATTATTCTAGTCCCGCCCGTATGTCAGTTCCCAATAACTAGTATAATCAAAAGGTAAAGATAATTCACGTTTGTAGTAATAATTTTTTTTTAAATATAAATTTTTATAGTAATAACTTTTTTTAATATAGATTTTTCAACCAAAAAAAAAAATCTGACTTACAGTTACGGAGGTATTAAGTAATCGATACAAACCTCTTTAAATAAAAAGATCAGCAGCTCTTCGACCATTAGCATACACATTTAGTTATATTATACATAGATTTTACGAGTTACTGTTCAGTATTAGTGTTAATACACATTCTCCCGACTTAAATTTTAAGTTCAATATTTCTTTAACTGCATTCTTTTGTTTATCACACGTTAGTGAAGGATAAATAATCGAGTTATATGGTAATTTTATCCCAGGAAGTAGCATTTTGTTTTAGATATTATATTAAAGTTTTTGATTATTCAAAATTTTGACTATCTGAGATTATAGAAACGCGTCTAGATGTCAGTAACCCTAAATTTGATATGATTTACACTTACGACTTCGTGGAACTCAAACTGGTTGTGTATAGAATAGATAGTAGGGCCAGATACGATAGTGGGCAAAATATTAGTGCCAACAAAATCGCCAGAACCAGAAATAAAAATTAAATGAAGACTTTTTCTTAGTGTTTTTAAAGAAAACGAAAAACTATGGAATTCATTCACATTTCTGAAGAAATTTCGTTATTTTCGTAGTAAAAATGAAAAGTTCACATCTAAATTACATGAATTCAACCAAAAATCACTTCCATAAACTTTAGTAAAATGATACAGTGATAAAACTGGACACGGATTACAGATTTTCGAAGTCGTTGTTTTCATTTTTACCACAGCTGAAAATAATATTTCCATCAAATTAGACATATTTCTATAAGGTTTCACTTTACGTCTTATGACGTCAATGACCGTAAAGCTGTTTATGTAGTGACGTCTTCAAATTTACTAAAGTTTTCCACCAGGGGCTTCAAGAGGGTGATAAAACTAGAGGCGAATTATAGTTTTTCCGAAATCAAAGACTTTTTTCTTTAAGCAATCCCAGTAAAAAAAAAAATTCTAGTGGATTTAAATCCAGAAACTGGAGTGGTCACAAAATGGGACCAAGGCAACCGATCCATCTCTGAGGCTAAATTTGGGTTGAAAATTTCTTACTTCACGTACATAATAAGCTGGACAGCTATTGTTTTGAAGCCACCTTACTCCACGTGTGACCAAAGGAGATTCTAAAAGATTAAGGGGGACCACTAGTGTGACATTTTTAAGAAATTAGGAAATTTTTTTTGCATATTTCGATAGTCTATACCTTTAAAAATAACATACTAAAATTTCAAGTGCATATCACAAATAGTTTTTGAGTTACCGCCATCTGAAGAGCAAATTCTGATTTTCATTGCTAACTTTGAGGTATTGACAAATGTACGAAGGTTGATAGTTCAGGAGCTTCTGGACGTGGCTGCCAGTCACATGTTGTGGAGCAGCTAGACCCTGGCACATTTAAATGACTCATCTAGTCTTACTATGACCGTTATAGTGAGTACATAGTAAATAATTTTAGTAAAAATTCTCAGTGATTTAAACTAAAAAGTAAGGTAAAGAAAAACTACATTTTGCAAATTTGCTGCAACTATAACTCGAAGACAAGTCATCCGATCGATTTAATTCTTGTTGCGGCTTCTTTTATATATGTTTCTTCGTGCCATGAACCACCAGTTATCCCATCGAATAAAAAATGCAATTTTTGCAGGCCAAAAATCATCGAATTTTCGTGCAAAATTTAAAAATTGTTTTTAAAAACTCCACCATTTTGTTAAATTTCAACTTTTTTTTCAATTGAGCTTCTTGGCACGGGAAATACCTTCTAGTTTAATAGGCTTTTTGGTTTTTTTGATTTCAGCCACTGTGCAGCAGTGGGGGAACTTTTTTTTTGAAGCCTTGGGAGATTGCGAATAACTCACTGAATTTTCAATTTTTTGGCTCAAAAATTTTATCATTAATTTATTATATATCAAAATCATGTTTTTTTCAGGCGATCACACTAGTGGTCCCCCTTAAGGGGCCTCTTTCCTAAAAAAAGTTGTCATAAATTTCTCCGCTCAGATTTCCAAGCAATTTAAAAGCAAATATTTTACTTTGCAAAATACCATTTTTATTTTTGAAACTGTGACAATATTGTTTCAAAAATAAAAGTGGTATTTTGCAAAGTAAAATATTTGTTTATTATTTACAAATATGGAATACCATAAAGTAACGCTCAAATCTATTAACAATTTAAAAGGATCTATTATTTGGCCGTTCAGTTTTCCGATCCAAATTTACCTTAATGCATTGTATACCTATAAGAAGTAAAAACTCAAATTTTTCACACGATATTCACACGACAAAAACAAAGAGTTAACGCATAATATACACGTGTGTGTAACGATATTTACGGATAGTTGACGTAAGGTCCTAAGGAAGTGAGTGGGGCTGGGTTAGCGTATACGAAGATAAGCACAAAACATGGTATTATTGATTTCAGGGTGTTTGTACGGTTTGTACAGTGAGTAGTCAGTCCGTGTGTATATACGACCAAACAAGAACGGCAAACAGGCCGACAATGGCGATATATGTATAACAACTATATCGCCCGCACACAACCCCGCCCGTCGCCATCGCCCGAACCGTATCGCACCGTACCGTACGTACCGTGTTTTGTGGTGTGAGTCGTGGGGGGCGAATGGTATTCTTTTTGTTTTCGCGGACAGTTGACAGAAACACATTCGTTTTAAGTGCCCGATAAAAGAAAATCAAGATGGCTAAAAGGACCTTATATACATACCTTACAGAATATATGTATATATAAGTGGTTGTAATCCGTTTATACAGGGATACGGTTCTTTGTTTTTCGTATGTTTACATGATCGAAAACAAAGCGAAAAATACCGTGAGAAAATGTGTTTTCTAATTTTACCAAAATTGAAAAAATCAACCCCAAAAGTTACGTGCACGATTTAAGACCAAGACCCTAGTAATCTTGGCTTTGGGTCTGCTCGTGATCTTGCAAAATTCAATTATAGTTCCGATTTTGATCTTAGCGTAGTCTAGAAATATTATAAATGCAAGACAAATTCAAAATTTCTAAGGTTTCTTTTATTTTAATAAGATTCTTCCCTTTTTAGCGAATTTCCAGAATGGAATCCAACTATTACAGCCACTGTCATGACGCGACTTGAACCCGGGACTATGGCAGAAATTTGTTTTGAAGCCCCTAGAAACCGAAAATAATATTCACTAAAATTTATATATATATATATATATATATATATATATATATATATATATATATATATATATATACGTGTCCGCACGATAACTCTCGAACAAAATGTCCTAGGTTTATGAAACTTGGTGAAAATGTTGGAAGTCCCAAACCGTTGGACAAATTCGTTAGCCAGACACGTCGGATGCCAGGAACATGGTTTTTGTTCTTGCAAAAAATTAGTTTTTTGCCAAAATTTCCACTTATTCAAAAATTTTTGCGAAATTCTTTTAGACCATTTAAACGAGGAGAAAAAATTACATAAAAAAGATTTTTAAACTATTATTCTATATCAACTAGTTTCCGAGAAAAACTAACTTTTATAAACGGAAATTCACTATGTTGTGCAGGATGCTGCGACAGTGGTATTTTTACTCGTACTCACTCGAATCTTGGTACTGATTTTTTAAATTATTCCTAGTATTGGTCTTAACCTTGTAGTCTTGTAAAAAATGAAAGACTGAGACAAGACGGTCAGGTAACGCCATTAAACTATATTCTGATCGATTAAGTTTATGAAATTTGGATGATTAGCTTATAGTTCCATCTGTGTAGGATTCAAATTACAATTTTAACCACTTCAAATAATTCTAGTAGTCTTAGTGACGTCATTACATTAAAAAAAATACAAGAACAAATAGTTAAATGAATTTTCGATCATCTGTATACTATTCATATGTAATGATGGCTAAAAGGACCTTATATACATACCTTACAGAATATATGTATATATATAAGTGGTTATAATCCGTTTATACAGGGATACGGTTTTTTGTTTTTCGTATGTTTACCGTGGGACTGAAATTACAATTATGAGATCGAAATCAAAGCAAAAAATTTCGTGAGAAATTGTGATTTATCCCACGTTTGTCGTCTTTTCGTTTGTTCTAGTTCTCGAATTTTACAAAATTGAAAAGATCAACCCCAAAAACTACATACAAGATTTATGACCGACGCCCTAGTAGTCTTGGCTTTGCGCCCGCTGGAGATTTAAATTCAATCTTGGTCCCGATTTCAATCTTAGTTTAGTCTAAAAATATTGTAAAAGTAAAACAAATTCTAGGAAATCATTAATTAATAAACGGTATTGGAAGTTTTTCAAAAATTTTAATGACAATATCTGGTAAATTTCTACGGTTTATTTTATTGTAGGAAGATTCTTGGTTTTCTGACTCTTGCTCACTAGAATCTTGATACTGGTCTTCCTAGATTATTTCTAGTATTGCTGTTAGTATTGGTCTTGCAAAAAATGGAAGATTGAGACAAAACTTCCTTATTACTACTTGGTAACGCCATCAGATTACATTCTGATTGATTAAGTTTATGAAATTTGAATGATTAACTTGTTGTTCCATCTATATACAACTTCAAATAGTTTTAATATACTTGGTGACGTCATTACACTTTAAAAAAAACAACGAATAGTTAAGTTAATTTTGGATCACCTGTGTATTATTCATATGTAATCTGAAAACATTTAAATTTGTCTCTTTCTAATTTAATCAGCCATATTCATTTCCCTTTATGGTTATCTAATTTTTTTCCCTTGCCGGTATTTTTTTAAGTGGCTAACAGTGACAGTGCCACCGATCAATGCCAAACAATTAATTTCCATTATTCCCGTTCCTGTTTTGTCTCGTTCTCACCGTCATCGAAAACGAAGACCGTGCGAAGACGGATAAGATAAGAATGAAATTATACGGGAATTAGAAATTATCACGTCCCTCTAATTCATGAAAAATCAAATGGTTACAACTGAATCGAAATCTCCCATCTCCGGTCTCAATAAATTTTCACTTAATGACTTTTAGTTTTAAAAATGCATTTTCAACCGTTTGTGACACGAGAAACTTAATTACGGGAATCACATTTTCATAGTAGAGAGATATTGTCTCTAAACTAAACACTATTCTAAAGTGATTTAGTTCATTTTTAAAATATTCCATTTATTTTGATATATCGATATTTGATTGAGTACAGGATCCCGATATATGTATAATAAATTGATATTTTATTAGAGAAAAAGTGGGATCATTTACTCAAAAATATTTATACACTTGAATATTTCAAATAATGCAATTTTATTGAATCATCGTGTAAATACGTACTGCAACACAGACAGTGACAATAATATATATTTATTTATCAATATACACAATAAGCATTGATATATATAAGTCGTCGGTTTCGTATTGCATATCTAAATTCAACACCTGGCCTCTGAAAGAAAATATCAGAGAGCGTTTTCCGTGCAATACGCATACCAATTGAACTGGAAAAGTTGGTACGATTGAGCACCATCTCACATATGGTTACACAAAGATATTCTTTGATATAACAATAGACAGAGACGGGTATATGTGTATATGACAATACGAGTAAAAAGACAACGTATAGTTTTGCAACGTATGGAAATGAACGACTGAACATAGTCATGCTCGTTTTACCAAAATCGATTCAGTGGAATTGTCTTTGATAAAAATTCACTTACATATTTTTAATTCTAGTAGAAATGATGACGGCGCCAGGAAGAAGTAAATTTAAAATATTTTTATTTTTGAAATAAAAAGAAATTTCGCCAGTTTAAGTATATTTTTTACAGTTTATCATGAAAATAGATAAATATATTCGACAATATTACTTGCACATGTGTTGACTAAAGTCACTATGAGGATTAGTTAAAGAAGGATATATCCTTTAAGCGAGCAAACACTTATGTTAGTGTATAATGTTAAGTATTAGATAACATCACATTTTTATAATTAATTTTCCAGTATTTCATTTAATGATTTTGACCTGATTCCTGAATTTTCATCTACTGAGAACCATTTTCTCGGTTCATTTTACTTGACTAGTGAAAATCTGGTTGGTTATATCTTCGAAATTTTACTTAAGTCTTCATATTAAATGTAAGTACATATTTAAATTTTTTCCAAATTTTTCGGACCCAGAGTTGAAGAGTTACAGAACGCGTGACAAGAAAATCTTACTTTGAAATAAAAAAAACTTACCTACATAATTAATTTTGGTAAAAATCAACAAAACGAAAACCTATAATTCGGTTTCAATTTAATCATTCTATCGTTTCGTTTACAATTTTTAAGAAATTTTAAAATTTTAGTAGACTTAATGACGTCATGAAATAAGAAAATTTCTCTGTTTCAAGTCGAGTTTTATAAAACTGATTTGAATTTGTGTGACTGATTGAATTAGAGCAATTTAGGGGTAAAAGGAACCTCAGCTTTTACCGTAGGGGAAAAAATTTTATCCTGATTAGAAACACCTCAAGAAATTTAGAAAAAAAAAAAAGACACCTGCAGCAAGTACATTCGGAATCCTAAAAAAAAGAAAGGAGCCTCAAAATATATTTTAATTGGGCAATTAATTTCATTTCTTTCAAGCACATATTTTCATAGTAAAAAGCCTCGAAACTCATCATTAACAGCGTAATGTGAGACTTCATTGTTATATTAACGTTGTCAGGTCAGTGACTGACTGAATGGACTAAAGACGACCTACCGTGTATTTATTATTCTACAAAAATGTTAAATTTTACAAAAAATAAACTTTGGGGTTATTCCAACTGCAGGTAATATTTAGAAATAATCAAAACGAAGCGACTTCCTACAAGACAACTCAAAATGTAGATCGAAGAACAACAGCAGGATCTACATGTCAGAAAATAAAACAATCAAAAAAGTCAAAAATATTTGTCAATCTAACATGTTTCGGCCATTAGGCCATCTTCCAGAGATTATGACTTCTAGACGGATTTAGGGTGTAGACCCGGACACTTACTAATTATTTTTTATTTTTTTATTTTTACTTATAATGAAATAAATGGGTCAGGGATATAACAAATAATATACACTCTATCTAATCGTAATATTTTTATTGGTGATATCTATGAAGGAAACGTATAAATATAAAATTAACCAAAAAAATGTAAATAAGTGTCCGGGTCTAGACGGTTTTACGGTACAATACTTTTTGTAATTAAAATAGAAAATCTCACAAAAAAAGCCACGTTAAATTTGTTTAAAATTGTTAACAACAGATGTCACCGTATTGTTCAACTACATATCTGTCGTGCTCCTTTAATGCAATAACGTTACACGCCACACAATATTTGCTTTATTTATATCTGTTTTCTTTCGGGATTGTGAGATGAAACTCTCTCATTTACTGGCAAAACACAACTGCGCTTCCCGTACCAAGAAATAACATACGTAATACATCGCCAAATATTTATAACACAAACATACATATAATACATATATGGCCATTTCTCTACAAATTGGACAATTTTCATGCAAAACTATCCCAAGCATATTTTTCTTAAATATAAAGAAAATATGCAAATACAATGAAAGGCATTAATAAAAGAAATGTGTGTCTTAAGAAAGCTTATTAATTATCCTCTTTATTTGTGAACTGTGAACGATTTTATGAAAAATCGCGACAGGGGACTGTTTCAGGGGAAGAAAAAAACATATTTTCGTTGAATGGAAGCAATCAAAATCGTTGTTTTTATTTATTGTAACTCTTAGAATTTATATTACGTACGATTAAATCAAAAATTTCTAAGTAAATTAAACATTATAATGCATTTTCTTAATGCTATAGGGCGCTTGTCATTATAATCAAATTTTTGGCTAAATTGCCTTTTTAAGTAGCTGAACTTATAACTCTAAAGTTATAAAATTATATATTATAAAATTAACATTAGAACAAGAAGATCATTACCTTCTACTAACTTATCTCGCTACGAAATTACAGGGGACTGTTGATCAGGGGACTGATATTTTACATAGAAAGTTTCCTAGCTTAAAATCATTTCAAATGTATTCAATTTTCAGGGGTAGGCGTGATAATATATTCGCTAAGTAATTATTTTATAAATTTGTTGTAGCTTAATCACTTAAAACGATAGGGAAACTTGTACAGCGAGGGACTGTTACAACTAGTGGCCTAAACATGTGGTTTACAACTTACAAATGCAGCGATGACAGTGAACAAAATGATGTCAGCGCACTTAACTCTGCAACCGAACGAACTTCACACCGATTGCGTTCCGTCTCATGATATAAACGATCGCGCCAATGCACAGTATGATTTCAGCAGTACCATTTTCAAATTGTGACAGGGGACTGTTCAAAAAATTTGAGGACAACATTTGATTACTTTTTTTTTTAATGAAATTTTTATTTTAAAAATATGATTGAGTTTTATAAAGATGCTTACTGTATTCTAGTATTATTCATATTTTTTTTGACTCAGGTAGCAATGATACTGAAAATAAATATTTGTAATAATACCTCTAATTCTGGAAATGGGACCCGACAGGGGACTATGGATTGACTGTAAAAAGTGACTGTAAATTGAATATTACAATATTATATTACTAAATTGGTTATGGTGTGCCAAGAATAACTGACATATTGTTGTTTTTAATACATAAAATTCAACAATAATAAGATCTATGATATAAAATCTACCTGAGACAGCGATTTTCCGATTAGTAGAGAAATAGCCATATACAGTTTATAGTTACATATGTACAGTTACAGTTAAATTAATTTACACACTCAATGTTTACGCCATATTTGTTCGTCACTGAAGAGTTGACGGGGAATCCCATAGGGTGACAATTTATTGATAGTACCTGATATATATTTATTTTAGTCGTTTTACGTTGTACGTATACTACGGCCGTTGAATATGTGAATAAATAAGAAATAGGGTAAGACCATTTAGAGAAAAACTGCATATACTCGTACATTGTCACTCAGTTGACATATTATATAGATTCATAAAAGAATATACATACATAAAAAACCCCAATAAAAAATTGTTAGCGAATAAATTTCCACCAGTAAAATGGCAAATAATTTTTTATTGTTTTCCCTTGATTTTTCTTACGTAACATCGTGCCATCTCTGATTATACTCCAGTCAAAAAGTTCGGACCACATACATCAAAAACACATGTTTTTAAATGTAAGATTACGGAATAGTAGATTTTCGTCACATACCTAAGTGGTATTATTTGGACCAGTATTGAATTATGGACATTAATACTTTTCGACATTCGAAAATAATCAAAACAACCGCAGAGGCCCATCGCGATCAATGATTAATTGCTTGCGCATTATATGTGCGATGTCACCACACCGATGTGTACTCACACAAACACCAACACACACTATTCTCTTAGTTTCTATAAAAAATTTTAAAATAAACAAATACATAAAAAATATTTTATTTATAATAAACTAACGTAAAAGTCCCATTAGTATTTCTCTGTTTGGATATAGATAGATGCCGATATTTTGTAAAAGAAAAACAATAAATAAAAATTTTTGGGTTGTATTTTTTTAAAAACATTTTCATTGGATTAAAAAAACTTTCTTTCATGCTTATTAAGAAAAAAATGGGTGCTTAATTTATTTGTCAATTTTTATAAGCCAGTTTAATTACACACCTAAAAATAGTGTTCCGGTATAGGGGCTTTTACGTTACTTAATAAAAGTATTTGTTTGTTTTTTTTATTTATTTTTACCAGTTTGTTACCTAAACTTTCTGTAATTGATTTGAATGTCAAATATTATATATACGTATCACGTACGTATGTTTAAATAAACATGTTAAATCATTTTATGTATTTGTTTATATAAAGTTTCTTTAAATAGTGTTCTGTGTTTAAAAATATTGCCGGCTTTCCGGGAAGTTTACTGTGAAAGTGCTCGGGCTTCATAGTATTAAAAATAAAAAATTCACACCGAAATTATCCAAATTCGACAAGCTACACGAAATAACTAATTATTTTTACCAGTTTTTTATCTAAACTTTCTATAATTGATTTGAATGTCAAATATTATATGTACGTATCACGTACGTATGTTTACATTTTATGTATTTGTCAAAGAAATAATTACTTTCATTGTGTCAAAAAAAATTATTTGAAATAAAAAATATTTTGTTAACACTATTGAAAAAAGCATTTCGTCGAATCAAAAACATTTTTTTTTCAATGCAATACACAGTATTAAATATAAAAAAATTAAAATTTGACGTAGTGACGTCATCAAATATATAAAAAATTTTAAATCGATAGAAACTGAAATTTTATAAAACAAAGACCTAAAGTTGAAGGTAATCTGATATATTGGGGTCATTCTGGTCATTTTGGATAAAATCAGAAATGAGAGGTAACGAAAAAATTCACCTTGAAGTTGTCGAAGTACCAAAGATCGCTCACACAGGAAAACATTTTTAACTCAAAGAAATGATTTCTTTCAGCAGTATTAGAAATATATTTTTTTGTATTAAAAAAAATAATTTTCAAGGTAAAGAAATATTTATTTAACACTACTGAAAGAAACCATTTCTTCAAATCAAAAAACTCTTTTCTCAGTGTAAGTAATTTTATTAATTCTACTAACATCCTGAAGACTTCAATTGGAATCAAATCTTTTACAAGTAAATAAAATGAAAGCAAAAAATTAAAAAAAAAGATTATTTTCATCTTCAAAAAAGAATCTTTTGACTATTTCATTTTTATGTAAATTTTTCAACCTGCCCCCACTCCTCTCACCATTCGTGTCTCCTAAAAACGTCTTTTAATTAATTTATTTATTTGATTATACTTGAAAGATAATACTCAAAGCTAATTTAACGGCACATTGTCCCTTGATAACATAAATAACAACAAAGACAAACTCTGAACGTATTGTACGGGTGAACGAATGGAGTGCCCTCAACAAAAATGAACAATTCAAACAACATGAAATTGTATCAGTCATACAAATGAAATGAAGAAACATGGCGACATCTTCATATCTTATTTGTAACTAAAGAAAAAAAATGAAATCTTATAAACAAAACGTTGTTTCAGATTCAGGTTTCGCTCTATTTGCATAATGATACCAAAAATAAAATCAAAAAAAAATTTCGAAAAAGCATTTTTATACTGTGACGTACGATTCTGTACGCCGGCGACATCTATCTCCCTTCGTTTCGTTACATGTCTCACATCTATCAACTATACAGAATGCCTCATTTCTATCCGAACACTTACACAGTGGTTGAAAATATGTTTGATCAACAACTTATCCTCAAAGTCATGAGTAGGTAGGGGGCCACTTAGCAACGCACTGTAACTGCACGGTAAAAAAATTTGTGTTCTGCGTAAAAAAAAACTAATGGTTAAAATTTTTGTGTTAAATAAGTAACACAACCATGCGTTAATGTAACATTTCGTGTTTGTGTTAAATGAAAATATTAACACAAATTTCGATTTAACAGAATAAAAATTTTAATCTGTTTTGAACAACAAAGAAGTAACATAATATTTGTGTAGAGCAGAAGAATGTTATAAGTACGTAAATTAGATTAGAATATATATCTACCAAAATATATACATATAATAAAAAAGATGAGAGTAGTTCTTATTATTAAACGAAACCGAAAAATTGTAAGTTTTTTCAGTTATTGACGAATATAGTTTTATTAAACGTTTAAAAATGAAACAATTTTCTTACATTTTAAGGTTATTTTGTTACAGATTCAGTTACAAAAAATCATCAACTGAAAAAAGTTACAATTTTTCGATTTTATTTAATAATACGAACTACTCTCATCTTTTTTATTATATATTTTTTCGTGGATATTTATATGGATACAAGTAAGAATTGTTACAAAGTACTGACTTACTTTGCGTTCTTTGAGTCTCATTTATAATAATATATAAACAAAATCGTTATAATTTTTGACGACTTTTAAATATCTTAAGCTTCAGTGGAATTAAAATCTTGAATAAAAAAGTTTAACAACTAACTCTGATAAATCTGAAAAATTAACACAAAATGTATGTCCTCTTGTGTGTTAAATTATTGACACAAATCTTGCGTATAGATTTGACACATATGCTTTGTGTTAAAATAACACAAAAAATTGAGTGGACCATTCTGGACATGTGAAATGGGTTAAAGGGGCAATTAAGAATATCTCTTCAATTGCACAGTTCAGAAAAATTAACTAATTTGTGTAAAAAATGAACTATCCTGTTGTTGTTGTGGCGATGGTTTTGAGTTACTTTTCAAATAGGTCAGTTCTTTTTTCTGAACTACCCAATACGAACAGTGTTCTCACTTGCCCCTAAATATAGACAATTACATTGCGTTTCCAAGTGACCCCCTATCTACGGCCACGCTTTTAAAATACGCGTATAAGAACAGTGAGGATTCTCTTGCCTCCTTCACTTTCATCGTGCATAATATTTGGATTTGTGCCCTCAGGAGAAATATCCTTCAAAAATTTCGTTGGAACACGCAGTAGTTTAGCCGTTAGGCAACCGAGTAGTTTAGTGTTCGGAATAATGGAATCATTCAAGCATTATGCGAACTGCTAAAACATTATCATTCGGAAACATTGAATGAACAATTTAAGCTGATGGTGGTCGTCATAGAAACCGGAAAATGCATTAGTACAGTACACGCAGCACATGTATTAGTTGATTGATTCAATTTAGAAAATAAAGTACTAATTATTTAAAATATATATATATATATATATATATATATATATATATATATATATATATATATATATATATATATATATATATATATACGTACATCATATATATGTGTATACTTTAAATTGAGTAGAGTAAATTAGAAATTTATTAGCCGTCGGCTACGCTAGGCCCATACGTTAATGGATTCATTATTATTTTAACGTACATTCGTCATTTTGTTTTTAAACATTTAATGGTTCACACATAGTGGCAATGTTTAGTGTAGTCCAGTCACGTAAGGCCTGAAATGGCAATTTTTCAACCTCGGTCAAACTTGGCTGAAATATTCCTAGGCATACTAGATTTGACTAGGGATAGTTTTAAGAGAGTTGCGAACCCAGCGTCAGGATGGAAAAGGGGTGAAATTACTCCAAAAGCCATTTTTTCACATTTTTCGCGTAAACTATTATAGATATAGAGAAATGTTTCAAATAAAAGTTGTAGAGAATGTTTAGATCTACAACTTTTGTACGAAAAATTTTTTTGCATCTATTGCAGTTTTCGCGAAAAATCAATTTAAAGTTTTAAATCTTTGAAATTAAATTTTATTTTTTTTGCAATAGATGCAAAAAACATTTTTTTGCAATAGATGCAAAAAAATGTTTCGTACAAAAGTTGTAGATATTAACATTCTCTACAACTTTTATTTGAAACATTTTTCTGTATCTATAATAGTTTACGCGAAAAATGTGAAAAAATGGCTTTTGGAGCAATTTCACCCCTTTTTCATCCTGACGCTGGGTTCGCAACTCCCTTAAAAACTATCCCTAGTCAAATCTAGTATGCCTAGGAATATTTCAGTCAAGTTTGACCGAGGTTGAAAAATTGCCATTTTAGGCCTTACTTGACTGGACTAGTGTTAGTTGAATAAAATGCATTTTCTAATCTACCAAAAATTATGTTTACAAGTTGGCTTACATTATATTTTTCAGAGAATACTTTTAGTGGTAACGCCGGGTAATTTTAATTAAAATCCATTTTCATCTAAACTAAAAGTTTCTTCAAATCATCAAACCAACTATAATGAACGTTCATACTGTTAATGTAAAATAATAATCTATAAATGTACAGTATCGGACAAAACAATTGTTACTTATGGTGGCAACATCGGTCATATTTTTAAATACCACCAACTGTATATATTTTAAAGTTTTAGTTCAAGTTCCCATAGAGATAAAAGCGATATCAGGCAGTGTTTACATAGCCATAATCAGAGAGATATGGCTAACAAAATAAAGAGGAGGAGGAACTAGAAGCCTCATAGCTCACCTACTCTTCATGAAACTTCTTTATTGTACTATAATTCAAGAATCGGCAATCGGTGGCCCGCCAGGCAATAATAAATTATATTAAGTTAGGATCGTCAAAATGCTAACATGCGGAAAATATCTTGGAAACGGTTGGACCAAGAACAAATCCGCAATTATCAACTTTAAGTTTAATATCCTGGAAACGACTGAAGCAATTTTCTTTAAGCCTGACTAAGAACCATCCCAGAATTACCAGTTTCCAAATAGAAAAATTCGAATTAACCCTAGTATCATACATTGGTCTACGAGAAACGTTAATCATACATCGTCGTCAATTTGACGAATGGACTTTTTACGAAGAATTTTAGAGTTTATTTGCAAAAAACATTTTTTTTTACATAACAATACTACAAAAGCAAACAAAATATTTAAAAAAGTTGCATTTGGAAAAATTTTTTAATATATCTTTTTATAAAAACATATTTTCATTATAAAAATTAAAAAATAGATAAATACATCAATTGTATCATAAGACATGTCTTTTAAATAATTAAGTAACTTTTCGAATAAGATCTTAAAAAATAATAAAAATTAAAATATTTTCCACAAAATAAATTGTTAATCTTTTATTATGTCGTCTCTATAAGTCAAACAACAGTAATCATCATTCACATTATCATTATCATTGAATAATTTAATTATAACATACATACACAGAGAGAAAATTCATATAAAAATTACTGTGCTCAGCACTACAATCGACGTGTAAAAGGCGAATATATTCAATTTTGTACGGTAAAAATATAAAAATTATAATTAATCATAGAAAATTTAAAGGATAGAATGTTCTTTCCGTAATATTAGCTCCGTAAAATTTGTAAAACAGCACAGTAAAAAGTTCCATTGCCGACAGTTTAATTGGTTTTCTTACAAAAATTACCATGCTGTCTTAAAATAGAAGAAAAGTAGAAAAGAATAAAAGAATCTAATAGTAGAAAGAAAGAAAGAGAAGGTATCAACGCTGTCACATAGCGAGGCAAGCTGCAGAAAGTATCAACACAATCATATATGAAGGTCACATAGCAGGACTGTTGGTGTTGCAAGTAGCTGGTTAGCTGGTGTGTGTGGTGTCGTGTGGTGTCGAATCAGTGTTCATTAGAATGTGTTGACGGATGGTCATCGTTTAATACATCATTTTGTTACTCCACTATCTTCAGTATTAGAATATATTGTTGGCAATCATTTTTGTATGGATCATAAAGAATCAAAGGTCAGAAAAGATCGGGCATCTTCGAAGTTTTTACAGGTACAGCCGAAGCAACATAAGGTTGCGGGTCAGATGCGCAAATGAAAAAGTACGGCAACAAGAACATATATGCATAAGAGTGTGATAGAAGTTGTGTTACCGCATTAAATTTTACCATGCTATAATATATTTTTTACTTTGGTCGTCGATCGCGCACGCATTAAAAGAGAGCATGGTAATTTTTCTGAAATTTTATCTACAAAAATTATATGATTTTTCTCTCCGTGTATTTTTAATAAATTTTAGAAAAATTAGGAAAACTTTTATATGCAAAGTACAAAATCTTTAAAAAAAACATACGTTAATCATACATGATCATCAAATTGACGCACACTATTTTAATACAAACAAAACGACAGCAACTATAAACAAAATTGATACCTCTTCTGGGTTATCATAACAAATAAATTAGATAACAGAAGTTTCAGAACAGGCAGGCAAATACAAGTTGTAGTACTGGAGCAGGTAGAGAAGTTTGGTCGTCAATTTGACGAGTACGTATGATTCTACGGTTAAAATTGGTTTAACCGTTTCGAAGAAAAATGGTAACAGACACACAAACAAACACATCTGTTCCTTGCCGCCGCGACCAAAAACATAATCTATAAACGTACAGTACGGCATAAAACAATTATTACCTATGGCGGAAGCAGTGGGCACTACATACCTCAACATCATATTTCTTAAACAACATTACAAATCAAAACTGATTATATAACATAAATTTCCATCATTTCTTCGGTCGATGCATAAAACACGGTCCGTTGATATGTAATTTGATCGGACCGTGTGTGAATGGTGTACCTGTACAATCATTGTCATTATGGAAAATTGTACGGTTGACGAGATGACAACTGTGGAGGATAAGGGCGAAATGATATACAATAAACAACACCAATAAACGACCAGACTGACGCTACGCTGGCGGGCTCAGGTGCCATCCGTATACACTTTAAAATCCCTGTTTAAGAAACAAATACCATCAACGGCGATACGCCCGATGCCTAATCACACCCTAGTCACCGTCACCGACGCGTTCGTCGTTTAAACGAACAACAAATTTTGACTAAACTTCTTGCCGTGCTCGGTATAAATAGCTTTGGCCGCTCCATACACCATGTATGTACATAGTTGGTACAGTAAATAAAATATTATTTGTGGTTTACCTATGAACATTTTGAAACAGTTGTTAACGATATTTCGTTTAACGAAATAAATTCACCGTTATGTACACATATAAATGAGATATTTTATTATCACCAAACTAAACTGAACTTATATTAAGGTCGGTCAATGTATGTAAAAATTAAGGTGGTTGATACTAGTGATGTTGAGCCGATGCACGAGCGGTTAGTTGATTAATCGATTAAAGTTGTTTTTTCAGATAAAATTAGTCATCAGTCGAAAATATCGAGCATAGAATAGTCGATGAATCGACTCAATTTTTAATTAAATTAATGTACCCAACATATGTAACTGTTTCAAAAACGATATTTTCTTTACTGACTTTTAATATATTTTAAAAAAAAAAAAAAAGATATGATAACGTATCACAATGTGTCAATCACATAGATATCTAAAAGTGACCAATCATACAAATAGACAATTTTTTAGTTTTTATTTTTTGAAGTCCAAAAATAAATAAATTAGTTGTTTTTTGTCATTTCAAAAAAAATTAATCGTATTACTAATTTAGTTGAAGGTAAAATAGTCGACTAAAAAATGACCAAATGTAAACAAAATTAGTCGACTAAACTGATTAATCGATTTATTATTATTCAACATCACTACGAGTGATGTCGAATAATTAATCGATTAATCGGTTTAGTCGACTAATTTTGTTTACCTTTAGTCACTTTTTAATCGACTATTTTACTGTCGACTAAATGACTAAAATGGCAAACATTTTTTAAATGACTAAAGACGATTAATTTAATAATTTTGCTGCATTATTTATGACTCGAAAAAATGAAAACTAATCTTTTTTTATGATTTTTTACTTTTATGTGAAGAATACATTGTAATATGTAATTTTTTTCTTTTTCTTTTTAAAAAATTATAGAAGTCAATAATTAAATTTAAAACATTGTTTTAGAAAGAGTTACAAAGGTCACCCTATTCGTGAATTCGACTACAAATTTAGTCGATTAATCGACTATTCTATGCTCGATATTTTCGACTAATGGCTAATTTTGTCTGAAAAACAATTTTAGTCGATTAATCGACTAACTGCTCGTCGGTTCGACATCACTAATGTCGGGTGATTATTCGATTAATCGGTTTAGTCGACTAATTTTGTTTACATGTAGCCATTTTTTAGTCGACTATTTTACCTTCGACTAAATGACTAAAATGATTAATGTTTTTTTAAATGACTAAAAACGACTAATTTATCAAATTCTCTGTATTATTTATTGGGCTTCAAGAAATGGAAGCTAAAAAATAATCTTTTTGTATGATTTTTCAATTTTAAGTGATTAACACATTGTGACATGCCCTATTTTTATTTTTCTTAAAAGTAAATATATTAAAAGTCAATAATTAAATTTAAAAGAATACATTGAAAGAGACTTTTGAAAGAGTCACATAAGTTACTGTATTCATAAATTTGACTAAAAATGTAGTCAATTAGTCGACTATTATATGCTCGATATTTTCGACTAATGACTAATTTTGTCTGAAAAATGATTTTAGTCGATTAATCGACTAACTGTTCCTCGGTCCGTCATCACTAATCACTACTAGTGATGTTGTATAACTAATCGATTAGTCGGTTTAGTCGACTAATTTGTTTTAGTAAATTATTTTTCTCTCGACTAAATGACTAAAATGATTAATTTTTTTTTAAATGCCTAAAAACAACTAATAGAATTATTTTTGTTTAAAAAATAATTTTTCTCAAACACGAAAAATTACAAAATTCTAGAAATAGCATCAGTTGCATGTTTTAAACCAGTTTTTATCGTCTACAATTTCAAATTAATTAAAAAAATAAAAAATAAAAATAGCCGCAAAATTTAATTATCTGTTAAATTTTCACGAAATATTAAAATGAAAAAAAAAATCACTACCCGAATTTTTAATCATTTACCCATCCCATTAAATTATTTATAGATAATCCTATTACGCGTAGATCAGATAGGATATTATGGTTTTTGATGCAATGATATGAATGGAATACATTCCACAGAAAGTAATACATAAATAATTTATATATTTTAATAATAATTACTAATCAATTAAAAACAAACGCTAATAAAATTTTCGATCTACAATTAATTATTAATTAATAATTAGTGTGACATTCGAAAAATGTTGATCCAACAAAATATTCTTTCAACCACATAAATATACTGTTATTGATATATTACATAATAATATTAATATAGGAGTTTATAAATTATAATGTAATAAAGAAATTTCATGAAGAGTAGCAGAACTCCCGCACCGAGAAAAAAGTTCTTTGACTTAAAGAAATGATTTCTTTCAACAGTGTCAAAAAAATATTTTTTTAACACTAAAAAAATCAATTCGTTAAGTCGTTCACTGACGAAAGAAAATATTTCTTTACTTCAAAAAATTCCGAGAAAAAGCAACGAAAAAATTCTTTGATTCAAAGAAGTGATTTCTTTCAATACTGTCAACAAAATATTTCTTCACACATTCAAAAAAAAAAAAAATTTAACAAAAAAAAATATTTTTTAACACTGTTGAAAGAAATAATTTCTTTGAATCAACTAATTTTTTTCTCACAATCAGTGCTCTAAGTATGCTTCCTATTTGTGATCTCACATCACAATTTTTGTTTTAATGAAAAAACGAACACTATTGATGATTTCATAAACTTTATAATCATACAATATATCGCTATCTGTGACGATAAACAAGTTTGTGCGGCAATGCATTGTAAATGAATATTGCTGATATAAACATAATAGGTCCGTTTAAATTTAAAATACTGATTTATAAATGAGATTTAATCGAATTTAATATTATTGAAAATATCGTATAAATTAATTAAAATATCGTATATGAAAATTGTCAACTTTATGAAAAACTGTTCGTTTGATACTTGCGAAAAAAAATTATAAAATATTATTTTATTTAAACTTTTCGTATATTGCATCGAAAATCATACGAAAACGTCAAATTCATCTCGTTTTTTTTTTTTTAAATTATGTAAACACTTGTAAATTCGTCGGAAATGTATCGAAAAATTTTATTAAACATGGTGACGTCATTAAATCCAAAATTTTATTTTTTTGTAAAACTAAGCTTCGTGAAAATAAAAAGAATAGAATTTCGAAATTTTATCGCATACGAAGCCATATATGGATTTTAAGTTTTACTATTTTTTTTCAACATATTAAAATATATATATATTTTTTTTTTTTTTTTGAAACTAATATTAAATCCTAACTTTATACTCTTTCGAGTAACGGAACGTAATTTTTGTTGTCTTTGGTAAGTGCGGGTTGTCCAATTATTTAAAGTTAGGTTCAGAGTGTCCGACCATTACAGTGCAATTAATTGATGCTAATTTTATTTGTGAAAACTAAAAACAATAAAATGGTAAGTACTAAAATCAAAAATTTACAAAACACATTCTTTATATATTCAAGAACATGGAACAATTGTGATTCGTGTGTGTTTTTTTGTTTTCTTCGATTTTTTGGAGCTTATTTTGAAGTTGCCATATTTGGCTTCGTATGCGAGTAATTTCTATACAATAAGACTTAATTTTTTGTTTCTTAATTTGGCTACTAAAATAAAAGAAGTGAAAGACATTTTCAGTAAAAACAATTTTTTTTCTTCACCTCCTTCATAATTCATGCAACAAGGGGTTAAAAATGTTTTCAATTAAATAGAGCAAACTGGGTGTAATTCATTGACATAACAAAATTGCATAAAAAAGCGTTATTTTGCGAGATTTTGATGACTAATCTCAAAGGATCAATTTGGGAATAATTTAGCCATATAAAAAACAAAAATATTTCTCAATTTTCGGCACTAATTTCTTTCCAGTTTTGAATCGTAATAGATTTTTACCAAAATTGGATGGGTGGGATAAAATAAAAATCGATTTTCGTAATAAAAAAGCCGAAATTCCGCTTGCACGAAAAACTATGTAAAACATTTCTGTTGTGAATCATTGAAAAACATATTTAAACGTTTAACATCACAAATAATTTACCCCTTCTCAAATGTCTCAAACAAATAACACCGTAATTTCTTAATAATATTAATATATCTGTCTTGGCGACATTTCTGTAACAAATATCGTCATGTAACTGTAACCACATTTACCCTATATGAATGACAGCACTATTAAGGAATTTGTATATGACAATTATACATTATATCTACTAATATAATTGTAAATATGTACGTGACTGTCGCTAGTGTCGCTTATGGATGCCGTTAAGGAGTTAAAGGTTTAATTAGATGGTTGCTACGAAAAGTGACACAACGTTTCACCGTCTTTAATGTTCCCGAAGGCACTAAACTGTATGTGTCATACATGTTACAGTGTGTTTCAATTTCCGCCGATCACACGATTATTCATTTACGGATTTTTCAAAATTGTTTTTTAGAGGCGGTGAATTCTGGAACACATTGTACGTGTAACTGAACAGTCACATACGAACCGGGTTCCAGTAAATGAGGTATCTGTTATGATTTACAAACATATTTCAACTAATAAAACTATATATTACAACTGTTATATAATTCTGCAAAATGAACGTTCATTTTCGCTCTAAACGTCTAGATAAAAATTTTACGGTTCGCTTAAATACCTGAAAAAGTATAAAAGTTTCATAATTACACTACTAAACGCTTCCACATCAACCTGTTTGATAGATAACATCAACACAAGTTCCGCCATTTTGAAACGGGACTTTCCCGATCGTAACTGTACCTAAGGCTGCGGTTACATTGGATACGAATTTGTACGAAAATTGATTCGTACGAGCTCGTACGTCTGTGTGGTTACATTGGATACGGAATCGTAATACGAATTCGTATTTAAATTTAAATTGAAGACCGTTAGTACATATTGCATGATATCAAACAATGGATCCAGTTACCAAATCTTATTTATTAGAATCACCGTTTTCAAAATTTCTAATTATAGAAAACAAACAATTCTGTGTAAACGATTACTTATTATTCATGTAGAGCAAAAAAAGCTGAGTTCTGGAATTACTTTGAGGAAATTTTTCAAGACAAACAGAAATTTTTAGAATATTTGAACATGTCGCAAGTCACATTCAATTACATTTTAAAATCTACTGAATTTCAGCTTCAATATTTAGTTAATTAATTTTTCATTACATATACTTAAAATGTTTTTGTTAGGTTAGGTTAGCTTTATTATATTGTAATATATTTAATTAAAAAATTATCTAAACATTTCCTCTGCCACCTTATTCCACAATTTTTTATTTAACTTTCTATTATGATAATATTTATGCTTTTGATCCCTTGAAGACCGCCTTTGTTCAACAAAAATAATTATTTTTTCTATATCCATTGCATTTTTTTCGTACGAATTCGCATCAAAAAACAAAATATTTTGGTCGTATCAAAAAGTCGTACGAGCTCGTACGAAAGAGTCGTAAGCAGTGTAACCACGCATATCTAAATATATGCATTTGTTTAATTCGTATTAACTCGGATAAGTTCGTACGAATGAATTTTCGGATGAATTCGTATCCAGTGTAACCGCTACCTAATAATTATTAAAGAAATTCTAATTTTTCGGCGTCTGTTCAGTTCAAAAACAGAAAATCGGCACAAAATTTTGACACAGTGACATCACCAAGTATATTAAATTTCTTAATTTGATAAAAATGGCAATTTTAACAACGAACAGACTTTTTTTTAATAGATAACAACATTAATTCCGCCATTTTGAAACGGGACTTCCCCCGGCCATAATTATCATAAATCTTAAAGGTATCCTAATTTTTCGGCGTCTATTTATTTCGAGAACATTAAATCACAACAAAATTTATACGCGTCAGTTCGTTTAATTAGATGGCAGCACTAATACGTACCGTGATAATTTAATAACGTCAGCAAATTTTCGCTATATACAACGGAAGCGGAGACAAGAGAAGCAAATAATAGCATTATGTGTTAAGATAAATGTATGTACATATTCTCCGTATGCAATTGGCCGGTAATGAAACTGACCACTTTCATTGACCATTTCACATCTTTCATCATTAATTCAATAATGAGCCATAAACTGGCATCCGTTCGATGGACGTTCGAGCGTCAGTCGTAAAAATAAAAATGAAAGTACATGTGTGGGGTTGCTTAAGGGGGGGGGGACATTATCTTCAATAACCTCACACCTAGATGTCACAACTTGATGGAATACATATTGACCTAATATATACCGCACTTATTTCGACATGTCGGAGTTTGAAGATCCTGGTATGTTACATAAGATAATGATTCGAAAATATATCTTATGTGGTTTTTGGTGTAAAAAAAAATTAAAAAACTTTTAAATTTTGACAAAAAGTCTCATTTTTTTGATGTTTTGGACATCGAACGTGTCTGGCTGAAAAACTCATCCAAGAGTTTGGAATTTTCAACGTTTTCACCAAATTTCCTAAAAATCAGACGTTTCGTTTGAGAGTTATCATGTGGAAAGTGGAAACATTGATGCACAGATACTGTGTGAGTTTTTCGATAGTTGCCATTTTTATTACAGCCAAACCGTTGATTTAATCGAAAAATTGTTCAAATAAGAGTTGTAGATATCGACAGGGGCAACCGATTGCTATAGCCAGGAGCTTTATAGCTCTTATGATTTTCGAGCTATGATACAAACTTATAGATCTTTAAATGAGACTATATTTCGATAAAACTGATCTAATGCATTAATTAACAACATAAATGAGCAAAAAAAATTTTTTTACCAAAGTTTAATTATTTATTTTTTCTTTAATTTATCAATTAGACGGTAAAAATATGCATATGTACTTGAGGCTATTTCAACCAATAGTGCTTTTCTTGGTTACATTTCCATTACATCCAAGAAAAGAACCTTTTCCAGTACCATTTCTATCATAAAAATTTGGTTGTAATAGAAATGGCAACTCTCAAAAAACTCACATGGTATATGCATAAAATCGAGCCGATAGTTTTTTTGATCATCTTAACGGTCATAACCTATAATGACAAAATGCCCAGTTGATACAATATTTTGAAAGCTAATGCACTTTATGTACAATTGTTGACGACTTATGACGTGATGTGTAAGTTAATAAGGTGTCACTTGACATTTTATGACATCAATGACCGTAACGATGTTAATAATAATTTGTGTTTGTACAGAAAGTATGAGAAAAATTCAAATACGCTGTCAATGGGGTGTGGCACACAGCTTCCTCGTACTCGTAAAAGCACCTTGGTAATTTAATGCCCAATATATCTTTGTATAATTTAATATAGGTATATAAATTAATAAAAATACATAAACAAAACGATTCATAAAAAATTGAGCGAAATGGGACTAGCAGTAAATAAGATATTGACATTTAATTGGATTTCATGGTAGCGCCGTGGATACTATTACTCCGATTGCAATGAAATTTGTAGGGGACCATGTAGGAAGCAGACCGCATAATTTCTGATAATTTCATAAAAATGAATTGAATAGTTCAGAAGTTATGCCACTTGGTGCAATTTAGTATATTAATGGAATGACATGGTAGCGGCATAGCTACCGTTACTCCGATTTCGATTAAATTCATAGGGGACCATCTAGGAACCAAACTGCATAATTTCTGAAAATTTCATTAAAAACAATCGAATAGTTCAGAAGTTATGCCACTTGGTGCAAACTGACGACACACAGACGGACAGACACCAAACCAAAATTGTTCAGGAAGCTTTAAAATGTAAAATGTGCGTAAAAAATTTTATTTTGGAGGGAAACAATTTTTTATTTTTCAAAAGTGATCACAATACTACCGCTACTTTAGTAGTCTAGGAAGCAAAAAATAATAATAATAAAGAAAATTGCTCTTAAAGATCACTCTCCCACGGTATTACGTGTCATATCATGGTCACTAATGGGTTAAATTGTTTCCATGGGATTCCCCATGGTAAAATGTTGTAATTGCATAATCTGTTCTATTCATTTTGAGCACTCAATATTGTTTTTGGTCGCATTACAAGTTACAGAAAACAAAACAAATGTAAATATATCGAAATGAATATTATGTACACCTATTGTGTGGTGAATTAAACAACACAACACACATTTAATTAATGAAGCAACATAAATGAACTTATTAATGTTTCAATAACATAACTACATACAATATTCATGTTTGTGCGAACGGCAAATTTCATATAATAGATACAAATATATTTTATTTACAAGTGGCACTATTGAATTAATTGAATTTTAACAAAAAAAAAATTGTTTTTGGGGTTCTGAATAGAATATCTCGGAACTCTTACTAAGCCGTTGAAACCCCTCAAGTACTTCTCGGTATTGAGAAGTGGATATGAAAAAAATTTTTGCACGGGAAATTTTTTGTGCTCATTACTTCTTTTGACCATTACGAGGCCCCCCATTTCCTTCCACGGCCCTGACTCTATCGGGTGAGATGAGATTTCGTTAAAAATATCCTTTAAAATAAAGTTGTCGTGTCGTTAACCACTTTTCGTTTTTACGCCTTGCTTACGAAATACTGAACTTCAAAAAATGTATATCTTTCGTTAAGGGAGATACAAAGGGAACCAAATTATCACTTAATTGACCCTCATAGCAACACAACCAATAAGTGTGCAAGTAATATTGCGAAATATGTATCTATTTTACGATTACCATAAAAACTTCGCAGAGGCTACGGAAAATTCTGGCGACTAACGAACCTTTATTTAACGCGTGTCCGGCACGTACTTGATGATTTTTTGTTCTTGAATTTCTGGCAGAAATTTGTTTTGAGGTCCCTAAAATCCGAAAATAATATTCACTAAAATATATATATATATATATATATATATATATATATATATATATATATATATATATATATATATATATATATATATATATATATATAAGAAAGTAAGATGTTAGGAGTGTTGCCATAATATGGATAAGAGTCACTATATTATAGAGATGAGCTAAACGGTTATTTTCTAATAACTGTTATTGCAATAACAGTTACTGAAAAATAACTGTTATTTATAACAGTTATTATAATAACTGGTATGGTGTTTGGATATCTTAACATATTGTAAGATATTCGATATGCGTATAAACGGTTCTGTTAGTGAAATATGCACAGATCTACATATAATACTGACGAATACTAATAATCTGCAATATCTGTTCAAATACTTGTCTATACAAAGGTTTCGGCTTTATATACACAATTTTAACAATTTTATGGTTACAAAATTACAAATACAAATAGATAACTGTACAATAGACAATAGTTCACTTTTAAGGGTTTTTTAAATGTGTTACAATAGAAAATGTGTAACTTGCCTGGGGCGTTATTATTTTGAAATTCTCCGTAGGTGGTTAAAATAAATTATTGTGATCCTTGCTTTCGAATATATTAATATTGACCTATGTTATCGATATTTCCAAAGGAGTTATTTAAGTAACCAGTTACTGGGTATTCCAGTTATTCACGATAACTGTTATCTTTCTATACTAGTTACAAAATAACAGTTATCGATATATCGATCATCTCTACTATATTATAGTGACGCTGGACAAAACTTTGTGTAGTTTTCTAACTTAATCACTTCCTAGTATGTAGATATTTTTGAATATCACTGAAAGTTGCTGAAACACAACAACCATTTTGACTTTTTTTTTATCAGTGGGCTTAAAAAAAGTCAAAACGTGTTATTTTTCTCTATCTCTGTTGTGTTATTATAATATTCGATTACTATTTCTAACATATTCGTTTGTAATATTGTAACGAAATCTTGACAATATGTCCGTGTAACAGTTCTGAAAATGTATTTACATTTGTAAATGTAAAATACCGGTTGTTTTACGTGTTTCTGTTGAAAAATTACTGTCAAACACGTAACGTAATATGTCGGCGAACAATGGACGATTGATACACGTTTGGCTAACATGTATGGTATGTATCTTAAATGTTGAATTTAGTAAATAATTTGTATTTTTTATTGTTTGATATCAATTATCTTGAAATTAAATGTTATAATTAATTGAAATGTCTTGTATGATTAGAATTAATGTATGTATTTTGATAAATACACTACTGTACAGAAAAAGAAAAGAAAAAAAAGAAACGATGAAATAATCGAGATCAGAAATTGGATATTTTTTCAAGGAGTTTTGTCAATTTGATCATAAAAAAAAATTTTCTATCGTGATAAAGTCAACTCGTTTCTAAGAATCAATACCCCTGTCGCCGCATCCTGCATAACATAGCGAATTTCCGTTTATAAACATTCGTTTTTCTCGAAAACCAGTTTACATAGAATGAGGGTTTAAAAATCTTTCTTCCTCTTTCTAATGGCGTAAAAAAATGTCGAAAAAACTTTTGAATAAGCGGAAATTTTTGTAAAAAACTAATTTTTTTCACGAACAAAAACCATATTCTGGACATCGGACGTGTCTGGCTAATGAACTGGTCCAACGGTTTGGGATTTCTAACATTTTCACCAAATTTCGTAAACCTAGAAAATTTCGTTCGAGAGTTATCGTACGGACATATATATATACATATATATATATATATATATATATATATATATATATATATATATATATATATATATATATATATATATGTGTGCACACGATAACTCTCGAACGAAACTTTTAATGCTTATGCTTTGGTATTCGTGCTGGAATCCGGACTGGCTCGGCTAAGTTCGTTAGCCAAACACGTCGGATGCCCAGAAGTAGGTTTTTGGCCATTTTTCGCCATTTTTAACGGTTTTTTTTACAAAATTTGGCTAGAATTCAAACATTTTTTTTAATTTTTATTGACACCATCGAAAAGGGCGTAGAAAATTGCATAAGATAAGCTTTTAAAACATTGTACTAAGTGTACTAGCTTTTAAGAAAAATTAAGAAATTTACTGAATTTTTTTATAATAAATATTTCATCGTTTTAGCAATTCTTTTCTAGATAAATCAAGTGCTAGTTAGTTATTCAATATGTATTTATGTGTTATAATAATAATAGCTTTGTCTCATCTTTTTAAATTAAAATTAATCAGATTTTTTAAGAGTACGTTATGGAAAGGAAATTTTTGTATGATGTCCTCCTTTAGAGAGAAAATATAATTTATATATATTTGCATACCTAGAAAAAAAATCGAAAACTATAGTTATGTAATGTAATAATATGTTAAATGGATATATGCTACACTATATGAGATCCGATAGGGTCCTGGGGACCCAAAAGCGCCAAAAATTAACTACTGAACTGATTTTGAAAATTGTTTCACGCTTAGAAACCGAAACTATTTTAAATGGATACAGGTCTTAGATCAGATCCGCCAGTGCCCAATATTTAGAAATTCGCTATGTTATGCAGATGCTGCGACAGGGCTATTTTATTACATCAAATTAGATGGTTTGTTTTTTTTTTTTTTTAAATCAGACTTTATAGAAGTAATAGAATTTTTCACTTATGTCATAAAAAATAACGAACTTCCTTATAAAAATATTACTGATTCAAAGAAAGTTTTCTTTCTAATCATCCTAAATGCTTAATTTTGGTAAAAACAGCTTCAAAAACCTACAATTTACTTCCAGTTTCATCGTATGCAAACCATGAAAAAATTAAATACACATTTAATTGTTGATTTATTTACATACAGGTGTCAGCACTGTTAGCACGCTACTATATACAATTCAAAAAGCTTGTAATTTTATATGTAGATTGAAATTAATCGAACAGTCATACATAATCCCACCGGTAACAGTTAACTGAATCGTATTACAGTTTTAAATATTTAAAACGATTGAAAATAATTCATGGAAAATACATTGGCATTAATGGCGTACGTTTTAAATTTTGATACAACGTTAAATATTTTCCTTTTACCATATAAAATTCGCAACGAAACAAGAAAATTTTATTATCATTGACTCGAATAGTCGTAAACGATTTTCATGACCTATGCAAAACAACCCGTTATAATATATACTTAATGTATATCAAGTGGCACAGAAAACGGCACCGATACCCGCATTAGAGGCATCAGTCGTTTTTGTAGACACACGATATTTGTTTAGTCACTGTAATCAATTTCCTCCTTAACTGTATCACCGTGTTTCGCCATAAATATCGCTCCGAACGCCCGTTGAACATTTTTATGTTTCCCGGGCTTTTTTTCTTGCAGATAAAGACGCAAGTAGTTCAGCGTAGGGGCGTAATGTATGGTGACATCACTGACTGCGTCTTTTTGATTTGAATGCTAAAATTAGAGTGTGTTTAACGTTGAAATTTGCAAATAGTGTTCGTAAGAACTAATCTTAATTTATTCAATCGAACGTACACGGATGCCGCGCAAAACGGTACACCAAAAAAGGTTTGTCTCTTTCTATGTTACTATAAGTGAAGCGTATATAGGATGTTCAAAATGTACACATATATAGATATACACATAAAGGCAATAAAGGTAACATAAGTGTGATAAAAATAAAAAATAAAAAAGTTTTGTACATACCAAACCCGTAAATCCGTAATAATAAATGCACATATAACAATATCATTTTTTTTTTTTTTGTTAAAAATATTTTTAAATATTCATATTATGATATCGTTGCTGAGAAAAAACATCGTGAAAAACGCACATATTCTGTTCAAAACTAAATATGTATTTAATTATCTAATATATTAATTTATAATTTTGTATAAAAAATACATAAACATATGACAATTTGAAGATTTGAAAATAATATGTACATATGTGACTAAAAGCCTATCAGTTAATGTTTAAATAAATCAGAATATACATATGACATATCTTACATGAGGATACATAAATTATGTACGTATTTCTTTTATTTAAAAAAAACTTGTGACAAGGTAAACAAATAATGTTCCATCTCCTTCTCTGCATTCAGTTTGTAAAGTAACCTTATTGCGAAGCAAACGTGTACTATTTAAAATTAACTTTTAAATATTTCTCTAATGCTTACGAAAGCGTCAATATGTATCTGAATTATATGGTAGACGAAGTGATCAGAATACGACATTTCATATTACACGGCCAAATATTATTCCAACTAATGGCGGAAATGATTTCAGGTCGTGACTGAAGAAACACTGTTCTACAACATATTCTGATTTCATCAAAATCGATAGATCCGGCCTCGGGACCTTTACTTGTCAATTAATTTTTTTTTATTATTTCACAAAAATTTCAATTCAGGACAGCAGCTCTGCTTTTCCGGGACTGTCCCACAGAATACGGGACGTTTAACTACATTGAGTAAACTTTTTTCTATTCTACACGGAAAGATTAAAATAATCGTTTCAGTAAATTCTCATTATAAATACCGTTATAAATTTGGTAACGACACACTTGAAATATCTCCTATTCATAATGGACCCAATGAAAATGTAAATAAACTATCCTTGAAAGGATTATACCTGTTAAATTTTATAAATGAACGTTACAGTAGCGTCGGTACTTAATATTATTGATATCGGTTTAGTGGTGATTATATCCGTTTCGTGATTAGGTTACTATAAAAGGGTCTATCAGCAAAAACGGTTCATTATTGTTTTTTTGCACGTGCCACATGTACATACACAATATTATGTATGTTGAAAACTTTCTATGAACGTGTATACGACCTCTGTTTGAATACATATGTACGGTTGTAACGAAATTATTTTTTTCGTGACCGAAAAATTACTGATGAGTGGTTTGACGGGTAACGATTGACTTGTAGTAGCGGGAATATTGGTTTTTGCGCGTTCAGAATCATTGTGACTTTACTACCGTTTCAAAATATTAATTAACCCTACAACGACAAACATATTCTTTCTATTCTTATATTTGTCTAGAATTTTTTCTCAAGAACGCGGAAGTAAATATCAATTTCAAATTTTCTGCACATATTTATTAAGTATTAAACTACACAAAAAAAATTTTTCAAGGAAAAATATAAAAAGGTGTCCATTTTATAGATAGTGCAGTGTGACGATCCGAAAATCCAATGCTTTGTTGGTGGACATTCTAGCGCCGGTAATAAACCATCGAAATCCAAAAACAAAAAATATTTATAAAATATATGAAGAGTACCGGCACCTCTCCTATAATATCAATAAATTGCTGAAAAAAAAAAAAATGGCGGATGTTTGAACTTTTGATTACGATTTTTGTCTTATTTTTCGCTCTTTAAAGTAAATTTAAAAATAAAAAAAATATTGAAAGTGTATCGAACTTAGGTAGAGGTGCCGAAGAATTGAATTATCTTTAAAATAAAAAATTTAAAAAAAGGATCCATCGAATAGTTTTTGAGTTATCGTGTCCACCAGTTCCAAAAAATTTAGTTTCGAGATATTATAAAATATAACATATATAAAGAAACGTATTTTCAAAATTTTATATTTAATACTCATTATTGCGTGAACTACGTTTTTTGAATTTTTTTTTTTATACATAGAAAGTTGGATTCGATTAATGTGCAAGAATCTTGTTTTTAAATTATTTTCAGTAAAATCACTTTGGGAACATATTCTACACATAATTTGCTATCAATTTCGGCAAAAAAAAATCGATTTTTTTATCAAATCTCAAGTAAACCTTCCCTTAAATTACTTTCAGCAAAATCACTTTGGGAACATATTCTACACATAATTAGCTACCAATTTCTACAAAAAAAAAAAAATCGATTTTTTTTAACGACTCTCAAGTAAACCTCCCCTTAAGGGGATTTACCACTGAAAATAGTGAAAAATCATGAAACTTTCAAAAAAAGTTTTTTTTGTCTGATTTTGTCATTTGGAACCTACTGAACAAAAATATAGTACCCTAAGACCTATATCTTAACCCTAAGTATGAAAAATATAACGGAGGGGAAAACATATGGTGCCGGTGAATTTTGTACGTCAACGACCGAACTACATTTTACGATGTATATATATATATATATATATATATATATATATATATATATATATATATATATATATATATATATATATATATATATATATATATATTTTATTGAACACTGAGATGATAATGTGACTCTAATATTGATGTAGAATACAAGCTTTTGACCAAATATATTGTGTAAATTTATTTCACAATCATAAACTAAAAAATATACTTGAAATATTAGTGTTGAACATACGTTTACTTGCAAACGCAGTTTTCCGAAAATTTGTCTTTCGACAAATTTTCAGACAAAAATCGATATATCTTGAGAACCAATTGAGATAGAGAGTTCATATTTTCACCACATATTCAGTAGATCTATTACTAAATATTTAGGTAGAATTAGATTTTTAGGTAAATATGTTGCGTAGAAACATAATTTTATATATATGCATGTTTTTTTGAAAAAAAAATCTAAAGTTTACACTATGATTTTTTAAAAACCACTAATGCTACCACGATAAATGTACCTAAATATTTAGATTAGATCATTATCTTCAAAATTAGACCATGAGCAGTGCAATATGTTGGATAGTTTCTTAGATATATCACTTTGAAATATGGTCTGAAAACCGTGAAAAAAAAAAAACAGTATTCGCTGTAGCCTGTATGTGACAACTTTTTAGCCATTTCATATTTTCATATTTTTTGTTAGCCTACTACACACTAGAAAAAAAATAGTTAAGCCATTTTTATTGTGTATTTCAAAAAAAGTATTTTTTCAGTGGTGAATCCCCTTAAACTACAAACCGGGGTCTATATTTACCCCACGGGATTTTTTGTCGTAAAATCGTTCTGAAGTGAATGGTGAAGAGCAAATTCAATTTAATCAAAGTTTAGTCGGTGAAAATATGATTTAAATAGCTAAAAGTGTTCAAAAACTGGAACTACAAGGAATTCTGTAATTTTGACAGGAAAAATGAAAAATTTACATCCATATGTCTCTAAATCACTTCCAAAACGTTTGATTTGAAGGAAAATAAATTTTTTCATTTGATGATGTCATCAGATTTACTAAATTTTTTCAGCGAATTATAGGTTTTCGAATTCGTTTTTTTCATTTTGTTTAGTACCTCGGTTATTAAAATGATGTTTTTTTATGCAGTTTCGTTGCCCCATTAGATTGCTCGCAATTTGCTTCGCCTGATTTAACTGTTAAATATTAATTTTTCTGAATAATAATTAAAATATATTAAAATAGAATATGTATAATTAAGCAGTTATTAAAAATTATTGGCAGTCGTCAGACATAAATTTTGTATGTTGTTTGCGTATACATATTTAAAGACAATTAAACTTTGTCAAATGGATATTGTGTTATGAATAAACAATATATTTTAATAATTATTTTTAAAAAAATGTATTTTTTAAGCTAGACAGAACAAATTGGTGTTTTTTTTTCACAATGTGAAAAATTTTCGTTTAAAAATAACTAAATAAATAATTAAACTTTTGGTGGAGCAATTACTGATTTCAGTAGAACAATTTGACAACAATTTAAGTATATAAAGTGTTTCCAGTATCCACCTTTCTTAAAATTTTAACATTTTTAAAAGTGTAGTTTCTGTGTATCCAGAATTGCGATGACTTTACTACTTTAACGGTAGTAAGGTCATGGTGATTCTGGATATAAAATATTAATAATTAAATACATTTATAAGAATATTTGAATATTGATTTTCGTAGTAACGGTTCGAATATTGTTTTTACGACCTGTGTCCGACAAAAATTTATTGTACCACTCGTGAAAATTGTAAAATAGTAAATAAAAATGTAATTTATTGTGAATATTTGTTGCCGTTGAAACGATTCGAAATGGATGAAAAGAACAAAAACGCCAAGTGAAACGATAAAACAATCTTGTGAGTAGTTTGGAGTTACTCTGTACAGACAATAAAAATTGAATACCATCGAATAAAACAAATAAACTCTTAACGTTTGGTCAAATTGTAAAGAAACGTCTACGTTACGTCCATTATTCTTTTGTTTTGTGTTTACAAAAACGAGTTATTTTTGCTTATATGCCCGGGACTATGATAGAAATTTTTTTAAGGTCCCTAGAAATCTATATATATATATATATATATATATATATATATATATATATATATATATATATATATATATATATATATATATATATATATGTATTTATGTATCAGCATAATAACTCTTAGGTGAAACATTCTATTTTTATAAAATTTGCTGGAAACATTGAAAGCCTAAAAATCTTGCATGAGTTCTTCAGCCAGACACGTCCGATGCCAGGAACATGATTTTTTGGACATTTTTCATCAACAGAATTAGTTTTTTGCCAAAATTGTCCCAAATTCAAAAGTTTTTGCGATTTTTTTTTACACCATTGGAAAGAGGAGAAAAAAATCACATAAAAAAGGTTCTTGAATCAATTCTACGGTTTCCGAGGAAAACTAATTTTTGTAAACGGAAATTTATTATGTTATATAGGATGCTACGACAGGGGTACTTTGTATTCTTTGTAACAAGACTTTTCAAACGACTTGCCATCTCAGTTATCATTATATATTAATATTTTAAAGTGTCAACTTTTCTTCTTTTGGTACGAAATCATAAAAAAGAAAAATAGGCTACAAATACATGAAAAGAATTAGATAAAACTACACATTTTTTTAGTTCATATAAATTAAACTAGCATTTACCCGCGGCTACGCCCGCGCGGCAGTAGAAGGACTTGACGGGTTTTAGCACACACTACGTCCCCAGAAGTATGGGCGCATCTTGACCCAAGGGGTGCCCCTACTTTTGACACGACAGTATACCACAACATTAAGTACACTACCGCGTCAAAACTATGGACACACTTTGACTCAAGGTGTACCCATACTTTTGACGACGTATATATATTGAATTTGAATTTGAATTTATTGATGATTTAAGGTGCTACAATGTTTTTAACATTTGTGTTATCACAATACTTGGATTCCTTTAACTCCTAATATAGGCAATTTTCTTTAATTTATTTAATCTCTATTTACAAAAGAATTTTCTTAATAATTAGGGAAAAATTTTCAAAAACCCTTTGATATATATATATATATATATATATATATATATATATATATATATATATATATATATATATATAATGAATTGTTGCAGTTAACGGTTTATACGTTACGTGTACTAAACAGTACGTATATCACGACTATGTAGCTTTGTATTTAACTTTTTCGAGTATCTATGAATGTGTAACATCAATTTGTCTATTTTAGATGAATAACTGCATCATGTTTTGTTTTGTTTTTTTCCCCACTATTCGGTATTCGGCCTATTCACCTCGTGTGTGATTACAGAACGTTGTCAAAATATTGGACGTTCGTTTGGTATTGCTGTTGATGGCTCGTACGTAGTGTCATACTGTTGACGGCTTAGTGTACGTACACCCCGGACGTTATTGTTGTTTTGAAAGAGATTGACGGACACAATCTCCGTTGATTATTGTCGGGTCGGTGGCTCTGTGTGTACACTGGGTGTGTTTGAGTGTGTATGTCGATGAGAGGCCCTTAAACCATAATGTACATGCACACACATTCAAACTAAAAGTCTCTACTTCATAAATGATGTCTCCCGATTACGTGTTGTCTTACGACTACACCACTATCGTTTACTATTATTTCTTTTTAGCCGTTCTTTAAGTTATTTACAACGACCAAGTCATTCTTCTCCGTCGAATAACTTGTCATGGTATAATGAAGAGAATAGAGTGTACGATGTCTGCACTCATTCAGAGACTGCACGCGTGCTTTTTTGGTCCCGTGTTTTATTTTTATTTACCTGTTATCCTTCACTTTTATTTCATATGTCAGTTATTGTTCAGTTCAATAATAAAATTGATGGATACATATAATAAGCGAGAAGTGGGGTGAATTAGAGATGTCGATTTTAAATCGATTAATCGAAAGTCGATTAATCGAAACTTAAAAAATCGATTCTTTTTTCGATTTTTCTCATTTGAATCGATTCGTGAATCGATTATTAAAAGTAAGAGATCGATAACCGATTTTTTCCAAAAATAACTTCATTTTAATAGTAATTCAGAAAATTCTACAAAGAAACATGTGTTAAAATGAAACACCAAAAACTCTATTGTTAATTGTCACTTTTTACTCGTTATATCAATGAACCCCTCCTATGGCTCTATATAAGTCAGACTATTACTACAAAAGGAAGGAACAGACCACCTATCTGTGCAAACGACGATCCCTTTCCCACAAAAGCGACTTATTTAGAAAACATTTTTTTGTTAATTTGTTTGAAATTTTTGAATAAACTTGGTTCAATTCGTGGTATTCGTCCTACATATTCAATTGCCTTATTTTTTATAATTATAATTGAAAAGTTAACTCACTCATCGCCTTTACAAATATAATACCTTACACGATATTACCTATGTACTATCAAGTAAGTCCCTTAAACAAAGATTATCAACTAATTTTATTAAACTTTTCAAAATTTCGATTATTTAGATCGATCTCACAGAATCGATTTTTTTTAGCCGATTTTTTTTTAATCGATTTTTTTGATTTCGATTTAAATCGATCCAAAAATCGATCTTTTTTTTTTGGAGAATCGACATCTCTAGGGTGAATACTTTACGGGATTTTTTTTAAAGAAAACTACTGTATGGAATGTTTTAATATTTTAAGGATATATTCGTTGATATATAATAAATTCATGATAATATTTTTGGTCAAAAAACTGAAAATTCAATGAGTTATTCGCGATCTTCCAAGGCTCCAAAAAAAAGTTCCCCCACTGCTGCACTGATACCGACCTTCACAGTGCCTGGAATTAAAAAAAAACCAAGAAGTCTATTAAACTAGAAGGTATTGCCCGTGCCATGAACCTCAATCGAAAAAAAAGTTGAAATTTAACAAAATGGTGGAGTTTTTAAAAAAAAAAAAGTTTCAAATTTTGCGCGAAAATTTGATGATTTTTGGCCTGCAAAAATTACATTTTAGATTAAAATAGATCAACTGAACAGACCCGTCAAATAGATCAGTTAAACGGGGCAGTTCAGAATTTAATTCATAGTCAGTAAGAAAGTAATCTAAGTTAGAGTGATTGGTTGAATTAAGGTAAGATTTTTACTATCAGAATGACGTAATTTCTTTTAAAAAAAATGAGTGAATCAATGGAAATTTTTTTTCTAGTAGTTCTACGTGTTTAACTCCAGTAAAAATGAAAAAATCGATTTCGAAAACCTATGGATTCGCTTTCAGTTTCATCACTCTGTCATTGTAAGTTCTATTCACAGTTTCCAATTGAAAGATTTTAGTAAATTTAATGACGTCATCAAATTAAAAATTCCTTTTTTCGAATCGAGTTGTACGGAAGTAATTTGAATTACGATAATTTGAGTGTAAACGTTTCATTTTTACTCTCAAAATGACGAAATTCCTACGAGAAAGATAAATGATTTAACAGACGCTTTTTTTCTTTGGTAAAAATAAGAAGAATAACTTCGAAAATCTGTAATTCACCTCCAGTCGAATCTTTTTATTTACGGTTTTTGCTTATTACGGACATGACTTGTATGATCACTGTTCTGTATTCAAGTCTGAGTAGAACGCATAAGTAGGGTACTTAACGTAACTATCATTCTATTGTTTTTTCTATCTTACTTATATGTTCTGCTTACTATCTAACGATTCGATGTGAACGTATTGTAAGTTCTGTTGCGTTCAAGGTCATACAGTCTACTAGCTGACTTGTGGAGTGTCAGTCTTCCTCATTTTCTGTCTTCGAACCCCCCATAATTCCCTACCCATAAAAATTGATTGATTCTTTGCAAAATATTGTAACAACTGAAATAAGGGTACAGTTTTTCTTTTGCGACTTGTAAGAAATCGTTCTAACAAAATAGAATAATGAAATATATTCTGAAAACGACGATTTATATATTAACATTTCGAAGCCGATTTGAACAAACGATGCTCCGACCCAACTAACAAATATATGTATGGTAGAGACATCTAGTTGCCGTGTACACGAAATGATACGTACATAGTTAGCAGTATGACCCAAGAGAATCTTTTGTCTTACGAATTGGTTTGGTTTGGGATGGTGCGGGCACGGGTGTCGGTTCGTTCGGTTTGATGTAATGTTGCAAACCAGTCAACCATTTTGGTATGTTCGTGCTCTTCACCAGTGCTACTGTGCTACGGCGAACTACACGAATGAAGAATTGTCCAATAAATGTAACAAGATAACTGTTGCTACACGAACTACACTGCCAACAAACCGACTACAATATAGATATTCGAACCATAGATATTTTAAATATATGACTAGAGAGATAACAGCGTGAAAAAAATTCAAATAAATTATAACTATAACCTCAACGGACATTTCGCCGTAGAAAATGTTCTGACAGATTTCGTTTTCTATTCCACTTGTAATGTCCACTGTAAAGATTGTTACGAACGAGATCAACGCGCACCAGTTTCGAACGAGAGTGGCCTTGGCCAGTGTTGTGCTTATCTAGATAACGTTATCTGAAATTTCATCTAGATAACGTTTTCGTTATCTATTATCTTTTATCTAGATATTTTTAAAATAAGTTATCTTTTAGCTTATCTTTTTATTAAGCGAAGGAATAAGATAAGATAACGACAATATCTCTTGATTTGTTTTTGAAAAAAAATAAATAAATAAATAAATAAAAAATTGACACTAAATTCACCATTTTCATATATTCACTAGCTGACATATTCAACATTTTCATATACAGTGTAAACTCCATATAACGAAATTGAAGGGACCGGGTATTTTATTACGTTATAAAGAGTTTTCGTTATATGGAGAGTAAAAGAAAACAATATAATTTTACGAATAAAACTTACGAATTTAGTAAGTGGTTTTAATTTTAACTGAATTAAATGACACTTTTTCGTCAATACACAAACTCTTTCTTTTACTCGCCATGTTTACAGTTAAAAAGTTTGAAAGCAACTAAGAATATGATAACGTAAAGACAGCAATAAGACAGTAGTACGGAAGTACAGTAGGCAAAAACATGTGCTAGGCAATTACAACAAAGAATAAGATCAACATATTCTCAGGAAAGAAAGAAAATTAAGGACTCAAGCACTCGACTTTATACAAATCGACTAAACTAAATACTAGCTGTATGTGACCATTGTTTTGACTCGCAGTATTTCAACAAACTCTACTAAATTACTTGCCCTGTATGAACAGTATGTCCACTTGACTAAATTACTATACTCTACTAAACTACTGGCTGCGTCTGAACCGGGCTTTAAGGCCCGATTTACATTATAGTGCCGATATCGATATGTTCCCGTTCCACTCTCGCTCCAATATAATCTTGTTGTATTCACATTACAGTGTTGATAACATGCCGGTACCTATTCTCGCTCCACTCTCGCCCCGGTTTCGCTCCGATAAATGTTTTTTTCCATATTTTAAACACTATTCTATTAAGACAACATATCATAATACAATATATCTATTAATTAATTAATCATAATGTATTGTAGCACGACGTCGCGTCGTGTCGTTATATTGTATCATGTTTTCCTAGTACAATAATTTTCAAATAAATAAAGAAGGCTGAGAAACGAAGCGAAGTGGAATCAACAACCTGTTCACACTGTCGATATAGGTCTGATATCGCTCCGATACCGCTCCGATAAAATATTATCTGAGTGGTATTGATATTGGAGCGGTATTGGAGCGAGAGCGAACCGTGACTGATATCGGATCGATATCGGAACGATGATGTGAATACATTCATTGTTTGTTGTGTAAGAATATTTTATCGTATCGGGAGCGTAGAGATATCGTAGCGAAAGCGGAGCGTTAATGTGGACCGGGTCTAATTGAATTTACACTAATGATTCGAAATAAGGAACGGCAATTGCTCTTACAAAACATTAAAAACAACTTTTAAAATGAACCTACTATTATATATATATACAGGGTGTAATTTTATCAATTCTTTTTCTTTTGGTGAATTTTGATTAAATTTTACCCCCCGATTTGGAATGGGATTCTTATGTGAAAATCATAATATTTGTTCCAATATAACAGTTAAAATTTCTATGACAGGTTTTGTGAGACAGCACGATAGGTACTGAAGAGAAATAAACGTTTCTAAAAGCATTTGGTGTAGTTCTTACGTTATTAACCAAATCAGTGCCACGCAAAAAAAAATGTATAAGAGACTAAATAAATATAAAAAGAGAGAGACAATTGTGTATGTAATTGATATATTCGTTTTAAGTTTTTCGGTTAATATATTAACTGTTGTTGTATACAGGTCCGTGTATATTGTCACAGTAACTGCGCCGTATATATTACGTCATTATTTGTCTGTGTTATCTATATCACGTTCTCAGTCAGCATATAGCAGTGAATGTGAACAGACTGATGCAAACTGGGGAGACTGGTCTACGAAAACATGTAACAAATTGGAAAAAAATAGCTCGGGGAAATTCCAAAATTGGTCCGTTGTCAGTAATCGGATAATTCATCTTTTTTGTGGCATGTCTTTAAGCCTCTAAAAAAAAACTAGGTCACTCCGTAAACAACGATACCAAAATTTTTCGTGATATTTAAAAATAACAGTTTTATAATTCTGTTTATCTTTTTCCCTCCCACTAATGCTTGAACGCGTTTCACATTTCATTCCACTCACTCCAATGTGTTCGGGATGTCAAGTACTGTCTTTGTACCAAAATATTTATAACAAGTACAATTGCCCATACCAATGCTACAAACCACGTCACGTCAGCCTTTTGTCTGTCTGTCTGACATCTTACGACGTCCCTATTCACAGTGACATACCCTTCACTGTTGCTGTTCACCAACTCTATATTTACTCTATATGTATGACTCTGACTCGGAGAGGCACATGCATGCATTTACACGTAGATATATAGTCCACGGCCTTGGCTCACTACTTATAGGGTATGTGTGCCATTCTTATGTTGAACTGTAAATATACGTATACACGCCACATAAAATATTTTACCCTTTAACTGTGTTTTCATACTGGATAATAACATACACCGACTACACAGGCATACATACGTATATGGTGTACTGTTTTTATTGTGAATTTTTACTGGATGATACAGAAATGGCACAGTTTACGATTTTGAACCGGTAATTTTAAATTTATTTAAATTTTATGAGTAAATTTAAAATTGTGAAAAGATTTGTGAGTTAAATCCATACGTCATATTCATCCATCGAACCACTTACTTCCATTGTATTTCTCTATCCGTACACGGAGAGAGAAATCATATAATTTTTGTAGATAAAATTTCAGAAAAATTACCATGCTCTCTTATAATGCATGCGCGATCGACGACCAAAATAAAAAATATGTGCTAGCATGGTAAAATTTAATGTGCTAGCACAACTTTTATCATACTCTTATGCATATATGTTATAGTTTAATTCTTGCTGTCGTACTCTTTCATTTGCGGATCTCACCCGCAACCTTATGTTGCTTAGGTGGTACCTGTAAAAACTTCGAACCTGTAAGAACTTTATGATGCATACAAAAATGATTGCCAACAATATATTCTAATACTAAAGATAGTGAAGTAACAAAATGATGAATTAAACGATGACATCCCCGTCCTCTAAGACAGTGTAATGAATACTGCTTGCTGCTTGTAAGACTAAGTAAGCCTAATGAATCAAGGTGCTTGGTCCGACCCGTCCGACCAAGTTGGTCGTCCACACCTATGGTTGGCTATGTGACTTGCTATGAGTGAGGTACATTTCAACAGCGTTCACAACACACACAACCTTCTTTCTCTTTTTTTCTTTCTACTATTAGCAGATAGCATTTCAAATATTATAATACAGCATGGTAATTTTTGTAAGAAAAACAATTAAAAAATATTTTTTTGTCGGCAATGGAACTTTTTACTGTGCTGTTTTACAAATTTTGCGGAGCTAATTTTACGGAAACAATATTCTATCCTTTAAATTTTCTATGATTTATTATAATTTTTATATTTTTACCGTACAAAATTGAATATGTTCGCCTTTTACACGTCGATTGTAGTGCTGAGCACAGTAATTTTTATATGAATTTTCTCTCCATGTAGCATAAGCGCTCACGGAGGCAATTTTCAAATCAAATTCAGTGCGTATATTATATATAGTTAGCCAATTTCACAAATTTAAATATAGATGTCTGTAATAGTATTACTTCAAATTTTTAAAATAGTATTAAATTTGTTTTTATTTGTTAATGAAAACTGAAAATATTTGAAAATTGGTGTTCTGATCGAAATTCTATTGGACAGTGTCTTTTAAAGTTAGTATTATTTTCAATAAAGAAGTCTTTGTTTAATTAATGAAAAAAAATAAATTATCTAAATTTTTGTAGAGCAGAATTGCTTAATTACTTCTTTTCTTAAAATGCGGGTGCTTTCCCTATTCAAAATTTCACCGCACGCCATTGGTATGCACCTTAATTTATATGTACCATATCATTTTCCTCTATATTTATCCTGATTAGAGGCGATTTTAGGATTTTTATTTTGGGTTCTCCAAAAATACATTTGATGACCAAAACAAAAATAGCCCTGTCGCAACATCCTGCATAACATAGCGAATTTCAGTTTACAAAAATTACTTTTTCTTGGAAACCAGTTGACATAGTACAATAGTTTAAAGACCTTCTTTGTGTGATTTTTTCTCACCGTTTCAATGGTGTAAAAAATGACGTAAAAATTTTTGAATAAGTGGAAATTTTGACAAAAAATTAATTTTTTTCACGAAAATTGCTAAAAAAACCATGTTCCGGGCATCGGACGTGTTTGGTTAACGAACTCGTCGAATGGTTTGAAACTTCCAATATTTTCAGGGATTTTGTTTAAATAATCGCAAATTAAAAAAAAAAGACGTGATTACTCACGCCTACCATCCAAAACCACCCCTTAGTCATCAGTGGTAGAATAAATGTTGACATAAATTTAATCCTTCTAACATAAAATAAGTACCCCTAAAATATCAATCCGTTATTCAAAAGCGTTTTAAAAGCGAAAATATTTAAGGACTAATGGTTTTCGTTTCACCCCTTTCAGAGTTGTATATCCCTTATTATTGAGTTTTGAAAAAAAGTGTACATGAAAAGGTACCATTATTTTTGAACGTACTACGAGCTCTACCAATTACGGTACATAATTCTGGATCACTTTATATATATATATATATATATATATATATATATATATATATATATATATATATATATATATATATATATATATATATATATATAAATTTTAGTGAATATTATTTTCGGTTTCTAGGGACCTCAAAAAAAATTTCTGCCATAGTCCCCAGCTCAAGTCGCGTCATGACAGTGGCTGTAATAGTTGAATTCCATTCTGGAAATTCGCTAAAAGACAAAATTTTTACTCAAGATTCGTCAGCCTATTCGCTAAAATCACCACTGATTCCGATTAGCATGAATTTGGAAGGAAATGTTTGAGACGATGGCGAATATTCGACGACACTGTAAAAACGTTACCACTAAATATATCAAATATCCCGGACTTTATTTTTGTACATAGTTTACTTTAATACGAAAAAGCTCTTCACTTAAATTTGTTGTGATATTAAAAGTAAGTTTTTAAATATTGCGTCAACTCGTTATTTATATTTTGTAGTTGAGCTACACCAAACACGCATCCTCACAGCTATCGGTACTTTCATATTTAATAGCAATTTATTATTATCTCTTAAGGAACAGGATAATTTGTTTGTTTATTTTCGGCAAACTGTTTGCTCTTGTATCACTGGCAAATATTTAACGTACTTCCACTGTCTAATATTCATACGTGGTGTAATGTAAAACTGTTTAATTCAATAAAATCATGATCCAGACGCCAGTAAAAATACATTTATAAATTATTAATAAATTTGGGCGGTGAAGATTATAACACAAAGCTTATATTTTCCTTTTTGAAATTCGAATACTTTCTGTTGCGTGAAGCGAACAAAATTATCTTAAAAAAGAACATCTAATTATGTAATTTTTGATTTTTTTTTTCTTAAGGGGAGATTTACTTGAGATTCCTTAAAAATTATGTATTTTTCTGGAATTTTTTTCTCAAGAACGGAAGTAAATATCAATTTCAAATTTTGTACACATATTTATTAAGTATTAAACTATACAAAAAAAATATTTCAAGGGAAAATATAAATAATTGTCCATTTTATAGATAGTGCAGTGTGACGATCGGAAATTCCAATGCCTTGTTGGTTGACATCATAGCGCCGATAATAAACCACTGAAATCCAAAAACAAAAAGGATTTATAAAATATATGAAGAGTACCGGCACCTATACCTATAATATCAATAAACTGCTGAAAGAAAAAAAAATGGCGGATGTGTGAACTTTTGATTACGATTTTTGTCTTATTTTTCGCTCTTTAAAATAAAATAACAAAAAAATAAAAAATATTGAAAGTGTATCGGACTTAGGTATAGGTGCCGGAGAATTGAATTATCTTTAAAATAAAATATTAAAAAACAGGATCCATCGAATAGTTTTTGAGTTATCGTGTCAGTCAGTTCCAAAAATGTGGTTCCGAGATATTATAAAGAAACGTATTTTCAAAAATTTATATTTAATATTCATTATTGCGTGAACTACGTTTTTTGAGTTTTTTCTTTATAGAAAGCTGGATTCGGTTAATGTGCAAAAATCTTTTTTTTAAAATTATTTTCAGCAAAATTACTTTGGGAACATATTCTACACATAATTTGCTATCAATTTCGGCAAAAAAAATCGATAATTTGATCAAATCTGAAATGAACCTTCCCTTAAATTACTTTCAGCAAAATCACTTTGGGAACATATTCTACATATAATTAGCTACCAATTTCTGCAAAAAAAAATCGATTTTTTTTTAACGATGCTCATATGGATGCTCGAATTCTTGTATTTTGGAATCATTTTCGCCATTAACTGGAATAAAATTTGGTCGGGTAATATGAAATGTGGTTTTCCGACCATTTCGTCTACCATGTAATTCAGATACATATTGCCACTTTCTTAAGCATTGGAGAAATATTTAAAAGTCGTTCTTTAATTTTAAATAGTATTATTGTATCCTGCAATCATTTCCGCCATTAGTTGGCAATTATAGCAATTCTTTAATTTTAGATCGAATTCTTGTAGCCTGGAATCATTCCCGCCATTAGTCGGCATAACATTAGGCCGTGTCATTGGTTACCCATATGACCTCGCCAAGTTAGCCCCGCTATTTTCTTTTATTCAGACAAAGAAAGTGGTATTGTACTGTGGTCCAGCCTTTTTTTGCTCACCAATTATATCTTTTACAAAAATGTAATTCTTTTTTTTTATTTTTGCTCATCAGTTGTAATTTTTAATAGAAATTTTAATCACACGAATAAAAATACCCCTGTCGCAGGATCTGCATAATACAGCGAATTTCCAAATATTGGGCACTGGCGGATCTCATCTAAGACCTGTATCCATTTAAAATAGTTTAGCTTTCTAACGGTGAAACAATTTTCAAAATCAGTTGAGTAGTTAATTTTTGGCGCTTTTGGGTCCGTAGGACCCTATCGGATCTAATATAGTGTAGCATATGTCCATTTTACAATATATTATTACATTACATAACTATAGTTTTCGATTTTCTCTAGGTATGCAAATATATATAAATTATATTTTCTCTCTAAAGGAGGACATCATACAAAAATTTCCCTTTCCTTAACATACTCTTAAAAAAATGACTAATTTTAATTTAAAAAGATGAGACAGAGCTATTGTTATTATAACACATACATACATATTGCTTGTTTTACCTAGAAAAGAATTGCTAAAACGATGAAGCATTTATTGCAAAAAATTCAGCAAATTTCTTGATTTTTCTCAAAATCTAGTTCACTTTGAACAATTGTTTTAAAAGCTTATGCAATTTTTTACGCCTTTTTCGATGGTGTAAAAAAAAATTTTAAAAAATTTTTAAATTCCGACCAAATTTTACAAAAAATCAGTAAAAATGGCGGAGAATAGCCAAAAAACCTACTTCTTGGGCATCCGACGTGTCTAGCTAACGAACTTAACTAAGCCAATCCGGATTCCAGCTCGCATATCAAATTTCATAAGCATTAAACGTTTCGTTCGAGAGTTATTGCGTACACACATATATATATATATATATATATATATATATATATATATATATATATATATATATATATACAAATTTTAGTGAAGTAGATTTTCGGATTCTAGAGCCGGACTTAGGTTTTACCATAAGAGCTGCTGTAATACCTTAATTTCCAGAATGGAAATTCGCTAATAAGGTCCAAAATTATTATATTGTTTCGTATTAACTAGTGCAAAAGTTGGCCACCTTAATTTAAGTCCGTGTACATGAAATTACCGAGTTATGCAACAGTTGACTACCTATTAATACATAAAATTTTATTTTGAAACATTTATAGTTTGTAGCCGTTTAAAAATGGCTGCTGTTAATATATTTCATGTACATATAATCGTTGTAATCGGCGGCAATAAAATAAAATAAGATTACAATGAGTTATTTATGTACAAGTCAATTTGTTTTCTTACTTACTAGTGGTGCTAGCTGACGGTACTAAAAATGAATTATTTGTTCACGATGAAACAAATCTAATTTACACGAGGAATTACATGTTTTATTTATAAGTAAAACTAAAGCAGTTACACCGTAAGAAACTACTTACACTAGCCAGTTCTAGCAGTAGTAATATTTTCTGCCATATTTATATATAACATGTAATGTATATAATGGCTATACAATAATGTTGTAGATGTTTTAGAAGCACTGACTACATGATACAGTAGCGGCAATAAGAACACATTGATATTTTCAATAGAATATTTGTTTTCAAATGATAACCTCTGATCAAGCAATGTTTTTGTTAATATTCGGATATTCGCCAAATATACGATATTCGGTGAATTCACTCTTATAAGGGGGTAAGGATATATCCTTCACCGATTTTGATCAAATTTCGTTTACTGATAGAACATCATGTCAATATAAAAATTTACAATATCTCACCACTCACAGATTGAAGTTTTGTTTAAGCTAGCGGTTAGAGTAACAGCTAGTGTCCATACGTATGTAGAATTGCCAGGTCTTAAAGCCCAAAAACCCGAACAGATCAGCCAGTTTAGCCAGACATTTGGGTAAAAAAGCCGGACACCCTTTTTTAGTCTTGGTATAACACGACTATTTTTTTAAAAATAAAACACGACTTTTTTATCAATTACCTACCATAAGATCTTTTTAAATTCTAATTAAACAATAATAAAATTGAATGAATCAGTTTTCTTCATTATTAATTATTCAATATTCATTACAATATTAATTTCAATAATTGCATGGCAATAGTAGTTAGCAGTTGCAATTTGCAATTTGAAAAACAAAATTGAACAAAACACTAATGAACTAAATAAACTTTAAATTAATTGTAACATAAAGTAATTAATATTTTTCATTGGCAGACATCTGCTTTAAAAGCTCATTTTCTTTTAAAGTTGAGTTGTAAAACTCTTTACAAGTCAAATTTTTAAAATTAAATTGCAACTACAACCAACATTTTAGCTATAGCATCGACATTTAATTTGTTTAAATATATATATATATATATATATATATATATATATATATATATATATATATATATGCAGGGTGTAAGAGAAATAACTCTTATCCTTTTGAGGGGTGACGCGACTGTTAATTCCGAAAAAATTCCTGCGGTTTTAGTGTCTACAGGGTGCTATGAGTCACCCCTCAAAAGGATGATACTTATTTCTCTGACACCCTGTATATTTTCGAGAAGTGGACCTTAATATAGTTGATTTTTTAAATCTGTCCGAAATTGGTTAGGGGCATATCTGGACCCCTCCCTGTTAGTTGCAACATTAACTTGACTCCCTTTTATGAATACTTTCAATCTGTTTACTTTTTATTATCGATAACTGTATCACATTATTACAAAACACATACACATTTACCAAGTATACTCATTCCGCTCACCTCCAACACTAACATCCTCTATTCCATCCGCCCGTGTTACTACATATAAACACCAAGCTGTTTTTGTATGATCTATTACTTTGACGGTTGAAAACCACTCATATTTTGAACATGCGTTGTTGTTTCACACTAAATTATCGAGATTAGTTTGGGACTTTTGTACATTCGCTTTGTGAATTGTAACGTGCTCCCGTGTCTCACCTCAACGACCCCTTGGTCCGCCCCCCCGCACCGCCAACAGGACCAACCGGAGTATAATATTTATGTTTCGCATAAACAATATTTCTGACAATTATTGTTAACTAAATGGAAAGTATTTGCACATAGGTGTTGGTGTAAATAAATGGACGAACATCTTATTAGTTGTAGCATGCTACTGCAGCGCCACTCATCGGGGTGTATATCGTGTTACTGACCGATATGTTGTTGCTTTTTTTTGTTTTGCTGCTTTTACAATGGAATCGTATAGTTAGTTACAGCCATAAATATCGTTTGGAAATTAGTCCCGATTATAGCAATTTTTACTTTTTGTTCGAACGTGATCAAACCAAATAAAGTGAATGGTTATTTATGATTGTTTTTAACGATTTTTATTCACTTTCCATTGTCTTCACCATTCAGATTATTTACTTAATCAATCCCAGTCTTAGGATTGCCATAGTTGAGTAACAAACTACTTTTTTATTAAAAAATATTTTTAATTCAGAACTGTCATAGCCGTACTACCGTCAAAACTCAAAGTAGTAAAGTCATTGCGGTTCTGGACACACACAAAATTATTTCTATGAAACTGCTTAAATTTGAATAATAGTGGGTATGGAGTCACTTGGCAACGCTATGTAATTGCCTATATTAACTCTAAAATCATACGTTGGTCTACGAGGAACGTTAATCATACATCATCGTCAATTTGACGAATGGACTTTTTACGAGAAATTTTAGAGTTTATTTGCAATAAACAGTACTACATAACAGTACTACAAAAGCGAACTAAATATTTAAACAAATTGCATTTGGAAAAATTTTTTAATATAAATATTTATTAATTTTTTTAATCTTCGTATCAAAACAAATTTTCATTATAAAAATTAAGAAATAGATAAATACATCAATTGTACCATAAGACATGTCTTTCAAATAATTAATTTATAAACTATTATGAGTCAATGGACATGTGTGACTTTACAGAAGGTGAAATTTTTCGGTTACAAATATTCCCGTAGGTATGTAGTTATTTCCTCATTAGGCACATTTGTAAATTTTCTAAAATTTGTTAGTAATTTTTCGAATAAGATCTCAAAGAATAGAAAAAATTAAAATATTTTCCACAAAATAAATTGTTAATCTTTTATTAAGTCACTTGAAACGCATTCTTTGGTTTTCGATTCAATATATTAAAACTTCAATATTATGTCGTCTCAAACAGCTGTAATCATCTTTCACATTATCATTATCATTAAATAAATTAATTATAACATCCATACCTTTAATAAATTTTAGAAAAATTAGGACAATTTTTAAATATAAATTACAATCTTTAAAAAAAAACATGCTTTAATCATACATGGTCATCAGATTGACGCACACTATTTTAATACAAACAAAATACAGCAACTATAAACAAATTTGATACCTCTTCTGTGTTATCATAACAAATAAATTAGATAACAGAAGTTTCAGAACAGGCAGGCAAATGCAATTTGTAGTACTGGAGCAGGTAGGGAAGTTTGGTCGTCAATTTGACGAGTACGTATGATTCTAGGATTAATGGACAAGCAAGATCTAATCGGTTTGAAGAGTGAACTATTCCATTTGATTGAACCATTCATTACTCAAACTGAGCAACTCATTCTTCAAACAGATCAGTTCCAAATATAGGTAATGTTTTCACCTACCCCTGAATACAGGCAATTATATTACGTTTCCAAGTGGCCCCACGCCTACTAATATTTTAAAGTGATATAGGGTAAAAGTCCCTACACCCGAACGTGTTCAATACTCGAACAGTTTTGATATTTTATGTATATATTAATGAAGTTATTTCTGAAAAAAAAAAACCGATAAATATTAAAACTGTTCGAATATTGATCGCGTTCCGGCATAGGGGCTTTTACGTTACATGACTTTTAATGAAACTGAAATTATACTCCAGTGTAAAAGAACCAATCTTTAAAAGCAGTAAAAAAGTGCGTAAAATTTGATTGAATTTTATATCTATTAATTTACTAATTTCAATCTGAATGAGTTTTGGAATTTCCAAACTTCACATCTAATCCCGAAACACCGTAAAACACGGTCGGTATCCCGCTGAAATGTCATGTAAACAAAACGTATTAACTTATACGTAAATTTTTGATGCTCTTTATGACTAACGACAAACACCATTATACATATCTATATTTTAATTAGCCCATAACGTGCAGTGCGTCACATAATGATACAGATATATAATATAGATATTCACCTATTTTATGACCGGTTATAAAGTTTACCGTGCTAATAAAATTTTTAATTACCAACGCCGGTAAATTACTGGAGATACGTGGAAAAGTTGGTACTATTCAGTTATTTTTATAGTGTCTCTTACCCGGTTTTAATTGTTCTAAAATCGTTAATCGCGCTATCACCGGTAAACCGGGAAGACGATGTTGAATTTTAATTCTTTCCGACATATATAGACGATGCTGTCGCCTATCTTAAGTGTTTATAATTAAATTAATTATATATATTCATATTTTGTAACATTAATTTAACATTTTAATCAGGGTTATGTAAATTGGTTGTACGCCTGACGTAGACAACGGATTTCTCTACGCGTAGACAATTGTATGAATAAATCACACGTAGACAATACATATATAAACAATTCATTTTCTGAAAGTATAGACTATAGACCTTTAAAAATGTGTTCTTAAATGGAAATTTAAAAATTTTTTTAAAAAAAAATGTGTTTTTCCCAACTTATTTCAGTCATTTTAATCAGATTACACTTAACCTTTTTAAAATAAAATTCGCTGTAAGTACCTATGCAAATAATACAAAAATTTTACTTTTATCGAAAAATTTGTTAACTTGGGATTTCCCTTGCATTTGTTTTAATATACTTATATCTGCCTCTATCTCTAACATCCCCCACTAATACATTATTCACTTCATTTTTATAATATAAATAGCTTCGCCTAAAAGAACAGTTTTTAGTTGTGTTTTTCACCTGAGGATGGCGTAATGGCCGAAAGTCGACTCGTGTTTACACGATTTTTGTTGTGAAAAGTGACAAAGCAACGATCCCATGTTTTTTTTTTTTTTTTTTTTTTTTTTTTTTTAATATAGATTTTCACAAAGTAAACCTTTCCAATGTTAATTATTTAAAAATTTTGCTAATTTATAAATTTACCGTCAAACGGGACTATTTGAAGTCGATGAGGCTATTTAAAACAAAAAAAAGATTTAAACTCTTAAAGAAGAGTTTTTAAAAAATATTTAAACTCTTAAAGAACATCCCATGTTAAAGACGCATTAATGTTATGAATACGTTCAGAAATCAAACAGATATAAGAGCTTAAATTTTTTTTTGTGTTGTTTCAAATAGCCCCACCTATTTTAAATAGTCCCCTTTGACGGTATGAGCAATTCAGGAATTTGTCAAATAATAAACTTTTTTGAAACTATTCATTTTCTGAAAGTTTAGACCTTTAAAAATGTGTTCTTAAAAGGAAATTTAAAAATTTTGCTAATTTACAAAGTTATAGAACCATTTTAATACGATCGATTTCGGTATTAGGTATTATACTTCAATGCATTTTTCTTGAAACTACATTCTCTAAGCTGGTCGACACGATATCTCGAATTCTATTTATCCAGTCGACTTCAAATTTGACACGTATCTTCAATACATATTGCTATATGGCAAGAACGGATAACGGATATTGTAAAATTTTTATTTTTATTATTTTTGAAAAATCAGAAAATTGAAAAAAATGTCAAAAAAAAAAAAATATTTTTCTAACAGCCGTCATTTTTATTGTAGATTTTTTAAAAATTTTGTCCATTGTAGTTACTGCCAGAATGACAACTTTTCTAAAGCAGAATCTTTTTACTTTCTGGTTTCAAATGAACACAAATCCCAAAATTATGTCAACAGCACATCCCTTTTTTTGCGTGGCTATATTTAAACCGCTATAAGTCCTTGAATTTTCTTTTTGTTTCTTAAATACCAGTTATTAATAGTTTTTTTTTTTTTTAATTTTCCTAAAAAAGCCGAAATTTTTGTTCCCTAGACTAGAGTACCCTCTTAACTTGGTACACATATCGAAGTATATTACATCCATTTTGCATTTATAAATCAGTGATTACTAAACATTTTCTCTAACATTTAAACACGAATGAATTATTTAAAACATCTACGCTACCATAGCATACATTATAAATTCCACTGTACATTTAAGATATTATATCGCCGCATATGAGACTGTGTTAGTATAGAAACATCGTAGAACTTTGTGAAATAGTGTTATTGGCTAATCGTAGTTAGCATACTAGTCATCTAGTCAAGGAAATAATTCTGTTCAGTTTACCAGTACCCTTACCGTTTAACCACAGATTAACTAGATTAAGTGTACATATAAAAATCTGTCGTTCCTAAGGTGCAATATTGTACAATTTACACCGCTTCTGATTTAGTCTGTTTAGATTTATTGTTTTTTTTAATCAACTCATGAAATTTAAACAGAAAAAAATATGAAGTGTGTCGTATTTAAGTATAAAATTCTATTGAACAAAAAAATTCTCAAAATAAAGGGATATCTTTCTTAAAGTAAATAAATTTATTTTTAATTGTTGATTGTTAGTCACATAGGTACGGTCATGCTTTCGCATGACAATATATACTATATATACTGTGTGAATTTTTTGAGAGTTGCCATTTTTATTACAGCCAAACGGTTGATTTAATCGAAAAATTCTTCAAATAAGAGTTGTAGATATCGACGGGGGTAGTCGATTGCTATAGTCAGGAGCTTTATAGCTCTTATGGTTTTCGAGCTATGATACAAACTTATAGATTTTTAAGTGAGACTATATATTAATTTTTCGATAAAACTGATCTAGTGCATTAATTGACAACATAAATGAGAAAAAGAAATTTTTTTACCCAAGTTTAATTTTTGAATTTTTTTAAATTTATCAATTAGACGGTAAAAATATGCATATGTACTTGAGGCTACTTCAACCAACAGTGTTCATTTTGGTTACACTTCTATTACATCCAAGAAAAGAACCTTTTCCAATACCATTTCTATCATAAAAATTTCTATCATAAAAACTAACATGGTATGCAAGGCGCACAGTCATACCTACACCATATTGCACGAACACATTCACATGTTTGTGTAGATACAAATAATATGTTTTGTTGTATGTATCATAATCGTTTGGTAGGGGTAGCGTTGTGACGTCATTTGCTGGCGAGAGCGATCACAGTAGTTATGAAATAGGAGATTGGTATCTTGTATATCTATGCATTTAACCGTATATACATACGTTGGTCCTGTGTGTTAGCCAGTCCGTTGGGTCGATGGCTCACAACTACGAGTAGGCGTATCCGATATATACGAAAAGATTTCCCATCAGAGCATTTATTTAAGAGCCGTTTGTTTTCACAAACATTTTTAAAAGATTCTTTTTTGCTGACGCTACAAAAATGTATCGAACCTATAACGTACGCTCACACACAGGGCTGGGAATAATTTAAAATGATTTCATTTTAAATATGTATTTAAAATACAAAATGGCATTTTGCATTTTCTATTCTAAATAAGTTCGGTCAAATCATTGTCCATTTTTTCGGTCAACCATTGTCCTACTTTTTACCGCAGGAAAAATCTCATTCCGAAGGGAAAATGACTTCAGTTTTTGCATACTGTTGACAGAGTAGACGAAGAAGGATATAGGCTACTTTTTGCCTCGGGAAGACACCTAGTCCCCGTGAGAAAATATATTTAAAACGGTATTCGTCTCGCCTTAAACCTCAGCAGTTTGACTAATCGCCGTAAAACTTTACATAGAAATAGCTGATGGAGCGAAGAAGGGCACACGCTATTTTTGCCACAAGGAATCATCTCGTTTACAAGCGAAAATTTGTCTAAAATGAAACAATAAAATCACTATAATTCGGTGTTAAAAGAACCAATGATTAATTTCAAATTTTGCACACTGTTAACAAAGAAGACAAGAAGGAACATAGGCTACTTTTCTACCACGGGAAAACGTCTGTTTTTCGTGGGAAAATATAATTTTTAAAAAAAATGAATTAAATGTACCGAGAAAAATTTGATATAATAACTAGGTATCGGACATTTTTCGGATCAAACAGCATTCGTGTTTTGTGTATGCAGGTATATCGCACTTGATGCGATTAATGTGAATAAAAACGAATAGATATTTTGATAAAACAGACATATATATAAAACTCACACATATTATCTGTCTATCTGCCTACATATACAAAACACGAATGCTGTTTGATCCGAAAAATGTCCGATACCTATATCACATTAAAATATTAGTAGGCGTGGGGCCACTTGGAAACGCAATGTAATTGCCTGTATTCAGGGGTAGGTGAAAACATTATATTTGGAACTGATCTGTTTGAAAAATGAGCTGCCCAGTTTGAACAATGAATTGATGTACTTAGAAAAGCTATTTATTGAGTAATTAAGTAGTTTAAATTTCATTTTTCAAACGGAATAGTTCATTCTTCAAATCGCTTAGATCTTGCTTGTCCTTAAATACAGGCAATTACATAGCGTTGCCAAGTGACTCCATACCCACGATTATTCAAATTTAAACAGTTTCATAGAAATAATTTTTTGTGTGTCCAGAACCGCAATGACTTTACTACTTTGAGTTTTGACGGTAGTAAGGCTATGACAGTTCTGAATTAAAAATATTTTTTAATAAAAAGGTAGTTTGTTACTCAACTATAGCAATCCTAAGACTGAGATTGATTAAGAAAATAATCTGAATGGTGAAGACAATAGAAAGTGAATAAAAATCGTTAAAAACTTTATTTGGTTTGATCACGTTCGAACAAAAGGTAAAAATTGCTATAATCGGGGCTAATTTTCAAACGATATGTATGGCTGTAACTAACTATACGATTCCATTGTAAGCATTCGAGTTTTGTGTATGCAGGTATATCGCACTTGATGTGATTAATGTGAATAAAAACAAATAGATATTTTGATAAAACAGACATATATATACAACTCACACATATTATCTGTCTATCTACCTGCATATACAAAACACGATGTTGTTTGATCAGAAAAATGTCCGATACCTCATAATAATAATATGTTCTAACAACTTCGCGTTGAGTTGCTCTTAAAAATTTTCTTCAATTTCTTGAACGAAAATAGTAGCTACAAAAATTATTATTATTATACACATTACAAAAATACAATGACCATTTTCCGTGGAACTTTATAGTCTTTAGAGTTATTGCAATTGTTTGTTGCCCCATACCACGTTTACCTTATGTACATTTAATGTGACGTATCAGGCCCATTAGGTAAGCTACCGTAAAATCACTTAACTATTAAACCTAATTTCACCATACCACATTTTGTGTTAAGAAATTTACAATATCTAAGCTACTCTAACAAATTGCTAGTATTTTATAAATTTTTCTTTAATTCGTTAACTATTTTCGGTTAATATGGTGCATTCATATTTTCAAACGGTGCGCAAACTTTAGTTGATATTTCAGAAGCTATAAAACTTACGTAGATAATTTTATCATATAAAAAAATTACATAATCTCATAAGTATTTCGAAATAATTTTCACATTTATTTATTCGTGCATTATCGAATACTTCGTTTAAGTAATGGTTACTATAGGTTTGGTAAAGTTAGAATACTTTAACAATTCCTAACTTTACCATTTGTATTTTAACAATAATATATATAGTAATTCGAACACCTGTCAAAAATTTGAAATCGATTACATTTCATTGTTATATATTACTTGGAATTAACAACATAGTGTAAACAATAGCAGAATATTTAATAATTTTACTCTAAACGGAGAGAAAATTCCTATAAAAATTACTGTGCTCATACTACAATCGACGTGTAACAGGCGAACACATCCAATTTTTGTACGGTAAAATTGGATATGTTCGCCTGTTACATGTCGATTGTAGTATGAGCACAGTAATTTTTATAGGAATTTTCTCTTCGTGTACGTTTAGACATACGAATTCAATCGAATGTTAATCGAATATCGATTTCTTTCTTTTTTTTAGCGAATCTCCCCTTAACCTCTTATGGGTCATACTCACTCAATGAAATAAGGAATAAAAAGTATGCCATCTAGTGACATTGAATAGAACTTTAACGTGACTGCTCATAAGTATAAGTATTTAGGTATTTTTGTACATCAAAATTCATGAAAAAATAACGTTCGTGATGACTTTTTTTGTCACTAAAGTGAAAAAAATCACGAATTTTGACGTACAAAAGTACCTACAAATTTATATCTATGAGCAGTTACGTTAAAGTTCCACTCAACGTCACTAGATGGCATACTTCTTATTCCTTATTTCTTATTTCGTATTCCTTATTTCATTGATTGTTTAGACACCCTTATTGTTTTCTTTATTTTTGACTAGTAATTGAAATTCTTGGAAAATTATTTATACCTAAGTCAAATCAAATATTTTTATACGTTGATTTCATTATAACAGTTACATATAACAAAATTTCGTCTTCATTTTATTCAAATTTGAATCGAAAATTATGGTCAAGTTATGTGTGTCTACGGTATATATTTTTATACAGCAAATAAAATAGTTTTGCCTGAAACTTTTCTTTCTTGTTTTCTACATTTTATATTTTCTCTGTGTTTCATCGTAAGTAGGGAACGGTACATAATTCCTCAGTAATTAAAACCAGCAAAACAATAAACCTATATACAAATAAAATGTACGACAAAAATTACAAAATAATGTAAAGTGGAAATCTAAAGTATGAACAACTGAACTGAATCGTTCTTGTACAAGTTAATCGTTCACGATTGCATCTGTACCTACTAATTAAGTAATCGAGAACACGTCAGAATCGATACCCCGTTAAGTAAGGTAACGTTAATTATCGTAAACACTAATTAATTAGTGACAAATAAAAAATAATTGTAAAATATTTCCACCTTATGCATGACATTTTAAAACACATCTCATTAAACTTTAAGTTTTGTTCTTTATAAATAAAAAACAAAAAAATCGGTCAAGTGTAAACGACACTTGCACAAATAGTGTTCCGTACGATAAATTTTGAAAACATGAACGGTACTTGCCGGAAAAGCAGATGCTGTCCAGCATTAAAATTTTTGTTAAAATAGTCCCGGAAGTCCGGAAAAAAATTTAATTGATAAGTAAAGGTGCCGAGGCCAACCGGATCGATTTTGATGAAATTTGAAAATGTTGTAGAATAGTGTCTCTCAGCCTTTCTTCAGTCACGGCCCAGTAAAATCTCGGATAATTTTCGGCGGATCGGTCACATATATAATTACACGAATGCCGCGCAAAACGGAACACCAAGAAAGGTTTGTCTCTTTCTATGTTGCTATAAGTGAAGCGTATATAGGATGTTCAAAATGTACACATATATAGATATACACATAAAGGCAATAAAGGTAACATAAGTGTGATAAAAATAAAAAATAAAATAAAAAAAGGTTTGTACATACCAAACCCGTAATAATAAATGCACATATAACAATATCACTTTTTTCAAGTTAAAAATATTTTTAAATATTCATGTTATGATATCGTTTCTGAGAAAAAACATCGTGAAAAACGCACATATTCTGTTCAAAACTAAATATGTATTTAATTATCTAATATATTAATTTATTATTTTGTATAAAAAATATATAAACATATGACAATTTGAAGATTTGGAAATAATATGTACATATGAGACTAAAAGCCTATCAATTAATGTTTAAATAAATCAGAATATACATATGACATATCTTACATGAGGATACATAAATTATGTACTCATTTCTCTTCTTTAAAAAGTTGCATTATAATGATATCATTTTTGTAAGTAAAAATTTTGAATTAAAATATCTAAAGGAACCTACTGTATACACTACATTTTAGCAAAAAAATACTTGTGATAAGGTAAACAAATAACGTTCCATCTCTTTCTCTGTATTCAGTTTGTGAAGTAACCTTATTGCGAAGCAAACGTGTATATATGACAATAATTATCAGTTTTTAAAATTATATTTATACTTCATATGAAATATGTTTTTCCGACCACTTGGTCTATCATGTAATTCAGATACATATCGACACTTTCTTAAGCATTAAAAAAATGTCTAAAAAGTAGGTACTGTTATTATTGTTATAACAAATTATTATTTAAGAATCAAGCTTATAATGAAAGTGATTTTTTGCCGGTAATTTCATACCACTTTATCAGTTCATATTACAAATAACGGCCCGTATGACCTATAAATTGACACGCCATTTAAAAAAAAACTAAAGGGAATTTTTTTTTCAATTATTTATTTTTTATATGTTGAGTACCTAAAAATAAAAACTAGTACAAAATAAGAATATTTTGCCGATAGATCGCGGTTTGAGTATTGCCAAATTAAGCACTCACTGGCCAATTGTTTAAAAGCAATTCTTTAATTTTAGACCGAATTCTTGTAGCCTTTCTGCGGGCTTGTGAGGCTTGATGGCGCCCCAGGACGCCACGGCTCACAGTTTGGGAACTGCTACCCTACACAATGCCCTTTTCGTCACCTTTTTTTTTTTTAAATTTACTCCCTGAAATTGACTCCCAGAATCAAAATTCAACTTTTTATACTTCATTTCAAATTTTAATGCATTCACAACAATTTTCCGTTTTACCAAGTTTGATACGGAACACTAAAAAACACTTAGAACACTTTAACAAGGCTAAAAAGCAAAAATGAACGCTAAAACACACTATTTATACGTTTGTTCAAATAACGTTTTATAAATACAGCTGTATTCAGAAAAAAGTCACCAATTTATAGATTCTGTACTTTTAACATTTCATTATAAGGCGGAGGACATAACGGTCAATGACCCTTCGTAGACCCTATTTATTTATTTAGAATCGGACGGCAAGATTGTGACAGATGTACAGAATATCACAATGCCGTTAGAAGTAAAATTTCTTTGCGGGATTTTTTATTACAAAAATAAACAAATTTAAAGCACTAATTTGGCACGTAACTACTAATTATTTAATAATCGAACGTATAAAATTAAAAATTAATTAAATTTTTTGTTAATTGCCAAAAATCTTCTTTCTGAAATTTTTTTTCGTATATTTAGGAATCGTGAGCAACATAATAATCCTTTTCTACCTCCTATTCTTACATTTGTACCACATGGTCTGTAGAAATTTTAATTGTTCCATCATAATTTGCTTACTTTTTTTTATTTCATTTTTAAACACAATTCGCTTCCAAAAAATGTAATCAAAAAACCAATTTTTATTAATCGAATTTCATAAGAATTTCGCCATAACGTTTTGTAATTGACTGTTACAGTTGTTATATCCACCACTGTAATACACATGTGCAAATCATAACAGAAAAACGATTGCAGTTGTAATTGGTAACTGTATGTTTCTCAGTTAGTTGTGTCATAGATCTTATTTTCCGGAAAATTAACGTAACTAAAAACATTAGTATAATTTGTAATGAGTTAACAGTAAAAACGGTGCAACACGCTCTCGTATAGTGATCTCTCCGAGTCTCTGTTGGTTGCTTATTGTCGTAAAACATATATTCATCTAACACATAGTCATTAAAATCTTAAATCGTCTAGATAGCTTTACTGAACAGTATAAAGTATGGACACAGTGCAAAAGTAAGTTTGTTTATTTGTATATTTATTTTACTTTCACGCCTCAGTAACTTAACCAATCGATTTGAAATTTTTCGTAGTGATAGATGGACATGCGTAGAAGAACATACGTTACTATTTACCAGGGAAAAGTGTATCCGAGTGACGAGATCTTGCAGAAGGATATTACAACCGAGGAGTTCAATCATTTTTGGACTCTTTGCAACTGCTTTTCGCTCGCGGAACTCTAAATCTGGGTTTTAGTAAATTTGTTTTATAATTATAATGAAGTTTTACGTTCATTTCTGAGGCTTCTTGCCAACTACAACATTATTTTTGATACAGACATCCCCCGAAGAACACGGGTTTCAAGGAACACGGGTACCCTTCCCCCGAATTACACGGTTTCAAACAACACGATTTTTAAGTACATATTATATATTTGATGTAAAGTTACATCAGTCCTCAATGTACATGAATATGTATATCACATGTGGATTCGATTTACACGAATAAAAATCGTGGTAATTGAATCTGTCATTATAAAAGAAAAATGCTGGAAATAAAAACTACTAAAATTTTTGAAAATTTTATAATAGAAATGATAAAGAATATGTAGAAATTTACATATTTAAATTTTGAAAATGTTATTTTCGACATCGATAATTTTCGATAACGAAAAGTAGGTTTTGACAGTCTCGATATGTTCGGAATACCCATAACTTGCTTCGCTTAAGCCTTTTCGTTATCGAAAATTATCGATACCACGTAACTTATCATCGATTGGTTATAACTGGTTTCTTTAGGCTCTGTTAGCTCCATTGATTTAGTCACCAATAGCATATTTTCGAAAAAATTAGTTTTCGATATTTTTCGTAACTTTACGAAAAGTATCGAAAACTAATTTTTTCGAAAATATTCTATTGGTAACCAAATCAGAGGGACTAATAGAGCTTAAATTAAACAATTATAACCAATTTATGATAAGTAGTCCGTTATCGATAATTTTCGATAACGAAAAGTAGGTTTTAACAGTCGCAATATGTTTGGAATACCCACAACTTGCAAATTAAACGGAATGTTTTTTTTTATATTTTTTTATTTTCACACTTGTAATAAAAAATGCCTATCTTTTGATGGTCTCGAACTACACGGTTTCAAAGAACACGGAACCAATTAATCGTGTTCTTCGGGGGATTGCTGGAGATGTGTCTGTAACACCAAAAATAACATGTGATCCACAGTTTAGCTGGAAAAGTTGACATGGTAAAGATGTTTACAAATTGGCGAAATTTATCAAAAAGCATTCAAATTTATTAGAAGACAACAATAACAATGAATTAGTAAATTTAACAAAATTTGACTGTTACTTTATGGTATTCCATCTTTGATATTAGTAAATAAAAACACTTTACAAAGTACCACTTTTATTGAATATAAAAACTCTTATAACATATTTCGGTCAATATGACCATTCTCAAACGTGTAAAGATTACATTCAGCTACATGCCTATTTATTCAAAAACTTAACTTACAAATTGTAGCAATGGATGATGGAAACATGACAAGAAATCTAACTCCGTTTTTGCCAGACATTTAGTCGACACAGGACACATACCGAAGAGAAACGTTACAGTTTTACACGAAGCAAATAAAGTACTCAGACTAAATATTTTAGAAGCAATAGAAATTTACAAACACAATTCTGAATTACTTTTAAATTATTATACCGATATTTACAATTCCAATTTATTTTCTGTTTTATAATTTCTGTACACGACTGAATTTTCTACTTTATTTATTTATATGTCACATGTCTCTGACTCACCTAAACTTGTTTTCCTTGTTTTTGACTCCGCCTACTACTTCTATCCCTACTAATTTCCCATCATCCATTGCTACAATTTGTAAGTTAAAATTTAGAATAAATAGTCATGTATCTGAATGTAATCTTTACACGTTTGAGAATGGTCATATTGACCGAAACATGTCATAAGAGTTTTTATATTCAATAAAAGTGGTATTGTGTAAACTAAAGTATTTTTATTTACTATTGAATTAGTCTCCAAAATTCATGATTTGACACCAACTAATTCCTTTCTTTTGAGACTCTCAGACTTATGCTAATAAACCCTCAATAATTGTCGTTTTGGAGTCCAACATAATCCTAATTACTTTACGATGTGGTTCAGAATGCAATGTAAAGAGGTAATCATGGTGGATAAATGCCGGAAATTACTTTCAAGCAATAAATCCCAACTTTGAATTATTTCAAACTGTCCTAAACGCATAAAAGCATACAATATCTTGCGGGATACAGTTTGGGAAAATCTACTTTAAGGGAAGGTTTACTTGAGAGTCGTTAAAAAAAATCGATTTTTTTTTTTTTTTTTTTTTTTTTGCAGAAATTGGTAGCTAATTATGTGTACAATATGTTCCCAAATTGATTTTGCTGAAAGTAATTTAAGGGAAGGTTTATTTGAGATTTGATAAAAAAATCGATTTTTTTTTGCCGAAATTGATAAAAAATTATGTGTAGAATTTGTTCCCAAAGTGATTTTACTGAAAATAATTTAAAAACAAGATTCTTGCACATTAACCGAATCCAGCTTTCTATAAAAAAAAATTCAAAAAACGTAGTTCACGCAATAATGAGTATTAAATATAAAATTTGGAAAATACGTTTCTTTATATATATTTTATAACATCTCGGAACTTTATTTTTGGAACTGGTGGACACGATAACTCAAAAACTATTCGATGAATCCTTTTTTTTTAATTTTTTATTTTAAAGATAATTCAATTCTTCGGCACCTCTACCTAAGTTCGATACACTTTCAATATTTTTTTTTATTTTTAAATTTACTTTAAAGAGAGAAAAATAAGACAAAAATCGGAATCAAAAGTTCAAACATCCGCCATTTTTTTTTCTTTCAGCAATTTATTGATATTTTAGGTAGAGGTGCCGGTACTCTTCATATATTTTATAAATCTTTTTTGTTTTTGGATTTCGGTGGTTTATTACCGGCGCTAGGATGTCCACCAACAAGGCATTGGATTTTCGGATCGTCACACTGCACTATCTATAAAATGGACACTTTTTTATATTTTTCCTTGAATTTTTTTTTTTTTTTTTTTTGTGTAGTTTAATACATAATAAATATGTGCACAAAATTTGAAATTGATATTTACTTCCGTTCTTGAGAAAAAAATTCTAAAAAAATACATAATTTTTAAGGACTCTCGAGTAAACCTCCCCTTAAACTTCTAAAGAGGAATGACTACTTCCAGTACAAGAGGTAATTAATGTATATTCAGAGAACAAGATACGTCCTATCGTGGCATCCCTGGCTGGGAATAATCAAACGCAAAAAACACAATTCGAAAGAAATTAACGGAAAACCTTTTTCGTAACTGTTATTTAACTGTAGGGTTATCCGGTAATCTACTGCAGTATGCCAACATCCTGTATCAATCCTTCGGGGGTTTAAATGATATTCCTTGTAAATAAATATCTGTACCGGATTTACATGAGTTATTTAAATATGTATTTATTTATTATTTGTGCTTCAGTCGCCGCAAATAAACGACGCAATAAATGCAAATAAATAAAGTGAGCCAACTCGAATGTTTATCGAATGTCATACCGGTTCAGAAGTGGAACGTTCGACTATATGGAAAAGCAAATCAATTTACATCTTTCACTAGTAAATCAATTAGGCATGGTTCAATGGATTCTTGTAATGTCATTATCGTTCGAGCTTTGTAAACTATTGTAAATCAATTTTCGGAAATTTTCAAAATAATTTCCCTTATAAAATTGATCAGATTGTTATTTTCTTTCCAATCATTTGTTGAATTAATTCTCGTTGAGAAACACGTGACTTAGACGGTCATAATTAAGAGTATTTGATCATATTGCTTTGAATACCGTGCGAATGACACTTCTCGACCAATGACCATAAAACAGACAGAATGTGGACATTACTATAGAGCAGGAGTCGGCAACCTGCGGCCCGCCAAGCAATATAACTTTTCGAACAATTTTCTCTGCCTATGCAGAGTTGAGCATACTTTAGGTATACTTTTTTCGATGTTTTATAACAGGTAAATAAAATTGTTACTAAAAATTTTTCCTCATGTTGATTTTTAATAATATTTATATTAAGTTGTGTTAAAAAAAGAAAATACCCCTGTCGCAGTATCCTGCATAATATAGCGAATTTCCGTTTACAAAAATTAGTTTTTCTCCGAAACTACTTGACATAGAATTATTTTTCAAAAACCCTTTTTATGTGATTATTTACTCCTCTTTCCAACGGTGTAAGAAAATGTGGCAAAAACTTGAGGAAATTGGGGCAAAACTCTTTTTCCACAAAAATTGTTTAGGCAAAAATACCTAAAAATCCATTCCGGGCATCGGACGTGTCTGATTTTTTGGATTTCCAACATTTTTACCAAATTTCGTAAAAAGGCGATTTTTCGTTCGAGAGTTATATAAATTTTAGTGAATGTCAGTTTTGGCTTCTAGAGACTTCAAAATAAATTATTTCTATCATAGTTCTGAGCTCAAGCAGCATCAAGACAGTGACTCTAATAGCTAAATTTTCGATTCGAAAATTCGTTTAAAGAAACCTACTTAAGCAACATACTACATTGAAAAATATTTGAGTGTGCGGCCCGCTAAAAATTATTTTTTTTAAAAGTGGCCCGCCATCCAAAAAAGGTTGCCGACCCCTGCTATAGAGTTTGGTAATATAGTTTAGTAATGTCGAGCCGAGGAGCAGTTAGTCGATTAATCGACTAAAATTGTTTTTCAGACAAAATTAGTCATTAATCGAAAATATCGAGCATAGAGCAGTCGACTAATCGACTAAATTTTTTGTCGAATTCATGAATAGGGTAACCCTATGTAATTCTTTCAAAAACTAGGTTTTCTTTTGAATTTAATTATTGACTTTTAATATTTTTCTGTTAAGAAAAAGAATGATATGAAATATTACAATGTGTTAATCACATAATAGTGAAAATTCATACAAATAGATAATTTCTTAGTTTTCATTTTTGAAGTTCAATAAATAATACAGAAAAATTGTTAAATTAGTCGTTTTTAGTCATTTAAACAACATTAATCATTTTAGTCATTTAGTCAGGGATAGAATAGTCGACTAAAAATGACTTAATGTAAACAAAATTAGTCGATTAAACCGATTAATCGATTAATCATCCGACATCACTACTATAGTTTGGCTATACACTTTGTATAAAAAATACAAATTGTATACAGTGGATACGAATTCGTACGAACTTTTCATTTGGAAGTATTTTGTGTTTTAATCCGAATCCACACACGAAAACAAAACGGGTACTAAAAAAAAGCTGTCTTTACTGAATTCAAAGAATTCAATTTTCAATTCAAAAAATGAATTTAAATGAATTTCCGGGGAATTCACATCCACTGTAACCACAGCCTAAGATGTTAAGGCTTCGGTTCAAATTTCATTGTTAGAAGAATCAAGCACCGAACAGACCGGTCTGGTCGACCTTAACACACCACAATTTGACCACATTATGGGGCGTGGAAAAAGAACTGTCGCCGTCAAACTGCACGCAACAGATTAAAAACAGTTAAACCATGCACTTGTTTCGAGCCATTTCTTCATGTTAGGGAACAAGAAAAAGTCGCAGGGAGTCAGATCGGGTGATTACGAGCATGCGGCAGCAATTCATAACTCGAATGGCTGCCAAATCCAAACTAACCTATCAATCTGTCTGAAATTTCTTTTACCGTCGTTTGATAGATGGCAGCACACGATTATAACACCAACTTGCCTCAGGAACGCCCTCTGTCGTCAAACACGGGTACTTATTGAACCGGCGTAGATCATACAGTGAGCAAGAATCAAATACTTTCACCCTAGAAGACCTTCACCGAAAATTTTCAATGATCGAAGATTGTCTAGTTTGAAACAGTATTTCCACGTCAGACCATACATAAAGTTTTTTTTTTTTATAATTACAAAACAGGGTTGTCCAACACAATACAAATCAGTAGATTCATCTGGGTTTAGTTTTTTTTTTTTCGGTTAACATTTTTTGCGCACTTTTCTCTCTGTGATTTCACATACGTAAAAAGTGTGAAAGCATTAAAAGTAACTGAGTGAAATGGATGATCGTTGGCCAATTGTTGTAAACACATTTGAACTTCTTGTTAACTACTTCTCTCTGTCGGTTCAGTCCAACACCATTTGGGACACGATAATGACAAAAAAAAGATGTGAAATGTAATTATTCATTTCGAGGTTTTTTTCACGTAAATGAGTGAGTGAGATGACGATAGTTGGGAAAATGTGATGTTCATTTAGTTCAAGTGGTTTTTAGGGTCCCGAAGAAAAAAATTCCGAACTCTTATAATTTCGTTAAATCAGAATTTCAAAAAAAAGAAGTCGATTTTTTCTTCGTAATTATGTAAAAAAAAAGTGTTAGAAATATTCTCCTAAAATTTTATTTTAAAAAAATGCAAAATCAAAAAGTTATGGGCATTTTAGTACACGCACTTTACTAAAATTCAATTTAAATAAAAAACTTTAAATACTTTTTTCTGGAAAGTACGTTTTCTGACATGGTTCCTCATGTATCTCAAAAAATATTTGAAATATCGACATAAATCAAAGTGCATACTATTCCTCGATACCGCCATTTTGGCAGGAACTAGGATCTTTTGGTTCGGTAATATATTTTCAAAATGGCGGCTGTTTATAGTCGAGAAAAAGTTTTTATTTTTTTTCTTAGATCCTAGTTAGTGCCATAACCGTATATGTATATTTTCAGAAAATTATTGATTTTTTGATTTTGGTTCACTGGGGATTTCAGAACGCGAGGAACCATCAAGGTGGAAAAATCTCACAGTGTCGATTTCAAAGCCATTTATATCCAGCTCATTTTTTACTTAAAAAAAAAAATTTAATCTCAAGACATATAGAAACAATGTTGTATATTTAGTTTTTTAATAAAATATTATTTTATTTGTATGAAAAAATATATAATATCTGTAACAATTTCTTTTTTCTGACATTAACAGCCGCCATTTTTCAATTAAAATTACATTACATTACACAAATCTTCATAATAATTTATTTAATTAAGTGACGGTTACTATATGTTAGGTAAGCTACAGTTCTTTAACTCTTTAAATGATTAAGACGAGTTAACTCGTCCTGCAATATGGCGGCTCAAAATGCTATGATATGTATATATTCACTGATCCAGGTGTCGTCATCTAACAGATTTTCCGAAATACGGTATAATTCTAAATAATGTTCAATTTTATCAACATAGTTTAGTATAATTTATATTTTGTAATATAAAAGATCTTTGATTTCTTTTCTTTTCCTTTTTTTGTAACCTTGTCTATTGCACTTATTACTGGTAGTAAAAAGTCCGGCATTTTCAGACAAAAAAATTTTTCCATATGGTTTGTTTAAAAGGGTTAACAATTAACAACATTACGTCTAGTACAAATAGTAAAAACATTGCATTTTAATCTAAATATGCAGCAACTAGATCTACCGCTCAAACTTTCCAGTCTACTACGTTTTATTATTAAATATTACTTAGAATTATTAACAACAAAGTGCAAACAGTAGTTTTATATTTAACAATTTTACAATATTTTTCAAACTTCACTAAAAAACATGGATACATAAAGTTACGAATTCGTTGACAACTTAACCTATTGCTATTTTTTTATTTTATTTTTTTGGGCTAGTCAGTGAGGAACCCTAGCGTACTACGTGTCCCACACACACTTGATGAAATTTTTTTTAGTTTTAATAATAAAATGAATTGGCTGGTTAATATAGTTTTTCGATTATTGTACTTGATCTTTGACTATCTAATTTAGTTTTGACATTTTGACAGTTTATTATCAAATATGGCTGCCATTATGTCATCAACAAAACTAACCTAATTCTTTTTGTCGTCCATATTGTTTTTTGTTTTTCATTTATTTTTGAAGTTTACACAGAAATATTAATTTAGTAATCAAATGAATTCATTTATTTAAGTAAACATTAGCTAAATATTCAATTATGTATTTAATACGAACAAAGTTTTCTAAGTTGATCGAATTTGTTCGACTTGTACCACATTCCGATTTTATTGTTTCATTCGTATAAATTTCTAATAACCATTTTGTTTGGTGATCCTGTATAATAAGAATTCATAAAATACAATTTTCGAATTACATCTACAATTTTATTTCGGTTAATTAAATGAAACCTTTCAAAAAAATTGATTCAATTCACAAAATATATCGAAATTGTTCCAGTCAATTTAATATATTTTAAAATTCGGAAAATCACGATTTCAATTTCGAGGCATGATTAAATTTAATTAAAGTAATTAAAAATTTAATAAAATTTCATTTTTCATTGTTACACGCATCCAGTTTATGTAGTACTGTGAAGAAAATATGTTTTCTAGTATATCAGTGGCGTATCTGTCTGGGGGAGGGATTAATTAGGGTATATTTATTTATTTTGATAGAAAAAATGAAAAGTTTACATCTTAAATTATCCGAATTCAAGTCAGTTCTATAAGGTTTTGATTTGAAAAAAAAATGAATTGCTTTTAATTTGTTGATGTTATCAGCAACAGAGTGGCCGAGCGTGCTTAGGCACTGGTACTTGCGGACTGATAGGTCGATGGTTCGAATCTGATGGCCGGTTATGCTTGAAAAAAATTTTAAATTTTAAAAATTAGATATTTAGAACCAAGGAATTTCATCATTTTGATAGTAAAAATAAAAAGTTAAGAAAAACATATTGTGTTTGCCAACATTTACGAACATTTGCAAACATTTTACACCATAGATTCCCAACCTTTTCTGGACCATCGCCCCCTTTAGTATAGAACAGAAATTTCAACGGCCCCCAGGCCCTAACCTTAGCCCATTGTAGTTAATTTTATATGAAATATTAAAATATTGTTGCATATTATCTATACCGAATTTATCTGGTTATTATATAAGCAGAAATATATTTATTCATCAAAGCTTGTACTTACAAAGTATGTTATTATATTAAGGAGAGTTTCACTAAAAAAAAAATAAATCAATTTTGTTCTTCATAATTATGTTCCGTAAGGTGTCAGAAATATTTTCCTAAAATTTTATTTTAAAAAAAATGAAAAATCAAAATGCTATGGGCATTTTAGTGCACGCACTTCACTATAATTCAATTTAAAAAACAAAAAGCTTTAAATGGTTTTTTCTCGAAAGTACGTTTTTCAACATGGTTTCTCATGTATATTAAAAAGTATTTAAGATATTAACATAAATCAAAGTGCATATTATTCCTCGATACCGTCGCTTTGGCAAGAACTAGGATCTTTTGGTTCCGTAATATATTTTCAAAATAGCGGCTGTTTATAGTCGAGAAAAAGCGGTGATTTTTGAAAATTTAGCTTAATTAACCATTAATTAACCTTCCCTTTATTAAATATTATATATTGAACTAGAGTGGTTTTATTTTTAAAGTAACTGCGACCCTCTTAAAAAGGCTTCGCGACCTCCCAGGGGATCGCGACCCACAGGTTGAAAAACACTGCTCTAAATAATAGTTTCATGTTGAATCTTAATGTCGCCATCTTGTAAATAGCCGTTAATTATATATTTGACGTTAGAACTTTGTAATACATATTTAAAACAAAAAAAAATTTGAATAATTTTTTAATATGCACTTATTGAAACTATATAACCATAAATTAAATTTTATATCAGTGATCAATCTTCTAATTCGATTGAATTTCTTAAATATTAATTAAAGATAAAATCACAATTTTCATTAATTTATTTGTAGGGTTCATTTTAATGGACATTCACTATATGCAGAGTGATTCAAAATTATTCAAACAAAATTTGATGTGGTTTACCAAATCGTATTATTTCGAAGAAATTTCGTGTTTTTCTTAACAAAAACCAAAAGTTTTAATTTTTTAAAAGGATTTAATTTTTCGATAAAACTGATCTAATGCATTAATTAACAATATAAATGAGCAAAAAAATGTTTTCACCCAAGTTTAATTTTTTAATTTTTCTTTAATTTATCAGTTGGGTGGTAAAAATATGCATATCGCGCGTTTTCTGTCTCAACCTCGTATATCAAAAACTACATGTTTTAGCACACAAAAATCATATTAAATACTGTATTTATACATATACTTATCTATATATATTTATATACATAGGTAGCCAACATCAATGGGTGTAATTAGCATAAATCTTAAGTTCATAGTGATGAAGATACAGATTTAAATACGTTTTGTTTGTGTGTCCAAAAATTGGGATTTTTCAGATACGAGGTTGAGACAGAAAACGCGCGATATGTACTTGAGGGTACTTCAATTGATAGTGTTTTTCTTGGTTACATTCCCATTACATCCAAGAAAAGAACCTTCTCCAGAACCATTTCTATCATAAAAATTTGGTTGTAATAGAAATGGCAACTCTCAAAAAACTCACATGGTATATATATATATATATATATATATATATATATATATATATATATATATATAAATTTTAGTGAATATTACTTTCGGTTTCTAGTGACCTCAAAGCAAATTTCTACCATAGTCCCGGGCTCAAGTCGCGTTATGACAGTGGCTGTAGTAGCTGAATTCCATTCTGGAAATTCACTAATAGAAAATTGGTATCTTTCTTTATCTGTGCGTGATTATAACTATTTCAACCAGTTTTCAGCATTTCTTTTTTATAACAACCCAACATTATTCAACGGAAAATTCACATAAAATTTTTGAATCGGCCTTTACATAAAATTTTATAACCAAACGTATCTTATTAGTACTACAAAAAACTTCTAACATTTAATTTCAATTCTATATCATAATACATATAATTATTGAAAGTAATTCTCGCATGAAAAGAGAAATTTCTAAATGTGTTTTTCCAGTACGGGTCGCGTGATTCGATGCCATTTAAATTTAATTTTTAAATCGCCTGCACTATACCTCTATTATTTGTATTATTACTTAATCAGAAAAGGATACAATTCTATCATACATAATATCCTCCCAGTATGTATAAAAGATTTTTTCCAAATATTTGGCGCAAATACACAATAATATTTCAACGGTGACCTTGATAAAACTACATCCAGTGTATACATAGATGGCGTGTTAAACGGTGTTATAGACTAACAAGGAGATGCACCCAGAGTGAAATTCAGGATTTTGATGAAACTTCGTTGGTGTGTAGAATAGGCAAAAATAAGGGACCCGTATTTTAGCGAATTTCCAGAATGGAAATTCAGCTATTACAGCCACTGTCATGACGCGACTTGAACCCGGGACCATGGCAGAAATTTGTTTTGAGATCCCTAGGAACCGAAAATAATATTCACTCAAATTTATATATATATATATATATATATATATATATATATATATATATATATATATATGTGTGTGTGTGTCCGCACGATAACTCTCGAACGAAATGTCCTAGGTTTACGAAATTTGGTGAGAACGTTGGAAGTCCAAAAATCTTGGATGAGTTCTTCAGCCAGACACGTCGGATGCCAGGAACATGGCTTTTGTTCTTGCAAAAAATTAGTTTTTTGCCAAAATTTGCTATAATTTAAAAGTTTTTGCCACATTTTTTTACACCATTGCAAAGACGGAAAAAAATCACATAAAAAAGGTTTTTGAACTATTATTCTAGGTTAGCTAGTTTTTGAGAAAATAAGAAAAAAAAGTCAGTAGCAGATTGGACAGTTCTGGACCCACCACCCGATTTTTTTGACCGACCCCAAGGAGGAGGTAGAGCTACCGGGGCGGTTCTAGAAACCTCCGGCGGTGGGTGGAGTGAACGAAAATTTTTCAAACCTAACTGAACCTAACGGAACTTGGTCTAACCTAACCGAACCTAAGGAAATTTTTTTCTAACAATAAATACTATAAATACTAACAATAAATTATTAATATTCATCATCTGATCCCATATATATATATATATATATATATATATATATATATATATATATATATATATATATATATATAAACTTTAGTTAATGTCAATTTTAGTTTCTTCACCTACGGTTTTTTGGACATTTTTCGTGAAAAAATTTGGCGGAATGAGGCGGAAAAGTCACAGGTTTTTTCTAAAAAGGTACTTTTGTAAATGGAAATTCGCTATGTTATGCAGGATGCTGCGACAGCGGTATTTTTTTTATCGGCCATCTTCCACGTTTAGGGGGTGAAACCAGCCCCTAAAGCTGTGGGTTCAAATCGTATTTCTTAAGATATCTCAAAAACTAAAAGAGATAGAGAAAAACTTTAAATTGATGAAATGTTACTCTTTGAAAGACCTATTCACCTGTATAGGTTAAACCAGGGCCGGGTTCATAAGAAGGGCTGGACGGGTAAAAATGGGGGTAAATTTTCTTGTACAGCCTGGATGGTTCGATGCATCAAATTTTTACTATCATAAATAGAAAGAGCATCAAAAATTAGGGGACACGTGTTTTTGCATTTTTTCGAAATATGAGTGGTATCCAAACCATATAAGGAAGAAAAAAATAGGGTTGATTATATTGCATTATTATTGATTGCAAATACGTTCTATATTTTTTTTTATCTTTATGTTGATTTGCATCATGAAATGTAAATTTTTACTTTTCGATAATGATTCATGTATTTTTCAGTACTTACTTAATTGGTAATTTAGCCATGTGTATATTTGGTTACTCATATTCGATATTTTTTATACCTATTTCTACTAAGGTTCTCTGGTCTGCAAGTGTTAATGAATGTTTAACAAGAAGCAATAATCTTACGTTCAACAACCGCCTTTATCATCTTACAAATTCCTTTTTAACCAAATAAACGCGGTTTATTTCTTTCTCAACATTTAAACTATTTTTCTTACTCTTTTTGTATGTTTTATAGGTGTCAACCCCATTTCCCAAATCGCAAAATTTATTACAAAACACCTGAACAGTGAGCGAAAGACATTACTTCTTTTTGAGCATTCATTAACACAAGCACACCGAAGAACTTTAACTTTCGCAGAAATAGTTATAAAATATATCGAATATAAGTAAACATATATACACATGGCTAAATTACCAATGAAGTTAGTACTGAAAAATATATGAATTATTATCGGAAAGTAAAAATTTACATTTTTATGATGAAAATCAACATAAAAATAAAAAAATATAGAACGTAGGGAAAAGCCCCCTTTGTGGAACGGTATCTAATACTGGAACAGTTTTGACATTTACATATTTATTTCTTTAATTAAGTAAGGAAACTTTAAATGCGAGGTGAATTTAAATTGAAAAACAATCATTCTATTAATAATAATTTTTGTTATCAGACGTTTCTTTCAGAAATAACTTCATTAATATGTAAATGTTCATAATTAGATACCGTTCCACAAAGGGGGCTTTTACCCTATTTGCAATCAATAATAATGCAATATAACCAACCCTATTTTTTTCTTCCGTATATGGCTTGGATATCACACATATTTTGAAAAAAACACAAAAACACGTGTCCCCTAATTTTTGACGCTCTTTCTATTTTTTATGATGGCAAAAATTTGATACATTGAACAATTCAGGCTGCACAAGAAAATTTACCCCCATTTTAGTCGACTAATCGACTAACTGTTCCTCGGTTCGACATCACTAGTTCAGATACCCATAATTTTATTTTTATAAATAAAACCGAATCAGTGGTTTACATTTATATGACCAGTACGGTACTCTCGTACACACTGTTTAACCATACTATACACATTTTGCATTACAAACATGAAAAGAACGTTTATCAAAAAATAATTTCGTTTTTTTGTTTGAAATTCCATTCCGTTTCAAAAGAGACTCATCATATGTTAAAGTATGTACGTCTGTTTTTTCATATTGTAAAATTCAAAAAAAGAAAAACGAGTCATAAAGTCATAAAAGTCTTTTTCTCTTTTGATATTACCTAATTAGTATAAATAGTGACAGTCACTATGAGCAGTATGTGCATTGAATCCTTTTTTTGCTCAGTTTCAACCGTTCCCAATGTTGGTCGCATTTCAATGTACCTGTGTCATATTTAATAACGCCACTGAATAAGAACGATGTTAATTATTCGGGATTTAATACTGTTCGTGTATAAAATATTCACGTACCCGTTAAAGCTGCCAACTTCACCATGATTTTCGAAGATGAAATTATTTAAGATGATAAAAATCTTCGATTTGACTCATAATGATATTTTACAGAGACTTAAGGGGGTGTATTCTAGTCTAGAGGCTCGATTTTGAGGTGATTTTACGGGAACATTTTTAGTATGCATTTTTTAACAGTTTTTTGTTGATATTTAAAAAGTATAAGGTCTCATACACAATCAATGAAATAAGGAATAAGAAATAAGAAATAAGAAGTATGCCATCTAGTGACGTTTAATGGAACTTTATTGAAATAAAGAATATGAAATAAGAAATAAGGAGTGTGCCATCTAGTGACATTGAATGAAACTTTAACTTAACTGCTCATAGGTATATGTATTTAGGTATTTTTGTACATCGAAATTTATGAAAAAGTAACGTTCGTGATGACTTTTTTTGTCACTAAGTGAAAAAAATCACGAATTTTGACGTACAAAAATACCTACATATTTATATCTATGAGCAATTACGTTAAAGTTCCATTCAGCGTCACTAGATGGCATACTCCTTATTTCTTATTTCATTAAAGTTCCATTCAACGTCACTAGATGGCATACTTCTTATTCCTTATTTCATTGATTGTGTATGAGGCCTAAAAATGTATAAAAATTTTAAAAAAATTCAAAATTGAAATCGCTACAGGCCGGCAAAGTGGGGACTCAAAAAAAAGGTGTCTCCTGGTTAACGTGATTCCAACCCTTCTGATGATCTGAAACATAAAATTTTAGTTAATTCTTAATAAACAAGGATGTAGAATTAGTTGGACGTAGTCCATATAAAAAAAATCATTTTTTCGCCTCCTTTTTTCAACTTTGAAAATTGTTTAAAGATAGTTAAAAAAGAAATTCCAAAAACCCCTACATCGGACCAATGTTGATAGTATTAAGAAGGTCTGTACCAAATTTCAAGTAAATCGGTGCATTAGAACTTAAGATATCATGTCAACCGTATCTAAAAAATGTAGTTTCGAGTAATTTATATTAAAAATTTGAATTTAACACTGAAAACATATACAGTAGACTGGAAAAAATAACCATACATCCTTTTAGAGGGTTATTCTTAAAGGTCTAAACTGTGAAAATATGAAAAAAAAAGAAAAATCGATTTTTACGAATTTCTAGACTAGAATACCCCCTTAAATTACTAGTCAAAGATAAGAAAAATAATAATAAATTAAGATATCAAAAAATAATTTAACTTTCCTACCCATGTCTCTTACAAGTAAAGGTTCTTGGATATAATACGTTTACGATCTATTTTCTATAGAAAGATTTTGATAACGAAAAGTATAATTTAGCAGGTGTGATATATTTGAAAGAGTACTTCCTTTTCTTATTATATAGTTAATACATTTTGAAAAAATTATATAGTTATATAGTTAATACATTTTGAAAACTACAATATATGATAGTTGTAATGTAACACTACTAATTTATTAGAAATTTCCCTGTCACTAAAAATAATTACTATGGACATTATGGGCCATGAATTTTTAATTTTTTTAACACAAAGTATGTATAATATAGCTGTGTTGAATGATTTTACGGTACTTAAAGCAAAATAAAACAATTTTTTTAATGCTTCTGAAGCTAAACTATTCAAAAACAATTGTAAAAATTCGGCAAGTGCTTTTTGGATTAAGAAATTTAAGTATATTTTTTACGGTTATTGAATACGGTTATTACTATATGGCGAGAGGGTGAGGCCCGGGTCTAAAAAGGGGGCCCACAGCCTCAATTAGAGGGGGGCCCAGAAAGAGTGAGAAGACGTTTTTTTTGCCCGTCAATTGTATTTTTGTAGAAAAAATGTTTGAAAATTTTTTGTTGTACCCGGCCCTGACTATATGTGTTACTATGGCGGTAAATTTCAAAATGATTTAATTCTATATAAATGTGTATCGATCCAAAATATCTGGAATAATTCTATAGTTGAGAGTTATTAACTAAAGTGCTACCATTTGTATCTTTTTTTAAATTTTGAAGTTTTATACTTTAGAATCGAGGCCCAAAATTGAAGAATGGCTAAAGGAACCTCAACTTAATTTTAAAAAATTTTTCAAACGATAGGACACGTGGAATTTTTTCTGAAGTTATTTAGACAAACGAAAATTGTTTCCATTTTCTAACATTTTCTCTAATAATTTGGGCTTGAATTTTTGATGAATCTTTTCTAATACTGAAATATACCTCAGTGTAAAATTTTATTTTTTGGGGACTATTTTCTCTACTTAAAATTTCTATTTAAATTTTCGAAATTTTGGTTATCTCTGTCTCTGAAAATACATCTTAATACATCATCTTATCAAATATTAGTATCTATTTTTTTTTTAAATATAAAAAAGTCACTTTAAAGCTAAATATTTCTCAAACGGAGCTTTAAAACGAAGAATGCTGAAAGGAAGTTCAATTTTATTTTGAAAGCCCTTTCAAACACTAGTTCACACGAAACGTTACGTACAGGGCTGGGAACTATTTAAAATGATTTCATTTTAAATATGTATTTAAAATACAGAATGGCATTTTGCATTTTCTATCTTAAATAAGTTCGGTCAAACCATTTTCCATTTTGTATTTAAAATGTAAATTTGAATCCATTTTACATTTAAAATGAAAATGCATGTATACTCAAAATTATGTGTAAGTATACAATATTAATTATAGAACTTGAATTGAACGATCTGAAGTCTAACAAATTATAAGTTAAATGTAAGTTGATTTAATTGACTCAAATTTTTTATAACTCGAGTTGCAATGTCACTTGAGTTAAATTTGTTACTAGAGTTGCAGTTCTCTTAAGTCAAACTTTTCTGACGCAAGAAATATTTTTGTATTTCGAGTATATGATTTTCATAATTTTATTTAGAAGTTGCAGTCGTAACGTAGTCAAGGTTTGAATATGTCAAGGCCGAATTAAATTTTACAATATTTTTAAGTAACAATATTTGAAGAGCTAAGTTTCATTTTTATATCATGAAAACTAAAAAATTTTCTCAAAAGACTGCCTTTATTTAATTTCAGTACGTGTGATATTTTCTTAACACCTTCCCTTTTTTTTTAAATTAATATAACTTAATTATAATAAAAAAAAATTTATAGGATAAAATTAAAGTAAAAAAAAGCATTTTGCATTTTATAATCCATTTTAAGTAACTATTTTCCATTTTCAATTTTAAATATGTTCAGCAAAACCATTTTCCATTTTGTATTTTAAATGCATTTTTGGAAACCATTTTCCATTTTCTATTTTAAATGGTTTCTATGAACCATTTGTCCCAGCCCTGGTTACGTAGAAGAAAACACTCAACTACATTTTTCAATACGGGAAAGTCCCTTTAAAAACTATTTAAAAACTAAGAACCTTTTTTTTATTAATTAAAATTTCTGCCTACAACATAGGTGTAATGGTCTTCTTAAACCAGGGCTTCTTAAACTTTTTTCATTCGCGACCTCAAATAGAGATATGTATATAAGTATTTTGTAAGGATTTATTGATTACGTAACAATATATACCTATACATATAAAAAAATTTTCGCTATGACCCCAAATGGGATCGCGACCCATAGTTTAGCAAGCCCTGGTCTAAACATGTAAAAATTATACGGAAATGACAGACGAACAGACTTGACGAAACTATAAGGATTCCGTGATTTCAATTATCGAACCCTAATTTTGTTCAGCGTTCCCACCATCAAAATTATTTTAAAATAGAGTCCCTATAATAAATAGAGTCGTGACATGTCATCCATTTGGTATCCAAAACAGAGCGGAAAGCTTCAAAATTAATTATCACATATTTGGGTAAATATTTTTGAGTACATAATTCTTGTTAATAAGTTGTGAATTAATGAAAAATTAAAAATTTTTTATTTAATTATTCTTTCTAATTTAAACGAAATAAATTAAATGTTAATAAAAAGAATGGTTTTTAATAACATTTAATTTATTTCCAATGTATTTTACACAAACTTTGGATAGAAAATGCCGGAACCAATCAGTATTCAGCACACATGTCAACACTCCATTTATTATAGGCACTCTATTTATTAAAACGTGATTAAAACATTTCCATCGTGACATCTATGATCACATCTATGAACTAACGCAAATCAATAACTTGTTGTGAGAGCCCTCTATGATTATAACCGACAGATCAATCGAGGCCAACTACGCACAAAACAGAACCCCGTATTTATATCGACACAACTTACTTAAGAAACAAACCATTTAGTACGAAAAATGTCCGAAACAGATTGACAAGTTCAGAGTTCAACGTTCATAAAAACATAAGCACATGCATTGAATTATCGACAAAGAACGAATGTAGCCGAAATTACACCACCACGACGAATCGTACGAATGTATTTGGACATACAATACATAAATTTTAACTTTATGAATATTTTCTTGTGGTAACACTGTACTTAGAAAAAGTAACTTGGTGTTTAGATATGCCCGGTTTCGTTCCACCAATAAACTGACAAAATAAAACCACAAAAACAATAATTCAATTCGTTCAATTATTCCGGGGACGGGCACGTAAATTTTTTTATTAATCCGTATTTGAGAATGAGTGTTCTAACAGTATTTTAAATTATGTGAACAAAAAAAACAACACAAAAGACTGAAAATATTCGTTTTAATTAATAATGTATCTAATTGTGACAATTGTTTTATACGTTTACCATTATAGATAGCAAATTTTGTTAAATCGGACCCGGGCGGGGGTGCAATGTTTAATGATTTTCGGGGGTTGTGTGCCGTTGAATGAACTTGAGATATGGAAAGTGTGTGAGAAATTTTTCGTTTTTCGTGTGTGTTTTTTTTTGACGGGTTACGAGCAAAAATGGATGAATTGTTTGGTTTTGTGTTTTATTTTATGTTGTTCCGTTTAAATTTCGTTTATGGACTCGAATCGGCCGTGAATTTTACGTTTGAAACCACACCAATACCGACTACGACATTTCAAACAACGACTGATCTACTTCAGGAGGATGTCCAAGTGAATTTTACGTTAGGTAATTTTTTTTTCAGATAATTTCGTGTAGTTTTAAGTTAATTTTTCGTGCCTAGACGTATTGATTTTGTTGAGGAAGTACCTCCTAGTAGGCAACTAGGCATGTTGACCCACCCCTAACTATTTGATGCACTTGAAATGATTTATTTGAAAAGGGTGCGACTTTACCAATAGATTTTTAGGGTTAAATTTCTTGACGATTTATGTATTAGTCATAATGCAGGTTTCTTTGTATACTAGAATGACAGATCACAATCGGGGCGATTGTTTAATCGGCATTATGAATTTTAATTTCTTCCGATTGATACAAAAACGGTCGTAGAGAAAGTGAACAATGGATCCATATTTGGAAAAACTATTGTTTTTTGAACGGAAACGACAGGTGTTATACAAAAATTACGGCTTTCTAATTATATAATCGAAGCCGGTGGTATATACGATCGAAAAAATTGGGATTTACTGTACCAATTTTGATAAACAATGCACAACATTTAGTGTCCAATTCTATTTTTGATATTAGTTAAACAAAACAAAAAAATTCAAGGCCACCATTAGTACGTAATATACGGCAGTTCCATAAAATTGAAGCAGGAAATTGTAATATAAACTTCCTTTCCTCAAAGTTTTTCCTCAATACCGTCCTGTTCAAAAATAAAATAAACCACTTTTATTGAATATAGAAACATGTCATAAGAGTTTCTATATTCAATAAAAGTGGCATTTTACAAAGTAAAATGTTTTTATTCAGTAATAATAAATATGGAGTACCATAAAGTAACGCTCAAATCTATTAAATTTAAAATCAAAATTTATCAACATTTATCTGGTGCGACAATTTTTGTTCCGCGAATACATACGATGATATTTATCAATAGATAACGCCGCCACTGACCTTCAAAAATTTTCAATTTTGTAATTTAATTAAAGAGATACATACTGTCGGCTAAAAACTTATTTTGGAATAGATTCTTATAAAAACAGACTCAAAAAAATTGATTTCATCCCCAAATATTTTGTGTACGGAAACTTTATGATCACCATGGATACATAATTTGAATTATTTCGAATTATTTGAGTTATCAGAAACTCATTTTGAAATTTATTCTTATAAAAACAGACTCAAAAAATTGATTTCATCCCCAAATATTTTGTGTACGGAAATTTTATGATCACCATGGATACATAATTTGAATTATTTCGAATTATTTGAGTTATCAAAAACTCATTTTGAAATTGATTCTTATAAAAACGGACTCTAAAAACTGACTCCTAAAAATTTTGTGTACGGAAACTTTATGGTCACATGGATACACAATTTGAATTATTTCGAATTATTTGAGTTATCAAAAACTCATTTTGAAATTGATTCTTATAAAAACGGACTCTAAAAACTGACTTCATCCCTAAATATTTTGTGTACGTAAACTTTATGATCACCATGGATACATAATTTGAATTATTTCGAATTATTTGAGTTATTAAAGATTCATTTTGAAATAAATTCTTATAAAAACGGACTCTAAAAACTGATTTCACCCCCAAGTATTCGGTGTGTGGAAACTTTATAATCACCATGGATACATAATTTTAATTATTTTTATTTAGTATTCAATATATGTATCCGGACAATTTAATTATTCTCTAAATTAATCAATCGGTGTGATTGTTTTATTGATTACTGCGAATTTACTAAAGCGTCAAAATCAAAAAAAAGTACTACTATAGTATACGGTCGATCGTCCTTTTTGAAGTACAGTAGATCCCTGTTTAACGCTAATTGTTATTCTAAAAAAAAAATAATAAAAACTAGCATTTTTACTCACGGCTTCACCCGCGTATTATTTCAATAAATATATTTTTACACGGGAATCAAATGTTTTGCTAAGATAAAAAGTAGCCTGTGTCCTTCCCGGCTCCGTCCCCTCCTAGGCGAGACAAATAAACAAACTAACTGTGTCTGCGACTTCATACGACATGCGCAATTACAATCGCAAATTGTTTCTTGATCAATGAATTTTCGGCGAAAAGTTTTTTTTGATATTATCTCAGTGGTGAAATAAAGTATACGTAGGGAGTTCCTCAGGGTTCCTACTTAAATAATTTTATTTAAAACAGAATATTTCGTTTGAACATTATTTTGGTAATAAAAAATCATTGGACAGATTTCCACGAAATATTTCCGAATTTTTTCGACGAAAATGCACAAATTCAAGCGATTCTCAAAAACGTTACAATTAAATCATAATCATGTTACTTTGCAAATTACTGTTTTCCCAAGTACATAATTAACATTTCTTTATTTAATGTACATATTTTTAGAACCGGTTTCAAATATTTATTTATTTACACGGTAATTTTTCCATGAAAATGAAAATTCTATGTCAATTTTCAATGTTTTTCATTCAATAAAATCGTTGATTGATTGATTTATTAATAGAAAAACGAACAGTGATAAAAAAAAAATGCATTTTCTAGCGAAAATTATATAAATATAAACAATAAAAATGTACAATTTTTTTTTTTTTTTTTTTTTTTTGGGTAAACTAGGAAAAGGATACCTAGAATTGGAGTCAAGAGTATTCGAATCGGGCTTGGATCTAAAACATTTTTTAAACCAGTTTTATAACCGTCTATATTTTAGTTCATACGTATATGTACATGTATTTCAGAACTGATGTACATTAGGTCAGTTTTGTATTAATTTCGAGTACAAAAGTATATCTCAGCGAAAAATTTTTCTTTTATCAAAAATTAAATAACGTATTAATATTCTTCAGTTATTTTGTATACCATTTGTTTTTTTTAATTTCTGCGGGCTTATGTTGTAGCAATATAAAAGCATTGTTGAAAAAGCGTTGTAAAAACGTTGTAAAATGATGTTTATAAATTATATTTCAAAAATGGTGTAGTGAATATTTTTTATTTCTTATTAAATATGGTTTGTAACTTTGTATTTTATAACATATGTATTAAATTTTTATCAAATTCCTTTGACACGTTTTCATTTTACTCAAAAAAAAATAGTTTTCCCATAAGAGCCCGTGTTAAAATTACAAAACTTTGAAATCGTTTTTCTCAAAATTGGGGTGGTCAATTTTAATCGGAATAGGCTCGTATTATTGGTATTGAATTAAATAAATATCTAGAGAAGTTTCGTTAAAATCCTTTGAAAAAATCGTTTTATCGACCAACTACCTTAACGGTTTATACGACTTTGCGATTACAATAAGAATTGTTTGGGATTTTATGAATAGTGAATGGGAATTTCCCGAATTTCCTCTACACTGTGGAAATACCGTGCGGTCTAGGGGTTTCCTAAACAAAATTTCAAACAACGGTTCCATTGAAAATGTCCGTCCAACTTGGGCCAGAAACTGTTGACTCTGATAAGTATAAAAAAAAAATGACCAGAATATCTTGAATCATTTCCATAAGTTATCTGAATATTAACAATCTATGCATTTGATATGGCGTCACAGCTGAAATAACATTGTAAAGTACAGTAGCATAAAAAAATCGGTGTCACATTTATGTAAAAATTTTGTTCATTTGTTTTTAAATAAGTCTTTTTATCCGCATTGGAGTTTATGTAGGGAATATTTTACATAAAACTTCCCCTAGTCAACGTTTGAAGCATCAGTGAACTACTTGAAAGGTTTCGTGAAGGTGTACCAATACTTTTTGCCGTGACTGTATCGTATTTACTGCGTACACTATTGAGTAACCTTCAAAGAAGCATTGGTAATTAACACTGATACATTATTGGTCTACATTATTGTAAGTGCTAAGAAAAAAAAACTCAATTAAAAGCATTTTTATGCTTCACTAAGTAATGTATCTATACGTACAATTTATTTCATAAAAATTTGGACAAGTCTTGTGGTTCATTTTAGAAATTTTCTAGTTTTATAAAATGTAGACTTTGTCGATAAATTTACTAAATTAAATTAGCGTTTAATTACAATATAAATAATAATTAAATTATTTAAAGTATGCATTAGGTATACAAAAAAGTGTCCCAGTTTTTTTTGACACCAACTATACTTAAGTTTTTTGCTATAAATTTTTTGTTAAGCAATCATTGTTTATTTAAATAAATAAATTTTAACGAAAAAAAAATACAAAACAGATTGCCCCTGATTATGTTTTTTAAAAAAAAGTGGAATACTTCTTGAATTTAAAAAAAATAAAAAATGTATTTGATCTCGCTACACGAAGATCCGGAATAATATAGAATTCTTTTGTAAATTCCCAAAAAAATCCTCGTACCTTTTTAGGAAACAATCTAGCTCCCCCTACGAAGGCCTGTAAATACCAAAAATATATCAGTTATTTTTGAATTATCAGAAATATCAAAAACCCAATAAAAAAAAAATTAAGTCCTTTTATTCCACTGGATTTTAAACCTATAATGGCTTAGACGCTTAGAGAGAGAGAAATTCAAATATGAAATATTTCCTTTATCACTTTTCACCAATAATTAACATTTCCAGGATTAAAAAATCATTAGAATTAGCAGTGAACAAATTAAATAACACCGGACTTAATGAGTCACCTTGTATAACACCTTTTGTTAATTTAATTTATTCATTTTTAATGTTGTCAATAAATAAATTATAAGATTACGAGTCCACGTTTGAGTTTTATCCCATCATCCGAAAGAAATATTTACTTCAATTTGTTCAGTTTATACGAAAAAAAAAAATACCGATTAGGGTTTTCATAAAATTTTTACTGACGATAATATACTAGCTGTTACCCGCGGCTTCGCTCGCGTGGCTTTTGAAATTAAGACATCTAGTTAGATCGTATAGTGTACTTTCATCGCGTCGCTCTTGTGCATCGAGTACTGCTACTTTTTCTTTGGACTTTTCCCACAGAAGTACAATATTTTCCTCGAGTAAAAAATAGACTATAACATTCTTTTAACAACATGCCAAGTTCAAATGAAATCAATAATTCTTTTTTATACCATTTTAAATATATTTTCCCACGGGAATATGACTTCCGACAGGATTTAGATATTTTCCCGGGGTAGAAAGTAGACTGTGTCCTTTTTCGTCCTCTCTGTAAACAATATGCAGTCTGAAATCAATTATCCTTTTTTTTAATAGTCAGTTGTTATTTCATTGTTTCCTTTTAAATACATTTTCCCTCGGGAATGAGATTTTATCGGTGCAAAAAAAATAACTTATGTTTATCGCTGTATATCGTCATATTTGTCTATCATCATTTTTTTTTTTTCATTTGAAATATATTTTTTCACAGGAATGAAATTTCCCACGGGAAATTTCCCGGGGTATAAAGTAGTTTGTGTCCTTTCTCATCCCTTCTGTTAGCAATATACAAAATTTGAAATCATTTATCCGTTTTTTAATAGTCAGCTGTTGTAATTTAATGCATTTTCCCACGGGAATGAAATATTTCCCCGAGATAAAACATAGCCTATAACCGTCTCTGGCCCGCAAGCAACGTCTATACAAAGTTTCAAGTTGATTGGTTAAGTTGTTGAGGCTTGAAAGCCAGTCAAACAAACAAACAAACAAACTCACTTTCGCATTTATAATATTAGTAAGGATTAACGATACATTTGATTTCTATCAATTAAAACTGTATCGATGAATCAATTTGTGTAAATTTCATCAATATAATTATTTGATTATTTTGAAAATTTTGACCTTTTGACATGCCATACAACATGACTCTACATGTACTCAGCCGGTATTTAATGCCATTACAATTGTTCAAATATGTGTGGGGACGTAAATTGAATCAACTAACATTACAGCCTATTATTCAGAATCACTAATTAAGAACAAATCGCGGTAACTGAGAATTATTCAAACCTCTAGGAGTTGTGCCACCAGTCGCCGCATCGTGTTTTCTGTGCACGTATCCGTAAAAACGATTGATGTGTCACATTTGACCCGATTATGTCACAGAAGTAGGAAGACATAAATATTTTGAGGGATAGCAAACACTAATGTGGAATTTTCAAAACAAAAAAAAAAAAGATTCCTTAGGTTTGTCAGTACATGATTAATTTTAGTGTCAGTGTTATAAAATATTGACAGTATTACTGGGACAATATTGAAGTAATCGTGTATAGAATTATTATTATTATAATAAGTATTCACAGAGGGACTAAGAAGATTGTAACTCGGGATGTCAAATTCTAGTTCACATCTAAATTACCCTAACTCAAATCACTTCCATAAAGTTTGATTTGAGGAAAAATAAATATTTTTAAGTTAATGACGTCATTAAGCTTACGAAAATTTTTCAGTGCTTTAAAAACCGTTAATAAAATGATGAAATTCGTAGCGAATTATAGATTTTCGAGGTTATTCTTTCCATTTTGACTAAAATTTCGAATTTTCTGTCGAATCAGTCCATATTTCTAAAAGAAATTTCGTCATTTTGATAGGAAAAATGAAAATTCAAAACGTTTTTAACGGATTTACTTAAAATTGTAACGAAACCTTCAAAATGGAATTCTCTAGAGAATTATGTCAAACTTTTTTTTCATAAGTTGAAAAACGATCTGAGCTACAGGTGATTTCCTCCTCGAAAACCTCAAAGTTGCTTTTCGAAACAAGATTAATTTACACATGGGAACATTTTATTTCATTTTTTATATTATGAAAATTGCTAAAAATATATCTGTAAAAAAAACTTAATGATGCAATAAGTTATATTCTTATGCAATGTACTGACTAAATGCGTAAAAACAGTTAATAAGTAATTTTACCAAAATAAATTATTATAATTAATGTTTAAACCTTCAAGATTGAATTCTCTAGAGAATTACATTAAACTTTTTTTTTCATAAGTTAAAAAACGATTTGAGCTACAGGTGATTTCCTCCTCCAAAACCTCACGATTTCCTTAAAAGTTGCTTTTCTAAACAAGATTAATTTACACATGGGAACATTTTATTTCATTTTTTATAATATTATAAAAATTACTATAAGTACATCTGTAAAAAAAACTTAATGATGCAATAACTTATATTCTTATGCAATGTACTGATTAAATGAAAAACAATCAAGTAAATAATTTTATCAAAGTAAATTATTATATATATGTTTAAATTTTTTACTTTTTCTTGTTTTTTATTCACATTATGTATTTAAATGGGAATTTTTTTTAAAAACCGCATAAAAAAAGTTGCACAAAAAAAGTCCGCATAAAAAAAGGTTAGCTGTATTTTCAAAAATGGCCACATATTTCTTTTAGTATTCAAATGAAGAAAGTTCAACTCAGCAGGGTATTTCCTTCAGGGCTGGGAAAAATGGTTCATAGAAATCATTTAAAATAGAAAATGGAAAATGCTTTTCAAAAATGCATTTAAAATACAAAATGGAAAATGGTTTTGCTGAACATATTTAAAATTGAAAATGGAAAATAGTTATTTAAAATGGATTATAAAATGCAAAATGCTTTTTTACTTTATTTATATACTTTATAAAAAATATTCTATGAATTTTTTATCATTATTTATATTAATTAAAAAAAAAAGTTCAAAAGTACTGAAATTGAATAAAGGCAGTCTTTTGAGAAAATTTTGTAAAGTTTGTATGGTATGAAAACGAAACTTAACTCTTCAAATATTGTTACTTAAAAATATTGTAAAATTTAATTCGGCTTTGACGTATTCAAACCTTGACTACGCTACAACTGAAGCTTCTAAATAAGATTATAAAAATCATCTACTCAAAGTACATTTCTTATCGACGTGTCTTAAAAATAGTAGTACACAACTTGAGTCAGAAAAGTTGACTTAAGAGAACTGCAACTCTAGTTACAAATTTAACTCAAGTGACATTGCAACTCGAGTTATAAAAAAATTGAGTCAATTAAATCAACTTTCATTTAACTTAGAATTTGTTAGATTTCAAGTCGTTTAATTCAAGTTCTGTAATTAATATTGCATACACATAAATTTGAGTATACATGCATTTTCATTTTAAATGTAAAATGGATTCAAATTTCCATTTTAAATACAAAATGGAAAATGGTTTGACCGAATTAATTTAAAATAGAAAATGCAAAATGCCATTTGTATTTTAAATACATATTTAAAATGAAATCATTTTAAATAGTTCCCAGCCCTGGTTTCCTTATTGAAATAAATAAGCCGACTATTAAAATGGAAAAACAGAAATTTTTCATTATAGAAACCACATAAAATCACTTTACCTTATTTAATTATTGGTGAAAAATGGCAAAGGCGACATTTTCATATTTTCTAATATGAATTTCCGCAAAGTAAATTTTCCAAAACCACCATTGAGAAAGGTGCAAAACACTTCCACGGGGATTTTCACATAATGTAATTGATTAAATTTGGAAACCGTTTTAATTTTTCCGAACTCGTAAAAAATAAATTCGAATTTTTATAGCTCCCTCGCCCCCGTTCAATCTAACGGTTATCGGAGTTGAACAGAATGCGCTACATTTACAGTGGCACGCGCCGGCAAAACCGAACGGCGAATTGGTAGGCTATCGGGTATATTATATGCGAGCCAATTATACCGATGTAAGATCATTTAAAATATCAAAATTTGAACCGATTGTTGAGTATACGTTGGGCGATCTTGGTTAGTATTCGTAAAAACAATACTAACGAAATATCAAATTTAATCGCCGCCAATTTTTATTTCGTAGCTCCAGACACCGAATACACCACGTTCGTCAAAGCTTACACGCAACGAAACGAGGGCGAAAAATCCGAGGCAATCACGTGGCGTACAGATATTGGACCACCGCCACCACCCGAATTAATTAACGTGAGTTGCGTGAGCGAGGATGCACTATTCGTACAGTGGAGACGACCGCCAAAATACGGTCAAAAAATTCACAGTTACACAATCGGCATTCGACAGGAGACTGCGTACTATTTCGACGAAATTCATCAACCCGATTGTGGATTGAATACGTGTTTTGTAAGTAACGATACCGTCTGACATATTAGAATTTCGTTAAATATTTATCGATATCGAAAATTGTCGATCAGGAATATCTCGTAAAGAATGCGTCCTACGTACAGTAAAACTAAGAATAATTTGTGAAATAGTAAGAAATGTTTATTTGATTTTTTATCGATATCGAAAATTTTCGATAGTAAATATCTCGTATTAGCGGAATTTTTTGAAAGCAAATCTTTACTGTCAGTATAATATTAACCCTAGAACGACAAACCTATGTTTTTTACTGTTAAACGACAAACCGGGGTATATATTTACCCCACGCAGGGTGGCGATCGACCTGGGAAACCTGGAAGTCAGGAATTTTTTCAGTTTTCACCTCGGCGAGTGCGTCGACTGATAGTTTTTGTAAATAGTTTTTTGACGACCTTTTTTTTTGCTCTCTAAATGTATGTTTTGCCACTGACGAGCAAAAAAAAGTCCTCAAATTACTTTATTTTTAAGCAATATTTTTTTCGGAGTAGTCCTGGAGTTTTGTTCACAGTCAGGGAAAAGTCAGGGAATTTTGAAATTGGTTTTCAATCGCCATCCTGCCACGGAATTTTTGTTCGTAAAATCGTTCTGACAGCAGTAATTTCACTTATAAGTACATGAATTTGTTCATTTTTTCATGCTGAAGAGAATGGTGAAGAGCAAATTCAATTTAATCAATGTTTAGTCGATGAAAAATCGATTTAAATAGCTAAAAGTGTTCAAAAACGGTCAAACTGTCATTTAATAAACCGATTTTCAAATTTGAGAGGACACAAAAGACTTCAAGAAAAAAAATGACATCATGATGTTTTGCCAAGAAGTCTATTTATTTGGTATTTTGAAAATTACAAAAAATTGGGAATTTGATATGTGGAAAAATCAAATAAAAATGTATGAAATATTGGTTTTTAACCCTTTCCAATCTTTTTTTTGGCTAAGGTGTTGCCACCAAGTCTGAATTAAATCTAATCTAACATACATTCATCTCACTTCGACACTAACATGCCACCTATCCTTCAATATTGAAAATTATTGATTTGGAATTACTATACAATAAAATTATAAAGTGCCATCTATTTTACAAAATTCTAAATACAGAAGAAATTTATTTGCATAAATATAATTACTATATAATTATTTAATCAAAATTTATATTTCTCATTACGTAAAAAAAAACATGCAATCTAATGGCTAAACATGAAACTAACTCAAAATTGGTCGGCAATATAGATTCCAAGGAATAATAAAACTAATGAAGGAAAGAAAATGGCCGATATGGACAGAGTTTCCATGGCCAATTGTTTTTTAATATAAAAAAAAAAAGAAGGAAAGAAAACGATCAAAACGATGTTGGAAGTGTTCCGACAAAGGGTAGGAATGGGAAAAAGACAATGTCGGAACACGTCCGACACATGATCGGAAAGGGTTAAAAATTTATTTCAGTTTCTGTCATGCAAAATGTAAAAAAAAAGAGAATTTAACTTATTCAAAGGCGCTACAATCGCTTCAATATAATATTCTATGATTCTCGCAGGTCGTCATCTGCCAAAAAAAAAAAAAAAAAAAAAAAACAAAAAAAAACAAGTGAATCAAAATTATTTTAGCAAGAAAAATAAAAATAACTTACCTACACGAAACACTGACGCAAACTACAAACCGGGGTAGATATCAACCCCACACTAGCTTCAGGTCTTCACTCCGTCACCGTAGACAAGAAACTGAAGGGTCTCGCGACCTCACCCTACTGTTAGAACATTGAACTAAATTATGGTATAGGTGTCTAGTCGATGTCACTGACTAATTTAAAAACGTTGTTTAAAGTTTACCTGGGGTAGATATCTACCCCGTTTTGTCGTTCTAGGGTTAAAAATTAAGCAATTGATTTAGTTTCTAAGGCTATTTCTATTAACAACAATTTTTGTTAAAACATGTCAACTTTTGAACCCCTGTCAGCTTTGGATGTTTTTAGCTGTATTGTTAAGCCAATAGCTTAATTTTAACTAAATCTTTTTGTTCGGAATCAGGTGGAAATACCAAATTTAACAACGAATACAATGTATGAGGTGAAAGTTCGTGGCATTTCGAACAGTAAAGTTGATCCGGAAATTATGTTAAACGGTGAATATAGTGATACGAAGAAAATATGTCTGCGACCGAATTGCGAAAAACGTCTTCCCGCCACTGAAATTCCGGATGAAGGTTATTCAACTGTATTTATTGCCGCATGCGTTTGTGCCGTATTTGCAACACTATTAACCGCTGCAGCATTCATTTTATGGCGGTAAGTAAATTGTTTTTTTTTTTTGGTCCTTCGAGCCGGATTTCTCTTATGATTTTTTTTTGTTGGTTTCATTTATTTGATTTTTCTTTATTATTTGATGTGACGCTTGTCTAATTATTGTACAATTTAGTCTCTCGAAATCCAGGAAATGTTTCCACGCAGCCTACTATTATCTTGAAGACCCAGTTTGTGCGCCGGTCACAACGACTGCTGAATGGGAGTCAGCGCCACGAACACTAACCGTCACAATTACTGATGAGGCGAATGCGAATAATGGTAATTTTCACATATATTTATTGATTTTCGCTTTATATTCGTAATTGTGTTAATGTTTAGAAGGTGCAGCTGCCGCAAATGGCCCGAAACGTGGTGGTGCGATTCCCGTAAGTGAATTTGAAGCGCACGTGATGAGTTTGCACGCGGACGGCGATATCGGATTCAGTCGTGAATACGAGGCGATTCAAACAGAATCGTCGCAAGACGAGTACCCGTCAGAACATTCACAATTGCCAGAAAATCGGGCGAAAAATCGTTACCTAAACATCACAGCATGTAAGTACCATCGAATTAAACCTTCTGGAAGTTTAGGGATTGTAATACCGGTAGTTCACTGATTTTTTACCGGTTAATTCGATAAATTAAAAAAACAGTGTATTTTGAAATTTTAGTTCATTCTATTTCATAGTAGTGATACAGGCACATTATATTGAACCTAAATGTACACAATCAGATTACCCCTTATTGTGTAACTATAATAAAAATTCTATGACACAGTAAATTCGCACAATTTAATAATTAGTTTCAAAATGCATACAAATATAATAAAACGTCCTTTCATATTTATTTCCTTTATAATTTTACAAAACAGTTAGACATTACCTATGTTGAATGATTCAGTTTTAAAAATAGGCACATTTTCGTTAAAGTATATAATATTCATATTTTATAACTCCTTAACAAATTTTCAAATTATTTTTTATTACTCATGCGGGAGAAGTACTAACTTGGCGCACACATTTCTGTACGCAAAATAGCTGTTTGCCCACTGTACTCTTCCCACATACATTTTTGCGTGCGGAAAGTAACTTTCCACACGCAAATTGACAATAAAACACGCAAAGCCGCCTCTTGATTTTTCATTTAGGGTACAAAATTTAGTTTAGCTTTAGCAGTAAGTATTCTATATCAGTTTTATACAAGAATTTTTAAGTGTTCAAAACTTTAAAGCGTTTTCCCCACAGCTCACGTTTTCAAAGTCGGTGCCCCTCATAACTTCAAAACTACAGTACCGATCCATTTGAAATTTTGAACACTATTTCTGTACATAATTTACGAGGTAACGCTGGAGAGTTTTTTTCAAATTTGTTAATAATTTTTATTTTACAATAACAAATTAGCCAATTTTTTTCGCAAAAATCGTGTTTTTCCGTTCTAAGTGTTGCAAAAAAGTGAAAAATTGAAATTTCGAAAAACCCTCCCAGCGTTACCTGAGAAAAACTATTATCTAACCAATGAACTTTAATTTTTCTATTTCGGATGATCCAGCACCAAGTTATGAGAGGCACCGCAATTCTACTTTTTTCCGAGACACGTTCGAATAATTGCTGACATTACTGTATTTTTTAATATTTCTTCGTGAAAATTTTATACAATATTCTTCGAATGTTATATATACTTTAATGTACCATTGGTTTTTGATAAAGAAATTTTAACTGTGTCGTCACACAAAAATAACAAAAACATGCCTTTTTTTGTACGAATTAACCTTACCCTCTCCTTAAAGGAAATTGATAAATGAAAAATATTAAATAAATTGTCTATGTACGTATGTAAATTGAGAACTTTTATTATTGATAATGTCCATTGTATTATTTTTAAATTTTTTTTTACAATATATTTTTTCTTTGTATACTATACGTAATGTCCTTAATAAAAAATTAGGTTTTGTAATATTTAGTCTTATATTTCCGTACGTAAAAAAATACCGGTAAATTACCGATAAACCGGTTTTGTTAAAAAAAATTTACCGAATTACCGGTAAACGAAAAAAAAATGGTAAAGTTACAATCCCTACTGGAAATCTCATAATCGTAAATTTATTTGTAGACGATCACACCCGGGTGCATTTATTACCGATACCCGGACAAAAGAACGACGTAGACTACTTGAACGCCAATTATATCGATGGCTTTCAATGTCAGAGGGCCTACATTGGTACACAGGGCCCGTTACCATCCACATTCGAATGTTTTTGGCGTATGGTGTGGGAGCAACGCGTCGCCATAATTGTTATGATTACAAATTTATCGGAGAGAGGCCGCGTGAGTTTCCTGTGTTGGTGTTTGTAGACGATGTATATTCTGTTGTTTTTAAAATAGTATTGTAATTTTCAGAAGAAATGTGACATGTATTGGCCGAAAGAGGGCACGGAAACGTACGGGATTATTCAGGTGCGTAATGTGCGCGAGGATGTGATGGCCACGTATACGGTGCGAACATTTCAAATTCGACATCTTCGGGTAAGTCTATTTCACCGTTTCAACTAAATTTGGATACGTATCACATTGATACGTGTGTATCAGTTTGATACGTATCATTAAAAACAAGTGAATAGTATACTTTTTGAACTTTATATTCAATTTTCATACATTTGAATGATATAGAACGGATTAATTTTCGTTTTAGTAGCTTATTGCTTCCGAGACTACTAAATTAGCGGAAGCATTGTGATCACTTTTGAAAAATAAAAAATTTTTCCCCACATTTTACGTTTTAGAGCTTCCTGAACAATTTTGGTTTGGTATCTGTCCGTCCGTCCGTCTATGCGTCACCAATTTGCACCAAGTGGCATAACTTCTGAACTATTCGATTGTTTTTAATTAAATTTTCATAAATTATACAGTTTGGTTTCTAGATGGTCCCCTACGAATTTAATCGAAATCGGAGTAACGGTAGCTACGCCGCTACCATGTCATTCCATTAATATACTAAATTGCACCAGGTGGCATAACTTTTGAACTATTCAATTCTTTTTTATGAAATCGTCAGAAATTATGCAGTCTGGTTCTTAGATGGTCCCCTACAAATTTCATTGCATTCGGAGTAATAGTATCCACGGCGCTACCATCAAATCCCATTAAATGTCAATATCTTATTTACTGCTAGTCCCACTTCGCTCAAATTTTTAAAGTATTTTGGGGATTAGTTTCCAAAATATTTTTGCTATTATTTTATAATTTAGCCTTTAAGTATTTTGAATTACAACAATTTTTTATGAACTTTAAGGCGAAAGTATAATTTCACGGTGTATATATTTGATAGAATACTGTTTTAAAGTCTTTTACGAGTACGAGGAAGCTGTGTGACATCGTCTTTTTTTACTATCTTAACAAAAAAGAAATATTCTAAAAACTTCAAAAGAAACTATTCATGAATTGTTTCAGCTGATTATTTCACTGCTTTAATTAATTTATTTATTATTAATAACAAATTAATTAATTTATTATTATTTATGAATAATAACGTACAACAAACTTAAATACAACCGTTTTTTCAAACTTGAACAGATTAATCACAAGAAATTAATGTTAACATTAATTTTATGTTTTTAGATCAAAAAGAAAAAGGCTGCTATGGCTGAAAAGATTGTTTATCAGTATCATTATACAAATTGGCCGGATCACGGCACGCCGGATCATCCATTACCTGTTCTACATTTCGTCAAAAAATCGTCAGCGGCAAATCCACCCGACGCAGGTCCAATTATTGTTCATTGCAGGTTAGTTATTGGTTGAAAATTGTTGGTTTAAAATTTTAAACTGAGGAGGGCTCTTTGAAACGTTGTTTAATTTTTATGCACGGTACGTTAGGAGTGATCCCAATGATTCACCCAGGTTCGATAAATTTTTTTTAAATGTTCTTTTCTTGTTGATGTTGTTCAATTTAATTTGGTTTCAATGTACACAAATCCCTGGACGAATGCTTGATCGATTCTCTTTTTCAAAATTTACGCTACCGTCCATAACTATTTGCCCACGCCCAGTTTATCCAAATTCCAAATTCCAAACATGAAAACGCACATATCTACTAAGGCTCGGAACTATAGTTCACTTCATAAATCAATTCGTCAGCACTAAAGGAAATTCATCACATCATTTTCTGGAAACGGTATATAATACGGTACTTGACTGTATTTAAAATTTGTGTCAAATGTTAAATAATTCTATGCATTATCATTTCATATGTCCAATTTTAATGATGAAACATAAAAAAATTTGATAACTATTTAGAAATTTTATTTTGAAAGTCGCCATTTTTCAACAAATATTCAAATTAGTGAAAATGCGCAATTTCTTGAATATAACGTAACTTTTTGTAGCTAGATATGTCGATTTTGATAATTTTTATCGGTGAAGTGAAATTACGTTTTCTTTTGAATAGTTCTATTAGTTTATATATATATATATAGTAATAATAATCGGTCAGAATTCTAATAAATACTTGCTTTTACTTTGACATTTTATGAATATAATCAAAGTTTTGAGGTTATAAATTTTGACATTGACGTTTAGTTGCTTCAAACTGTGACGTCATTATAGTGAGGTGTTTTTCCCGCCTTTTTCTAATTTAAAATTGTAGGGTTATTTTTTTTGATGATTTTTTATAGAATCTAAATTACTTAACTGATATGGAAAAACAATGCTTTTAGAATATTTTTGTAACTTCAGTCAAGTACCCTATTTTTACATTTTTTTTAAGGCCCAACCTTTCAGAATTGTCGCGTTCTTGGAATTCTTTTTTCTTTGGCAGATTGATTTATGCAACGAACTAAAAGTCCTTACGCTAGACATTATCTAAACGAATTATTCGATAACGCACAAACTCTCGGTCACCTACCACTGATTTATTAATGTCTACTGACGAGTGGGCACATACTTATGGACAGTTGTGTACTCATTACGTAACGTATCTAATTTAAATTTTTATTAATCGTAGCGCTGGTGTTGGACGAACTGGCACTTACATAGTTTTGGATGCTATGCTTAAACAGATCAAAGCGAAGGGAGAGGTGAACATTTGGGGTTTCCTGCGACACATTCGAACGCAACGTAATTTCCTGGTGCAAACGGAAGAACAATATATATTTATACATGACGCGTTAGTGGAAGCGATCAAGACGGGTATTGAAACGAATATCGAACGTAAAGAGTTGACAAACTATATCCTCCAGTTACAAGCTCCGGATGAATCCGGCAATCCGTGGAAATTGTTACGACACCAATATGAACTGATCACACAATTTCAACCGCGCGATTTCCACCTGGTCTCGGCGTACAAGGACATTAACGTACCAAAAAATCGTAATCAAGGTTTCGTGCCAATCGAACAGTGGCGAGTTCCGTTGACGGCCAAACCGGGCGTCGAAGGTTCCGATTACATAAACGCCACATGGATCCAAGGTTTTCACAGTCTCCAAGAGTTCATCATCACTCAACATCCGTTACCGCACACGGTTCTCGATTTTTGGCAAATGGTTTGGGGCAATAACGCACAAACGATTGTCGTTCTGTCACCGTCAAATGAGGTATTTTTTTGGATTCATTTGTCGATTTTGCTTCCGAGACTACTAAAGTTGCAGAAGCATTGTAATCACTTTTGAAAAATAAAAATTTTTTTACGCACATTTTACGTTTTAGAGCTTCCTGAACAATTTTGGTTTGGTGTCTGTCCGTCCGTCTTTGTGTCGCCAATTTGCACCAAGTACCATAACTTCTGAACTATTCGATTGTTTTTAACGAAATTTTCAGAAATTATGCAGTTTGGTTCGTGGATGGTGCCCTATGAATTTAATCGAAATCGGAGTAACGGTAGCTACGCCGCTACCATGTCATTCCATTAATATACTAAATTGCTCCAGGTGGCATAACTTCTGAACTATTCAATTCTTTTTTATGAAATTGTCAGAAATTGTGCGGTCTGGTTCCTAGATGGTCCCCTACAAATTTCATTGCATTCGGAGTAATAGTATCCACGGCGCTACCATGAAATCCCATTAAATGTCAATATCTTATTTACTGCTAGTCCCACTTCGCTCAAATTTTTAAAGTATTTTGGGGGTTAGTTTCTGAAATATTTTTGCTATTTTATAATTTAGCCTTTAAGTATTTTGAGTTACAACAATTTTTTTATGAATATTAAGGCGAAAACATAATTTCGCGGTATATATATATTTGGTAGAATAGTGTTTTAAAGACTTTTGCTAGTATGAGGAAGCTGTATGCCACACTCCATTGGCAGCGTATTTTTTTTTTAATATTTTTTTTATTTTCTCTCGCAGGAATTTGTCGATTTTTGGCCAAGTTTGAACGAGAGTATCGACGCGGTCACTCATCGTATCAAAACAGTGGGCGCCCACAGTGCAGATATATATTTAATTAGAGAAATTACAATTGAATCACTAGAAGACGATTACGAGTTACATTGTCGATTAGTGGAGTGCCGTGGTTGGCCCTCCATGTGTCAGACAGTCGGGGCTGTGTACGATTTACCAATTAGTATTCAAACTAGTCTACTGGAATATCAAAATGGACCAGTTGTAGTTGTTGACAGGTGAGTCGCCATTTTGTCGAATGGTAATGTATTATATTAACGTATGCGATACGCACATTTATGCGGTATACTTTCCCAGGGGCCGGCAATATTGTTCAAGAATTTGTTAACAAGTTAAAACATGAACAATTATACCTAACTCATATAGGTATACATGCGCACTAGACGTACTTGCATCCGGTTAACAGAAGGTCCTCTTAAAAGAGTACTGAATGCATTGATTTTAGTTTAGCATGCCATCGTCATAAAAAATTTGTCCGGCTATTGGAGGGGTCCGGTTAAGAGAGGTGTCCGTAATCAGAGGTTCTACTGTATTTAGATATGTCTGCATAATAACCCTCGAATGAAATATCCTATTTTTGCCGAATTTTGTAAAAACGTTGAAAGTCCAAAAATCTTGAATGAGTTCTTCAGTCAGACATGTCCGATGCCAGGAACCTCAAAAAAATGTGTTTTTTTGTAAAAATTTGCGAAAGTTTACAAGTTTTTCAAATTTTTTTTACAGCATAGCAAAGAACAGAAAAAATCACATAAGATACGTTTTGAATCATTATCCTAGATAAACGGGTTTTCGAGAAAAAGTAATTTTTATGATCGAAAATTCGCTATGTTATGCAGGATTGCCTAATCTGATAGGGAATCAGTGATAGAGATGTCGATTCTCCAAAAAAAAGATCGATTTTTTGATCGATTTAAATTGAAATTAAAAAAATCGATTAAAAAAAAAATCTGCTAAAAAAATCGATTCTGTGAGATCAATCTAAAAAATCGAAATTTTGAAAAATTTAATAAAATTAGCTGATAATTTTTGTTAAGGAACTTAATTAGTACATAGGTAATATCGTGTAAAAACGTCTTACATTACATTTGTAAAGGCGATGAGTTAACTTTTCAATTATAATTATAGCAAATAACACAATTGAATTATGTTGGACGAATACCGTGGAATGAATCAAGTTTATTTAAAAATTTCAAACAAACTGACAAAAAAATGTTTTCTAAATAAGTCGCGTTTGTGGGAAAGGGATCGTTTGTCACATAGGTGGCCTTCCTTCCTTTTGTATTAATAGTCTTATCTATAGCTACCATTATCTCCTAAATCTTATCTATAGCTACCATTATCTTTATTTTTTTTCAAAAATGGACTTGCCCCACTTTTAAAATAAACGGCTCATATGAAGATTGTATTTTGTTACAGATACGGTTGCACGGAAGCGGCAACATTCTGTGCACTATCCACGTTACGGAAACAGCTGCTTCACGACGATCACGCCGATGTATATATGTACGCGAAACTGTATCACTACAAACGACCGGGCGTGTGGCAAACGGTCGAGGACTATTTAAGGTTACATAAAGCGGTGCAGGCGATCAGTCATCAACCGGCCGCCCCGCCGCCCGACATATACGCATCCACAAATGGCGGATGCGTTCAAACGGCCGCCGCCTCACCCACATCCACCGCCGCCACACCCTCACAACCGTCAACATCGTCTAGCTGTAGTGTGGCACCAGTTCAAACGGCGCCTGCGCAAACCGTCACGGCACCGCCCACCAATTCAATACCCACGACCACCGCGGCGCTAGTAATCTCATCGAACGGCAATATACAGAGTGAATTCATCGAAATTCCACAAACCTCATCGGCGATTATACATCATCAGTCCAGGGATCCCCCGGCGTAACATCAGGTTCAAGTGACATATGTCTAATATGTAATGCGATCGTCACTGTCATGCGTCTGGCGAATTTAATTGGACGCGACAACCGTTTATGAATTAATCGTAGCATTCTCATAGTTTTTTTTTGGTAGACTTTATTTGAGAGGAAGAGACGTTTGTATTTGCAACTGATGCTACATTTTTTTCATGAGACCGCGTAACATATTAGATATTATTGTCATTTGAGTACAGAGACGGCTTTAAAAACCAAATTTCTTTTTTAATTTAACGACGACTGCATTTAAAAATTTTGCATGTAATTAACTCGTTTATTTATGTTCTTTTAGAGTATACTATAATTTAAAAAAAAAAATCGTGCTTTTTCCAATAGCTGTAACGTCGTGATATTCCAATATTTTTTTTTTTTTTAATACCATTATACTCTAATATTTAATGACTGTTTTACTAACCATATATATTCGTTATGGTCCGGAAGTAACGATTATATACGGTTTTACAACATCTACATATACAGGGTGGAAAATTTAAGTGTCGCCATTTTCATTACAATTAAAAACTATTTGACTTAATCGAAAAATGGAAGGGTTTATGGATTCGTCATCTATACATATAATACGTCTGTCTGTCTGTTCACGCATCACGTAAAAACTAGTGGACGGATTTTAATGAAATTTGGTGTGATGATAACTTATTACCTGGGTCAACATCTAAGATACTTTTTATTCCGGGAAAATGGAAAAACTATTTTGAGCATGTACACAAATTACGTAAATTTACATATTTCACAAAAAAAATTTCATAACTATAGTAACAAAATGTGTAAATAGTAGTTTGGAAATTTTTCTGAATTTGAAATAAAAGAAAAAATGTTGCTAATTGTGTACCGAAAAATACAATAAATACACAATTGTCAATTTGGAGTAGTGATGTCTGATGATTAATCGATTAGTCGGTTTAGTCGACTAATTTTGTTTAATTTAGTCATATTTTAGTCGACTATTTTACCTTCGATTAAATGATTAAAATGATTTTTTTTTTTTAAATGACTAAAAACGACTAATTTAACAAGTTTTTTGTATTATTTATTGGACTTCAAAAAATGGAAACTAAAAAATTATCTGTTTGTATGATTTTTCACTTTTATGTGATCAATATATTGTGATATTTCATATCTTTCTTAAAAGAGAAATATTAAAAGTCCATAATTAAATTCAAAAGAAAACCTCGTTTTTGAAAGAGTTACATATAGGTTACCTTATTCATGAATTCGACTAATAATTTAGTCGGTTAGTCGACTATTCTGTGCTCGATATTTTCGATTATTGACTAATTTTATCTGAAAAACAATTTTAATCGATTAATTGACTAACTGCTTCTGTGCCCGACATCACTAATTTGGAGACAATTTAATGCATTTTGTGTTGCAAGAAACTACAGATTGAAAAAAGAAACTACTCAACGTTTCGCGTCAACAACGTCACGGATACGGCTAGTAAACAATATAATTGAAAGGTAGCAGTTTAGAAGTAAACCGTGAGTCCTAGAAGCTCGATATTTTTCAAAAATTGTAGTGGTACGTTTTTCTACGGTAACAATAAAATGATAAATAAATTATAAAATATAATATATGAACAAAATATAAATAAAAAATTATATGTATTATGTTATCCGTCGATACGTTTAGAGTATAGAAACCATCACACTGAGAGTGTGTTACCCGCTAATATTATTGGCCAATACGCATCCGCGGAAAGTATTAATTAAAGCAGGATCGCCATAAAATGTTTCCACATTCCAAAAATTATGTTTAAATACAAAAAAATTAATGACAATCGGCCCCAGTCTTTAATTATTAAATTATAATTAAACCCGAAACATTACAGTTTGAATGTTCCAAAGTGGCCCGTAAGATCATTTGGATTGGCCACACCTGATCTAATATATCATTGGTCGATTTGAATACCAAGTAATTTCAAAGGTTCTGAACAAAGGCTGGTTTTTTTTTTTATACATTTGAACGTTAGTTATGATTTTAATGCATTGAGTTTCGTATTTCACATAGACAAGGTGCAAGATTTTCAAAATTTTAGTTGTGTTTTTCACCCGAGGATGGCGTAATGGCCGCAAGTCGATTCGTGTTTATACGATTTTTGTTGTGAAAAGTGACAAAACAACGATCCCATGTTTTTTAATATGGATTTTCACAAAGTAAACCTTTCCAATATTAATTATTATTTAAAATTTTCAATGTTTCCGAATTTATTTTGGATGAATCAAAACTTTATATTGATCAGTTTTTGAAGTTTTAGACGCGTTGAACGATTTTTGGTAGGATAAAATCTTATGGATTCGCGTCACCGACATACTAATGTTAATTACATATAACATTGTATATACCCAACTGTATGATGTGCGTGTTGGACGCTTTTTGGATGGGTAAAATCTTGTGAGTTCGCGTCACCGATATTTCACGTATCACTACACACACGGTGTCCCCATTTTGATGGTTATAATTTTAAATTTCGATTGTATAATTTAAATGGTGACTCGCAAATAATTCACCCTGTATTCAATTAACGCCACTGTTAAGGGAAATAGGTCAAAACATTCGGCCTATCGTTTAAAAAGTCTGAAATTTTTTATTTATTTTGCATAAAACCGTAACAAAATGGCGTTTATTTTTTAAAATATAAATGTTTTATAAATCTATATACATATACAAATATAAATAGTAAATTTAAAATCTACGTTCACCATACGTGGGACCGAATTTTTTTAATTAAAGTGTGAAAAATCAAGCTTGTTTATATACAACACAACTTAGACGGAAAATCAGTTTTCAAAGTGAGAGACATTTTGTCGACTTTAGTGTTTAATTAAAAAAAAAAAATGAAAATTGTGTAAATAGTCAAAACATTTTCGCCAAATAATTAAGTGGACTGAAGAACTCTTACACTAATTTTTATACATATATTTAACAAAAAAAAAAGAAAATTATGAAAATACTGTAAAAAAAAAAATTGATAATTCATTTATAAGCCATACCGGTGCAGAAAAAAGACAAATCATACACCATACACATTCGTAAGTATTTTTTCAAAAATTGAGAAAATGTAAACGTGAAATTTTCACATCACGTACCGTCTAAATCCACTTTTACGATGAATTGTGACAGCGTTTGTAACTATACGTATCACTCTGATACGTATACGTCATTTCGTAGAAGCGATATATGATTTTTACATTTTTGTAAGCACAACCTTCCAAAATTGTCGCGTTCTTGAAATTCGCGTCCGTGGATACGTATACGTATCAGAGTGATACGTAAAAAATATTTTCATCACTCATTCGTCACAGGCAAACGTTGTCATACACATTCGTAAGTATTTTTTCAAAAATTGAGAAAATGTAAACGTGAAATTTTCACATCACGTACCGTCTAAATCCACTTTTACGATGAATTGTGACAGCGTTTGTAACTACGTATCACTCTGATACGTATACGTCATTTCGTAGAAGCGATATATGGTTTTTACATTTTTGTAAGCGCAACCTTCCAAAATTGTCGCGTCCTTGGATACGTATACGTATCAGAGTGATACGCAAAAAAATATTTTCATCACTCATTCGTCACAGGCAAACGTTGTCATCACTCTTTTTTTTTTGTACATAAATCCAATTTTTCTTTCATTTTTATTTATCCGAAAACAATGTTTCCCAAATTGGGGTACTGTTGGGAAGCACTGCTCGAAAAAATGGTGCTATTTAAAATGAAAACGTTTGCAAATGTTCAGTTATATTCTTTCTAGGTTTATGCAGGTCTTTTTTTTAGGGTACAGTAAAGTCTCGTTAAACTTGCTCGCCTAACTTCCCCTGAAAAACAAAAAAAAAAAAAACATATCAGTTTTTGTCCTTTTTAGTGGAATATAATTGAACAGAAAATTTCTGAAAATAAATAGGTTTAAGGATTGTGCATTAAACTCAACATTAATGTAAGTGGCAAAGATTTCGAGAAACTCATATAGTTCCTATAACCGTGCAGAAAAAATTCTTCTAGTCGAATTTTCAATCGAGACACAACTGTAGCTTCCAAAAAAAAAAAACGTATTTTGAAGCCACTTACCAAAGGCCAATAATGCACTTATTCGCAAAACATTTCATTCAAACTACTTAATATCATTTTTAAAATTTTATAAACCAAATATAAAATAACACAAAATTTAAGTATACTCGTACCACTGAAAGAATATGTCCTTGAACATATTGTATACTTAAAAAAAAAACTCAAATCAGACGCACATTATTTATTTTTAATAATAATAGACGAACTTGAGGCAGCTAAAAAAACATCACATTAACTCGAAAAACTCACTAGGTATCTAAAAAAAAAACGTCTGGACGGTGTTATTATTTACGAACAATCACAAAAATTTCCATGTGCCATTATTATTTTAAAATCAACGATTTTTTACGAAACTAAACGATCTCGAACGATTCTAGCAAGTTAAGTATGCACATACAACACCATCCAGTGTCGCGTTCTTGAAATTCAACTGAATGTTCAATGTTCCACCCCACCAACAAATCGAAACCATCCTTTCCACCCTTCATTCACATGCACAACCAGCGTGACAAAACCATCCATCCACCAGAATGAACGAAAAAAAAAACAAAAAACATTGTATCCTTCAGTTTAACACTTTGACGACAATTGGAACGAATTGATTGTGAGAACGAACCGTTGTCAGAGGGTTAAATTATTCTCGTTTTCAGATGTAATGGAATCCCTTATGTATATTATATGTTACATGGTACATAAACGAAATGCCATATTCTATATTTAAAAGAAATTTTATGTTTAACGAAAAAAAAAAATAGTTTAAAAATTATGAAAATATATATAAAATAAATTGTAGTAAACTAATTATAGCAAATTCATGCGTCCAACTTGACAAAAAAAAAAAAACTATTCAAAAGATTGAAAGTTCGTAAACATATATTTAAAAACAAAATGGCGACCAATATACATTTAGTTGAAAATGGCGTTGGAATTTGATTCTGCGCATTCTACCCCGATACCCGATCTCCACACCAAAATTTCCCCATTGTAAATACAAATTTAGATATAAATATATTAATAAAAGTAGTTTCGTTCGTAATTACAGTTAAACTTGATTAAAAAGAATCAGTAATTTTTTTCTACCACACTGTATTTTTAATATAAAATTTTCGAATGACAATCAAAAAAAAAAAACATGATTTGAAAAGAAAAAAAATGGAAAATTTTGTAGTTGATAAGACTTTTTCAATATTTAAGAAATTTATAAGTATTAATTTAAAACGCTTAATTTTTTTTTTCTTTTAAACATTCCAAAATATCGAAATTTAGAGATATGTTTACGAAATATTCGACTCCTTTCAAATCTTAAATGTTTATTGTAATACGAATTGAATGTGTAAAAAAAAAAATCAAGATATCCTTATTGTTAAGGACAAAATTGAATAAAGAAATCTTTTACAGTTCACCAAATTTAAACTGGCCGATAATGTGCGCACGAACAAAAAAATTGTTTTGATGCGGACTTATAACCTGTCAAGTTATGGGCCCACAATCAAAATGTTTAAATAAAATTTACAACGTTTATCGGCCAGATTACAGTTGAGGGGCTGTATATTCGCTTTTTTATTTCAGATTTCGTCGAATTCCAAAAAAAAAAAAATTATGTAACGGCAAAATGTAATTGTTGTTAAAAATGTATTTTTTTTCTGTTTTTTGATTTATTTTTTTTTTTATAGATTTTTTTTTAATTTATTCAAAATATATTCTATAAATGTGTACAGTATCCAGGAACAAAGTTTATATTTTGGTGCAAAAAAATAATAAATTAATGCAAATGAAAAACAAAACAGTATTTTATGTGACAGATGAAATATGACGAATGTAAAATCAAATTTAGATGAATGTTTTAAGGCGTAATGTTTCAAAGATAATAAAATTTATTGTAAATAATTATTAAAAAAATGTTTGTTTTCTTATTTCCATCCACCCCATTTTCCAGTTATATATTGTCCTTTTGAAACACCAACCATATTAACATCTGTGAGCTGTAGTATTAGCCACTTAAATAATCATTTATACAGTCACCAAAAATATTAAGTGGGCATTAAAAATGTTACATAATTACTCCTTTACAAATTGATTTTTGAAAATGAAGCACGTATCACCCTATTTCTAAAATAAAGTGCTTGGCAGGTGATAATGGCAGAATAAACATCATCAGCAGCCAGGGAGTTCGAGAGGTAAAGCCCCGGATGGAATGCCCTTACGGCTTAGAGAAACTAAGGCCCAGTATTATAAAGGGCAACTAAATCAACACGAACGGACTATTCTACGAATAAAAATAGTTGTAAACTAAATTTTGTTTCAGTATTATAAACGTATCTCATGATTAAAATAATTTAGTGGACGATTAACCTATAATATGTTGCAAATATGTGTTAATTTTCATATAAGTATGTATATAATATAAAAATTAATTCTGTACGTCTAATATGTATTACAACGTATATAAAACCTGTTTAATATGTATAAATATAAAGATAAATAATATTTGCAAAAATTTTTCAGAACTGTCAAATTAATTGCCGAAGATTTTCTATCAACTAAAATTTAGTTCCCTAATTAATTTATTTCAGTTTTATAATATTGCCATTTGTAGATAAAATTAATTTAGTTATGACGGGTTTACACTTGCAATAATTTGCTGGCACCACTTTTAAGTTTACATGTCTGTAAAGTTTACACTACTTGCACGTCCGTTTACACATGATTTGTACGGTATATAATTTGGTAAGTACTGCGCAGGTCACAAATGGTTGAACTGGATAAATAACTGTCATATATAGTTTTCATTTGTATCTAAATGTAAAGCAAACAATGAATTAGAAGAGAAAAAAACATAATAGATACCTAAAAATGATATTCAGACCTGAATAAATGCGTAAAAATCAAATTCAGTTATTTTCAAAATAATACTGGCGCCAACACAAGTTTATATTTGCATGTTTTAATTTTAGTGGCGCATGAATCATTACTGGCGCCAGAAAAGTTAGAAGATTGCTAACTTTTTTCATCCGTGCATGCATTGATCTACCTTGCACGTCAGTAGACGTTTACACGTTCAGTTTGCTTTTACTGGCGCGCCACTTTGTGTTGGCGTCAGCAAATCATTGTAAATGTAAACCCGTCATTGGTAAACCCCGTATTAGTTGGCTTTTATAATACTGGCCCTTAATGTTTTATGTTTTATGGAATCATTAGATGCATAGTATTGTAACTTATCAACAGATGGACACGTTTTTCTCGAAACTACATTTTTCAATCTGATTAACATAAAATCTCGAACTCTATTCAATCGACTGTCTTTAAATTTGATATGAACCTTCAACAGGTGTTTTTTACAATTTTAAAAAAGAGTAAAAAATCGATTTTTTTTCAAACAGCGGCCATTTTGAAAAAAATTCTCTTTGTTTGGTTCTGATTGTAACGATATTAGTTTTTATCAAGACATTGTGTATGATTTTTGTTTCAAATTTACAATGGGGCTGAAATCAACCCTGCTTTAAACGACAAGATATAAACACTGATAACAGCTTGAATTTTCATTCCCCTTTTTTCAAAAATTGTGCTTTTTTATACATTTTCCAAACATTGATAAATACACTAAATAAGAGCCGAAATTTTCATCTCTAGACTAGAATATCACCCTAAAAGAACAAGTAATCCTTCTAGATGTCAACTTAGTATTGTCGATGACTGTAAATACTCGGTTTGGTGACTAGCATTACAGCTCACCAAAATTAATATGGCCTGTAATAAAATGTTTCTGGAGCTAAAAATAGGGTAGACGGGATAAAAGAATGTTATTAAACAAAAAAATTTTTCAATTCAATATGCAATTTAATTCAATAAATAAAAATAAGAGACATAGCCAATTTAGTCATAACATTTTGCCGGAGGGGAGTGTGTGCCGAACTAAAGGATCCTATTGTGCGCCGCAAGTTACTGGCACCTTGATTTTGATGGTTTTGCTAACTTTCTTGCCCGCGAAAGTGGGGTTGGCACCTTTGTCAATTTGTGCGCGATACAAATCGGTGACTTTGGATGGTTTGAGACAGTGTACGTCAACGATTTTCTCGTTCAATTTCTTGCCTTTGCATCCTTTAGTGCACACAGGCACTGGTTCCATGGTGAAGCACATTTTGTCGCCGCTGTAAACGTAGCTGGTGCGCAATTTCATTTCGCATTCGTGTTGTTGTTTCCATTCGGAATCGGAATCGGTCCAGTTAGTGACGATTTGGTATTGTTTAATTGTGCGTGGGGTGCATGTGGCTTTTAAAGCGTCACGGTGTTGTTGACGGGCTACGCCTTGGCATGTGTCGTCAACGAGCGCATAGCTGGCGGTGAAGTTTTGATGATCCCACATGAGACAGTTGCGTGGAGCAAGGAAATCGTATGCAGGTTCACCGTTGTTGGCACCGCAGAGACCGCGCGCAACGCCGTAGTATGTATCGCTCAATTGTGTTTGTACACGGAATCGGTCGTAACGTACGATTAAGTCGTCGTTGAATTGGATTTTGATTTCTGGAGCGTCGAATGATGAGATACGTACGCGGGTCTGTTCAAATTCGTATTGTTGGTAGGTGTTTGGTTGGATTTGTTGCTTTTGTCCGTTGATGCGCACAACTGGGTATTGACCTTGGAAGTCCAATTCGATTTCCTTTTGCCACTGTTTACGTCCGAAGATGATTTTCACTTGTTTGGATTGATCACGTGCGGCTTCACGTACAAGGACAGTGTAGTTGTTCTCTTGGGGTTGTTGGGCGTCAACGTGTAAGTAGACGTGGTAACAATCGCCAAGGGTGGCTGGGTATGTGCGATTGTTGAAGGTGGTCATAGAGTTACGTTCAAAGATACAAGCGGCTGTAAAAAAAAATATGTGAAATTAATTAAAATTCGTCTTTGGGGCGAGCGGTCTTCAGGGTGTTACATACTTTTTGATTCGATTCGGTTCATCAATTTTGCTTTAAGGTCTTGTGTGGGGAATACTCCTGGACGGAAAGCAACCAATGGTTGGATGTATTTGTTGACGCGAACATTGTTGAAACGAGTTTCACGTTGTGGACTCTTGATAACAACATCAACGGTTTGGTAAGTTTCTGGGTTGAATTGAGCCATCATTTGGATGCGTTGTTGGGCTCCGGTACCGGTTGCGTTCACGTTGTTTTCATCGAGATAATCGTAACCGAGATGGTGGAGAGTGTTCAAAGCTTTCAATGACCAGTTCTTGGCCCAGTTACCAATTCCTTCGTAGTCGATTTGGACGTACATGCGGTCAATGCGTGCAGCTTCAACGGTAAGGTTAGCACAGGCTGGGTGTTGGTAAAGTTTTTGTTCCATTTGTTTTTTGCAAACCTTGGTCATTGGCCAGTTTTGAAGAGCTTCACGACGGTCATCACTCTTGTACCAAGTTGCCTGAAATGTGGAAATGATTTTCAATAAGACTTTGAGATGAGTGTAAGGGTGTATTTTGGGGGTGTATTTTACGTACGTTCATGTTAACTTGAGCTGGTTTGGCGTGTTTTGGACCATAGTGGATTTGTACGTTGGATTCTAAACGGGATTCTTGACGGAGAGCTTCAATGAAGTTCCATGCTGATGGTTGAGTGGCTACTGTGTCGGCTTCAATATCGACAGCGTACCAGCCTTGTTCATTGTCGGTTACCCGGTATGCGTGTAAAACTTGACGTCCTGATTTCGATTGTTTGCTAACACTGCAAGCCATACCAACAACGTATTTGACTGGTTTGCGACCAACGAATTCCATGGTCATTGCAACGGCATCACCAGATGCGTATTTGTCAGCGGTGTTTAAGACACGTTGAATCAAATTGATCAGATATTTTTTGGATTCTTGGGCTTTGTTTTGTGATGCTTGTCGGATGATGTCACCGGATTCAGGAGCACGTTGTAAGAGAGTGGTTTCGATATTTTCGTACAATTGCCATTTCTTGTTGACTGATACGCTACGTTTGAGTGTGTTTAATTCAGCTGCGATTGGTTGTTGTGTGGCGATTTCGCCCACTTCTTGTTGGTAACGTTTTTTGCACATGTATTCAAAACCGACGTTGATGAAGCGAGATTGAGAGAGTTCTGGAATATGTTTCAATTCGATTTCGGTGTGGTAGAGGTTGTCTTCGAATAGGATGGCCATGATTGGTGCGAAGAAACCGTATTTTTCCATTTTGTGTTTCAATGTGTGATAGTCCAAAAGATTTTCGCTGTTGATACTGGCACTGAATACAATACCGTGTTCTTGTCCAAAGACTTTTTCAACTTGTTGATGACGTTTGGCAACGTGGATCAAAGTGCTGTTTTCTTCGAAACGAGCTGGTTGGAAGCTTAAGATGTTGTAGTGGGATGTGTATGGTTTGGTGGAGTAGTGTACAATGGTTTCATTGTGTGTTCTGTCACGTGGAGCAATTAAGACGCTGAAGTTTGGTGTAGCGGTGTCGAGTCCAACGTGAACTTCCAACGGTACGTTGATGACGATGTCCTTGTCGTATCCGGCTACGTACATTTGATTGTCGTGTGGTGTGACGAATCCAACTTTAGCTTCAACTTTGGTGGCTGCGATAAATCGGAATTTCTGTTTCAAGTTCCATTGGTTGGCTTTTTGTAGACTGACGTCTCCTTCTAAGTGGAACATTGATGGTTTTTTGTAGGTGTACACGAATGGGAAACTCAATTCAGTTGGGAAGCTAATGGTAACTTCATCTTCGTGGTAGAATTTGGTGAAGCTGAAGTATGTACCGGCGCGAATTTGACGCATAACATTTTCTACGAATTCTGGAATTTGGTTCAAGAGAGCTTGGTCGAGAACGAAGAAACGTTTGGCACCGAAAAGGTTGGTGAGGATGTTAAGTTGTAATTTTTCTTGTGGATTCATTGTGATGTTGAGTAAACGGCTAACTTTTTCAACCCATTCGGATGTTTCTTTTGGTTGAGTTTGATGTTCATGGTGTTTCCATTGGTCTTGGAAGAAGCCAGTTAAACTTCTGATGTTAGATACCATAGCGGCGAACTGTAAAATGTTTAATTAATTAATTAGTAGCAGAAATACTTGTCTGTGTCACCTATGCCAGTACACAAGTATTGTATAGATACTTACGTTCATGTATTGGCGAGAGTAGCCTCCTTGATTCAAGTAGAATGAATAGTAGATGTAGTTTGGAAGCAAGCTATCTTCAGAGTGTATTTTTTGCATGTATCGTCTGTATCCCAAGCTCATGTGTTTAACGATGTATTCGTACAAGAAGTTTTCTGAGTATTGGATACCGTATTCTTCCCATTTCAACATTTTCAAGGCAGCTCTGGCATTACGGGCACTGCAAAAAAAAATGCAAACATTTAATATATAATTGTCAATAAAATTCCTAAATATACTCGACGTACAATTCGCTCCAGTTTTCTTCAAATTTGCTGGCGCTTTCGAGGGAGGATCTGATGGCAGATCGTACTTCTTTGCTTGGTTCGATGTGTGTAAGCTTGGCTAATCCTTGAAGCATATCAGCTGATGGTCGTGTTTGCATGATTTGATAGACGGCAGCAACACGGACTTGGACAGATTCAGCTGGGTTCATGATCAATTTGTGTAAGATGTAACGGATGGCTTTTGGTTGAAGTTGAGCCAATTTGTCCATGGAGACAACAAGTAAAAGACGATGGAATTCAGACATTGGTTGTTCACCTTCGAGGTATGGTTTGAAGACATCCAAGACATGGATATCAGCGATGTTGGCCAAAGCACGGATGTATACTTGCACTTTGTGTCCATCTTCAATTTGGAGAGCTTGTTTGAGTTGTTTGTTCAAGTATGGGATAAGTTCGTTGTTGACGAATCGGTGTCTGATTTCGCGGGATGGGATAATGTTGAAGCTCTTGACTGGATAACGGGCGTAGGCTTCTTCGGTGTTGATGTAAGCGACACGAACAAGTTCGGTCAACGATAAGATAGCGGTATCGTTAAGGATGGCTTGTTTTTGGATTTCTTGGTTTGTGCTCAATTCGTAGAAGATACGGATGTATTCTTCGGTGGGGTAGATAGCACTGTTGACCAATGAGCTGATAAGTTGGGCGGCTTCTTCACCATAAATTCTCTTGGCGTGGATCCAACGTTTGATTGTGATAAGAGCTGGTCCGGTTCCTGCTTGGGCGACGGCATCACGGAACACTTTCCATTCGTAGAGTGTATGGGTGGCGAATTGGGGTTGTTCGGTGTAGTGAGAGTCAACTTTAGCCAATTCTTCTACGTTCAAAAGTCGGATAAGTTTAACTAAGATGGTGTATCTGGATAAGATTTCACTACGGGCGAAATCTTTTGAGGTTTCCATTTCGTGAATGATCTTAGAGATGACGTCCAATACGGTAGGGACAACATCGACGGTGGTTTTGATTGGTTGTCCTTGATTTCCAATGTACATAGCCAAAAATTCGTTTTCAGCAGCCTCGTTGATTAATGGTGTTGGTTTGTATTGATTTTGTTGTTTGTATAAATCTTCATCTTCGTTGGATTTTGAACTCTCTTCAGATGAGTCTTTACCACGGTTTTCCCATTCAACTGCAATTTTGACTTGACGTTGACGACGAAGATGTTCATACTGTTGTTTCAAGTTTTGTAAATCGTCGCTTTCATTGTCGGCGGCATTGTTGAAGCTGTAGATAAGATCACGGTATACAACTGGAGCTTTGATGTGTTGAACTTCCTGTTCGGTTTGGCGAACTTCGACCAATGTAACATTCATACGACTCACAACAACACCTTTTTGGTTGTTGTATTTCAATGGGCTGACCACAATTTTGTTGGTGGTTACAGCCGATTGGACGAGGAAATCTTTGAAGTTGCCGGAAATGTAAACGTTGCTGACTGATGATTTCTGTAAAAAAAATGGATCCGCGGTCATTGCGAGTTTTTTAAAAGTTATCGACGAACTGGATTCAAAAAGATACTTACGGCTAAGAAATCGTTCATGTTGTTACCGTAGATTTGTTTCAATGGCGTTTGTGGTAATCCAAAGTGGTATCCAACGGTTTCGTTGCATTGGGTGTAATTTTTGACTTTGGTGACGCGGAAGATTTGTCCAAGACGTGGATATGGAACGGCTTCTGGGTATTGACGTAAAACGTGTTCTTCGACGGGTAAAACGTCGTAGAGTGTTTCGCATTTACCGGTGACGGTGTCTTCCATGGTCTTGAAATGTTCGCTGCCTTCATTTTGTTCGGGTTTTTGATTGTAGTGTGATTTAAGGAGATTTTGTCCCTGTAAATCAACTTGGAATTGACTCAAGATCGATTTGATTAAGTTGATCACGTAGGTTGGCGTGTTTGGCTCAACACGTAATTGTTTGATCACACCGTTGATGTAGGCGAATTCGAATTTTTGGTTGGCGGCGTCAAGGACGTACGGTTGGTACTGCAATTTCTCGTCTGGGATATTGGTGTCAATACCTTCGGAGAGATTCTTGTGTACTTGAGCGTATTCTGGACGTTCTAAGTATGCTGAGTACAGTCCATTTTGTTGGTCTTGTAAAACGAGATTTGCTCGTAAGTATATGCCGGAATATTGGGTGGAAATATCTTCGAGGGCGGTCAAAGCACGTCCTCGCACATTATAGTGGTATACAGGGTATGAACCTGCATAGGCGGATATTCCAAAGCATAAAGCTGTAAGAAAAATTAATGAAAATTCATCAAGTAAATTTTAACAAATAAATAAGAAAATATTAAATAAAATTGAAGACTTACCTATTAAACAAATCAATGTCCCCTTCATTTTGATGGCACTCTGTTAAGCAATGGCTATGAGTGTACCGATTCAAACATTGCCTTCTCAATTTATAGCAAAATTTTGGTGAATTAAGCAATTTTCATTGAGGAAAATAAACGTTATCAGTGATGATATGAATTGCTTATTGCAAGTATTTTTGAAATATAAAAATTTCCACGTGTCGAATATAAATCAGATGAGGATTTAGTGAAATTTTCAACAATAATACTTCAAGTAAATTGAAAGGCTTCGATCGTTGAAGTATCGATCTCGGGCATCGATATCGAGTACCCACTTTGTATTGACCCTACTCGCACAATCGAAAATATCGTTCGAACCCTACTCTTAATTTTTATAAGAGATGATATTCGGTAAAACATATTATAAGGATTTTTTCAGCAATTTGAGACAATATTTTTCTACTAAATCGCTCAAATAAGGGCTTAATGACAAATACCTTTAATATTATGCCTTTTCTTTAAGAGTCTAACGCTAGAGTTTAGTGTGTAGAAATCTAATTATGGCTATTTCCACAACATATTTTAAGGATTCCTCCAACAATTTGAGACCTCTGGATTTTTTTATTTGCGAAAATGTCCAGTTGACAGTTTCTTTCATTAACAAAACAGATAAAATAATGCAAACTTAAAAGGTTAAAGTTCAAAATATTATTCATTTTTACAATTTCAATATCAAGAAATTAAAATCAAGTTTTAGATCGATTTTTATTTTGTAAAAAATTTTTGAAAAAATTTATTATTCGTTACTTTGACGGGTCCAACTGTTTCAGGAACCTGAAAATTTCGGCATAAGTACTCCTATCAGGGCGAAGTGGGAAAAAGAAAAAAAAATTTCAAATAAGTACAGAGTTTATTTTAATAAATTTTTTATAAGTCAAACATTTTTATTAATAAAATATGATAAATTTTTTAATTTGTATATCAATTGGCAAAATATATAATAAAATACAATTTTTTTTTTTTAAATTTTTTTTTTTACAATAATTTTTATTAATAAATTAACAATATTTTATTTTTTATTGTAAACTTCCTCCTCCAATTGACCACTTTCCGTTTTTATAGAGCACCCCGGAGTACTATTAGCTAAAAAAAAAAAAAAAAAAAAAAAAAAAAAAAAACGGGATTTTAAAGGGCAATACTTCTAATTGGAATTCAAAGCGGGGGATTTTTGACGATTTTTAAGGTACCATCACAGTGTGATCGGCTGAAAAATAGTCAATTTTCACAATTTTTTTTCGGATGGACAGGATGGAGAAATGGGGATGAACTTGTTTTTCGATTAATACCACTATTTGACAATATAAAAATATTTTTTTATTTATTTTTTATAATTATTATAATTTTTTGAGAAAAAGTGTCTTTAAAAAAGGACGAAATTTGGTTTTGGCCACGATTGCGACCGCAGTTTTTATCTGAAAAAAAAAAAAAAATCAAATAGATTATCAATCTGTAGGTAAGCCGTTATGTACCTATGGAGGCTCTTTTTTTGAAATTTGAAAAAAATGGCGGCGGTTTGAATAAAAAGGACAAAATTTTTTACAGTTTTCCGTGTGAAAAAATTGGAAGATTTCCAAAAAAAAAAGCTTCCATAGCAACAAAGCGGCTTACCTACAGATTGTTTATTCGTTTGATTTTTTTTTTTTTTTCAGATAATCGTGGGCACCAAAATTCGGCCTCTTTTAAAGACACTTTTTTCAAAAAATTATAATAACTATAAAAAATAAATAAAAAAATATTTTTGTATTGTTAAATAGTGGTAACGTAAAAGCTCCTATACCGGAACACTATTTTTAGGTGTGTAATTAAACTGGCTTATAAAAATTAACAAATAAATTGAACATCCATTTTTTTTTTTTTTAGTAAGCACGAAAGAAGGTTTTTTTAATCCAATGAATATGTTTTCAAAAAAAATACAACCCAAAAATTTTTATTTATTAATGTTTTTCTTTTACAAAATATCGACATCTATATCCAAACAGAGTAATATTAATGACACTAGAATTTGGAAATCGATATGCAAATAGACGTGTAATATGAATAATATGACACATAGACGTCAAAGTAGGAAACAGAATGGTTTAAGTATCAGACGTAAATAAAGGATCAAAATACTGTATTCAACAAAAATTGTTTAATATATATATGTATTTCTTTAATTAAGTAAGGAAACATTAAATGCGAGGTGAATTTAAATTGAAAAATAATCATTCTATTAATAATAATTTAGGTTATCAGAGGTTTCTTTCAGAAATAACTTCATTAATATGAAAATGTCAAAACTGTTCGGACATATGATCGAAAATTCATCCCCATTCCCCCATCCTATCCATCTGAAAAAAAAAATGGTGAAAATTGACTATTTTTCGGCCGATCACACTGAGATGGTACCCTAAGTCCCTGAAAGTATTCCCAAAATTACTTACTCATAGAATAAATATATGGTATAACGCTATTAATTTCAACATTGCCAATAAGACCAACAAAAAATAACTCTTCCAGAATAGTTGCATCGAAGGCACGTAAGGGCGGTAACCGCAATAACAGTCTGAAACACGCCCGAAAAAACATTAGACCGAAAATTCAATCCTGAAAACCACACCACCGATTAAATACCTTGGAAATTTATCAATATTATCCGGTGATTTGGCTTGAACGTAACTCCGCAATCCACGGAATGATTTATCCTGAAGTTTCTCCAGGTGCAATCGTTGTGTCGCATCCGAAATTTCCGTTTGAAACAACGTCAACGCCTTCAAATACGCATACTCATAACTGTCCACCTCCAACGTATTCATCGATTGCACATAATCCTGAATTTTACAGATATGATCGCTGATCTGTTGAATTTTCGGCATACACGTGGATTTCTTTTGCGACATGGTCGTATGCAATTGTGTCATTAACGTGGACAAAATGGACGCGAGTGATAGCGCTTGCGCACACTGTGACAGGCCCAAAACGAACAGTTCCGTCCAACTGTTGCGCAATATGGAGATTTGTAATTCGGAACTGAGCGTTTTAAATGCGGGTAAATTTTTCGCCCAATGTATGGAGAGGAACAGGAGTCGGGAACCGCTCTCGCAAATATAATGGGCGTTTAAGTAGGCGGGCATTGGTCCGGGTATTTGTAAATTGAATGCGACATGTTGATCGGTGAACACGGGACTATCCACGGTCGTGAATTCACCACCAGCGGCATCTGTTGCTGCCGCTGCCGCTGCTACGGTAGGCACTTGTGGCAATAAATTATTATTACTATTAAAGCCTTGTACACGAGCCATTGACTCAAGCGCTTTGGATATAATACTTTTTTTCGCTAGGGCATCGGCGGCGGCATTCTCCCAATGGGCGGCCTCGCTGTCCATCGAGGCGTCGTCCTCGACGCTACCCCGATTCGGCGATATATTGTAAGGTAAATCGTGTGGAATTGAGCCTGTTTGTTCAAAAGGACCAAAAAAAAAATAAATAAAGTTTTTGATTAGAAATTTGCATTTTTTGACCTCTGACCCGTTTGAAATTATCAGTAATACATTTTGCTTACTTTCTGTTTATACTGTAATAATTTTTAGATTTTTATAAAATTAATTATTTGTTACAATATTCAGGGACGTATTTAACAATATTAGTTAATTAATATTAATAGATTTGAGCGTTACTTTATGGTATTCCATATTTGTAAATAATAAACAAATACTTTACTTTACAAAATACCACTTTTATTTTTGAAACAATATTGTCACAGTTTCAAAAATAAAAGTGGTATTTTGCAAAGTAAAGTATTTGTTTATTATTTATTAGTTAATTAATTTAAAACAAAAAAATATGAAAATGTGTTCCCTGTCAACTTTCGAATTTTATCTTATAGTTAGGAAAAATAATATTAACCAATAAATTCGTGAAATCTTTTTGAGGGCAATTTTCTTTATTAGAGGAATTTCAAAAAAAAAAATATCCCTGTCGCAGCATCTGCATAACATAGTGAATTTTCAAAGACTGGACACCGATGGATCTCATACAACAACTTATATCCATTTAAAATAGTTTAGCTCTCTATTATTTTTATTAACTTCAAGTGTTAAATTTGAAAAATAAAAAGTATTATAACTTGCGCGGGTGTCTTTTAGCGAATTCCCAAAATGGAATTCAGCTATTACAGCCACTGTCATGACGCGACTTGAGTCCGGGACTATGGCAGAAATTTGTTTTGACGTCCCTAGAAACCAAACATAATATTCACTTTTATATATATATATATATATATATATATATATATATATATATATATATATATATATATATATATATATATATATATATATATATATATATATATATATATATATATATATATATATATATATATATATATATATATGTCCGCGCGATAACTCTCGAACGAAGTATCCAACTTTTACGAAATTTGGTGACAACATTGAAAGTCCTAAACCCTTGGATGAGTTCGTCAGCCAAACACGTCGGATGCCAGGAATATGGTTTTTGTTCTTGCAAAAAATTAGTTTTTTGTTAAAATTTCTACTTATTCAAAAATTTTTGCGAAATATTTTTACACCATTTAAAAGAGGAGAAAAAATTACATAAAAAAGATCTTTAAACTATTTTTCTATGTCAACTAGTTTCCGAGAAAAACTATTTTTTATAAACGGAAATTCGCTATGTTATGCAGCATGCTGCGACAGGAGTATTTTTATCCCACCCTCCCTATGGCTTTTCTCGTACTAAATCATTCAAAAGTAATTGAAAAATACTTTTAACCCGTTACGTACCTAAGGCATTTAAATTAAATGCTGAAAACATAACATTCGGAACATTTTCCAATCCTAAATCTTTCCTAATAAATATTTTATTTAATGCACTCTGTGAAAACGGCATCGGGGACGGTTGATTTTTACTCGGATACTCGCGTTTATCCGGCATCGGTTTACGTTCATGTTGTACCGCTAAAACAAAACAACAAAAAAACCCAAATTAAAAACGCACACGCACAAACCAAAACGCCCCCCATAAAAAAGGGGCCATTTTGTACACACAATCACTTCGCATTCCGCACGCCAAACACTTCTGAAGACGACAATATTGACAACGATTCCGATGATGTTTGGTGACCTCGCAATTTTTCGAGCCGCGACACTGATAGCCCAACTGTTTCCGTATCGAACGTTTGAAGAACCCTTTGCAACCCTCACAACTGATCGCGCCATAGTGTCGTCCACTGGCACGATCACCACACACTACACACAATTCCACGACGATTAGCGAATTATTCGCTGCGGTATTTGCATTGGATACGCGTGGTTTCTCATTCAATAATTCCATTTTAATCGGCGTATTCATCTCAACTTTAATCGGTGTGGTCATGTCCATCTACAAAAAAAACAACGGGGAAAAAATCGCACATATTCAACGAAACACCAAAATTATTCAACCACATGAACCACATCATGGACCACTTACCTTCTGTTAACTGTTACAATACCCTCAAAACAAACAATTTAAATTAAAAACCAAATAAATGTCTCGAAACTAATTGAAACATATTTACAAAAAAAAAAATTAGTCCTTGCAAAAAAAAAAATGAAAAAATAAAAAAACACTGATGTGTCATTCAAACATTTCGACTATGTTTCCCTTTTTTTTTTATTTCAGCAAAAGGTCAAGATTTGATTTCCCCTAAAAATGGCACGAAAAATGTCCCTGCATGGCGTCATGGTCACTTGGACATTTCACTAAATAATCCGTGCAGAACAAATCAAAATGTTCAAAACAGTTCAAGCAAAAAATCTTAAATCAAAACAAACAATTATAAAAGTTTCAAAAACTATTTCCAAAAATTGAATGGCATTTTCAAAATCGCATAAATCATTCAAAAAATTATTGTATTTATTCGTGCAAATGAAAATTGAAATATTTCGCCAACGTTTGGTTACCGCTGTACGGCAATTAAACTCTGCACCTGTTACTTGTTACCTGCTCTGAACTTTTGACTTCAATAGAATTACTGTACAGTGCAGATAAAAAAAAAAATTATTAACTCGTGTTATCTGACGTCTGACAAAGAGATAAGGTCACCCCATTCACTCATTTGTTTGATAAATTACACAAAAAGATAAAAAAATTCATAAATGTTATGAGTTTTAACAGTACAAAATTTTCGAAAACACATCAAAAATGAGATTAAAAATCATCTAAATTATGTGGATTTAGAGTTTTGAAGGTTAAATTACCAAATTCAGTTTGGATTTCAGTTTTTGGAAGTAAAAATATTCGTAGTGGTTCCCAAATATTGATTAAAAATTTATTTTTCCAAAAATATTTTGGGAATTTTTATAATTTAAAAACGTAATCGTACTTTTAAATATGGCGGGCAATCTACAGCCATCTGTAGTTCTATTTGTTACTTGTAAAATTAGGATATTATAAGTCAGTAAATGACTTTCATTGTTTTCAATTATGATTTTTAAGCTGGACTTAAGCCTTTGTGAGACATCAGCATTTATATTAAGAACAGTGGTGTAGCTAGGCGTGGGTGATATGGGCCCACGCCCACGGCCTCGCAAGTGACTTTTTTCGTTTTTTTTTTTTGGAATGTCGCTTAATTTTTAAGACAGAAATTTCAAAAAGAAAGTTAAAGGGGGCCTCGCAAAAATTGTCTTGCCCACTCCCCATTTTCGTATTGCGACGCCACTGATTAAGAAATTAAAAGTCTAGATTAATCCTCTCTAAGCTACTTAAGCAATATGATTGTATTAAGTAATGTTTTCATAACGTATTCTAATATACCCATTTCTTTTCATTCATTACAGGTAGACTTTGTCACGTATAAACTGTCAGGTGTTTGTAAAATAAAAAAACATCTGTTTTTAATAAATTATTATTTTTTTATTAATATATAAAAATTATTATTGAGAATTTTTTTTATTTTGAATAGGCAATTATTAATAAAATTTTAGCTATGTTTAGAATTAATCGCTTTAAATACCACTGGATTTGATAATTTGAAAATACTAGGTAACATTGTTGCCAACGATGTGAAAACGGAACTCGAAATTCCCTAAAAAAAGAAAATAGTAATATTTAAAAAAATAATAATCCATTAAACTTTATAAAAATTACTTTTGGAATTAAAAATTGCAAATTTTTCAATTCAGATCCACCCCAAGATGCCATTTCAATCATGAATCCTTTGACACATTTAAAAATCAGTTCCGCTCGTTTCGTACACCATTGTACCGTCATTTCCTGTCAAAAAAAACATGCTTTATTTTTTTCTTATCACTTTCACAATAAAGAACAGATTTTCCAATGGGCGTGGTTCACTCAAAAGAGACACAAAATGCTAATTTAGTAAGCTGATACATATTTATTAATTCATTGAAAATTATTTGCCGTCATACTGTATGGCTGTCAAAACTGCGCATGTCCCGGGCATGCGCCGTATCAGTACAAACCTCAGTCATATCATGCTGTAACAACAGTGGAATGGTCAATGTGGTTATATTATTGGAACACGCCATTTTTAAAATATTTCGTAGACCCAATATCACTCGATGTCGTGAATTAATATCACTCTGACGTAATGAACTGTCGACGATTAAATGGAACACAACGTGAACTTTGGCTAAATTCGAATGGCACGTGATAAATACATCGCCGGGACGTAGGCTCCACTGTAACGCCGTTTGCCATTCCACATTTGTCGGTTTATTTTTTTCAATTTGTTGTTCGCTACGTTTTTGATAGGTGGGCGTGTTACGGGCACATTCGCCAATGCCCTCTAATTGGTCTTCCACGTGGGCAAAATGAAATTCGGTGGATTCTTGACATATTTTAATAAATTCTAAAAAAAAAAAACTTTCAACGTACTTGCGGATAAACAATAAACTAATATTTTATTCAAATCACTATATTGAGCCGGTTTCGACTATTTTTGTAGTCCTCTTCAATAGCATAAACAACAAATAACCATAAATATAAAAATAAAAAAATATAATTTTATATTTATGGTTATTTGTTGTTTATGCTACTGAAGAGGACTACAAAAGTAGTCGAAACCGGTCTAGCGAATTTTTATATTTTTTATTTTTTGTGGGTCCTTAAGGGGAAAATTTTATTATTATGTAACATTTTATGTTTTCGGGTTTATTACCCGCAAATACCTTACTCTAATGAATTATTTTACCTTTGGTATTGTCATTAAATCCTAAACTTAAATCGGTTAATAGGACTAAACCACATAAGTCGTTTGAATAAAGAGCCATAGCTGTTTGAAGACGTTGCGGTGAATTATGAGATCTAAAATTTCAAAATGGCGGTAAAAAAAGGGTTGAATTGTGTCATCTAACAATATGGCGTGCGTTTTTGACGTGACAACATCTACCAATGATGAATGAATTTAATAAAAATGGTAAAAATTTATATAATATGTCAATTTTTACAAATTTCACGCATCAAATTGATACGTACGTATCAATGTGGGTAAAAAACAGTTGAATTGTGTTGTGTACAATATGGCGGTGCGTTTTTGAAATGATAACATCTACTTATGATGAATGAATTTAATAAAAATGGTAAAAATTTATATAATATGCCTTTACGTATCAAATTGATACGTACGTATCAAAATGATACAGCAATCCCTTGAAGAACACGATTAATTGGTTCCGTGTTCTTTGAAACCGTGCTGTTCGAGACCACCAAAGATAGGCATTTTCTATTACAAGGGTGAAAATAAAAAAATATAAAAAAATTTTAAAGAAATAACGCAACGAAATTTGAATTACATACTTACAAACACATTTGTATGTAATGCGTATTTATTTCGATTAAAATAGAATGGAATTGAGTATTCGTTAGCTCTGAAGTCGGTCTATCATAAAAAGTTATTGAAAACTTAGATCGTAAATATCTCGTAAACGGTGCATCGTAGCTAAAAAATAACGAAATTTTTGAAGGCTTAAGCGAAGCAAGTTGTGGGTATTCCAAACATATTGCGACTGTTAAAACCTACTTTTCGTTATCGAAAATTATCGATAAAGAACTACTTATAATAAATTGGTTATAATTGTTTAATTTAAGCTCTATTAGTCCCATTGATTTCGTCACCAATAGAATATTTTCGAAAAAATTAGTTTTCGATACTTTTCGTAAACGTAAACTTGTGATCGTAAATATCTCGTAAACGGTGCGTCGTAGCGAAAAAATTACGAAATATTTGAAGGCTTAAGCGAAGCTAGTTGTGAGTATTGCAAACATATTGGGACTCTCAAAACCTACTTTTCGTTATCGAAAATTATCGATGTGGAAAATAACGACATTTTCAAAATTCAAATATGTAAATTTCTACATATTCGTTATCATTTCTATTATAAAATTCTCAAAAATTTTATTAATTTTTATTTCCAACATTTTTTCTTTTATAATGACCGATTCAATTTACACGAATTTTATTCGTGTAAATCAAATCCACATGGAACTGATACATTCGCGTACATTGAGGATGAGGACCGATGTAACTTTATATCAAATATAGTATAATATATGTATTTTATTCTTTTTCAGAAGAATTACTTAAAAATCGTGTTGTTTGAAACCGTGTAATTCGGGGGTAGAGTGCCCGTGTTCTTCGAGTACCGTGTTCTTCAGGGGTTACCTGTGCATATTCAACTGTCACGTCAAAATTTACGATTTTTTTTACGAAATTACGGTGTAATACCCAGACGAATCCTTGTAAATATGGAAAAAATCTGTAACATCACTGGATATTAGTCGAATATTGTACATCTGTTTCATCTGTGACCCCAAATGTATGGTAAAACTCTCTTCGACCGGAGATTCTTCCAGATGATCAGTGCAAGGTGCCGTGGTGGTTAATAAATTAATCGGTGGCATAAAATTTAATTTTGGTGAACTGAAAAAAATTGAGGAAAATTCAAGAGAAAAAATTATTTCCCCACTTTTCCCCTACACGATCTATACCTTAACGGTGAAACTGAACTGGCATGTTCCTCTAACATTTCCATTACCCAATTACGAAATTCTCGACGTTGCACCTCTTTAATTGTATTCAATTCGCTGGAACATTGCGCCTGTAAATAGCTGTGATCCTCAAAATGTTTTATCGCGAGTTCGTTAATTTTTTGTTCGCTGGTTGTCACATCTAGACCTTCAATTGCCTCCGTCATTTCCGACATTTGTCTAAAATCAACCGCCACGTTAACTCAAAACATTTAACGGTATCGTCTGGTCTAAAATTTTTAATGTTTCGTAGTCATAACCCGAGAACCCTTATGGTTTCGTGATGTCTGTCATCATTTTGTGTGGTTTGACACGCACTTGATTAGTTAAAAAAAGGATACTATCGACAATAAAATTGCCATTAAATGTTTTCCTAAAATTTTAGACTAGACGTTACCGTTAAAATATTTGAAAAATTTACTTGGACGACAAATTATCCAATTCAATTGTTTGCTGTTTGACACAATTTCGGACACCCTGTGCATACGTGTGTTCCGTTTGTAAGATTGCTTCTAAAGCTTAAAATAATTTTCAAAAAAAAAATTTATTAAACAAAAAAACTCAAAAAGTTTCAAGTTCTGGTGGCCAAATATACAATATGTTCAAAGTTATATGAGAAAAATACCGAAAAATATACTGAAACACTCGTAGAAATGAACGAAACATTTTTGGTCGGTTTTTAGCGAATTTTCAAATCGAAAATTCAGTTATTACGGCCACTGTCATACGCGACTTGAGCCCGGGACTATGATAGTATTTGTTTTGAGATCCCTAGAAGTGGAAAATGACATTCACTAAGATTTATTATATACATATATCTATTTATGTATTTATGTATCAGCACGATAACTCTTAAACGAAACATTCTATTTTTATGAAACTTAGTGAAAACATTGGAAGTCCAAAAATCTTGGATGAGTTCTTCCACCAGACACGTCCGATACCTGGAACATGTTTTTTTATGGATATTTTTCGTGAAAAACAAACTTTTTTTGCAAAAATTTACTCAAATTCAAAAGTTTTTGCGTAGTTTTTTTACACTATTGCAAAGATGGGAATAAATCACATAGAAAAGGTCTTTGAATCATTATTCTACGTAAACTGGTTTCCGAAAAAAATTAATTTTTCTTATTTTCGATAACTCTTAAACGAAACATTCTATTTTTATGAAACTTGGTGAAAACAATTTCAGTTCAAAAACCTTGAGTGAGTTCTTCAGCCAGACACATCCGATACCCGAAAACATGTTTTTTGGGATATTTTTCGTGAAAATCAAACGTTTTTTACCAAAATTGACTCAAATTCAAAAGTTTTTGCGTAGATTTTTTGGAGAGATGGGAATAAATCACATAGAAAAGGTCTTTGAATCATTATTCTACGTAAACTGGTTTCCGAAAAAAACTAATTTTTGTAAACGGAAATTTGCTATGCTATCAAAATGCTGAGACAGGGGTATTTTTCTTTAAATTTACATTTGAATTGTTAAGACTTGAACAAGTTTGAGAATGGTCATATTGACCGAAACATATCATAAGAGTTTTTATATACAATAAAAGTGGTATTTTGCAAAGTAAAGTTTTGTTATTTACTAATATCAAATATGGAATACCATAAAGTAAAGCTCAAATCTATTAAATTTGTTGAAGACTAATTTGTATGTTAAAATTTTTACTATTAATTAGAAATTAACTAAAAGGATATGCACTCGATTTAAATCATTAATTACTGATTGTTAATTACTAGAACATTCGGTCAGTGCGTACGCTTCTTTCAATATACCTAATTAATTTTCAATTAGTTAATCTGTTAATGAAAAACGGTTAAGACACATCTAAAACAACTGGTTCACCGTTTCAACTGCCATCTATCTGTACTCGTACGCATTATCATAGATGGCGTTAGCACCGCCAAATACTTTCAAAACCGCCGACAACTTTCGATTTTAAAAGTGTCGATCATTTTCGCATCAAATTTCCACTGAATTAAACCTTGAACACATTATATGTATATGCCAAGAATTTCAATATTGACCAATTGACCATCGAATATTTACCGGACGAATGGACTAATTTATGATACGCTAAGGCAAACACTTCCTCATCGGACTCGCCCACGTGATCACAATAGGCGGTAGTGTACTAAAAACAAAACGATATTCAAAAAAAACCGTCGTCAAAGGGTTAAAATACCCAATAGAATACCTCTCGAAATGCGGTTTCCCATTTTTTTGTAATATCATTTATATTTGGTGGGTTTAATAATAAATTTTCAATTTGTTCATCGTAGTACTTGTTTGTAGATTCTGAGATAAAATTACTTAACGCTTCATTTAAATCTACAAAAACAGTTCGAATCGATCTTAAAAAAAAAAACGGTGGTAGAATTTAAAATTAAACCAATTACCATTTTCAATGTATTGAGGTGCATTAAATTTTTGTATTAATCGTTGTACAAATTCTTCGGTGGAATCTAAAAATGGTATCGTTAACGGTACGGTTAAATAATAATCCGATTCGACAATTTTGAATTTATAATTAAATTCAATCTGTTTCTCTTCTATATCATCCATAATATTGAAAAATTGTAAATTAATTTAAATGCCGATCACCGATGTAATTGTCAAAACGTTGTTTTGACGGTTTTGACAAGTTTTTCGACATTCGGGTTGTCCAAATTTTCACAAAATTATTAGTTTTTTCCGTTTTTGGTTGATAAAATTAAATAATAATTTTCTATAAGATTATTTAATGTAGTTCACATAATTATATTCTTATTTTTATTTATTCGTTGATTTTTTGAAAAATCAGATTTATCGATATTATTTTTTGATGCTTTGAACACCCCTGTGAAAAAAAATAATTAGCCTAGGTTTACACGTCCATTTATAAAGTAACAATCAGGGCTGGGAACTATTTAAAATGATTTCATTTTAAATATGTATTTAAAATACAAAATGGCATTTTGCATTTTCTATTTTGAATAAGTTCGGTCAAACCATTTTCCATTTTGTATTTAAAATGGAAATTTGAATCCATTTTGCATTTAAAATGAAAATTCGTGTACACTCAAATTTATGTGTATATGTATGACATTTATGATTCATATAAATCATAGAACTCGAATTAAACGCAATCTAACAAATTGTAAGTTAAATGTAAGTCGATTCAATTGATTCAAATTTTTTATAATTCGAGTTTCAATGTCACTTGAGTTAAATTTGTTACTAGAGTTGCAGTTTTGTCAAGTCAAATTTTTTTGACTCAAGTTTTGTGCTATTATCTTTAAGACACGGCGATAAGAAATGTTTTGGTATTTCGAGTAGATGATTTTCATAATTTAGAAGTCGCAGTTGTAGCGTAGTCAAGGTTTGATTATGTCAAGGCTGAATTAAATTTTACAATATTTTTGAGTAACAATATTTCAAGAGTTAAATTTCATTATCATGTAAACTTTATAAAATTTTCTCAAAAGACTGCCCTTATATAATTTTAATACGTTTGACATTTTCTTAACTTTTTTTTTTATTACTATAAAAAACGATAAAAGATTTATAGTATAAAAAAGTAAAAAAAGCATTTTGTATTTTATAATCCATTTTAAGTAGCTATTTTCCATTTTCTATTTTAAATATGTTCAGCAAAATCATTTTCCATTTTGTATTTTAAATGCATTTTTGGAAACCATTTTCCATTTTAAATGGTTTTTATGAACCATTTTTCCCAGCCCTGGTAACAATATTTAAATTACACCAATTATTCTTTTGTTAATACAGGTAAAGCTATTGTTATGCGGTGGATAGGGATCGCATACAAAAATCGCACAAAAATATCATAAATAGCTATAAAAAGTTTAGTTCGGTCCAGATTGTAAAAAAACTTTTTTTATGTGGTAAATCGGGACCGCATAAAAAAAGTTTCATCGAAAATACATAACTCAAAACGCTCAAAACCTCACGATTTCCTTAGAAATTGCTTTTCTAAACAAGATAAAGAATTAATTTATACGTGGAAACATTTTATTTCATTTTTATAATGTTATGAAAATTGTGAAAACTACATCTCTAAAAAAAACTAAATGATGCAATAACTTATATTCTTATGCAATGTACTGATTAAATAAATGCATAAAAACAATTAAAAAGTATTTTTATCAACGAAAGTTATTATAGTTAACGTTTAAGTTTCTTACTTTCTCTTGATTTTGATTCACATTATGCATTTTAATGACCATTTTTTTTAAAAGCCTCATAAAAAAATCGCACAAAAAAAAACCACACAAAAAAGGACTGCATAAAGAAAGGTTTAGCTGTACAGGTGCGAGAAAGAAAAATACTCATGTCGCAGCATCTGCATAACATAGCGACTTTATAAAGACTGAACACTGGTAGGGGTCATATAACAACCTGTACCCATTTAGGATAGTAAAATTTCTGCCATAGTCTCGGCCTCAGGTCTTATTATGAGAGCCGCTGTAATAGCCAAATTTCTAAAATGAAAATTTTCTAAAAAACAAAAAAAAACAAAAAAACGTTCTAATTGACCTAGGAATGCCGAAGAAATCAGTGCAGTGTACATACGTTACGGGAAAAATACAGTTAATAACTAAGTCTGCCTACTTTACGAAATAATTTTTTGAGTTTTATATGCCTAAACAATAAAAGATATTCAAATTCGAATTTTAAAATGCAAATTTTCATGCTCGTAAATATCGACAAGTCATTATTTACGTTCATTTATCTACTGAATCTATTAAAATTCCATGCCTTCTTTAATCCAGTAAAAATAAAAAAATAAAAATTATTTAATTTTTAAAATACCCCGCTAATTTATTCTAGATAACACCGCGACATCTATGGTATATAACTAATAATAGCGACATGTAAACGAAAGCCATTTATATACAACGTATCACACTAATGATAACTAATGTTGAAAAAATTTGACGCTTGCTGTCGGGGCGTTGTAGGTCGATGCATATAGTGTCTGACTCGAGTGTCGATGATTGTGGGTTCGAATCTCCTTCATGGCGATTCTTTAAATATATATAAGATAAGAAAGTAAATAGGATTTATACGTTCCTAAGGAAGTCTTTAACCTTCTGACAAGAGTTCCTAAAGTATGAAAATTACACGTAAGTTTTGAAAGTAAGTATGGAATATAAAAATAAATTAACAATTAAATAAATTTAAAAAAAAAATACATTGTTCTACTCATGCAACCGCGTATAAAATTAACTTGGCACGTGTGTTCATGAGTTTGAAAAATATAAAAAAAAAAAAAAAACTTATTTTTTTTTAAGTCTCTTTCAGTTTTAAATATTATGTACATCTGTATTAATTAATAATAATCAGATAAAATTGAAACTGTTCTTTAACTTACATTTTTTCTATTTATTTTTTTGTATAAAATACACGAAGGATTCTTTTTATAATACACGTGCGAGAAAGAAAGAAAGATATTTTTTATTCCTTTCAAGAGTGTACTATGAATATATAATTTGTATACAGAATGTTTCATTAAATATTAAATATGAAATGCATTTTTAATACGAAATACATTTATTTTTTATAAAAGTATAAATTCTTAACTGATTATTAAATATTTTGCACTACAATGTATTGTAAACCATTATCATATACATTTGTATATTACACCAGATCGAAATCGTAAGTCATAGTTATCAACCTGTATATTCTGAATTTGTATTTAAAAAAGGAAGGAAATATAATTGCATTTCTATCCCATCAGGGTGTATTATAAAAAGAATCCTTGCTGTATTATGTACCTATTACTTCAATTACTCTGTATACTAATGATATACAGTCGACTCTCGTTAATTCGAAACTCGAGGGACTCTTAAAATATTACGAATTATCGAGTGTTTGACATAGCAAATGGTTCGACAATAATAAAAACAAAAGCTCGAGTACGATGATATGGTCAAGTTTGAACTTGTCTCAAAATGTACTTACAATCTTTCGGTCTCTGTCTCTCTACAACTTTGAATTGTCAAGTGTTTGACGCCGATGAGTTCGAATTAACGCGTCGTTTTGTTACGTAGCAATGATTTTTTTGTTCGAATTAAGAGATTTTGTAGGGAACTCGTGATAACTTTGAATTATAGAGAGGTTCGAATTATCGCAGGTTTGAATACGGTACTTGACTAAAGTTACAAAAATATTCTAAAAGCATTGTCTTTTCATATCAGTTAAGTGATTTTTTTATTTTCGATAGATTCTGTAAAAAAATCACCAAAAAAATAACCCTACAATTTTAAATGAGAAAAAGGCGGGAAAAACACCTTACTATAGTGACGTCACAGTTTGAAGCAACTAAACGTCAATGTCAATATTTATAACCTCAAAACTTTGATTATATTCATAAAATATCAAAGTAAAAGCAAGTATTTATTTGAATTCTGGTCGATTGTTATTACTATATATATATATAAGCTAATAGAAATATTCAAAAGAAAACACAATTTTATCTCATCGATGAAAATTATCAAAATCGACATATCTAGCTACAGAATGTTACGTCATTTTCCAGAAATGGCGTATTTTCACTAATTTGAATATTTGTTGAAAAATGGTGATTTTCAAAATAAAATTTCTAAATAGTTATCGAATTTTTTTATGTTTCGTCATTAAAATTGGACATATGTAATGATAATGCATAGAATTATTTAACATTTGACACAAATTTTAAATACAGTAAAAGTACCGTATTAACGAGAGTCAACTGTATGTGTAATATTGTTTAAAAAGGGTAAGAGATATATTTCGTTCTTTCGTAAAAAGACTAAGGTGGATATTTCTTTCTTTTCAGTGCCTCGTATTACCAAAATAACTTGAGTTGTACTTTATGAATTATAATGGTGTAAACGGAGTATACAGTCAGTTAGGTGTAAGCACAGATGAGACAGATCAAGCCTACATATAAAAAAGTGTAATCCGAAAGTTGCAATAAATAGCAATTTACACCATTACTAATTTAGTCTGTTACTGACCGTCGTGGTGTTCAAGTCATAATAAATATCATGTTTTTTTAATCAACTCGTGAAATTTAAACAGAAAAAAATATGAAGCGTGTCGTATTTAAGTGTAAAAATTCGATTGAATAAAAAATTTCTCAAAATAAAGGGATATCTTTCTTAAAATAAATAAATTTATTTTTAATTGTTGACTGGTGGTAAGACACAGTGGCCATGATAATATATAGTATATGTATGCGTAGTGCATTGCATACTAACACATTGGTATATTCATGTCCATACATCATGTGTTTTGATTGTATGGTGCTGTGTTACGTCACTCGTTGATTACAGTGGGCACAGTTTAGTGGACATACTAGTTTGACCCCTTGGGTGTAGGAAACTCTAGTGCTATCTGTTGACAAATAATTTAAATATATAAGTTGAAAAATAACAATTGAAAATTGTATTTTTTATAAACATTTGTATTTATAACTATACTTTTGTTTAAAAAATTACAATCGTTTTGTTGAAAATTCTAAGAATTTTTTTTTTTTAATTTCCTAATCCTTTTAAGTCCGTTTACCCAATTTTTACAGGAAAAGATATCCTAGAAGAAATTTTTAATTTTAGATAAGTATTATTATTTAGCTTCCACAAGAAAATTTTCAACATTCCACAACAAAAAGTATATTTTCACTAAAGCGAAAACATCACAATACACCGAAATAATTTTTAAAAAAAAATTGCCCAAAAAAAGCATGAAAAGTCTGAAAAACTATGTCAAATGAATACATGTTGCTTTCGACCACAGTGGAAACCACTATGGAAAATCAATAATCAGCTGTTTCACATTTTACATATATGAAAAGCGTGCACATACGACTTTTCCGAGGTAACCTTTTTCATTCGAAATTTCGTTAAATTTTCATTATTTACCGTGTGAAAAATTAACATACACATACATATATCCATATAACATTACTTGAATGTAATAACGATTGCATAAAACAAAATTTTTGAAAATTGACCGGTTTCAAAAATTTCATGAATTTTTTAAATAATTAACAAATATTGTTTATGTAATATAGAGAATAATTACTTTTTTCGAAATTTTTATTTAGCTGAAACAATTTTCTGGTGTTTTCGAGGATTTTCGAAAGGAATTTTTTTTTTTGGTGTGCGAAAAACACGAATTATTTGTGAAATTTTTAAGGTATTTCCTTAAATATTATTGTGTATGTAGAAAATTATGATTTTTCATTATTGAATTAGTTCCAAAAAACGCTGTGATGTAATGATTTTCTTGATTTTTTTTTTCTAGAAATTTTCTTCAGACGTTTTAAACAATGTTTATTGCTTGGTATTCGGTATTGGCTTGGAGTGAATATCGGTAAGTACTAAGTATACATCGTTTATTGTTTATAATTTAACCCTTAACCGTCTCACTCTTAACAATTGACTGTTTAAAGGGATGTGCTTAGTGATTCGTATCACGTCTAGTTGAGTGGTGATTAACCAACCCGTTGATCGCAATCAACCGGTCAGTATTTACAAATTGAAAATAGGCGCGTAGATAGAGCCACTTGCAGAAAATACGACACATTTCCAGAATTTGGTTATTTCGACAATAAAAATGAAAATGTCATGCTCAAATTACTCAAAATGCATCAACAGATCTAATTTATTTCATTTTTGTAGCTGTTAATTTAAAAGTGGGGGAACAATTGAACCTAATGACGTCATCACGTATATGAAAATTTTTTCAAGACCATAAAAACCGTAATTTTATATCCAAATACCCCTGTTCAGCAGCATCCTGCATAACATAGCGAATTTCCGTTTATAAAAATTCGTTTTTCTCGGTAGCTAGTTTATATAGAATAATAGTTTAAAAATCTTTTTTATGTGATTTTTTCTCCTCGTTTTAATGGTCTAAAAAAATATTGTACTTGGGAAAGTTTTGGCAAAAAACTAATTTTTTTCACGAAAAATGCCCAGAAAGCCATGTTTTCGGCATCGGACATGTCTGGGCTAATGAACTTGTCGAACGGTTTTAGGATTACTAACATTTTCAACAAATTTCGTAAAGATAGGACATTTCGTTCGAGAGTTATCGTGCGGACACATATATTTATATAGACATATATACATATATATATATATTATATACTATATAAATTTTAGTGAATGTTATTTTCAATGTCTAGGGATCTTAAAACAAATTTCTACCATAGTTCCGAGTTCAAGTCGCGTCATGACAGTGGCTGTAATAGCTGAATTTTCGATTCGAAAATTCGCTAAAACATAAACGTTAAAGCCATTGATTGATTTTCGATATTGCTTTTCTCAAAACCAAAAATTTCACACTAAAATTACTCAATTTACAATCAACAGATCTAATTTATTTCATTTTTGCAGGCATTAATTTGAAAAAGGAAAATAATGGACTTTAGTGACGTCACCACCCATATAAAATTTGCTTAAAAACGTCAAAAACCGTAATTTTGTAGTTAGAAATTAAAGCTTTGATCAGGGCCGGACCTAGCCTAAGTGGTGTCCGGGGCAGGATTAAAAATAGCGCCCCTGTAGAAAAAAATTCCTTTTTTCCTCCCAAAAAACAAGTGGCGAGTAAAAAGAAAAAAAAACGTTACATACCTAATTTTGGCGCTCCCAAAACCTGCCACCCAAGATTCGGCCCTGACTTTGATAGTGCCCTAAGCTTAATTTTGCCTTAAAATTTGTTTTCGTTAAAAATTTGAATGATTTACTATGTGAAAATTGATATTACAAAATAATATGTAAATAATTAAACGGTTCGGTTACGAGCTAGCTTTCGACTAATTAACTCATCATCAGGTACAATACAATTGAAAAGTCCATTTACTAGTCACAATCTTTAAAATCTTAAACGGACTCTTCACTTATGTTACACCTGATGATGTGTTAGTTGCTCGAAACTAGTTCGTGACCGAACAGTTTAAGGGGAGGTTTACTCGAGAGTCCTTAAAAATTATGTATTTTTCTAGAATTTTTTTCTCAAGAACGGAAGTAAATATCAATTTCAAATTTTGTGCCCATATTTATTAAGTATTAATCTACACAAAAAAAAAACTTTTCAAGGAAAAATATAAAAAAGTGTTCATTTTATAGATAGTGTAGTGTGACGATCCGAAAATCCAATGCCTTGTTGGTGGACATCCTAGCGCCGGTAATAACCACCGAAATCCAAAAACAAAAAAGAAAGCTGGATTCGGTTAATGTGCAAGAATCTTGTTTTTAAATTATTTTCAGTAAAATCACATTGGGAACATATTCTACACATAATTTACTATCAATTTCGACAAAAAAATCGATTTTTTTTTATCAAATCTCAAGTAAACCTTCCCTTAAATTACTTCCAGCAAAATCACTTTGGCAACATATTCTACACATAATTAGCTACCAATTTCTGCAAAAAAAAAAAATCGATTTTTTTTAACGACTCTCAAGTAAACCTCCCCTTAATGAAAAGCGACAATATACTTGAGACGTGTCGTCGTTAAACGGTTAAGATAAATGTAAACTAAACGAATTTTCCTGTATTTTATTTATTTTATTTGCATTAAAAATACTAAAAATATATTTTAAAATTAATCTCGGCGAGTTGTGTATTTCAAATAAAAATGAAAAAAACAAAAACCGAGCGTCACTCGGCGTTAATAATAATGGTAGCCGTCGCAAATGATAAAATAAAAATAAATAAAATATACAAAAGGTGACCGTGTGCCAAGTCATTTGAATTTATAAAATCGTAAAGTATTATCAACGATCAGGGCTGGATCTAGGGTGGGGAAGCAGTGGGGGCAGGTGCCCCGGGCGCCAGGTTTTTGGGGCGCCAAAATGTTGATAAGGGGCTATTCTAGTCTAGAGGCTCGATTTTGAGGTGATTTTAGGGGCGTAATAAAAAAAACAGTAAACATTTTTAGTATGCATTTTTTTAATAGTTTTTTATTAATATTTGAAAAGTATAAAAATTTAAATAAAAAAAAAAAATTCAAAATTGATATCGGTACAGCGTATTTGAAAAATATACCCGTATTCAGAGCTCAATGTATTTGAACTCGGGTACACATTCAATGTTTAATAGGCATAGTTCGATACTTGAAAATATACCCATTAAAAGCGCTAAGCTCGGGTATATTTTCAAACTCAATATTTAATAAAAATAGTATGAAAAACATACCCGCTTTCAATTTATTGGTAAATAAATGGTTCAATTAAGTAGTTAAGGAAAAACAGCACTGTGACGCCGCAAACAATTGACAATTTTAGCGAATTTTTTTTGGAAATGTGTGTGAGTGGATACCTATATATGAGGGTCGAATTAAAAAGACTTTAATAAGTATTCATTTGTTCATATAAAATTGTATAGAATAATATTAAATATTTGCAAACTTAATAATGCAAATGCACCTAAAAAAATTGCAAATTATACCAACGATATTGCAATGATGAATCATTTCAAATTAAAAGAAGAAAAAAATTATTAAAGTACATAATTGTAGCTATCGTAATGCATAGCTTTTTTTTTTACATATTTTTCATAAAATAGCAACGGATTAAAAAATTTTTCGTTTTGTTTTGTTTTCGTTGAATTTTGGTCTAAAATTTTCACAGTATATTCTCAAAATGTACTTTCGAATTAAACAAAAAAAAAATTTTCGATTTTTTCAATCCAAGTTACCAGATTACTACCTTAATTGCACCAAATATTTTTCAGCGGATTCGAATTCAAATAATATTGTCCATATTCATACGCTTTTGTAAAAAAAACCCTTCTAAATCTGTTTTATTAATCATTATTTAATTTTAAACAAAATTTTGCACGTTTAAATCACACGCTAACAATTAAGAATTAAGATAAGAAGAAGCTAAAAATTATTTCAAAAAATTGTAGAACGGTTTTTTTTTTATTTGCAACAAAGTAAGTCTTGTTTTAAATCATATGTGCATATTTCTTTTTTATGAAGATCGAGTATAAATTACAGTTGAAATAAGTTTGAAAATATACCTTATCAGTAACTGTATAAGATTACACTAATTTATTGTCGGGTATATATTCAAATTCTCATAGTAGTATTCTTGTACTTGAAAATATACCCGATTTTGGCTCTGAAATGAGGTATATTTTAAAGAGTCACTTTGTTAGTTTCTGTTTTGTAAATTATACCCGATCCTAGATCGGTCAGTGACGTCACAAGCTCTGACTTCGGGTATATTTTCAAAATACGCATCGGTACAGGCCGGCAAGTGGGGACTCAAAAAAAAAGGTGTCGCCTGGTTGACGTAATTCCAAGCCTCCTGGTGATCTCATACATAAAATTTTAGTTAATTCTAATGGTTCATACACAATCAATGAAATAAGGAATAAGAAATAAGAAATAAGGAATAAGAAGTATGCCATCTAGTGACGTTGAATGGAACTTTAACTTAACTGCTCATGGGTAATGTGTAGGTATTTTTGTCGGTATCAAAATTCATGAGAACATAACATTCGTGATGACTTTTTTTGTCACTTAATGACAAAAAAAATCACGAATTTTGATGTACAAAAATACCTACACATTCCCTATGAGCAGTTAAGTTAAAGTTCCATTCAACGTCACTAGATGGCATACTTCTTATTCCTTATTTCTTATTCCTTATTTCATTGATTGTGTATGGAACCATTACTAAACAAAGATGTAGAATTAGTTGGACGTAGCCGATTTAAAAAAAATAAATTTTTTCACAAAATGGCGTCCATTTAAAAAAAAATTCCAAAAACCCCTATGTCGGACCAAATTTGATAGTTTTAAGAAGGTCTGTACCAAATTCCAAGTAAATCGGTGCATTAGAACTTAAGATATCATGTCAACCGCATCGAAAAAAGTAATTTCGAGTAACTTATATTAAAAATTTGAATTTAACACTGAAAAGATACACAGTACACAGGGAAAAAAATCACCATAACTCCGAAAATAATGCGAATTTCTGTAAATCCTTTTAGAGGCTTATTCTTAAAGATCTAAACTTTGAACATATGAACAAAAAAAAAATAATAGATTTTTTCGAATTTCTAGACTAGAATAACCCATTAACGTTTTTTTTTTGCTCGCCCCTTGTTTTTTGTAGGGGAAAAAGTAAACAAAAGGTATAAAAGAAATATTTCTTTCCCATTTTAGAGAAAGACAGGGGCGCTCCGGGCGGCACTTTGGGTCGATCCGACCCTGTCAACAATACCATAATGGAACGGTAGCAATTTCGACTATGGCGCGCGATGTACATAGATATTATTTCGTCTGTGATTCGTCGAATGTTTAGTATTTCGTATCATCCAGTCACTAATTTGTAATCACTACAAGAAATAATTATTACGTCTAGCCGTTAAAATAAAACGAAAATTTAATTACAATTGTACTTAGAAGACTACAAATAGCCGTGAGGAATCCATGAACGTTTGAGTTACGAATGGTAGACATGGAGAGCTGTTTTTTCGGTAAATATCTCGAAAAATATCGATTTTTCGATAAAAAAAATTAAGATTGAATTTGTTGCTTGTAAATTTTTCTATAAAAATGATCGAAATACTTGTTTTCGTGATATGAAACGTTTCTGAGATATTTAAATGTATCAAATTTAGGTGGGGGAAAGAATTCAAGATTAATTTATCGATTTTATATACGCAAATATCTCAGAAACGGTTCGTTTTTAAAAAAAAAAAGTATAGAGAAACTATATATGTAAATAACTATAAAAAGTAAAGTTCGGTCCAGATTATAAAAAAAAACTCTATGCGGTGGATCGGGACCGCATAAAAAAAATTTCATAGAAAATACATAACTCAAAACGCTCAAAATCTCACAATTTCCTTAGAAGTTGCTTTTTGAAACAAGATAAAACATTAATTTTCACATGAGAACATTTTATTTCATTTTTATAATATTATAAAAATTATGATAAATATATCTGTAAAAAAAAAATGATGCAATAGTTTATATTCTTATGCAATGTACTATGATTAAATGCTTAAAAACAATCAATAAGTAATTTTATCGTAAATTAATGTTTATTTATTTATTATTATAAAGCGCTTCAGCTGCAATGGCTATTTGCGCTATACAAATTGATACAGGCAAATTAATGTTTAAATTTCTTACGTTCTCTTGCTTTTTATTTAAAAACCGCATAAAAAAAATCGCATAAAAATAGGTTATGCTATAATTAGACTTTTTTGTAATAAAATTTATAAGCAACAAATTTTATAATAACTTGTTTTAATGAAAAAAATCACAAGTTTTCGAGATATTTGCAAAAGACCATTTTTGGATTACTTCAGAAATCTTTAAAATTATAAATGTAAAAGTAGGTTTGTTTGTCGATAGTTGGAGAATGACATAGGCTACTTTTACGCTGATTTCTGTGGGACCTTCCGACCTCACCCGCTTAATTAATCAACTTGAAACTATGCAAAGTGATAGTTGGGGAAACGTTGACGGGCATAGGCTACTCATTTTTAAGATAAAATATTTTTACTTCAAATTTTTTCATTTTATTTTTTACCATGTGGGAAAATATGTTTGAAACGCAACTTTCGACGTAACTCTGTATAAGTTTTCTGCAACGAATAAATTCTACGATTATTTTTTTTTAGAAATTTGAAATCACGCGAACAGTGCGAAAATTTTGACAGGCACTGTATGAAATAATTGTCGTCCAACAGAGGACAGACCCAACAAAAAATGTTCCGTTTCGATGAAAATAAGCAAAAAAAAAAATACAGTGAAACTGCATTTAAAAAAAAAAAAAGAAATAAAAAAATTTTTTGGATTTTAACCAAAAAATTTTTATATGGTCCTTTTTCCGTACCACTCGCGTGCAGCAGCAAAATACAAAAATACATTATATGTATTATTATTATAAAATAGATGTATTTGTTAAAAAAACGATAAATACTTATTCTATCATTTCGTTTGTTTGGTCATTGCCCACTGCTACGAAAATGCACATAGAAACAGATTAAAAGCAAAATAATACGTACAATCGTGGACAAAATTAAGCGTACAATATGGAAAATGTTATCAGAATGATGAAGTTTCATTTTAGAAATATTAACGATTCGACAAAAGTCACTTTTCTAGTGGTTTTGTGTATTTAATTTTAGTAAAAATGAAACGAATGACCTCAAAAACCTACAATTCACGTCCAATTTTATCATTCTATCATTTTATTTACTGTTTTTAAGGGATTGAAACATTTTAATAACCTTAATGACGTCACCAAATTAAAAAAATTATTTTTTATCAAAGCAAACTTTATGAAAATGATTTTAAAAGATTGAATTAGCGTAATTTGAGCGTGAACTTCCATTTTTGCTATAAAAATGTTAAAATTTCGTAATTTTGATGAGAATGCAAAGGGTGACCTGATATGTTATGTCAGTTGCATAAAAATACGAGTTAAAATTCTAAAACAAAAACATTGTACTGCATACTAGATAATACTAGTGATGTCGAGTTGCGCAGCAGTTAGTCGATTAATCGGCTAAAGTTGTTTTTCCGACAAAATTAGTCATCAGTCGAAAATATCGAGCATAGAATAGTCGATTAATCGACTAAATTTTTAGTCGAATTCATGAATAAGGTAACCTATGTAACTCTCAAAAACGAGGTTTTCTTTTGAATTTGATTATTGACTTAGTATTTTTCTTTTAAAAAAAAAAGAGATATCAGACATCGCAATGTGTTAATCACATAAAAGTGAATTTTTTTATATAAAAGTCATTTTTTGAAATCCAATAAGTAATGCAGAAAAATTGTTAAATTAGTCGTCATTAGTCATTTAAAAAAAATAATCATTTTAGTCATTAACTCGAGGATAGAATAGTCGACTAAAAAATGACTAAAATTAGTCGACTAAACCGATTAATAGACTAATCATTCGACATCACTACTAGTGATGTCGAGTTGTGGAGCAGTTAGTCGATTAATCGACTAAAGTTTTTTTTTTTAAACAAAATTAGTCATTAGTCGAAAATATCGTGAATTCAATAGTCGACTAATCGACTAAATTTTTAGTCGAATTTCTTAAATAGTGTAACATATGCAACCCTTTTAAAAACGATGTATTCTTTTGAATTTAATTATTGATTTTAAATATATTTAAAAAAAAAATATGAATGACGTATCACAATATGTCAATTACATAAACGTCAAAAATTATACAAATAGATAAATTTTTAGTTTTTGTTTTTTGAAGTCTAATAAATAATTTACAAAAGTTAATAAATTAGTCGCTTTTAGTCATTTAAAAAAAAGAAAAATTAATCATATTAGTCATTTAGTCGAAGTTAAAATAGTCGACTAAAAAATGACTAAATGTAAACAAAATTAGTCGACTAAATCGATTAATCGATTAATTACCCGACATCATTTGACGTCGAATGATTAATCGATTAATTGGTTTAATCGACTAATTTTGTTTCAAATTGCCGTAAGTCATTTACCGATAATCAATTTTCAGTCGATTATTTTACTCCTGACTAAATGATTAAAATGATTTTTTTTTTTATTGACTAATAAAAATGACTAATTTATGTAATTATTTTCTGTATTATTAATCAAACTACAGGGCCGTAACTAGGCTGGGGCATACAAGAGCATACAAGAAATTCCAAATTTCTAAATTTCTTGGCAAATTTTAAGGGCGGTATAACTTCTGACTCGATAAAATTAGGGCAGCAAACAAGCAAACGACTGACAAGCAAAAAAAAAAGGTCGCCGCTTTTTTTGCCGGGGGGCGTATTTTAAGGGCGGTATTTCTGTAAAATTAGGGCGGCAAACGACTGACGAGCAAAAAAACAACGGTCGCCGCTTTTTTTGCCAGGGGCCGGAATTTTTTGTTTCTGTCCGGGGCGGCGTAGGGGCCCCGGATGTACTTTCTGCCCCCCAGCCCCTGAAGACCTAGTTACAGCCCTGTCAAACTGGAAAAATTGGAAACTAATACATCACCCATTTGTAGTTTTCTTTACGAGAAATATTAAAAATTAATAATTAAATTCGAAAGTTTTTACTGCACTTATAAATTTGACTAAAAATTTAATCGATTAATCGACTATTTTAGACTCGGTATTTTCAACTAATGATTAATTTTACCTAAAAAAAAAACTTTAGTCGATTAATCGACCAATTGCTCCTCGATTCGAAATCACTACTGCGTAGATATATTGAGTTACAAAACACTCATGTCCATTTAAACACAAATTCGATGATTAAGTCAATTCGAATTTTGTACTTAACTGTACTACGATTACACCTAGCACCTATGGTGAGCGACTAAAACATTTATATGTATTTTGTTAATGCAACACAAGGCATTCCGAAAATATCTCACGAAAGAAATCATTCCCCTGTTTATTTATAAATAGATCACTTAATAGAAAATATTGAAAATTTTATAATAAATAAAATTATAACATCTTGTTTAGACGCCAGTTTTGATTAAAAATTATGAAATAATTTTCAAAAAAAAAAAAAATTTAATTTCATTTGTAATAAATCGATGTGCAATCAACAAACAGATGTTAAATGAATGGAAAAACAGTTTTTTTGAGAATAGAACGGTAAAAATTTTTAAGGGATTATCTTTAACCAAAATAAAAAAAAAATTAAATAATTAACGTCATTAAATAAATTTGAATTTTGAGAAATTTTTACAAAAAGCTCTTATTTTGAGCTTTTGGGCATCGGACGTGTCTGGCTAACGAACTCACCCAAGATTTTTGGACTTCCAATGTTTTCACCAAATTTCATTACAATTGAATGTTTCGCTCGACAGTTATCGTGCGCTGATACATACATACATACATACATACATACATACATATATATATATATATATATATATATATATATATATATATATATATATATATATATATATATATATATATATATATATATAAATTTTAATGAATGTTATTTTCGGGTTCTAGGGACCTCAAAACAAATTTCTGTCAGAGTCCCGGACTCAAGTCGCGTCATGATAACGGCCGTAATAGCGAGTTTTCGATTCGAAAACTCGCTAAAATCTGAAAATATTTCACTTTTTGTTGTCATTTTTTCACTAAAATGTTCTGTTACGAGCTAGCTTTCGAGTGATTAACTCATCATCAGGTACAACAGATAATTAAGGAATTCTTTTACGGAACACAACTTTTTGATGAGTTAATTAATCGAAAGCTAGCTGGGAACTGAACAGTCTACTTTAGTGAAAAGTGATAAAGAAAATTATTTTCAAAATGTCTAATTTTTGATAATTAAATTTTTATAAACAAAATTTTATTAACGACGCTTGCTTGTATTTCTCAATTTTTCCTCGAAAACCAATTCACTTAGAACAGTAGCTCATAAGCCCAATCTTGTGTGATTTTTCCTGCTCTTTTTGATGGTGTACAAAAATTTAGAAAACTTTTGAATTGTAGCCAAAATACCCAAAAAGCTCAGTTTTGGTGATCAGATGTGTCTGCGTTTGGTACTTTTCACCATTTTCGTAAAATAAAAATCACATTGTACTCACTTGTTTTAATTATGACTATGCTGTTAAATAGAGATGATAAATATTTATTTGTAATTTTTTTCTTCATTAGGAGAAGAGTGACGGACTCGATGCATCTGGCTTAAGCTTTAAAGATTTTTGTATTCTTGACAAAACTTTTCCGAAAGTTCTCCACTGGTCAATTGTTAATTTTATTAATTAGCAGTCAGTAATTAGCAAAATGTTACGTCGCACCTATTGTTTATTTTTATAATTTGAACAAAAATATTGAACAATTGAGAATTTGAGTGGAAAAAGGGTGCAAGTCTGAAAATATTGTTTTGAGAAAAAAGTTTTTTTTTTTTATATCAGTAATAAACTATAAATTAAGGAGTTATGTGCACTTAATGCAATTTCTTTGAGTAAACTGCACCAAAAATATTCCCAAAAAATTTCATAAGTCTCGATTTCTGAGACCCTGTTGCACAGCGAAGCGGTTGCTATTAAATAGAACTATTATGCATGTTTCAGTATACCACCGCTTGGCCTTGGGTCTGATGATTCTTTTTTCAGTAAAAAATATCAGTGGTTTTTTTTTTCCTTACAAAAAATTATACTTAAAACATCAAGCGCATTTTTCTCGAAAGTAAATTTTTCACGCAACTGCATATAACCCCCATAAATCAAAAAAAAAAAACAAAACAATGAATATCGGTTATTAATATATATCTTTTCGAGTTCTTCTAAATATCAATTGCTTAAGGGGAGGTTTACTTGAGAGTCGTTAAAAAAATCGATTTTTTTGGCAGAAATTGGTAGCTAATTATGTGTAGAATATGTTCCCAAAGTGATTTTGCTGAAAGTAACTTAAGGGAAGATTTACTTGAGATTTGATAAAAAAAATCGATTTTTTTTTTGCCGAAATTGATAGCAAATTATGTGTAGAATATGTTCCCAAAGTGATTTTACTGAAAATAATTTAAAAACAAGATTCTTGCACATTAACCGAATCCAGCTTTATATAAAAAAAATTCAAAAAACGTAGTTCACGCAATAATGAGTATTAAATATAAAATTTTGAAAATACGTTTCTTTATATATATTTTATAATATCTCGGAACTACATTTTTGGAACTGGTGGACACGATAACTCAAAAACTATTCGATGGATCCTTTTTTTAAATTTTTTATTTTAAAGATAATTCAATTCTTCGGCACCTCTACCTAAGTTCGATACACTTTCAATATTTTTTTTATTTTTAAATTTACTTTAAAGAGCGGAAAATAAGACAAAAATCGTAATCAAAAGTTCAAACATCCGCCATTTTTTTTTCTTTCAGCAATTTATTGATATTATAGGTGGAGGTGCCGGTACTCTTCATATATTTTATAAATCTTTTTTGTTTTTGGATTTCGGTGGTTTATTACTGGCGCTAGAATGTCCACCAACAAGGCATTGGATTTTCGGATCGTCACACTGCACTATCTATAAAATGGACACTTTTTTATATTTTTCTTTGAAAATTTTTTTTTTTTTTTTTGTATAGTTTAATACTTAGTAAATATGTGTACAAAATTTGAAATTGATATTTACTTCCGTTCTTGAGAAAAAAATTCAAGAAAAATACATAATTTTTAAGGACTCTCGAGTAAACCTCCTCTTAACGTAGTTGTTCCGAGATAGGTACAAAAGCATATCTCAGCAAAAAAATTTCCTTTTATTAAAAATTAAATAATGTATTGACATTCGTCAGTTATTATATTTGTATACCACTTGTTGTTTTGAATTTCCGCGCGCTTATGTTGCAGCAATTTAAAAGAATTGTTGAAAAAGCGTGGTTTGTAACTTTGTATTAAATAACATATTAAATTTTTATCAAATTATTTTGACACGTTTTCATTTTATTCAAAAAAAAAAATTGAGTTTTCCCATCAGAGCCCGTGTTAAAATTACAAAACTTGGAAATCGTTTTTCTCAAAATTGGGATGGTCAATTATTTTTTCGATAAGGGCTCGTATTATTGGTATTGGATTAAATAAATATATAGAGAAGTTTCGTTAAAATCCTTTGAAAAAATCGTTTTATCGATCAGCTACCTTAAACAAAAAAATACGTTTATTAGTTTATTAAATATTATCAACGCATTTATTAAATTCTAAACAAAGATATCTGATTCCTGTTGATTTCATAAATTAATATGTATGTACAATTATTGTAGAGTATCCGATTACCTGTGGAATTTTTTTTTATATTAAATTTCTCAGAAAATTATATTCTTGATAAAAGTTATTGCACATTTTTAAATTAAAAATGCACTCACAGATATTTAAATATACCTATACCTATGTAACTCTTTGGTTGTATAACAAAGCATACAAAAAATATAAAAGTGAAAAAATATAATATAAGCATATGCTACTGAAGAGGACTACAAAAGTAAACGAAATCGGTCTATACAATTAATTAAGGTAGTTGATCGATAAAACGATTCTTTCAAAGAATTTTAACAAAACTTCTCTAGATATTTATTTAATTCAGTACCAATAATACGAGCCTATTCCCCTTAAAATTAACTAACCCAATTTTGAGAAAAACGATTTCAAAGTTTTGTGATTTTAACAAAGGCACTTCTGGGGAAAACTCTATTTTTTTTTTTTTTTTTTTTTGAATAAAATGAAAACGTGTCAAAGAAATTTGATAAAAATTTAATATATTGTAAAATACATAGTTATAAACCGTATTTAATAAGAAATAGAAATTATTCACTACGCCGTTTTTGAAATATAATTTAAAAACATCATTTTACAACGTCTTTATAACGCTTTTTCAACAATTCTTTTAAATTGCTACAACATAAGCGCGCGGAAATTCAAAAAAACAAGTGATATACAAAATATAATAAGTGAAGAATATTAATACATTATTTAATTTTTGATAAAAGAAATTTTTTTCGCTGAGATATACTTTTGTACCTGACTATCTTGGAGCAACTACATTAATTACTAAATATTTTACATTTAAATGTATTGCAAACATACATATTATTTGTGTTGTACATATATGTACGTATACTTTAAAATTTTTTTATTAAAAAGGAGAAAGAAATATAATTTCATTTCTATTTATTCAAAGTGTATTTATTAGCAAAAGGACAATAATTCCTGTATTAAATCGTTTATGTTTGTTTAACTGATTAATTGTTGGTATGTTGCACTGAAACATAACCAAACGGTACTCAAAACTGTTTACTTAACTGCAATGCAATTGATGTGCGATATATATAAATAAATAGAATAATGATGAAAATTATTGTGGGTGTGTGTGAAACCGGAAATAGATAAATTAATTTTATTGATTGAATTAAACATTATGATTTACGTTAATTAAATATATTTGATTCAAGCAACCGTGACATCATATTCTTTGCAATGTTAATCAAATTCTTTTTACGTAATTTGTCAATCGATTGTACTAACTCGTACATCGATCACACAACAAAAGCAACAAAAAATCAGTAGCTGTTACCTATGTGAAATTTTTCGTAAAACATGATCCCGATAAAGTTGTACAGAAAGAAGTACAAAATAGTATAATTAGGACACGTTTTTTTTAGGATTTCGTAGTCATAACCGCGAAATCCTTATGAATTCGTCATGTCTGTCGTCGCTTTTGGTGGCCTACCCGCACACCTGACCTTACATCGTTTAACAGATAGTCGCATTTTTAAAAACTATTTTTTACTGATAATTATGATTTTTTAATTTTTTATAAGTTCAATATTTTGACGTTTTAATCTGTCAGTTTTTAGGATTTCGCAGTCATAACTACACAAACTTATGTTTGAACCATTGAAAAAATAAACTAAAATATAATTAAAAGCTCATAGATTCGTTTTTTTTTTGGGGGGGGCTAGACCAATAAAATAACTAATTTTCGTATTGTAATTTTGCAACACATGGTACCAAAATAAAAAAAATCCAAAATGTCAATCTAGATGTCATATTTATTGATTTTTTGAGCAATTAGTTCCGGATAAAATTTATAATATAAAAAAAAACACATCAAAAATAGATAATTATAATTTTTTTTTAAAAACAATTTTGATTAGGAACTTCGATTAGTGTCAGAAAAATTTTGACATTAATTAGGTATTATAATTTTAGGCAAATATTTGTTTAAGGGCGACATTTTATTACCCATTTATATACAAGGTGATTCAGTGAAAATGCGCCATTCACTTTAAGAAAATGTAAATTCAACAGAAATCGACATCTTCGGATATTTTAAGTGAATTTTCGAAACATAAAGATATATGTATTAATGGTATTTTGACTTTATTCAAGATTATTGCGATAAATGCGAAAGTGAGTTTCTATGTTTGTTTGATTTGCTTTTACGCCTCAACATCTTAACCAATCAACCTGAAACTTTCCACAGTCATAGTTTAGGGAACAGAGACGGTTATATGTCGCTTTTTAACCCGGAAAAATAATTCATTTCCGAGGGAAGATGTATTCAGTTTTGACAGTGGACTATTAAAAAGCGGATAATTGACTTCAAACTTTGGATATTGTTGACAGAGGGTACAGGCTACTTTTTACCCTGAGAAAACATCTTAAGCGCATGGGAAATCTTATTCCTGTGGGGAAATATATGTATTTTAAATGAAACAAAGTGAATAACCCGGAGGAAAATGTATTTAAAACTAAACAGTGAAATTACAACAATTGACTGTTAAAAAAACAAATGATTGATTTTAAACTTTGTACATTATTAACAGAAGGGACGAAAAAACACATAGGCTATTTTTTACATTGGGAAAACTTTTGATTCCTATGGGAAATCTGATTCTCGTCGAAAAATATACTTAAAATAAAATAAAAGATTGTTTCAGCAAAAAAAAATTATTCCTGTGCCAGCATTCTGCATAACATAACGAATTCCCGTTTACAAAAATTAGTTTTTCTCGGAAACGAGTTTACATAAAATAATGGTTTAAAAACCTCTCTTATATGATTTTTCCCCCCCTTTCCAATAGTGTACAAAAATGTCGCAACAACTTTTGGGAATTTGGGTAAATTTTGGCTGGCAAAAAATTTATGTTTTTCACGAAAAATGGCCAAAAAAAAATGTGTTCCGAGTATCGGAAGTGTCTGGTTGAAGAAATCATTCAAAATTTTTGAACTTTCAATGTTTTCAACAAATTTCATTAAAATCGAATGCTTGGCTCGAGGGTTATCGTGCTGATACATAAATACATATATATTTATATAAGTTTTAGTGAATGTCATTTTCGACTTCAAAACAAATTTCTATCATAGTTCCGGGCTCAAGTCGCGTCATGACAGTGGCATGACACGAAAAAGAACAGTTTACTTTTTACCCCGGGAAAATATCTCATTTCAAAGGGAAAATTTATTTAAAACGAAACAATAAAATTACGACAGTATACAATTTACTTCACATTTTTTATTATATTGTTAAGTCGGTTTTATTAAGTACACGATTTCCTGTTAAACATTAGATCAGTATCCAATTAAACTTCCTTATGTTTTTTCTACAATTATTTTTGGGTCGGTGCCGAAATATTTTAATTTTATGAAATTGTTGTTTTTAAAATACATAATCGCGGTTTTCTTTTTCATCGTAACATTACATAATATTGGCGGATTTTATTATGTTTTTCTGTTGGTTTGGCAAACGTTTTTGAAACTCACAAACGGGAACAGATGTTCATTTTATTTTCAAATATTGGCATAAATTGTTTTTTTATTTTTTTTATTTTTTTTTTTTTTTTTTTGAACTTGAACTCATACAGGGCTACTATTTTGCTACGGGCGCGGCTCGGATATTTTCGATTTTTAACAAAAATAATTCTTAGGGTTCCGAAGAAAATATCTCGTAACCAATCCGTCCGTCCGTCCGGCATGCCGATTAAAGACTAAAGTTTTTTTTCTCAGACGAAATTAGTCATTAGTCGAAAATATCGAGTATACAGTAGTGATGTCGAGCCAAAGAGTAGTTAGTCGACTAATCGACTAAAATTGTTTTTCAGACAAATTTAATCATTAGTCGAAAATATCGAGTATAAAATAGTCGACTAATCGACTAAATATTTAATCAAATTCATGAATAGAGCAACCAATATAATTATCAAAATCGAGGTTTTCTTTTAAATTTAATTACTGAGTTAATTAGTCGTTTAAAAATAGTATATTGTGCAATAAGTGCGGGAAATTGTCGATTGCCCACGAAAGCGAAGTTGAGCGCACAAACGTAGTGAGTGCGCTCATTCGCTTGAGTGGGGCAATCGACAATCCCGCACGAGTTGCACATACTATTTTTTATTACGAATTTCACATACTTTTTTCTATTATTATCATCACTATTTTTGACATTTTTATTACTTTTTAAAATAATATTTTTAAGTGTTCGTCTTTTTTTTCTGAATTAATTATCGTTTAAATTACTTTGTTGATGGTTTCTATAGAAATAATTATGAAATATTTATTAAATGAAAAATTAAGAGGCGGCTTTGCGTGTTTTGATTAAATTTTGCGTGTTTTATTGTCAATTTGCGTGTGGAAAGTTACTTTCCACACGCAAAAAAGCAAGCGGGAAGATACAGTGGGCAAACAGCTATTTTGCGTACAGAAATGTGTGCGTTAAATTAGTACTTCTCCCGCATGAGTAATAAAAAAAATTAATCATTTTAATCATTTAGTCGAAGGTAAAATAGTCGACTAAAAACTGACTACGAAAAACAATGCAAAAAAATCTTAAATTAGTCGTTTAAAAAAAGCAATACAAAAAAATATTAAATTGGTCGTTTAAAAAAAAAATTAATCATTTTAGCCATTTAGTCGAAGATAAAATAGTCGGCTAAAAAATGACTAAATGTAAACAAAATTAGTCGACTAAACCGATTAATCGACTAATTTTGTTTCCATTTAGTCATTTTTAGTCGACTATTTTACCTTCGATTAAATGACTAAAATGATTAATTTTTTTTAAATGACTAAAAATGACTAATTTAACAATTTTTCTGTATTATTTATTAGTCTTCAAAAAATGAAAACTAAAAATTGTCTATTTGTATGATTTTTCACTTTTATGTGATTAGCATATTGTGATATCTCATATCATATCTTAAAAGAAAAATATTAGATGTCAAAAATTAAATTCAAAAGAACACCTGGTTTTTGAGAGTTACATGGGTTACCCTATTCATAATTCGACTAAAAATTTAGTCGATTAGTTGACTATTCTATGCCCGATATTTTCGACTAATGACTAAATTTGTCTGAAAAACAATTTTAGTCGATTAATCGACTAACTGCTCCTCGGCTCGGCATCACTAGTATACAGTAGCCGATTAATCAATTGAATTTTTAGTCGAATGTATGAATAAGGTAACCCGTGTAACTCTTTTAAAAACGATGTTTTCTTTTAAATTTAATTACTGACTTTTAATATTTTTTTGTTTTCTGTTTTCTGCATTAAAAAATAGAAATGAAAAATTATACAAATAAATAATTTTCTAGTTTTTAATTTTTCTGAAAATAATTAAATTAGTCGCTTTTAGTCATTTAAAAAAAAATAATAAAATAAATAATAATAATTTTAGTCATTTAATCGAAGCTAAAATAGTCAACTAAAAAGATGACTAAATTTGAACAAAATTAGTCGACTAAATCGATTAGTCGATTAATTTTGTTTACATTTTTTTAGTCGACTATTTTGCAATCGATTAAATGACTAAAATGATTAATTTTTTTTTAAATAACTAAAAACGGTTAATTTAATAATTTTTCTATATTATTTATAAAATTCCAAAAAACTAAAAAATTATCTATTGGTAGGGTTTTTCACTTTTATATGATTAACCAATTGTGATATGTTTTTTTTTTCTTTAAAAAGAAATATTGAAAGTCAATAATTAAATTCAAAAGAAAACATCTTAGTATTTTCTATAATCAACTTAGTACTCTATGTCTAGTAATATTTCTATAGTCAACTTAGTATTCTATGCGTGACATTTTCGACTATTGACTAATTTTGTCTGAAACACAACTTTAATCGATTAATCGACTAACTGCTCCTTGGCTCAGCTTCACTACTATGAAGATAAAATTTTGCACGTACATTCAAAAATTCAAAAATAAATTTTTAAATAGGAAAAACAATGCTCATTAACATCTCTCAAAAATTCAAGTTCAGGTCATTAAGAGGGGAAATGGTGAAAAATTGATAAAATTTTCATTTTTCGTGTGAGACACCATTCAAGCGATCTCTTCAAGGGGAGGTTTACTTGAGAGTCGTTAAAAAAAATCGATTTTTTTTTGCCGGAATTGATAGCAAATTATTTGTAGAATATGTTCCCAAAGTGATTTTACTGAAAATAATTTAAAAACAAGATTTTTGCATACTAACCGAATCCAGCTTTCAATAAAAAAAAAAAAATTCAAAAAACGTAGTTCACGCAATAATGAGTATTAAATATAAAATTTTGAAAATACGTTTCTTTATATATATTTTATAATATCTCGGAACTACATTTTTGGAACTGGCGGACACGATAACTCAAAAACTGTTCGATGGATCCTTTTTTTTAATTTTTTATTTTAAAGATAATTCAATTCTTCGGCACCTCTACCTAAGTTCGATACACTTTCAATATTTTTTTTAAGTTTAAAGAGCGAAAAATAAGACAAAAATCGTAATCGAAAGTTCAAACATCCGCCATTTTTTTTTCTTTCAGCAATTTATTGATATTATAGGTAGAGGTGCCGGTACTCTTCACCTATTTTATAAATCTTTTTTGTTTTTGGATTTCGGTGGTTTATTACCGGCGCTAGGATGTCCACCAACAAGGCATTGGATTTTCGGATCGTTACACTGCACTATCTGTAAAATGGACAATTTTTTATATTTTTCCTTGAAAAATTTTTTTTTGTATAGTTTAATACTTAATAAATATGTGTACAAAATTTGAAATTGATATTTACTTCCGTTCTGGAGAAAAAAATTCTAGAAAAATACATAATTTTTAAGGACTCTCGAGTAAACCTCCCCTTAATGTTCTTGACTGGTATAAAGGGTGTTCTACACGTGGATTTAATTTGTCCGTCTGTCCGTCGTTTTTTCGAGGTGGTTTTTGATAAATTTTCTTTGTTTGTAATAAATAAATATGTAAACGGTGAACGTATATTATAGCGAACATAAATACCTTTATAAGTGTTATCGATTATTGAAGTTTAATAAAAAATTTTTAGGCCAAACGAATTTTTTTACTTGTATATTTTCAATACTTGTGTTATCATCGCATTTAACTTGTTCGATTATTTATTTATATAATAAAAGAAAATAGTTTTTCACATTTTCCGCAGTTGATAATACTAAAAATAAAGTTTTGCCAAGGAACTTTGAGTTATTTGAAGCGTGGAACTTAATTTTCGGGGTTTAATTCCGCTACCGATTAATGAAGGTGTTTATACAATTTCTGTGTTGCAATTCCAGATGGAGTTCCCCTTGTTCTCTACTCACATCATGATGTGGGTGGTTTCTGTTACAGACAAGAAATCTAAAAAACAGACACTAAACGAGAATCAGACTCATTTTATCGAAGTGTTTTTGATAATTGAAGACATGAGTGGATGAAGGTGTTATGTAACATTTTTTTTTAAAAAATTCACTTTTTGCCAAATTTTGAAATATTCTATGCTGAAGTAACCTAATATATTAACACTTTCAGTCCCACGGCTTCGGCATCCGAAACCAAATAAACATCCCCAGAGGCCGACCGCGGTCAATGATTAATTGATTAGTTGGTTACCAATTAAGTGTGCGATGATTATCATTATTCATCACACGGATGTTTTCCTACTCACACAAATACATACCAACACACACTACTCTTTTGGTTTCTATGTATAAAAAATTTTAAGATAAACAAAAAATATATAAAAAATATAATTTATATTTTTAAATAAGATTGATTTGAATGTCGTATATGTAGTATGTACGTATCACGTACGTATGTTTACAGTTTTACACATACATGTTGAACTGTGTTGAATATATTCAGTGTTTGAATCATTTTATTTTATGTATTTGTTTATATCAAGTTTTTTTTTCTTTTTTTAAATATTGCCGGCTTCCGGGGAAGTTTACTATGAAAGTGTTCGGGCCTCGTAGTGTTAAAATTTGGTTTCATTAGGTCCAATAGTTTTGTATACCCTATTTCAAATACAATTGATCATGAGTCAAAATTAAAAAATTAAATAATTCTTATATTCAAAACAAATCTATCTTCTATTCTTTTTTAAAAGCAAACTGCAATTTTAAAATTTACGTAAGTGCAATAATGAAAGAGATCAAGCCAAGAAAACGGAAATTATTTAAATTAATAAGTGATGAAGCATGGTTAAATTTAACTGAAATGGACCATAGAAATTAAATAATAAATATGTGCTATTGCATGGGAAGTACCTATATGTAAATAAAAACTTTCAAACGCTTCTACTGTAAAATTATAAAAAAAATGTTACATAACACCTTCATCCACTCATGTCTTCAATTCTGATAACGCATCATTTAACCCTAAAAAGGTCACTCGAGACCGACCAGACCCCTATAGGTATATTTTTTGACTCATTTGACGCGATTTGAGTCCGAGACTACGACAGAAATTTTTTTTTGAGATCCCTAGAAATTGAAAATGACATTTATATACAAATAACTCAAAAACAAAACATTTAATTTTCACGAAATTTGATGAAAACGTTGAAAGCCCAAAAATTTTGGATGAGTTCTTCAGCCAGACACGTCTGATACCCCGAACACGGTTTTTTGGGCATTTCTCGTGAAAAAATAAGTTTTTTACCGAAAGTTCAAAAGTTTTTGTGACGTTTTTTACACCATTGAAAAGAGGAGAAAAGAATCACATGAAAAGGCTTTTTGAACCAGTATTCTACGTAAACTGGTTTCCGAGAAAAACTGATTTTTGTAAACGGAAGTTTACTATGATATGCAGGATGCTGTAACAGGGGTATTTTTAAATCAATAAAATCGCTTAAAATATACAATCGGTCTATTAGACCTAAGGTATCCGTTCATGTGATTTCTGCCCTGATGTCTTTTGTAGGGTTAATATCGTACCATCAAAAAAAAAAATAGTTTTCAAAAAGTATTTTAATCTTCAAAAGTTTGCGAAAATCGAAAACTTTACCACAAACAATATTTAATAAATTATCATTGGTCGGGTAATAAAAATTTTCTCTACACAATAGAAAATTAATTTTCGCTGGAAAATATGATCAGGTGATGTAAGTAAGAAATTTTCTCAAAAGTATCTATAGCTTTGTGTCGATAATTACATTTTTATGACTCCCCAGTACGTACCCTTGACTTTATCGCTTTTCTATTTAATGATTCATTGCCAATGATGATACCTACCGAAACAAACCACACACTACTTCAGTGTCCCATATATTGATTTAATATAATACAGTAAAACCTCTCTAACACATACTAATTGTGTATTAAGAATAAAACGTTAATATAGACTGATTGGCAATATTCACACTGTACTTTACAACAGTCAATAATTTTTCAATTATTTGACAGGTTTTACTGTACTGTACAAATACATCACATATTATGTCAAATATGTACATAGGTACATTTTACTGTGATATCTTATTGCATGTTTTGCACAAATTTGTTCAAGGAAACTGAAGGAATATATATATTATATAATTTATTATTTAAAAATATAATGTATATATTGTCAATATTATTGTCAATATTGCATTTTGTCAATAAATAATAACAGAACCGTTTAGTATACGAACATGTTAAAAGGATTAAATTGTAATTTATTTATTTATTGGTACAGGAGAATCGAAAATTTTCGGGTAAATTTTTATTTGAAGTAAATCGTATGGTTTAAGAGGACGGTGCTTTCAAATTTTCAAATAATTAGAGATGTAAAATTAAGGGAAAATCGAATCTGAATCACTTCGGTTGCCTTTCAAAGTTTTAAAAAACCAAAAATAGTAAAAATCTGTAATTTAAATAACAGAGACTTAAGATTTGAAGATGATCCATACATTTTTGGGTGCGCTCTATTCATTTTAGCGAATTTCCAGAATGGAATTCAGCTATTACAGCCACTGTCATGACGCGATTTGAGCCCGGGACTATGGCAGAAATTTGTTTTGAGGTCCCTAGAAACCGAAAATAATATTCACTAAAATTTATATACATATATATATATATATATATATATATATATATATATATATATATATATATATATATATATATATATATATATATATATATGTGTGTGTGTGTGTGTGTCCGCACGATAACTCTCGAACGAAATGTCCTAGGTTTACGAGATTTGATGAAAATGTTGGAAATGCCAAACCGTTGGACAAGTTCGTTAGCCAGACACGTCGGATGCCAGGAACATGGTTTTTGTTCTTGCAAAAAATTAGTTTTTTGCCAAAATTTCCACTTAATCAACAATTTTTGCGAAATTTTTTTACACCATTTAAAAGAGGAGAAAAAAATACATATAAAAGGTCTTTAAACTATTGTTCTATGTCAACTAGTTTCGGAGCAAAACTAATTTTTATAAACGGAAATTCGCTATGTTATGCAGGATGCTGCGACAGGCGTATTTTTAAATTATATTTCAAAAACGGCGTAGTGAATAATTTTTAATTCTTATTAAATATGGTTTGTAACTTTGTATTTTATAACATATTAAATTATTATCAAATTCCTTTGACACGTTTACATTTTATTCAAAAAAATACAGTTTTCCCATAAGAGCCCCTGTTAAAATTAAAAAACTTTGAAATCGTTTTTCTCAAAATTGGGGTAGTCAATTTTTTTTTTCGGTAAGGGCTCGTATTTTGGTATTGAATTAAATAAATATCTAGAGAAGTTTCGTTAAAATCCTATGAAAAAATCGTTTGATCGACCAACTACCTTAATGCATATCGTGCGTACTCTTTCTCAATCTCGTATATCAAAAACTGCATGTTTTAGGACACACAGAAGACATTAAATATTGTAGTTATATATATATATATATATATATATATATATATATATATATATATATATATATATATATATATATATATATATATATATATATATATATATATATATATTTATATATGTAGGTAGCCAACATCAAAGGGTACAAGGGTGCAATTAGCATAAATCTTAAGTTCATAATGATGAAAACACAGATTTAAATACGTTTTATTTGTATCTCCAAAAATTGGGACTTTTCAGATACGAGGTTGAGAAAGAGTACGCGCGATGTCTAACATGCGCTTGACGAATTTTTTGAATAATCGAACGCATTGTAACTGAGACGATTTATTTTTAGTATTTTTCATATTTGTCGAAGATGAAGACAGAGAAAGATGGTAAATTTCTATTGTTAGTTTGAATCATTAGATAAAAAAGAAAATGTTATGGGACACTCAAAATTCTTTTGAAATTCCCGAAAATACTTTCAATAAATATTTTACATTAAATAAAAATTTAACCGTAGGATTAATATATACATTAAAATTACCTACCGTGAGAGGGTACTGTATACTTGAGTATTGTAGAATATATTCTACAAATTCTACAGTATGTATATGAAATGTGATTTGCATCCTTACAGAGAGTCCTACAAAATAGAACATTTTAATATTCTATTTAAAAAAAAAAAATTACAGAGCACTTTTGCTAAAATACTGAAAAAATAACAGAAGTCCTGTAATAATTTTCTTACAAAATCGACCCATAAGCAGGGCCGTTGAGAAAAATGATGGGCCCCCGGGCACAGTGAAAAAATATTTCAAAAAGTTTTCTCCAAAAATACAGTTGGCGAGTAAAAAAGAAACGTTTTTTCACCTCTTCCGGGCCTCTAACAGAGGCTCCGGGCCCTCGGGCAATTGCCCCACCAGATCCCCCTCTCGCCGGCCCCAGGGCCGTGGAGAGAAATGGCAGGCCCCAAGAAAAAAGCACATTTCTTAAAAATGTCTTCCCAAAAAATAAATGATGAGTAAAAAAAAAGCTGATTTTTCTTTTTCCCGGGCCCTAATTGACCGCTACGGGCCCCAGGGCTGCAACCTCGGCTACCCCACCCTCTCATCCGGCCTGCACGGCCCTGCCCATAAGTTATATCTTTTGAACGGATTTAGTCATTTTCACTGCAAAAATAACAAATTTTATCTCAAAATTATTTAACTTTTGTAAATGTTAAATTTAAAAAATTGGATTATTAACCCTAGATGTGACACCTGAAAAAAATCACATAAAAGAATATCCTGCGTTTAATAGAACCGTTGCATATTTTAGACAAGTTTGATAGATTTCAGTCGAATTAAAAAAAAAAAAATTGCTAATTACAACAATCAGTTTAACTTTCAGTTAGTTTAAAATGGTACCTAAAAAATAAGATATTTATATGAAACATCTTTTATCTGTAAAAATTTCAAAAAAAATTTATAGGCCTGTTGAGGCTTGGACATCCTCTCTAAAGTTAAACTTGAAAAGTACTTGGATCTAAGAAAAGTACGTAAAATTAGAAGTTATAAAAATGTAATTATCGACACAAAGTTATATACTTACGAGAAAATTTCCTACTTGCATCACCTGGACACACTTTCCGGAGGAAATCAATTTTCCACCAGATGATTTAATAAACTAATTTGCCGAAAAAAAGACAAAAAAAGTGTATAAGTGGAGTTTTAGAGTTTATTTGCAAAAAGCATTTTTTTTACATTACAATACTACAAAAGCGAACAAAATATTTAAAAAAATTGGATTTGGAAAAATTTCTTAATATAAATATTTATTAATTTTTTTAATCTTTTTATCAAAGCATATTTTCACTCTAAAAATTAAAAAATTGATAAATACATCAATCGTATCATAAAACATGTCTTTCAAATAATTAATTTATGAACTATTATGAGTCAGTGGACATGTGTGACTTTACCGAATGTGAAATTTCTCAGTCATAATTATTCCTATAGATATGTAGTTATTTCCCCATTAGGCACATTTGTAAATTTTCTAAAATTTGTTAGTAATTTTTAGAATAAGATCTCAAGAAATAATACAAATTAAAATATTTTCCATAAAATAAATTGTTAACCTTTTATTAAGCCACTTGAAACGCATTCTTTAGTTTTCGATTCAATATATTAAAATTTCAGTATTATGTCGTCTCTATAAGTCAAACAGCTGTAATCATCTTTCACATTATCATAATCATTGAATAAATTAGAAAAATTAGGAAAACTTTTATATGTGGAGTATACAAAATCTTTAAAAAAAAATATGGGTTAATCATACATCGTCGTCCTTTTGACGCACACTATTTCAGTATAAAAAAACGACAATAGCTATAAACAAAATTTATACGTCTTATGTGTTATAACAACAAATAAATTAGATAACAGAAGTTTCACAGCAATCAGGCACCGACAAGTTGTAGTATTGGAGCAGGTAGAGAAGTTCGTTCGTCGTTTTGACGAGTACGTATGATTCTACGGTTAAAATGATTCAATGGTATTTGATTCGAATATAAGCCTCAAGGTACAATATTCTAAACACGTTTGGCCAAAAAATTCAGGAAAATTTTACTTGAATCGAAAATATAAACAATAATTTTGAACAAACAACAATTTTAGCTAATCCAGATGTTTTGTTGTTAACGGACGGACGTCGTACGTTCCGATCCGCGACGCTTAGCGTCGCCTATAATAAAATAAACATATACAGTGACAATCGAATTCGAAGCCCCGTTTATCTATTTTTGTTATGGATAATTTTTTGGCGGTCTACACGTACGCGGGACCTAATAGTTTTTGAGCGGCCGGCTCTGGCGTAGCGCCCGTTTTACCCGAACAAAATTTTACAATTATTTCGCTGTTACGAACGACGAATCGAGCGTCGTTTTAATACGTCACACGGCATAAATATATCACATCATTGTCCGATTATACATATAGAATGTATACAGATCGGTTAGTATAATAGACGGTGATATTTGCGCGAGGCTTTCAATACAATTCAGTAAAGTGGTGATTTCACATCGATCAGTGGGCGCAAATTATAAGCGAGAACCTCGAAAAATTTTCAAATTGTTCAATTGTTGGGTGAGCATCTGAAAAAATTTATTTTTGAAAAGAAATTTTTTTTGAATTTTATGGTGAAGTGTGATTTTTTTTTTCGAGGAAGTGTTTCGAAAGCGAAATTTTTCCGGGAAATCAATTTGTGAAAGTTTTCGTTTTTTTACCAACAATATCGAAAATAGTGATCAAAAACGAAAAAAAAAAATCACACTTTTCAAAATGAGTTTTTTGACTTTTTATTGGCAAATATTCAAATTATTATTACATAATTTTTCCGGAAATTTTGAAATAATTTAATTTTTTTTGAATGGAACCGCGGTAGAGTTTTTGAGTCAAATTTTTTTTTTTTTGAGCCAACTCGATCATATGATTATGTAACTCATGTGATATGTACAATATAGATTTTGTGCATATATGTGTATATGTTTAAAAGTATTTTGTTAATATAAGTTAGTGTGCCTTAGAGATCAATGTTTGAGCGTCTGTGCAAATTTTACACTATATAGTAAATGTGGAACACTCAATATTTGGCCCGGTTTTTATACGTGGGGAAAATTCACAATTTTCTATGTCAAGGTCGTGGGAAAAACAGGAAACAAAATGTGGGGGTGTTCTCTGAGAGATGATTTTCTTTTGAGTGCCAAATTTTCATTTTGGTTTCGACCGGTACTTTTATGCCGGTTTGACTTTTTTCATTTTAAGGATGTTTTGGGAGGTACAATCGGAGATAAAAGTACATGAAATTAGAAATTCGTGAATAATTGCGTTTTAAAACAGACTATGAGGTAAATAAATAGTTATCTTTGTTAAATAATAGCTATCACTACAACTGATTGTACAATACATCAAACTATAGCTCTCAGCTGACTACAAGAGCTGAGTACATTCTGAGGATTTTTCGGAGGAATTTCAAAATGCTACGAGACGATTGAAAATTTAGTAGAATGTTCCTCATTAAATACTAAGGCCCCTGTGAAAATTTCAAACCGATTCATTAAGCCGTTAAAAAGTTATTAAAAAAAAACTAATTTTACACCTACTCTTATGGACATTCGAAAACGGAACAGATTAAGGTAGTTGGTCGATAAAACGATTTTTTCAAAGGAATTTAACGAAACTTCTCGAGATATTTATTTAATCCAATACCAATAATACGAGCCCTTACCGAAAAAAAATTGACCACCCCAATTTTGAGAAAAACGATTTCAAAGTTTTGTAATTTCAACACGGACTCTTATGGGAAAACTCTATTATTTTTTTTAATAAAACGAAAACGTGTCAAAGGAATTTGATAAAAATTTAATATGTTATTTAATACAAAATTACAAACCATATTTAATAAGAAATAAAAGTTATTGACCACGCCGTTTTTTAAATATAATTTAAAAACATCATTTTACAACGTTTTTACAACGCTTTTTCAACAATTCTTTTAAATTGCTACAACATAAGCGCGCGGAAATTCAAAAAAACAAGTGGTATACTAATATAATAACTGAATAATATTAATACATTATTTAATTGTTGAGAAAAGAAAATTTTTTTGCTAAGATATACTTTTGTACCCGACTATCTCAGAGCAACTACGTTAAATAACTTTTTAACGGCTCAGTGAATCGGTTTGAAATTTTCACAGGGGCCTTAGTATTTAATGAGGAACATTCTACTAAATTTTCAATCGTCTCGTAGCATTTTGAAATTCCTCCGAAAAATCCTCAGAATGTACTCAGCTCGTGTAGTCAGCTGAGAGCTATAGTTTGATGTATTGTACAATTAGTTGTAGTGATAGCTATTATTTAAACAAAGATAACTATTTATTTACCTCATAGTTTGTTATACAACGCAATTATTCACGAATTTCTAATTTCATGTACTTTTATCTCCGATTGTACCTCCCAAACATCCTTAAATTGACCACAAAAATTTTGAAAATTGAATTATGTACATCTATGAACCCTAAGGCCCCCCAAATTGTATGTCACGGCTCTGTGAGAGACTGGTAGTGAGGGACAGGATCCACTGTCTGTTTGAATCATCTCCCTAAGATTACGTGTCATAAAAACTGAACACTTTTCGGGAATTTGCTTGAATTATCATGTACACTTTGCGGTTTCAATACAGAAAAAATAAATATATTGCTAGTTTTTTTTTCCTTTAGCATATTTTGTCGATGGAACAGTACTCACGTAGGCCGGGTATTAAAATTTGCTGACTTGTTCCTATTCCACGAAAATGTTACATTTATTGATAAAACTTAAACGATGGTCTCAGCATATTTTTAATAAGTGTTGTATTTTAATAATTTTTTTTTTTAAATATAGTATTATAGGGGATGATTGGAAAAGGATTTAGTATGCGGGCTAATTAAAATCAATTCAAAAAAGGCGGTGTTTAGATCGATCAAAAATGACATTTCAATAACGCACATCAATATTTTTATTTTGAAAATTTTTTTTGAAAATTATTTTTGGCGCGACATAATATTGAAAAAAAAAATTGCCAAGAATTATATTTTTCAACTGGCAACAACACTTCAAAAACAAAAACACAAATTCAATTAACGTTTTTAGCCGCTGTCCGGTTAGATACAAAATTTATAATTAAAGTTTTGAAGGTCCCCACGATCATTTGAATTGTCTTTTAGGGACAGGAAAATTGTTTTCAATTATAAACGAATCTATTTTGAACGTTTTGAAAATATTTTATCGGGAAATATTTTATTAGATGCGATGATGCGTTTTAATCAATCATCGATGCTTCGTGAAAATTTTTGGCAGATATTCAGTTTTGTAATTATTTATTATATTTTTCAAGAAAATTATTTATGGAAATTTTATAATTTTTTTTTTTTTTAATAAAAATCGTTAGATATTTTGATCTCGATCGTAGATTACCCAAAATCATTATAATTCGAGAACTGCTAACTGGATTTTGATGGAATTCTTCAAAAATATTTTAAGTCAAACCAAAAAGATTATCCTGGCGTTAGTGAAGCCGACGGGTTTTTGGAGCAACTAGTGGGCATTCAGGAGTCCGTACTTGAAATAAAAAAATTTCTTTTGAGTTTTAATATCAAAAACACAAATTTTTTTATAGCAATGAAAATTTTTTTTGAACGGCCAATTTCAAGAAACCCACTTAAGTTCCAAATAGAATGCTCATTATCGATAGTCTTTAATTTTAGCTTGGTGTCAAAATCTGAACCAGTTCTGACATATTATTTGTAAGCAAAAAATTTTTAGAAACTACTTTTTTACCATTCAGTTAATGGGCGTATCCCCAAAACGCACCTATTACTAAAGTCTACCACAGACTTTAGTGATAAATACCCCTGTCGCAGCATCCTGCATAACATAGCGAATTTCCGTTTATAAAAATTAATTTTTCTCGGAAACTAGTTGACATAGAATAATAGTTTAAAGACCTTTTTTATGTAATTTTTTCTCCTCTTTTAAACGGTGTAAAAAAATTTCACAAAAATTTTTGAATAAGTGGAAATTTTGGCAAAAAACTAATTTTTTTCAAAAACAAAAAGCATGTTCCTGGTATCGGACATGTCTGGCTAACGAACCTGTCCAACGGTTTGAGACTTCCAACATTTTCACCAAATTTCGTAAAAGTAGGACACTTCGTTCGAGAGTTATCGTGCAGACACACACACACACACACACACACATACACATATATATATATATATATATATATATATATATATATATATATATATATATATATATATATATATATATATATATATATATATATATATACTGTGTGAGTTTTTCGAGAGTTGCCATTTTTATTACAGCCAAACTGTTGATTTAATCGAAAAATTGTTCAAATAAGAGTTGTAGATATCGAAGGGGCCAACCGATTGCGATAGTTAGGAGCTTTATAGCTCTTATGGTTTTCGAGCTATAATACAAGCTTATAGATTTTTAAATGAAACTATATATTAATTTTTCGATAAAACTGATCTATTGCATTAATTAGGAACATCAATGAGCAAAAATATTTTTTTTACCCAAGTTTAATTTTTTAATTTTTCTTTAATTTACCAGTTAGGCGGTCAAAATATGCATATGTACTTGAGGTTAATTCAACCGATAGTATTTTTCTTGGTTACATTTCCATTACATCCAAGAAAAGAACCTTTTCCAGTACCATTTCTATCATATAAATTTGGTTGTAATAGAAATGGCAACTCTCAAAAAACTCACATGGTATATACATATATATATATATATATATATATATATATATATATATATATATATATATATATATATATATATATATATAAATTTTAGTGAATATCATTTTCGGTTTCTAGGGACTTCAGTGGGCGTAATAGCGGCTTTCCAGTCTGGAAATTCGCTAAAAAAACTTACTTCTGAATTCGGATTATTTATAAGATTTTTAATATACCAATCTTGGCGTGCAGTATTTTAGTAAATTCATTTTAAAAACTGAGAAATATATTGATGTGGGACCGAAAAAATTTTAAAACTGTACAATATTTGCATACCCCTATGTTCATCTTTTAAAATCATAACTTGAGAACGGTTGAATGTTAGAGGTTTTGAAATTTTTTTGAAGTCGAACCAGGCCCTACCTCCTTAATTTAAGTGTTTTGTTGTCTTAAAACAATTTTAATTGACTGAATATAATTTATTTGTTTCAATTGATATGATTTAGTAGGAGTTTTCATACATCCTTAATATACATGTTTCAACCAAACTGATTCAACGACATATTTTAATTGAGACAATTAGTGACAATTCGTATTAAGTTTATTAAGAGATGTACCACTGGTACAGCCTTGAATACGAAATTAGTCTATTAAACAATTATTAAAATGTTTTAAGAGGACAAGTAAAATGAAAATTTGAAATAAAAAAAATTAAATGCATTTTTAAAATTGTTTCCGGTACCCCCGTAATTGATTCACCCACATTTACCCTATTCGATTAATGTGTAACGTGTTTAAATACCTACGTGCAAAATCGGGTACAGTCCGAAGTGTCAAGTTCAATAGCCCTAGTGGGCCCTATTTGGTTTTTAATAACATTTTTATTGACGTAAAATATTTTAAAAAACCAAATATTCTATTCATTAAACATGAAAAACTGTAAGAAATTGAATTTACGCTCCAAAAGTCCAATTTTCGGTGGTTTCATACATTTAGTTGAGTTAAAAATGGAAAGAGCGCTCCTAAAAATCTATGATTACGTTCAAATTACATGATTTTAGTGTTAAAACTATACAAAGAAAACAGTTGTTTGACTCAAAGAAATGATTTCTTTGGGTGGAAGAAATTGAACGTACCCTCTAAAAGTCAAATTTCTACAAAGTCCCCAAAAAACTTGTAATTACCTTCAGATTGCATGCTGTAAACATTAAAACTATACTGAGGAAAAAAGTTGGTTGACTTAAAGAAATAATTTTATTTAACAGTTTCAACAAAATATTTCTTTATTTCAATTTTTTTTAAATACAGGAAAAGTATCCTTTTAACTCTTTTAAACAAACCATATGCAAAAATTTTTTGTCTCAAAATGCCGGACTTTTTACTGCCAGTGATGAGTACAATAGATAAGGTTACAAGAAAAGAAAAAGAAAAAATATCAGAGATCCCAACATCAAAAAAGTGAACCCTAGGAATTTACAAAATATAAATTATACTAAACTATGGTGATAAAATTGAACAAAATTTAGAATTATACCGTATTTCGGTAAATCTGTCACAGATGGTGGCACCTGTACCAGTGAATTGCCGGACGAGTAAACTCGTCTTAATCATTTAAAGCGTTAAAACAAGACGAAACTTTTTTCTTTCAAAAAAATTAACTTTTTTAAAGTAAAGAAATATTTTTTTAACACTCTTGAAAGAAATCATTTCTTTGAGTTACTCTTTTTTCTCAATGTAGTGTTTCTAACACTTGAAACAATTTTATATACTTGGTGACGTCATTAAGTTCAAATTTTGATTTTTTCCATTTCAAACGAAAACTAATCTGTGAAATTTTCATTTTTGCTATTAACATTTCAATTTTTTGTGGGAACACCAGAAAAAAATGTATTGTTTCTTATACCTGCAACCGTTTTGGGGCAACAATACTATTATAGGTATCGATAATTTTCTGTACGTATACGTGATGACCAAAATAAAATTTCCCTAATCCGTTCCTCGATTAATAATTTTTTTTACGCTTATCGATGACTATCAACCAAGATAAGTGGACTTTATAAGTAAATAAAACAATTGATTCAACTAATTCAATCGATTACAAATTACGTAATACCGATAAAGGTGTGTCCGGCCTATAAATAAGTACACACAGTGGCGTATAAACAAACAGATCAACGACTACAATGCATACCTACATATATATGTAATTTAACCCTAGAATCATACGTACTCGTCAAAATGACGAACGAACTTCGCTACCTGCTCCAATACTACAACTTGTTATTATAACACATAAGACGTATAAATTTTGTTTATAGCTATTGTCGTTTTTTTTTATACTGAAATAGTGTGCGTCAACGGGACGACGATGTATGATTAACCGATGTTTTTTTTTTAAAGATTTTGTACTCCACATATAAAAGTTTTCCTAATTTTTCTAAAATTTATTAAAGATATGCATGTTATAATTAATTTATTCAATGATTATGATAATATGAAAGATGATTACAGATGTTTGACTTATAGAGACGATACAATACTGAAATTTTAATATATTGAATTGAAAACTAAAGAATGCGTTTCAAGTGACTTAATAAAAGGTTAACAATTTATTTTATGGAAAATATTTTAATTTGTATTATTTCTTGAGATCTTATTCTAAAAATTACTAACAAATTTTAGAAAATTTACAAATGTGCCTAATGGGGAAATAACTACATATCTATAGGAATATTTATGACTGAGAAATTTCACATTCTGTAAAGTCACACATGTCCACTGACTCATAATAGTTCATAAATTAATTATTTGAAAGACATGTTTTATGATACAATTGATGTATTTATCTATTGTTTAATTTTTATAGTGAAAATATGCTTTGATAAAAAGATTAAAAAAATTAATAAATATTTATATTAAGAAAATTTTCCAAATCCAATTTTTTTAAATATTTTGTTAGCTTTTGTAGTATTGTTATGTAAAAAAAAATGTTTTGTCCAAATAAACTCTAAAACTCCCCGTAAAAAGTCCATTCGTCAAAATGACGTCGATGTATGATTAACTTGACTCGTAGACCAACGTATGATTCTAGGGTTAATAATTGTAATTCAACCCTATGTGCAAAAAAATGCGAAAAATTAGGTCTCGTATTTTATTTCTAGTGTTGGTCAAAACAGTCAATGAGGTTTAACCGCATCTTACGATTAATTACGACCACTAAACGTGGCAACATCGCGCCAATCTTTACTTCAATTACACAATGGTAATTAGCACATCGATTTTACATTATAATTTTTTTTTTTTTGTTGTTGTTTACTAATTTACAGTAAAACCGTTGGATAATCGGATTAAACGTATTAGAGGGGCTTCGAAAATATCAATTTTGACAAATTTTCAAAAAGAGTTCGATCAGCAAAATATTAAGTCGCGGATTTATTTAATCTGTATGTGTTATTAATAACAGAGAGAGAGAGAGAGCAGAACAATGGTAGTTGACAGAGCCGGAGTATGCAATATTTTAGATTGGGGGGCAATAAAAAAAACTAATTCAAAATATATTTACGTTTAATGATAAAAGTAATAGCGTTTGTGGTCCCTCCGATCAAATACTGTGTTCCGGTTCTGTTAACAACTATTTTTTCCACTGTTTAGAATACAGCTAAACCTTTTTTTATGCCATCCTTTTTTGTGCGGTTTTTAAAAAAATGGTCATCAAAATGTATAATGTTAATCAAAATCAAGAGAAAGTAAGAAACTTAAACGTTAACTATAAAAACTTTCTTTGATAAAAATACTTTTTAATGGTTTTTAAACATTTAATCAGTACATTGCATAAAAATATAAGTTATTGCATCAGTTAGTTTTTTTAGAGATGTATTTTTCACAATTTTCATAATATTAAAAAAAAAATGAAATAAATTCTAAGGAAATCGTGAGGTATTGAGCGTTTTGAGTTATGTATTTTCGATGAAACTTTTTTTATGCGGTCCCGATCCACCGTATAAAAAGTTTTTTTACAATCTGGATCGAACTAAACTTTTTATAGTTGATATTTTTGGATATATTTTTTTGTGCGATTTTTTTATGCGGTCCCTATCTACCGCATAAAAAACGGTTTACCTGTACATAATATTATATTGATTATTGAAATCATATGAAAGAAACCGATTAGTGCTATTTTTAAAGTGTTTAGCAATCAATAAGTCAAATATTTACTTAAAATTTCCGTAGGTATAAATCTTCTTTATTTATTTTAAATTTTATTTTCTAAGTAATTAAATCCATTGGTGTCACCTGACTTAATGTGGTGAGGTGACATATAAACAGTGTTTTATTATCATTTTCAGTTAAAAAACAAATGTTCTAATTATTCATTTTAATGTTTAAAGATCATAAAAAACTATTTTTAATGATTCAGAAAATCATTAACGCATTAAGGCAAAATTTCGCATGCTTCTAATGTATAAGACGATTTTGGAACATTAGAGCATCGCATCTAAGTAAATACACATTCATTCAAAAAATTCTGCCGAATCGAAATGCATAAAGCCAAAAAAAAATTACTTCTTTGAAACGTGTCGTTCACACGACAACATCCTCTATGATCCACTGTGAAATTGTTTGATCGATTTATTGGTTCGGGTACACAATACTAAATATAGATCATTTATAGATGAAAATTATATTCAACTTAATAAAAAGTTAATAAATATCACTTATGGCCAATTTAAATGACGTGGTTTTTATACAGTCGGTTGAATTAAACATGTTCATCGGACTGAGATACTGTACGTATTAGGCTAAGGTCACATTGGAAGCGGGTACGTACGACGTAATTTGTCTGATGTAGTCGTGAGACTATTGTCGTCAGTTAAAGTGGTCACACTGTTAGCGTATACTTACATAAATTTATTTTAAAAATGAATCTCTGTTAAGAGATTATTTGTTTCTCGATAATAATATAATTAATTATTATTTGATGAAAAATGCGAATCAAAATTTTTGAGTTTATGAATTATACAATAGAAGATCTAGTGGTGGTGAATTTAGGAAATTATTTCCACATTTGAAAATAGACAAAAACAAATTTTTTCAATATTTTCGTATGAATGCAGGAAGATTTAATGCTTTCGCAATCTCTAACCACAATTTTCTACAAATTTCTCTGTTATAGTACCTACTCTTTTTTTTGCTCCCTTTCAAAATACGTGAATTATTAATTTTTCTATATCCATTTAAATGTATCCTTAATTTATCAAATAATAAGTTTTATAAAATTGTAATTTGGTACTACAAAAATTGTAACAAATGAAAATATCCGTTAAAATTCAAATAATATTTAAGTTGCCTATCTTCTTTATCTTCTAGACGTACGACTAGTGCGAAAAAAACAAACTTTTTTGTTTCAATTTTTAACACTGACGACCACGTAAGTGCGCGCAAGAATAACTCGTATCTAGTGTGACCATCTTCGTTCATTTGTATTATTATTTGTTTCAATCTGACGTGTACGTACAAGTACGTGCGAGTGATTTGTCGTACGTATCCGCTTCCAATGTGACCGTAGCCGTATAAATCGTTCACATTAAAACAATTATGATCAATTAGGCGTATTGTTACTAAAATCAAATCATCAAGAATTGTATTATTATTGGTAAGCCGGATGATGGTAATATTGCGTACAATCAATTACAAAAATAGTCGGCCACAGTCTGTTCCCTAAATTTTTTTCAAGTTAATGTGATGGTAGTCTAGTCTAGAGAAGTACTTTAAAAGGAAAAACGGAATTTTTATAAGATTACTTTCATGTCTATTTTTCAGAGGTTTTTTTTTTTTTGAAAATTAAAATTTGGCATAATGTTAGGTCTTGATGACGCGAATGTATATCGCTAGTCAACGATTAGAAAAAAAAATATTTTGGAATCAAATGGGGGGGAGTGGGGGGTCAATTTGGTCAAACAAAATCGTGTGAGAGTATCATTTGAAAGAACTACCTCTAAGGATTATAAAAATCTTCTTTTTACATTTTTTGATCCGATGCTCTTAATGATATAGTTTAAAATTTACTAGAAATTACCGTTACCTACCCCTCGCTTTTATTCTCCAAGATTTCTAAAGCTAAAATTTTGATTTTAATAGGGTTAGTAGACATTGAGTCATAGATTACCGGAAAACTATGGAATTTTTCGACAGTAACGTAAAAGCCCCTATACCGGAACACTATTTCTAGGTGTGTAATTAAACTGGATTATAAAAATTGACAAATAAATTAAACACCCATTTTTTTTCTTAATAAACATGAAAGAAAGTATTTTTAATCCAATGAATATGTTTTTTTTAAAAAATACAATCCAAAAATTTTTATTTATTAATGTTTTTCTTTTACAAAATGTCGACATCTATATCTAAACAAAGAAATATTAATGATACTAGGAGTTGGGAACCGATATACAAACAAACGTGTAATATGAGTACTATGACACATAGAGGAAACATAGAATGGTTTAAGTATCAGACGTAAATAAAGGATCAAAACACTACATTCAACAAAAATTGTTTAATACATATATGTATTTCTTTAATTAAGTAAGGAAACATTGAATGCAAGGTGAATTTAAATTGAAAAATAATCATTCTATTAATAATAATTTCTGTTATTAGAGGTTTCTTTCAGAAATAACTTCATTGATATATAAATGTCAAAACTGTTCGGACATATGATCGCGTTCCGGTATAGGGGCTTTTACCCTATAATAGTTAAAAAAAAAAATTTGGAATAGTAAGGGGAAAGACAGTAATAAACCACGTATTTACCAATATTTCAGTACAATGTGGGATTTCAGTAAAATTCATGCATTTTTCACTTATCACAATCAAATCTGAATAAAATTTGAATAGTTTAATTTGGTCTACTGACTGCTCACTGTACGCAACCCTAATTATGCGAGTCCGGCTCGCTCTTGGCTGACTTTTTTAAATTATCATCCAATTCTTTCCGGCGCAATGTAATTGAATATTGGAAATTTTAAAATTTCCTTTTACAGACATATTCTTAAAAGTTAAAACTTAATACAAAAAAATGATTATTTCAAATTCCTAGATTCGAATACGGCTTTAGTATGTAAACTGGGGGCGATAATCTTTGTGAATTACTGTATTATGCAACGTTTTTAATACGTATATTGAATCAATCAATTGATGAAAGACAGTAAAAGAATAGGGGGTACAGATGGAGGCACAAACGTTAGAAAGAGAAAGATGTATTAAAAAGTGCAACTGTCTAGGGGTACGATTAACAGACAGACTTATTTTTTTAATATAATTTTATTACCGTGGTTTAGTAGTTTCACACAGGATACAAACAATGCAAAACTCAACCGAGAACTCTTATAAATTTCAATCATTAATTAACCTTTTGCATACCAATAAATTTGGCTGTGATGACATGCGCAGTATAGTTGATCTTACGAGGGTACGAAATTTAAAATTGAATAATCTAAAACCAATTACTCTAAAACAGGGACCTTTTTTGGATGGCCGGCCATTTTAAAAAAAAAAAAAAAAATTTTAGCGGGCCGCACAGTCAAATATTTTTCAATGTAGTATGTGACGTAAGTAGGTTTTTTTAACGAATTTTCGAATCGAAAATTCAACGAAACAATCGAAATAATTTATTTTGAAGTCTCTAAAAGCCAAAAATGACATTCACTAAAATTTATATAACTCTCGAACGAAAAATCCTGTTTTTTGCGAAATTTGGTAAAAATATTGGAAGTCCAAAAAGTCAGACACGTCCGATGCCCGAAATGGATTTTTAGGCATTTTTGCCTAAGAAATTTTTGTGGAAAGAGTGAATTTTTTGCCCAAATTTCCTCAAGTTTTTGCCATATTTTCTTAAACCGTTGGAAAGAGGAGAAAATAATCACATAAAAAGAATTTTTGAAAAATAATTCTATGTCAAGTAGTTTCCGAGAAAAACTAATTTTTGTAAACGGAAATTCGCTATATTATGCAGGATACTGCGACAGGGATATTTTTTTTTTAACACAAATTAATATAAATATTATTAAAAATCAACATGAGGAAAAATTTTTAGTAACAGTTTTATCTACATGTTATAAAACATCGGAGAATAAAAAAAGTATAAAAAAAAGTAAAGTATGCTCAACTCTTCATAGGCAGAGCAAATTGTTCGAAAAGTTATATTGCTTGGCGGGCCGCATGAAAGCTTGCAACGGGCCGCAGATTGCCGACCCCTGCTCTAAAAGAACCCGAAATTTTTTAATTACATTATACCGAATAATTTTTATGTATAAAACCTACATTTTTAAAAAAATGCACAGCGCCAACACCATCACATATCGATATTACAAATTTTTTTTACTGATTCGTGGCTTCTGTTTTAATGTAAACAATTTGTGAGTGCGTGAAAGTCACGCGGCGACCAGTACAGATTTCATTACACTCTCTAACCCTCACTACAAAAGTTTCATTTCAAAAATATATTGAAATAATCGATAATTATAACCGGAATCGGTGACTATCATCAAATTTACGTGTTCTGATAAAATTATAATACAAAAAAAATCACTCGATTATTTTGAAGTACTGTGTACTAACGTGCATAGTAACTACAACCAAAGTAATCTGACACTCATTCAGTCATTTAAGATAATAAAATTATGAAGAAACACCTGATAAAAGGTACTTGAAATTTCTAATCAAGAAATTATCAAAATAAAAAAAAAAAATAAATAATTGGAAAAAAACCCGCCCATATTCAAACAAAAACACATCACTCACATCCAGAGGGCGCCCATGCACATACGTACCATCGTAGCGTCCGTGGCGTCGGGACGCTAACAATCACCAACCCCAACATACATAACTTACCACCGGGTTTTGAACGTAGCGAAGAAAAATTTTCCACGCACCCAATGTGCACAATTTTTTTGTCGCGCATGCGTGTCACACGTAAGGCGTGACATGAAACCACTGTACATATAATAATTGTGGAGCATGATACATCCCTATAGAGCATAGGCCAAATTACATATATAGTAAATAGTGTAAAGTGTAGTATTTAAATAGAAAATTACGAAATTTTTTTTTTCGGTAAAACACAAAAAAAAAAATAGTGTATCCCGCCGTAAAAACGACCCACAAAAAATATTTTTCGTATTTAGTCTTTAAAAACGTCGTCTAGTCTTGATTTATCCTAGTCTTAACAATATCGAAAGTGTACATTGTTCCTGAACATACTCAAATCGCTTGATCTTTTCGTTCTGATAAGCAAACAATTTTCTTAGATAACTACTGATTTCGTGCGGATAATTTTAATACAATTCAATTAATTCATTAGTGCTTACTTAAACCGCCGATTTAATTGTTCCGTTTAATTGTAAATTAAACAACAAAAGCCTAATTAATTGTTAACTAAAACGCACAAATATAAACAGATATACAAAAAAACAAAGTCTTTTTTACATTCTCTTAATATACAAATTAAGTTTACACTGTGATATTTTAAACGGCTAAAAAAAAATTTTGTAGTCACACTGTGACAAACTGAGGCCAAATTTTTTTGAGAATACAATTTTTTTGTAAATACAAAACGCACACAAAAATTCCCCTTCAAAGTCTGTGTGAGATATTTCGCGTTATTTAAATGGGAGGCTGTGCATCAAAGGACAAAAAATCAACTGCGGTTGTTGCCGAGGAGGAAAATAAGGATGAAAGGTTCAAAAAAAAATTTTTTTTTGTTTATTTGCCAATACTATGATTTGAACCAACGTCCCTCAACTGTTTTTATCGAATGATAGTTTCGATTAGTAATCGATTGTTTTATTTTGTTATAGTAAGAAAAAAGAAGAATCATCAAATATGGGCGTATCTGAAGAAGTATTACAAAAATTGGAAAAGGGTTTCCAAGAATTACAGGCATCCGATTCCAAATCGCTCTTGAAAAAATACCTTACCAAAGAAGTATTCGACAACCTAAAAACCAAACAAACATCATTTGGTTCAACTTTATTGGATTGCATTCAGTCAGGTGCGTTATCCATAACAATCACTCAAAACAGATCCAACAATTTTCCTCGTGTACACCACAAATCCAATTTTACGTAGTGGTCGGTGCAAATTTAAGAGGAAGTACGTAAAATCGGAATATCAGGGGCGTCGGTAAACTTTTGTTTCGGGGGTTGGTAAATACAATTTATCTGAATTTATTTAAAACAAAATTATCTTAAGATTCAATTTACACCTAAAATTCGGTTGTGTAGACAAAGGAAATCGAATGTTATACTAATATATATGAGTAAATCAACTTCACTATCACATTCATCAGCGTAAAAGACGCCAAATAGCGGCGCTGATAAAAATTCTAGAATATTCTACTTGTGAACTAGCAAAGATACCAAAAAATAAACTTCACTATTGAATTGGGAACTAAAAATTAGATTAAGCAGCGCATTTTGACAAAAATTCTAGAATGTTCTATTCGTCAACTAACAAAGATATCGAAAAATCGATTTCACCATTTAATTGGTCATCAAATAAAAGACGGAATAGCACATTTTGATAAATGTTCTAGAATATTCTATTCGTCAAATAGCAAAAATTATTTGTCAAAATTGGACATTTGGTTTACATTAGTTTAATTTCGGTTGAATAATTATGTGGTGCAGTAGATTTTCCAATATCTTTGTTAGTTGACAAATAGAATATTCTAGAACATTTCTCAAAATGTATTATTTGGTCTCTTTTTTGGTAGCCAATTCAATGGCGACGTCTGTTTTTTAATACCTTTGCTAGTTGACGAATAGAATATTCCAGAATATTTGTCAAAATGTGTAATTTGACCTCTTTTTCAATGGACAATTAAATGGTACAATTGATTTTTCAATATCTTTGCTAGTTGACAAATAGAACATTCTAGAATTTTTGTCAAACTACACTGTTTGATCTCATTTTTAATGACCAATTCAACGGCGAAGTCTGTTTTTTGATATCTCTGCTAGTTGACGGTTAGAATATTCTAGAATTTTACGTTACTCATTTTGCATTTGCATTTTGCATATTACGTATACAGAATATGTGCATATATATCTGCAGTGAAATTTTAAATTTTTTAAAGGCTACGAGACCCTCAGACAGTATTACCTACGGCCCTGACTCTGACTTGGTACATAAATTTTCACCAACACAGACAAACAACAACATATCTGTGAGAGGAGAACCCCACTAAATCGCTGACGTCACTACGTAAAATCGGAGTACGTACCATTGGATGGCCACTGTACTAATATTTAAACATTATTCGTGTAGGTTTAGCCAATCATGACTCAGGAGTGGGTATCTATGCTCCGGACGCTGAAGCCTACACCGTGTTCGCTGATCTATTCGACCCAATCATTGAAGATTACCACGGTGGATTCAAAAAGACCGACAAACATCCACCAAAAGATTTCGGTGACGTTGACAGTTTCGGCAATCTTGATCCAAATGGTGAATTCATCATTTCCACTCGTGTACGATGCGGCCGATCCTTGCAAGGTTACGCGTTCAATCCATGCTTGACCGAAGAGAACTACAAGGAGATGGAGGAGAAAGTGAGCGCGACACTGTCAAGCCTTGAGGGTGAACTCAAAGGCACATACTACCCGTTAACCGGCATGACCAAAGAGGTGCAACAGAAACTTATCGATGACCATTTCTTGTTCAAAGAGGGTGATCGATTCTTGCAAGCTGCCAACGCGTGCCGATTCTGGCCAACTGGTCGTGGTATCTACCATAACGACAATAAAACATTCTTGGTCTGGATCAATGAGGAGGATCATCTCCGAATCATTTCCATGCAAATGGGTGGCGATTTGGGTCAAGTATACCGTCGTCTAGTCACTGCCGTCAACGAAATTGAAAAGAAATTACCATTCTCCCACCATGATCGATTAGGTTTCTTGACATTCTGCCCAACCAACTTGGGTACAACAATCCGTGCTTCAGTACACATTAAGGTAAATTAATAACTTCCTTTCATTTAAATATTCTAGCACAATCTATTCGAAAACTTTCTTAAAATCATTGAAATACTTAGAACGCGTTGATTTTTTGAAAACGAGTGGTACGTAATTACTAGAGAGCGGAATTATATGCACAAAAATATTGAAAAATATGCAATATAATATGCACGATTTTATGGTAAAATATGCACCAATTTTTTCAAAATATGCACAAATATGCAGTAATAAATGTAAAAATAGGGCTTAGTAATTTTGATGTAGGTAATAATTTTGATGTAAAATAACAAAAATAGAATTTTTTCTAAAATCTAAAACAGAAATAAGAGCATAAGGTACTTGCCTGCCTTTTGCTTAAAAAGAAAAAATCGTAACTTTTCCTACTTTTTTTTCGAATTTTTCCTAAAAAAAAATAAGTCTAATTTTTTCAAGGAAAAATTCGACTAATAACTTACGCGCAAAAAAAAATAAACGTACGCCTAGATAGGCCTAGTGGGTAATCCGGCCCTGCTTACAGGTTTTCCACAAACTTTACAGAAAGCAGTGTTATTTCTTGTATCAAATTGAAGTTCTGGGGTAGATTTTATCCAAGAATTTACTGAATTAGTAACATCTTTATTTTTGGGATTTTAAATAAATTTTTTGCAAGCTCCGTTACAAAACGTTTTGGAACAAAATTTTCTTCAAGAACAAAAGCAATATTAACGCTTTTGTTTCCAAATTTTTTTATTTTTAAACATTTTTGGCATTAACACGTTCATTGTCAAGCTAAAAATATAGACTTTGTGAGATGACCAAATATTTTATGTTAAATAAGTAGGTCCTTATATTTGGTACACGATATCGTGTGATTGGCCATATTGTAAAGTAACTCCAAATATAAAATTGCTATATTTTTTTCTTGCGTGCCAAAACTTTAGGAGTAGGTACTAAATATTTATTTTTCAAGAATTATTCTGCTGATCTCAGTGTAAAATAGCAAAGCATAATTCTATGTTTTGTTAAGAAAATTTGTATTTCTTTTATGAAAAGTGCTAAATTTGATGAAAATATGCATATTTATGCAAAAAACTTGAAAATATGCAGAATTTTGTCAAATATGCAAAATATGCAAATTTTAAATAGTCTTAATCAATTCGAAAAGTGGAGATTCGGATACATCCGAAGTTTTATTGATATATGACCAGAACTTATCGATATGCAAAATATGCAAATTCCGCTCTCTAGTAATTACATTTTGGGATCCGATTTAACAAATTTTTTCAGCATTGGGAATGGGCGGGAATGACAAAACAATTTCAGAAGTGGGTGAAAATGGAATCAAAAGATTATTCTGAGTGAATCTTTAACTTCCCGTGGGCGGGAAAAAAAAAATTCCACTGGAATCCGCTGAGTTACGCTGGGAACGGGTTGATTTTTTGAAAATAGGCGGGAAAACGAATTTTCACACGTAATTACGTGCAGGGGGAAGCCCTAGGTCTTAGGGTGTGTATTTTAAATTACAACTAAATTTTATCTTATTTTGTTGTCTTTGAACTTTTTGTTAAACATAAAACATAAGAAAGACGATAAATTAAGAATCATTTCAAGCCCCGCTTAAAGTAGTTAAGAATTGAATATTTTTATTCAGTTACATTGAGAATATGACAATTTTGGCAGTACTAATATTTTTTTGAAGGTTTAAAAAATATAAAAATAAAGAAAAAAAACACAAATAGAATCACCAAATTTGAATGAAATGTGGCATTGTTTCTTAGATTAGTAGCAATTTTTAAGTTAAAGAATAGAATAAAATACACACCCTTAAGATTTTTAACCCTCCTCCTTTCTCAACCGGGCTTGGGACCGGCTACGGCGGAGTTACTAAATTGTTTTATTGAGATACAAAATTGTTACGGAGTTACTAAGTTTGAAAATGAACTAACGGTTCGAAACAATATTGTCACAGTTTCAAAAATAAAAGTGGTATTTTGCAAAGTAAAATATTTGTTTATTATTTACAAATATGGAATACCATAAAGTAACGCTCAAATCTATTAATATTACTAAATAACATTTTTTTTTGTTTTAGTTACCAAAATTAGCCGCAAACAAGGCAAAATTAGAGGAAGTCGCCTCCAAATTCAACTTGCAAGTACGCGGTACCCGAGGCGAACACACTGAAGCCGAGGGTGGCGTCTACGATATTTCCAACAAACGGCGTATGGGTCTCACAGAGTACGATGCCGTCAAAGAGATGAACGATGGAATCACCGAAATGATTAAAATGGAGAAGGAACTTTAAACTGCCCAGTCATTATTTTCAAGAGCTTTATTGAGAGTAAACGCGAGGAAACTCGAAAAGTATTTTTCATGGACTTTTTTTTTTATTAATTTATGACAAAGACTAATTTCAAAAAAAAAATAAATAAAATAAACTGAGACAACTGTAAAATTTTCTTTTTGTTAAAATTAACTCTGTAAGAATTAGTCGGAAAAATTATTAAAAAAAAAAATTGTAACACTATAACTAGAAGAATTTTTAGTCAAGACTAAAAATTTTTTGGCTAAACATAATATTTAATCCAGTTGCAATTGTAACTATTTAATTCCAAAAAAAAAGTAAAATAAATAAAGTAACATTTAAAAAATCATCAAATTGTACCACAGCACAAGAAAATGATTTATTAAAGACATTAATATAAACGAAAAGTGTTTTTCCATATTTTCCTATTCAACAATTTCCCTAGCGACCCTCACTAAATTTTTATAATCACATTCACAGTATTATAACCGGCGCACTAGAACATTGTAAAGTATGTACACAAAATGATAAAATTTGAATCAATTACGACGTACAGTTTGTCAAATAAAAAAGGGGGGATCCCCAAACTATATCGTCCACATCAAAAATCAACACTTATTGTTAATCAAATAAATAAAACACCTTCTGATAAAAATTAAATGATAAAAAAACTGGTCGACTTTTTTGGGATTTAGTAGTTATTCAATCGTTAGAGCAACCATTCTAGGAATTTTGGATTTTTTGCATTATCTAAATGTACAGCTGAACTCTTTTTTATGCAATTTTTTTTTATGCGGTTTGTAAAAAATGGCCATTAAAATGCATAATGTGAATCAAAATCACGAGACAGTAAGAAACTTAAACAATTACTATAATAACTTTCTTTGATAAAAATACTTTTTAACGGCTTTTAAGCATTTAATCACAATACATTGCATAAGAACATAAGTTATTGTATCATTTAATTTTGCTACAGATGTATTTTTCAAAATTTTCATAATATTATAATAAAAATTGAAATAAAATGTTTCTACGTGTAAATTAATGCTTTATCTTGTTTATAGAAGCAACTTCTGAGGAAAATTCTAAGTTTTGAGCGTTTTGAGTGATGTTTTTTCGGTGAAACTTTTTTTATGCGGTCCCGACCAACCGCATAAAAAAAGTTTTTTGTACAATCTGGATCGAACTATACTTTTTATAGCTATTTATGATATTTTTAAATATATATTTTTTGTGCGATTTTTTTTATGCGGTCCCCTCCACCGCACAAAAAAATAATCAACTGTATATCTAATGTTTTAGCACAATTTTAAATAAACTAAAAACCATTTTCGGTTTTTTTTCAAATTATGAATACTGCCTGCAGTATTTTAGTCTAGAATTTTTTAAAATTCGATTTTTTTTTTCATTTACTGAAAGTATAGACCTTTAAAAAGTTGTGTCCTGAAAAGTAAATTTAAAAATTATGAAAATTTACAAAGTTATAACCATTTTAATATGATTGGTTCCAGTATCAAGTATTATACTTCAAAACTTTAAATGCATTTTTCTTGAAACTACATTTTTCAAGCTGGTCGGTATGATATCTCGAGTTCTGTTTATCCAATCAATTTAAAATTTGGCACGTACCTTCGATACATATCGCTTTATGACAGGAACTACGGATATTGCGAAATTTTAATTTTTACTATTTTTAAAAAATAAAAAACTTCAAAAAAATCGAAAAAATAATTTTTTGAAACAGCCGCCATTTTTAGAGTTTTCAAGATTTTTTTATTCATTGTAGTTCCTGCCAAAATGACAACCTTTCTAAACCAGAATCTTTTAGCGAATTTCCATTTTGGAAATTCAGCTATTACAGCAGCTCTTATGATTTTGGAGCCTCTAGAACCCGAAAATCTAATTCACTAAAATTTATATATATATATATATATATATATATATATATATATATATATATATATATATATATATATATATATATATATATATACATGTATTTATGTGTGTACACGATAACTCTCGAACGAAACGTTTAATGCTTATGAAATTTGGTATGCGAGCTGGAATCCGGACTGGCTCGGCTAAGTTCGTTAGCCAGACACGTCGGATGCCCAGAAGTACGTTTTTTGGCCATTTTTCGTGGTTTTTTTGCAAAATTTGGCTAGAATTCAAAAATTTTTTAAATTTTTTTTGACACCATCGAAAAGGGCGTAAAAAATTGCATAAGTTTTTAAAACATTGTATTAAGTGAACTAGCTTTTAAGAAAAATTAAGAAATTTGCTGAATTTTTATACAATAAATGTTTCATCGTTTTAGCAATTCTTTTCTAGATAAAACAAGTGCTAGTTAGTTATTCAATATGTATGTATGTGTTATAATAATAATAGCTCTGTCTCGTACTCTTAAGAGTACGTTATGGAAAGGAAATTTTTGTATGATGTCCTCCTTTAGAGAGAAAATATATTTTATATATATTTGCATACCTAGAAAAAAAAATCGAAAACTATAGTTATGTAATGTAATAATGTGTTGTTAAATGGATATATGCTACACTATATGAGATTCGTTAGGGTCCTGAGGACCCAAAAGCGCCAAAAATTAACTACTGAACTGATTTTGAAAATTGTTTCACTGTTAGAAAGCTAAACTATTTTAAATGGATACAGGTCCTATTGTTAGATTAGATCCGCCAGTGCCCAATATTTGGAAATTCGCCATGTTATACAGATGCTGCGACAGGGGTATTTTTGTTGCAAATGAACACAAACCCCAAAATCATGTCAACCAGCACACCACTTCTTTTTGCATAACTATATTTAAATCGTTATAAATCCTTGAATTTTCATTTTTTTTTTTGTATGATATTTTTTTTACATGTTCTTAAAATATCAATAAATAGATGGTAAAGAAATGGACAGTAAAAATATTAATAGTATTGTTTTTGTATTAATTCCTAAAAAAGCCGAAATTTTCGCTCTCTAGACTAGAACACCTGCTTAGTATCTAAACCTCAATATTTTCAATATCGGCAATCACACAGCATAAAAGTTATGTAAAATGTATTTTACATCTGTATTTTGTCTCTTTTTATCAAATTATACCTGCTATATATTTTTCTCTATCAGCAACAATAATGGAATCAATGATAAAATTGTGTACCGCGCTAAGTAAACAATAGATTTTAATATTCGACATGCGCAGAATTATACTTTGGGACAACTAGCTTAGAATACGGGAACAGCACAGATGAGACAGATCAAGCCTACATATAAAAAAGTGTAATTCGAAAGTTGCAATAAGTAGCAATTTACACCACTACTGATTTAGTCTGTTACTGACCGTCGTGGTGTTCACGTCATAATAAATATCATGTTTTATTAATCAACTCGTGAAATTTAAACAGAAAAAAATATGAAGTGTGTCGTATTTAAGTGTAAAAATTCTATTGAATAAAAAATTTCTCAAAATAAAGGGATATCTTTCTTAAATAAATTTATTTTTAATTGTTGACTAGTGGTAACATACGGTGGCCATCATAGTATATAGTGTATGTATGCGAACTGCATACATGATCATCAACATATCATACTAACACATTGGTATATTCGTGTCCATACATCATGTGTTTTGGTCGTGTGTTGCTGTGTTACGTCACTCACTTGTTACAGCGGGCACAGTTTGGTAGACATACTAGTTTGACCCCCTTGGGGAACAGTAAAATTCGCCGTGTTCGTTGCTGAGTTTCTCTGCTCAAAGTGAGATGTTAGCGCATGCGGAAGAACATTTTTATGAAGTACGATTCCATAAAAAAAGGTCTTGCGCATGTGCCAACAGCTCACTTTGAGAAAAAAAACTCAGTTAACGAACACGCCGATTAAGACTATGAGGCCCGAGCACTTTCATAGTAAACTTCCCCGGAAGCCGGCAATATTCAAAAAAGAAAAAAAAAAAACAAATACATAAAATAATTCAAACACTGAATAGATTCAACACCGTTCAACATGTATGTGTTAAAACTGTAAACATACGTACATACTACATATGCACTGACATTCAAATCAATTTTATTTAAAAACATAAATTATAAAATTTTTATGTATTTTTTGTTTATCTTAAAATTTTTTATACATAGAAAGTATAGAAACCAAGAGTAGTTTGTGTTGGTATGTATGTATGTATTTATGTACATATTATGTGAGTAGGAACACATCCGTGTGATGAATGATGGTAAACATCGCACCCATAATGCGTAACCAACTAATCAATTAATCATTGATCGCGGTCGGCCTCTGGGGATGTTTTGTTTGGTTACGGATGCCGAAGCCGTGGGACTGAAAGTGTTTATATTGACCGGATGCGTATCGGACACATATTACCACAGAGTACAGAGGTACAGCAACTATCTCTATCATGAAATCTGCAGTGTGCACTTCTGTGCACGTTAGGTTACTTAGTAGTCACTAACTCAGTAGCAGTCGATGAGTGTACGTCAATCATAAGACAATTGATTTGATTGTTGTTGGCATTGTTACCTCTCCACACGGAGCCACATACATACGTTGTGGTATCGTACATATGTATGCGAAGCACGGGCCACGTGACGGCCACCACCATCTCCGATTACTCACACAAACACAGTTTACCGCACAAATACAAAGTAACGAATATAACATATTTTCTATCCCTTACTGGTTACACTGGTTTCAGTAGTATATACATAGATATGTATAAGAATTCTGAGATTTTGAGTGAATTTTGACTACGGAACACTAAAAAATTGTAATATTTCTAATCTTCGATTGTATGCTGTTGTAAATTTATAAATTATTTTAATTTTTACTTACCGTACTATTTTAATATCGAACCAGTAAAACCTGTATTTAAACTAGAAAAGGTCTTAATTAAATAAATCCCCAAAAAGTAATTATCAAAATATTTAATTCATTTTAACACGGATTAACAATTAATTAATTTATTTTAAAAATATAAAAATATTTAATGATAAAATTTAAAAAAAAAATACACAATTTTTTTGAAATAACAAAAACAATTTTATTAAAATTTTGTTTAAAAAAATGCGATTTTGATTTAACTGCCATTAAAACTACTTAAAATATCATAAATAATATCAATATCCCACAAAAAAAAACAACCAAAGTACCAACGTAAAATAATGAAAAATTACTATAACACAAGTCTGCCTAATAAAATTATTTTTTTTCGTACGGATAGCCCCCTTAAGGGGAATGCCTAGTTGTGAATTTCGTTCAGGAAAATACTTCATTCACGAACCCGGAAAGCTTTAAAATTTTAGAGATGATCAGTATCACCGTTCTTGAGATATTAACCTACCAACTGCGCCAGTTGATAAAAAAATATGCTTCTGAACGAATAATTGTTACTCAGCTATTTTTTAATAATAATCTTAGCTAAAAAAAATTATATTTCCGTTTATCCATAACTAGATATTCCTCTTAAAATAAGTCAACTTAATAAAAAAAAGTCTTAATAATTAATTAAAGTCATTTTGACACACTACTGACTTAATTCATTTAAAAGCCTCAATTTTGTCTGGCAAGCATTATGGCAAGGTTCTTGATTAATGATCAGTAACGGGTCAAAAAATTTGGTGGGACAATTTTGTCAAAAAAGGCAAAATTTATTAATTGCACGAAAAAATAAAGTCCTATTAAATCAAATTAGGATGCATTCGAAAAGTCTAGAAATAAAATTTAAAATAAAAAAAAACTTAAATGCCATCTATTGATCGATGATTAAAACGATTTGGCACTGACACGATTTGGCATGAACCAAGCATGAGCACTTCATATAAATAAGAGTAAATATATTAAATAACTAATAAGAGCTGTCTTAAATATATAAATACATTTTGCATTTCATTTGAATCCAACTTCTTGTGTAGGATTCAAAAGAAACCATTATTATCTAATTAAAATAAAATATTTTAGAGTATTTTATACAGATTTCGTCCGACAACATGACAAGGAGTGTAAAAAAACATTTAGAAATAGAAAAATGGTTCGTCCCGAGGTAGAAAGATATAAAAAGTTTCCCATCTCGACAAAATTTCGACATCGGAATTTTGCGATTCGACACGTATCAAGAACACAAGTGAAAACGGAATGTTTAGAAGGTGAATCGTTTGAAATACGTATTGTTTCCGCCGAAAACTTTCCCCAAATCTAACGAATTTTATTCCGAACTTTTTGAAAACACCCTGTTTTTCCCCGTTTCCAACCGCTATTTGAGCGAAACTCAAAGATCCTCGTCGCCAATATCCTCAAACGCATCATTCTCGATAAATTCTTTGTCATTGCTTGAACGATTCAATCCGCTCGCCGTAAATTTCTCCTGTAATTTCTTTATTGAAAATGGTTCGCTCCATTGCTGTGATAATCGTGAATTTTGCTACCAAAAAAAAAGAAAAGTTCAATAAAACACAATCTCGGACATTCCCACAAACGCCCAAATTCACTTACCGAATCGGCATGTATGTCACTACTGCTCGAATTTAAATCGATCAACGACACCGATCCGTCACGTTTCATGTACGTGAAACTCGAATTTTTCGGATCGCCATTACAGGTTTTCGCTAACGAGCCATTCTTTTTCAGCAACAATTCATCAACAATTGATTGTAAACATGTGGACATGAAAATCGCGTGAGGACTCGATATATTTATCCAACGTAATTTATCCTTCGACAGGAGATATTCAAACGATAACTCCAATTGTGGTTCCTGATTACATGAATCGCACGAATCCGCATTCAAACTCTAAACAAATTCAACAAAAAAAGACACTTAGGCCCGATCCACATTAACGCTCCGCTCTCGGTACGATATCGCTACGCTCCCGATTCGTTAAAATATTCTTACACAAGAAATAATGAATGTATTCATATCATCACTCTGACACCGCTCCGATATCAGTCGCGCTACGCTCTCGCTCCAATACCACTCAAATAATATTTTATCGGAGCGGTATTGGAGCGATATCAGACCTAATCGATAGTGTGAACACGTTTTTGATTCCACTGCACTCCTTCTTCATTTATTTGAAAATTATTGTATTAGGAAAACATGATACAACACAACAACGCGACGTCTTGCTACAATATATTATGATACATATTTATAACTAATTAACTAATAGATATATTGTATTATGATATTATGTTCTCCTAATATAATAGTGTTTAAAATATGGAAAATACCCCTGTCGCAACATTCTGCATAACGTAGCAAATTTCCGTTAAAAAAATTTGTTTTTCTCGGAAACTAGTTGACACAGAAAAATAGTTTAAAGACCTTTTTTGTGTGATTTTGTCTCCTCGTTTCATAGTGTAAACAAATGTTGCAAAAATTTTTGAATAAAGGGAAATTTTGGCAAAAAACTAATTTTTTTCACGAAAATTGTCAAAAAAACCATGTTTCGGATATCGGACGTGCCTGGTTAACGAACTCGTCCAACGGTTTGGGACTTCCAATATTTTCACTGAATTTCGTAAAAATAGGACCTTTCGTTCGAGAGTTATCGTGCGGATATATATATTATATATATATATATATATATATATATATATATATATATATATATATATATATATATATATATATATATATATATATATATGTATATATGTATATATATATATAGAAATTCGCTAAATGATTTTTATCGGAGCGAGAGTGGCACTATAGTGTGAATGGAGAGCGAACAGGCTCCGGCACTGTAATATGAACACAACAAAATTATATCGAAGCGAGACTGGAGCGAGAGCATATCGATATCGGCCCTATAATGTAAATCGGGCCTCAAAATTCCCCTCATTTTCACTGCAGAATCATCAATTACCTTTGGCACGGTGGTTATTCGCCAACAGCGCATGCGTGTGACCTTGAAACAACCCTCTCGTGTATTACATTCGGTGGCACTCGGCAACCGCATGCTCAGTTCACGTTTACCAATCGCTATGATCACACGTGTGTCCGGTTGCGGATAATCGCTTATTGCGTAACCAAATTGCATATAGCCGTAATATTTTAACGTTCGCGCCAATTCTAAATATTGCTGTTTAGCACCGCGTGATTGTAGATCGGCCAATTGCGCCTGAAAAATTTCAGGAAGCAAGTTTATGTGTTTGGATTTTTATTTTTTGGGCGGATATTTTTGACATTTACCAAGACACTTTTGGTACAAATAATCCAACCGCGTTCCACATCGCTCACCGTTTGAACGTACAGTAAATTTAATGATACAGGATGGCACATTAATTCGGAATCGTATTCGGTATCCCAACACCTGTACGGAAAGAATGTCAGTTATGGTGTGGTTTAAGGGGGACCACTAATGTGACATTTTGAAAAAATTTGAAAAATTTTTTTTTGCATGTTTCGATAGTCTATACCTTTAAAAATAACATACTAAAATTTCAAGTGCATATCTCAAATAGTTTTTGAGTTACAGCCATCTGAGGAGCGGATTCTGATTTTCATTGTTAACTTTGAGGTACTGAGAAATGTATGAAGGCTGATAGTTCGGGAGTTTCTGGACGTGGCTGCCAGTCACACGTTGTGGAGCAGCTAGACCCTGGCACATTTAAACGACTCATCTAGTTTTACTATGACCGTTATAGTGAGTACATCGTAAATAATTTTAGTAAAAATTCTCAGTGATTAAAACTAAAAGGTGAGGTAAAGGGAAACTACATTTTTAAAATTTGCTGCAGTTGTAACTCGAAGACAAATCATCCGATTGATTTGATTTTTATTGCAGCTTCTTTTATATTATGTTTCTTCGTGCCATGGACCTCCAGTTTTCCGATCAAATAAAAAATATAATTTTTTCAGGCCAAAAATCATCAAATTTTCGCGCAAAATTTGAAACTTCTTTTTAAAAACTCCGCCATTTTGTTAAATTTCAACTTTTTTTTTCGATTGAGGTTTATGGCACGGGCAATACCTTCTAGTTTAATAGGCTTTTGGGTTTTTTTGATTTCAGGCACTGTGAAGGTCGCTATCACTGCAGCAGTGGGGAGACTATTTTTCTGGAGCCTCACCGCGAATAACTCACTGAATTTTCAATTTTTTCATCCAAAAATTTTATCATGAATTTATTATATATCAACGAATATATCCTTAAAATATTAAAACATTCCACAGAGTAGTTTTCTTTAAAAAAATTCCCAAAAATCACCTTTTTTCAGGCAGTCACACTAGTGGTCTCTCTTAAGGCGTAACATCACTTTAAACTCTTTAAAAAAAGACATATTTGTTTTGTTCCTAATATATTCATCTAGTTGAGATAAAAAATGCCATGCTAGTGTAATTACGATGTCGAAATACATGACATTTAAAAAACAATATGGTAAAGTGCATCTATAGGTAAAAAATGTAAATAATTTTCAATGAATTAATGAATATACGTCAAATTAATAAATTAACAGTTAACCTCGTCGCTACCAATGTACAATATATTGTACATCAAATTTAGGTTATGTTAACATTATTTTTTAATTGAGAAATAATTAAAAACTTCTCAATATTATCTAAAATTACTAAATTATGCTTGTTTAAAGACGTAAGATTAAAATTTTTAATTAAAATAAACGCTTGTTTAAATCTTTGTCCAGTATGCTGAACAAAAGTGTGCTCATTGACGTTTAAAAATTTTTAAAAATTCGTAGCGAAGAATTTAAAAAAAAAAAAAATTTGATTAAACCTAGCCCACTGGAAGACCCGTATTTTTGGCGCCAAACTAAGAAATTTTAAAAAATTAAATAAGGAAAACAATTTTCTCTATTTATTTAACAAATTAATATGTAGTGCCATTAAAAACTACAGAAATATAATTATGGTATTTAAGAACCAATATGGCAAAGTATGTAAATACGTAAAAAATACAAATAATTTTCAATAAATTAATGAACATGTGCCGAATTATTAAAATCGGTAGTTAATTTGAAAAAAGAAATTATATTCATTACTCGACTAACATACTTAAAAAAAAATTGATTAAACTTGACCCATTGAGAAACCTGTATTTTTGGCGCCAAATTAACAAATTTTAAGAAATTAAACATTGAAAACAATTTTTTTTCTGTTTATTTAAAAAAATTAATGTGTAGTACCATTAAAAAAATATAGAAATAGACGGTATTTAAAAAACAATACAACAAAGTGCGTAAATACGTAAAAAATACAAATAATTTTCAATAAATTAATGAATATGCGTCAAATTATTAAATTAGCAGTTAATTTGAAAAAAAAAATATATTCGTTACTTGAGTAACATTCTTAAAAAAAAAATTTGATTAAACTTAACCCACTGAGAAACCTGTATTTTTTGCGCCAAACTAATAAATATTAAAAAATTAAACTTGGAAAACAATTTTTTTTTATTTAGTTAATCAACTTATATGCAAAAACTCCTGAATATATGAATCGGTTACACCCATCGATTAAAAATTCTTTTTTTAAAAATTTAAAAATGGTGTTACGTTATAAATACTATCAAACACCGTTCAAACGCTTACATTTTACGTAAATAAATTCGATATGTCGTATCACTATTTCGATTATTTGTCGTATATAATTTATTTGATATGTATGGCGATTCGAAATCTTCAAATTTTCGAATGATCGTTAAATCGCCGGTTTCGTCGTTACGTTTCACAATAAACAGCGCAAAATAATCGACATATTCTTGCGGTAAATTCATCTGTTGACACACTTTATTCAACACGTAATTGGTTTGATCGGTTGACAGCAGCGTCAACTGTATCTGATAATTGTTCATTAAATATATGTCTAACGTAGCTTCCTCCGTGGTTGAACCAAGACTTTCCTGTTGAGCCGTACGCAAAAAACTGTTTAAAATATTTATCGTTGCGATATTTGTCTCTTGGCCGACTAAAATTAAAATTCGGTTAAATTATTTTTGGGAACAGCGATTTAAGGGGACGGAGGTTCTCATGAAACTCGACCGAAAAGTCGTTTTATTACGTTTCTTTTTTTTTTTTTGAAAGGTAATTTTGGCTAAAAGCTAAAAATGGTTTTACTGAAATAAACAAAATACGCAAGTTATAGGACCCAATTTTAAGGTTCGTCATTAAAATGTAAAAATTTTAAACGCGTTTTTTAAATGCGTTTATTGATTTATTTTAAAGTAAACTGAATTTATTAAAGGTTGATTCTACCAAAACCAATTTTTTTTTTTTTTTTGGCAAATTTTCGAAATTTGTACGAAAAAACGAACGAATATGGGTGAAAATTATTGTATTTGGAAAGCAAAAATCTGGGAAACCTTTTTTTAAAATGTTGATAATGAATGACACTTTATATGTACAGGGCACATTTTTAAAAATAGGTAATGGCATTATTTATTGATGGAATATAAAACAAAACAAAAAAAAAACAAAAAATCAATTGAATTGAGTGTAAAAATTGTAAAAAGTCCTATAACCCTAACCTAATTAGTTTTTATATTAAAGTCGAAGTATATTGTCAAAACTAACTAAACTAACCTAACATTAAATAACTTCACCACCTAATTTTTATATCAAAGTCGAAGTATACTGTCAAAACTAATTAAACTAACTAAACTAACCTTAACTAACTTCACCACCTAGTTTTTATATCAAAGTCGAAGTATATTATCAAAACTAACTAAACTAACCTAACCTTAACTAACTTCACCACCAAGTTTTTATATCAAAGTCGAAGTATATTATCAAAACTAACTAAACTAACCTAACCTTACCTAACTTCACCACTTAGTTTTTATATCAAAGTCAAAGTATATTGTAAAAACTAACTAACTAAACTAGCCTTAAGTAACTTCATCACCTAGTTTTTATATCAAAGTCGAAGTATATTGTCAAAACTAACTAAACTAATCTAACCTTAACTAACCTCACCACTTAGTTGTTATATCAAAGTCGAAGTATATTGTTAAAACTAACTAAACTAACCTAACCTTAACGAACTTTACCACCAAGTTTTTATATCAAAGTCGAAGTATATTGTTTAAACTAAACTAACCTAACCTAATCTTAATTAACTTCACCACCTAGTTTTTATATCAAAGTCGAAGTATATTGTTAAAACTAACTAATCTAACCCTAACTAACTTCATCATCTAGTTTTTATATCAAAGTCGAAGTATATTGTCAAAACTAACTAAGCTAATCTAACCTTACCATAACTAAGTTCACCATCTAGTTTTTATATCATCTACTATTTTACTGATCCAAATAATATGTTTCCCAGGCTTAACTTTTTCGATACAATAGTTTTCACCCATTTACGTTCGTTTTTGATGTAATTTAGCCTTTTTTTCTAATTTTAACACCTCAAGAGGGTGAAAACTATACGATTAAATCGAAACATAAATTCCTGGCAGTAACCATTCTGTTAACTTTCGATTTTAAATTTTTACGAGAGCTACAATTCATACGCATTTATGAGCATCTGTTTTTTTTTGGAAGAGTTTCACTCGATGACGACCTCCCCTTAATTAACGATGTTTCAAAAAAAAAAGAAAAAACGTACTTGCTTGTAAATATTTTTCAAGTTGTGCCCGACGTTCCATTATTTGATTGGTGGTTAACGGTAGAAATTTTTTCGGGGGAAACGGTGGTAAATTTTGGCCGCATTTTCGTCGCAACTGTTCATGTAAATTGTACAGCTGTTTGTAGCGTACAGTGCAATGATACGCGCCATTTATGTGGATATTGTAGCCCTGGGAAAATTTTTGGGGAAATTTTTTCGAGTAAAGAAGTTTTTGAGTTAATTAGAAATTTTTTTTGTAAGTACTTACAATGTACATACTACCATTTTCCGCGTTCAATTCTTGCGTATCCGGTATTGAAAAGTGAATCATTTTCTTTTTTTGTCGGAAAATTACATATAAGTATGTCGTTTTTCGTCCGCGGAAAAATAAATATTCAAAATATTTACACAGTTCTATTTAATAGGAAAAACTAACTGTAATATTTGGAATGTCAAATCTAAGTAACATGACAGGCCCTCTGTTTATAATAAACAATAATATAGTAAATAACGTAAACAAATGCGTATTTCTGATATAAATAATCATATTCAGTATATTTTTTAAGTAAATATAAATCATCAGTATGATGGGAAATCGATTTTCATACAGAAAATCATATTTTCTGAACGAATTTTTTCCAGTTTGATAGAAAAAATAAAAATTTCACACCAAAATTACCTCGCATAAAGTTTAAGGGGAAATTCGCCAAAAAAAAACATCAAAAATCAACCTCTTTTATTATATGTCACCGAAGGATGACATATTAATCTCGTTGTGTGATTATAGTGGGGGAAAAATTAATAATAATAATAATAATATATAATATAATAATTATAGAGTTGTACATGCATATATTGAATAAACGCAAGAGGTCTGTATTCTCACTGTACTTAAAAAACGAGCCAAAAAATCATAAATTAACACTTTCACTGAGGTGACATTACTTAGTGCGTGTCAAAAACACGCACTTGACGAATTTTTTTTTTATACAAATAAATATTTTATTAAAAAACTAAATATACCTACAACATTGTTTCTACATGTTCTGAGATTACAAAAAATTAAAAAAAAAAAAAATTCAAAAATTAGCTGAGTATAAATGGCTTTGAAATCGACACTGCGAGATTTTTCCATCTTGATGGTTCATCGCGTTCTGAAATCCCCAGTGAACCAAAATCAAAAAATCAAGAATTTTCTGAAAATATACATATACAGTTATGGCACTAACTAAAATCTACGAAAAAAAAATAAACAAGCGAGAAATCGCATTTTGAAAATAAATTTCCAAAAATCACCGCTTTAATTTTCTCGCCTATAAGCAGCCGCCATTTTGAAAATATATTACGAAACCAAAATATCCTGGTTGCTGCCAAAATGACGGTATCGAGGAATAATATGCACTTTGATTTATGTCGATATCACAAATACTTTTTAAGATATATGAGGAACCATGTCAAAAAACGTACGTCTAAGAAAAAAGCATTTAAAGCTTTTTCTTTTTAAAATTAAATTATAATAAAGTGCGTGCACTAAAATGCGCATAACTTTTTGATTTTTCATTTTTTTTTTAAATAAAATTTTAGGAGAATATTTCTTACACCTTAAGAAACATAATTAGGAAGAAAAAAAATCGATTTTTTTTTTCTAGCGCATCTCCCCTTAATTAAAGATAAATGCAACTTTTTGAACTGATGACGTCATCAAACGTGTTTAACCACTTGAATGTGACAAAAATTTTCTTTTCTATTAACAGGTGTCATCATAAAAAAAACGCTTTCTCTTCTCTTTTTAAAAAAGGTACATATTATATGATGTTTATGTATTATATTTTTGTTAAAACACACTGTCTATTATTTTTATGTAAATTTTGTACACCTGCAACACTTGTGCAGGTAGAGAAAAATCATTTTAAGGTCAACAGAGGGAGCTGTCAGCTTAAAACTGATTTATGTGTTGTAACTACATATATGTGGTTTTTTAAAGGTGCGTATTGTGTGTATAGTACGATCATAGTTAAATGAAATGACTTTTTGACAGAGCGTGACAGCGTAAGTTTTTGAATAATTATTTTATTGCTTACAACGAATATCATCCTGTATTCAATTCAGTTTTATCTAAAAATATTAACCTTTTTACGTGATTCCTTTAATTTTTGTATAGATAATTAGACAATTTATAGAGAAACTAACAACAACTGCAAATGACTCACTCTCATAAATTTATCTTTTGGACAAACTCGTAATATAGCTAACTGTCACAAGATCTACTATCTAATATATTGAAAAAGGATAGTAGAAATTATAATCTTTTATACGTGACAAAACTTATTTTTAAAATGAGTCATTTTCTTTATATATAAATTTGACTTTACCTATTACTACCATATTTGAAAAATCATTTAATTCTGGTCTTGCTTTACATAATTGTGTTCCTGATGCAAAGAAAAATTATTTAACCGGTTCACGATCGTTGGCGCTGTAAGACGTTAAGTGAAACCTTAGTAACTCAGACATCACGCTGTACGACGTCAACAATTCGATAGTGTACCAGCTGAGCGTTTTGTCATTATAGGTTATGACCAAAAATGTACTAATTCTTGGATGACATTTTTTTTAAGTTCTAGGAATGGTTCTTGTTTTTAAGATTAACAGAAAATAGGTTTTGATAATTGAAACTAAAAATTTTTTTTAAGAATTTTAGCCATTTTCATAGTAAAAATGACGATTTTTTTTATTCGGAAAAAGTGTACGTAATTTCATGCATGAAAAAACTCCTCTGAAAGAATAATTTCAATTGATCAGTGCAGGTAACACTTAGATTTCAAATATAAATAAATAATTGATGACGTCACGGACTCAAATTACAGGATAATTTTTTAAGGATTTCAAAATTACAAACAATAAATGATCATTCAAGAATAAACTAAATAAAAATGTCAAGAATTTGAAAATATTTGAATTTACAATTAAATGAGAGAAAAAATTTTATCGACCACTTTGTAAATTCTAGAAAAAAATATTGTTTTTATAAAAAAAAAAATTCTAAATATTTTGTTTACTATTTAGGCATTTGCTATTTTTATAGTTTAATTTGATATTTACTAGAAATTTTTTCCAGAAATATTCTCTAACAAAAATGACGTAATCGATTGAATTGAATTTTGTCAAAATGAACACCCGTCAGTTTAGAAACAATCCAACAACACTATTTCATAAGAATTACTAAAAGAGGACGTAACCGTATCGTTTCTATAAATATAATACATTGACCTTATTGCCTACTTAACATATTTCATCCAAAATAATTCAAAAACTACGTAACAGAAGTTAAAAAAAAAATGTTACAGTTCAATTCTAGTGAGGGGGACATCAGAAACGTATTTTTTAAAACACTAGAAACCCTATTTAACATTTATTTAAACCAAAAAGTTGAATACGTTGCTCACGTCAAGAAACTAAACTATACCAGATCAACCTATATTGTCTTAAATTGGAAAATAAAAAAATTCTGTAAGAAATTGTAAAATTTGTAAATCAAATATTGAAGAAAGTCCAAGTTTTTTTGGCTGCACCCTTAGTTTATAGTTACTTGACCGCAGAAATATACAGCAAAAACTATTTTTATACGATTTTCTTAGGACGATTTTTTTTTTAAATTTCTTTTTTAAATACCCATCAAAATCCATAACGAGAAAGGAAAGTTAGAAATTTGAATATTAATTTACGATAACATTACTTATTGATTGTTTTTAAACATTTAACAACAAAGTGTGAACAACAGTTATATTTTTGATTATATTTAAATTTTTGGAAATTTTATTTATGAATCAGATCAAAGATTCTTATAGTTTTATTTAATTAAAACAAGTTTTCATTTTATTCAAATTTGGGCAAATTTGCAATACATGCTAGAAATTGAATTTTCGAAATTTGTACGAGAAAACGAACAAATATAGGTGAAAATTATTGTATTTGAAAATTTAAGCGTGGAAAACATTTTCTTTTAACGCTTTTAAACAAAGCATATGGAAAAAATTTTTTATCTCAAAATGCCGGACTTTTTACTGCCAGTGATAAGTATAATAGATAAGGACCCTCGTGCGAATAGTCAACATAAATTTAAAAAATTGAGATTTTTTTATTTTTGCTTCGATCAACTGTTTGTGAATGTTTGTGACGCTATTATTTTCGTTTGTGACTAATTAGTTAATTAATTATTTAATTGTTAATTAAGAGTGTGTGAATAGCCAACATTTTTTAAAATTTATTGCAATATTGACTTCCGGGCACTTAATCGATCGAAAATCGTTTGTGAATTCCAAATATACCATTAAAAACATTTGTGACAGCGTATTTTTTAAATACGCTGTCTCAGCGTATTTTTTAATATATATATATATATATATATATATATATATATATATATATATATATATATATATATATATATAAATTTTAGTGAATATTACTTTCGGTTTCTAGGGACCTCAAAAAATTTCTGCCATAGTCTCGGACTCAAGTGGCTGTAGTAGCTAAATTCCATTCTGGAAATTCGCTAAAACAACTGAATTGAGTATAAAAATTCGAAGAAAAAACCCTATAACTAAAACTAACGAAACTAAACTAACTTTAACTAACTTCACCACCTAGTTTTTATATCAAAGTCGAAGTATATTATAAAAATTAACTAAACTAACCTAACCTTAATTGACTTCACCACCTAGTTTTTATATCATCTACTATTTGATCGATCCAAATAATATACTTCCCAGGCTTAACTTTTTAGATACAATAGTTTTCATGCATTTACGTTCGTTTTTCAATGCAATTCAGTCCAAATTTGTATGACAAATTACAGCAATGTTTATTTTTATAATACACGTGCAAGAACGAAAGAAATATATTTTTATTCCTTTTAAGCATGTACTACAAATGTATAATTTGTATACAGGATGTTTCATGTATTAAATATGAAATACGAAATACATTTATTTTTTTTATAAAAGTATAAATTTTTAATAAAATTAATTATTAAATATTTTGCACTAAAATGTATTGCAAACAATTATCATATACATTTGTATTCTATACATATCGAAATCGCAAGTCATAGTTATCAACCTGTATATTCTGAATTTTTATTTAAAAAAAGATGGAAATATAAATACATTTCTATCTGATCAGAGTGCATTATAAAAAGAATCATTGCTGTAATTTGTAATATGGTAAAGTTGGATTCTTTGACGGTACATATCCAAATCATTAGGTACCGGGTTTCTTCGGACAGGTCAGGACCGTACTTATTTCAATAAAATTTTGCAACTAAATTACATTAAGTTATGCACATTTGAATGAATATAATTGGTCAAAAATTACATTTTTCACCATTTAGAATACTAACAGCATTTTTTATTTGACGATAGTAAGAAAATTCAAAAAATCGGAAAAAAATTTTGTAAAATATATTGAAAAGTTGTTGAATATTTAGACGGTCCACTATAATAGCTAAGACGTACGTATTTACTAAGATTTTTTATTATTGAAAAACAAATTTTTAACAAGCAACTATACTTCTACCTTTCAAAATTGAAAACAATAAAAAAAGATGAATTTAATTTAAATGACATGTCACATAAGTCACATACATAATGTAAGCAAAAATACTTTTGATAGTCAATTATAATTGCAGTGGCACTTTTCAATTGTGCAGGTAATAAATAAAACAAAAAAAGGATGTTTACATAAAATACGTATAAATAATATTTTGATACACATAATTATGTATGTGTGTGTATGTAACTTGTGTACGCTGTTTTTATGAAAATATTTTGAACTTTTAGTCACACTGAGTGCAATATGTATACCTGCATATCGCGCATACTCTTTCTCAGCCTCGTATATCAAAAACTGCATGCTTTAGGACACACAAAAAACATTAAATATTGTATTTATATGTATACTTATCTATATATATATATATATATATATATATATATATATATATATATATATATATATATATATATATATATATATATATATATATATATATATATATATATGTAGGTAGCCGACATCAAGGAGTATAATTAGCATAAATCTTAAGTTTATAATGATGAAAACACAGATTTAAAGACGTTTTTTTTACGTGTCCAAAAATTGGGACTTTTCAGATACGAGGTTGAGAAAGAGTATGCGCGATATGCTAAAGACGAAACTGTCTGATCCGAAAGAAATCCGATACGTGCAAATCATTACTGTGAACTACTCTATTTTTTCATATGAAAATGACGTAGACGTTGTATTAGATTGAACGTGATTTTTTATATAATACGTAAGTAGTATATATTTATGGTACGTATTATTATTGTTGATGTGTTTTTGTGTGTGGCAAGGTGAAGTAATGTGAAGCGGGAGGGTGACGACAATCGATGTCGATCAGCTGAGAGGCGTCGCACTTGATGCCAGTAACTACTGCGCATATCTGCAATGCAACCAGAACACAGGACGTGTGCCGTGTGTTCCTGAAAGCACCTGTACTCCCGTTCTAGATATTCTGAGTGCACTGAAACGTCGATTTCAAGAACGGGTTCAAAAAAAAAAAATAATAATACTAATCAAATTGAAATACTAGTAATAATTTTGTTTTTGGTTGCAATTGAGTAATTGAATTTTGACGAGAGTAAACGGCGACTGAACAGACGAAGACAAATAGTGAGAACTGAGTTAGTGTACTGAAGTAACTGAAGTAACTGTGGTATTCAACTAATCAAATGAAGTATGTGTCAAGTAGAAACGGTACGTTAGTGGTAACTGGTAACCTTGTGTAATATTACAATAATTGGAAAATATTGAAATTATATTGCACGTTCAGAAGTCTGTAAACGTAACAGAAAGCAATATTAATTATAAAACGTACGAATATTGGATAAGTGTACAACAAACAACTGAATTGTCGTCGAGGTGGTTTTTTTTGTGCGTTTGAAAATCTAATGGGGGATTTCAATTTTAATGTGAATACGAAGATTGGGCCAGTATCGTCCGTAGTGCCATCGGTGGATTACAGTAAATCGAACGTTGTGGGCAAAAGCAATATACTATTCTGCACATCCACATCCTCCATACCCAGTGACAGATACACATCGCCAGTGAGTGCCGGTGCAATGCAAGATGATCTGTCATCGGGCGGTATTGTGACCAGCAGCGGCACACCAGGCGGTTCGGATGTAGTGACGATCACCAGTGGCACATCAGTGGACAGTGTGGACATGTCGTCATCAATAAACACACAACAGACGGCCCGTCAAGCGGGCCTGATCGAACCCACGTCAGCCGATGTCAATAAACAGCAGCAACAGTGTGCGTCACAATCACAAAACAAAACAAATCAAAATAATACGGTGGCGGCGGCTGTGGCGGCGGCAGCTGTGGCAGCGGCAGCGTCCGAGCCACAACTGGTCACCGCAGTGAGCCCCGCCGTGCAAGAAAGTATAGTGACAAGTGTAGCGGCCGGGCCCGGTGTGAACACCGACGGCAGCATAGTGAACACGCCGTGGTGTTCGGAGGCAGTGGATCGAGTGGACACCACCACACAATTCCTAACGTCGGCCACAACAAACGGCGCCAACGGGGCAACGAGCGGATTCTGTCGCGCGAACTATCAAACCGGACCACCACAGTCCACAACATTGGTCAGTCCATTAGGTCGTAGAGCTATCACAGCCACACATAACTATTCCTTGCATGCCGCTGGTGGCGGAGGTAGACAACAGATGCCGCCGCCCGGACAATATGTGGCAGCCGTGGCCAAGAGTGGCGGATACGTAGGCCAGAGCGGGGCGGCGGGCCAAGGTGGGGCCTGGCAACCGGGTGCTGGTGGCAATTGGGCGTCCAGTGGTATTAGTTCTGGCGCGACGGCAGCATGGTCCAGAGGTCGTTCCGTACCCAACATGCTGCCGATACAATCGGCCGGGCTGCAGGTGGGCCGCAAACCAAGTCCCACCTTCAGTGTACAATCGCCTAACGTCATGTCGTCGCCAGTTAAGTTTCGACGCAGCACCTCGTACCCCGGCAAGGGCATGTTCCCGGCAAATGTCGTTGGCCAACCGCAGCCCACATTTGAAATCACTAACATGGACGAGGGATGCGAGATGCTGCTACCTTCTTACCAGGTACTTCAGGCACCACGTGTTCCTGTTAGAGCAACCCACAAACCACTGCCACCCCTTGCTTGTATAATCGACTCTATATTAACCAATATCGAAAATGCTTACAAAATAATATCAACACTCACAAAAAACAAGTCTTTCATTCAAACAAATCATTTTCACAATACAACAGTGTCAAAAATATATTTCTTTACTACATGCAATTTTTTTGACACTATTATAATAATCATTTCTTTACTACAAACAATTTTTATTTTACTTAAATCATTGTCACAACACAACAGTGTCAAAAATATATTTCTTTACTACAAGCAATTTTTTTGACACTATTAAAAGAATCATTTCTTTACTACAAACAATTTTTTTGATATTATTAAAATAATCATTTCTTTACTACAAACAATTTTTATTTGACTTAACAACTTTTTTGATACTACTAAAAGAATCATTTCTTTGCTTCACACAATTATTTTTTTTTTAAATCAAACAAAAATTTGTTTGAAACAGTAATTTTTTTTGACATTATCAAAACAATCATTTCTTTGAATCAAAGACTTTTTTTCTAAAGTGCTTCAGCTTTTCACTATCCTCTCGCTTTTTCATACATTCTGACACGGAAAAAAATCAAAATACAATTCAATGTAAATAATATTCCATACAACGCTACAAAATAACTTTTGCATGCTAAACCCATTTTTGTACATTATTTTTTCAATAAAATTTTTATTTATGCATTGCTTTTTTTTGTTTATTTTCAAGCTTTCATTTCTTTAGCACGCTTTTTATTATTATTAAATATTTATAACTTTTTTTTTGGATATGTCTACTCTAATAAATCTTAATTTCAATTTTAACACAAAAATAAAAAAACTGTTTGAAGACTGCAGCAACTGTCCAGGTAACAAAAATTATTATGTAAATATGTTCATAAACAGTTCTATGCTAATTTACGTCCAGTAAAAGTATACATTTGTATAGTTGAATCAAAACAAACAGACCACTACGTCATTACTGATTAAAACATATCTGATTATGGAACAATTTCAAAGCTGAAAGGAACTTTTTTTTCAGATTATGAAATTTGTTTTCAAAAAAAAAACTTTCTATAACCTTCTTAAAACAGTGATAACGATATTCCTAATATTTATTTTAAACTACAGGATGGTAAAAAAAACGGTTTCCTTTAAAAAAAATATTGTTTTACGGAAGTCATATTGTTTTTATCAAAATTTATCAAATTCAGGATGCAATAATAATTCGATTTTTTTTTTCATTACTAATTCAGAATTTTTATCAACACAAATTTTGTTCGATTTTAAAAAGAAAAGACAAAAAAAAAAATGTTGCATAATCCACTTTTTGGAAAATCGGGAAAAATTAGAGAATTTGAATCCATAGTATTCAAATTTATAGTAAAAGAATATGATATTCTGAATAAAGAAAAATTAAAAATTTAGGCCTTTTTAAGATTTCGGGTGCCACTATTAGCCTGATTGTACTCAAAAATTTCTTATCTTTATACCCTCAAAGCTGACCTAAAAAAAAAATCAATAATTATACTGAATAAACAGTCTCAAAAATTTGAAATTTATTTAGAATTTTTAGTGACATTAACAGCCTCAGTACTGGTAAACTAGTTATGTCGAACCGAGTTATGCAGTTAGTCGATTAATCGACTAAAATTGTTTTTCAGATAAAATTAGTCATTAGTCGAAAATAACGAGCCTAGAATAGTCGACTAAATTTTTAGTCGAATTCATGAACAGGGTAACCAAGTAACTTTTTCAAAAAAAGGTTTTCTTTTGAATTTAATTATCAACTTTTAATATTTTTCCTTTAAAAAAAAGAAAGATATAAGATATCATAATCTGTTAATCATATAAAAGTGAAAAATGATACAAACAGATAATTTTTTAGTTTTCATTTTTTGAAGTCTTAAGGAGTCTCCACATTCTCGCCGAGGTTGGACGAAACGAGAATGTAGAGGGTCATTTCGTTGTGTCTCGCGGTTGGTGTTTTAATGCTATTCATATGGCTGAGCCAAGCTCAGCGAGGAACCTCGTCAAACCTCGGCGAGAATGTCGAGACTCCTTTATAAATAATACAGAAAAATTGTTAAATTACTCGTTTTTTTTACATTCAAAAAAAAAAAAAAATTATTCATTTTAGTCATTTAGGTCGAGGACAAAACAGTCGACTAAAGAATTACTAAATGTCAACAAAATTAGTCGACTAAACCGATTAATCGATTAATCATTCGACATCACTACTGGTAACTCAATTACACTTCTGGTTTTGAATTTACAGTCCAACAAAATTTTTTTTAATAAAATCCGAGAAAATTTCGGATATCGTTTAATGGATTAACTGCATAATGTAACCCTCAAACGTCAACTTCTCAAATCCAAAAAGTTTAAAAATATATGAACGGTACCGAGGAAGAAGTTTTGTCCCAGTACCCTTTCATTTTGTTACATATTTAGGCGATGAATTTAATAAACGGCGATTATACATACAATTGTAACAGTATTTTTGAATAATAAAAAACATACAACGGAAAACCTATATAAATAATTTATATATGAATCTTTATTTTTCTGTCGGTATAAACAGTCAGATACTGACTGGTCACGGCAAGTCTGTAATGGTATTGATAAAACTAATATCAGTATTCCAATTATACGGAATAAACGAACCCCATTACCGAAAGTTCATGCGACATTAAGAAAATTTATTTATAGAAAACAACGATCATTTAATATTGAATATAAATATTGTACAGTAAAACCCCGATACTAATGCATACATACTAACAATTCACAGTCCGCGTTCACGACATCTGTGAATAACCAGCATAACTGGAGACGGTAATTGTGGTCAGTTGTCATACAATATGTGTGCGATTTTACCGCAAACAAGTTTTGATTTACAACAAACACACGTTCTGTGTGTTGGTTTTTATTAATACAGCTGAACTCTTTTTTTGTGCGATATTTTTTATAAGGTTTGTAAAAAATGACCATTAAAATGCAGAATGTGAATCAAAATCAGGAGACAGTAAGAAACTTTTACAATTACTATAATAACTTTCTTTGATAAAAATACTTTTTAACGGCTTTTAAGCATTTAATCACAATACATTGCATAGGAACATAAGTTATTGCATCATTTAATTTTGTTACAGATGTATTTTTCAAAATTTTCATAATATTATAATAAAATTGAAATAAAATGTTTCTACGTGTAAATTAATGCTTTATCTTGTTTATAGAAGCAACTACTAAGGAAATTTCTAAGTTTTGAGCGTTTTGAGTGATGTTTTTTCGATGAAACTTTTCTTATGCGGTCCCGACCAACCGCATAAAAAAAGTTTTTTGTACAATCTGGATCGAACTATACTTTTTATAGCTATTTATGATATTTTTGAATATATTTCTTTTGGGCGATTTTTTTATGCGGTCCCCTCCACCGCACAAAAAAAGGATCAACTGTATTTGAAGACATGAGTGGATTAAGGTGTTATGTAACATTTTTTTATAATTTTACAGTAGAAGCGTTTGAAAGTTTTTATTTTTTCCATGCAATAGTACATGTTTATTATTGAATTTCTACAAAACTATTGGACCTAATGAAACCAAATTTTAATATATGGTACTTCAGAGCATAAAATATTTCAAAATTTGGCAAAATATGAATTTTTGAAAAGATGTTACATAACACCTTCATCCATTCATGTCTTCATTTATAGGTGAATAACATAAAACGTAAAAATATAATTTTATCTTATTTTTATTTTTTTTGTAATTGTATTTAAATGCGTACGTGTAACAAAAGTATTTAATTATCAGTGTGTTTGTCTGTTATTATTTTTATTGAAAATGCGTATGTTTACACGTGTTGAATATTGTTTTTTTTTTAAATTCTTTAAAAAATATTGCCGGCCCCCGGGGAAGTTTGCTTTTGAAAGTGTGCGGGACCATATAGGATTAAAACTGGATTAAAACTTTAGACCTGACGTCCACTAGGTGCAGACGGAAACACCTCGTTCGTCCGTTCCCGTGCGTATAATTGCGACGTGCGAACAGATCCAATTTTGTTTAGATTTTTTCGCGCATATTTAACCGCACCCGGTGGACTTCAGACCCTAAAGTATGCTTCCTCATATACGGTTGTCCGCACGATCGATCTGAGAGATAATAAAGCTGTAATACCTGAAATCAAATGGATCATGGATCAAGTGATAGGTCTTGGATAAATTTACCACTTATCAGATCTATAATACGGGTGCCCGTATCTGTTAGAACCTACAAGCATTTGCGGCGTAGCTCGAGGTCCGTCTGTCGGTTGGTCACACTTCATAAAGCACAGTTCCGACTAGTACGAGTGCCCGGACCAATGTCGCACAACGGTGGTAAAATTTAATTATACTATTCTTACGTCACGTTTTCCTCTTATGTCAACGTTTACGATTTTATAATTATTGCGGATAATGGTCCGGGCACCGTATTATTATTAAATTTACCATCTTTGAAGGTACTTTCCTCTACTAAAAATTGAGGATGAAGAATTGTGGGATTTCGTTAGAAAAGGCTTTTAAAATAAAGTCAAAATTCGTTTTACGTTTTATCATTTTTCAATTTTGAAGCACCGTTTGCAAAATACTGAGCTTCAAATCTATATTATGTTAAGCCCCCTCAGAATTATGTTGGACGTGGTGACGTAACTTGAGGACTCAAAAAATTGTCGTGGAGTATGCAATTTGAATAATTTTTTCAAAAAATTTCTGCTAAAAATTCTAAAACCTTTTTAAACAATTATATAATATCCAAAAATCAATAAAATTCACATTAAGGCATTACATCACTTTTAAATGCCAGAAAAGAAGGTTTTATTGGAGAATTTTTTTTTCTGAGGTAGGGTAAAAGCCCCCTTTGTGGAACGGTTTCTAATACTGGAACAGTTTTAACATTTACATATTTATTTCTTTAATTAAGTAAGGAAACATTAAATGCGAGGTGAATTTAAATTGAAAAACAATCATTCTATTAATAACAATTTTTGTTATCAGACGTTTCTTTCAGAAATAACTTCATTAATATGTAAATGTCAAAACTGTTCCAGTATTAGATACCGTTCCATAATGAGGGCTTTTACGTTACATAAATTTTTTTTTCTCTAATTTAAAAAACAAAATGGCGGCGCGGGATCATTTACTTTAGTTTTTCTCAAGGGGTACGTAAAATTATTAAAAAATACTGACTTCATACATAAATAGCACCAATTTAAAAAAAAAAAATGAAAATCGATGAAAGCGTTAATTTATTTCTAAAAAATTTATTTGTGAATCAATTTTGAAAAATCGTGTGTACTGCCTTAGATAATTTAATGAAAAAGCTACAAGTCAAACTTCAAGTCAATCGAATGAAAATTGCTGTAGTTATCTTATCCATCGTTTTGTAAAACGTAGTTTTGAGAAAAACGTGTTTATTCTTTTGAGTGTTTATACGATATACCTTTTTTAAGTTATTTATGAAAATATGGCAAAAGTAATGGAATAAGGTAATAAAAAAAAAATTATCGACCAAGCTGAGAGACTTTAAAGTGCTCTACTCGAAGTCGTTTCAGAAATGAGGGTCAAAACGATTTTAAAAATATTTCCGTAACCATAATTTCTTTTGAATATCATTCTAGAAATGTTAATACATCATTTAAATCAATAAAAAAAAAATTTCAAAGTGATGTAATGCCCGAAAATTTTTGAAAAAGTCCAAGAAAATTTTCCATGATATAATAAATTTACAAACTAATGCATCTGATTAGGGCTCCTCATGTACTTTTTTTCGTTTAAATAGTAAAACAACATTAATATTTATGTAATAAAAACTAAAACATTACATAAATTATTGAAAGTGTTGTTTATTAATGCTAAGCAATTAAATAGTTTTGTTTGAAAAAATATTAAAATATATAATTAAATACATTAATAATTATAAAGCGACAAAATATATTATTTGAAAAAAAAATTAAATTTATAATTTCAAACAAAAGTAATTTACAACTAGAAACATATTAAAAAAAAAATTAACAATTAAACGTAATTAAACAAAATTATGAAAAGATTTCAGTTAGACACGGTTTATAATTTTGCGTCTAGTCGATTCGTGACATTAAAAAAAAGTATATAACCCCCAAAAATTATGAGGTATATCGATGGTTTACATTTGTGCGAACATGTTAAAAGATGTCCGGTCAACGTGCGTAAAAAAATGGCATTCATATTTTAAAACAATTTTTTTTTTGTACGAACCAAGTACATGTAACACAAATACGGTAGAAAAGAGGGTGAATGTTGATTTGAACCGAACGATTTTAATTCATAACTTGTGCCCCATTTAACTACTGTCCTAATGACCTAGTTTTCACATAACATAAGGATAAAGCAATTCAAAACACAAGTATTGACTGATGCATCAACAATAGCGGTTTGTACAATCCCGTATACGGGATTGGAATGGGATACACAGGGGGGTAAAATGTGGGAATATTATACAAAAAAAAAAGATTTTTCTCAGTTTACACCCTCCATTTTGACTATTGATTTTTTAATTTTTTGGGAATTGTTTTTTAACTTTATCCTTTGTAGTACATTTAAATGGGTCAAAATTCATGGAGTTTTTTTGCGTTGCTTGTTTTGATTCGCCTCCAAATTTTATTTTGAGGGTTAGCGGCAAGGTCATCGTAGGTCACTATCCAGTACAGCAATGCAGATATTCGGTCTCTACTGTGCCGGTCACTCACAACAACGCCGCATTTTTATTATTTGGATTCTAAATGCGGATTCTTCACTGAACTTATGACTTATGAGTTATCTAAATTGTTATTTATCTGTATAGGAAAAAATTTTTTACGACCAGGAAACTAAAAAATCGTACATATTTTGAAATAACAAACTGATTATTTATGTTATTTTAATTAATCGATATAACAGAATTATTTCATTGTCAGACCGTATATCGATTATTCATTAATTAAATTTTATTTTATAGAATATTTTTTTAAGTAAATATGGGTAAAATACAGGCAACGCTCGAACGTACGGTATTATGGGTTGTAAGTCGAAACAGCGTAACTCAAATAGCTTTTTAGTATTCCATATCAGAATTTGGAAAACACTTTGGTGTTCGCCCGTTTGCGACAGTTTTAAGATTTTCTCGAGTGTGGTGAAGTAAAAAAATTTGAATTTTAATTCTGAGGATAAATTGGTAAATAGAGGAAAAAAATTTTTTTCAAGGGCATTGTGTAGGGTGTCAAAGGAAAACAATACATAGGCCGTATTTGTTTTTTAAAAATTTTTCGGGAAAAACGTTTAAAAATTACTGTTCCCCCACCCTTATCGCCAATTGATCCAAATTTGTCAGCACTGGAAAATTTTAGCGCGGGTTAAAATCCATGTTTACAAAAACAACTTACTGTAATTAAAAAACAATCACTCTCGTGGAACAGAGTTCTTCGCTAAAGAAAAGTTTTAATTAATATATCGTGTGACGTTTCATTTGAAAGAGTTCCTCTAAGGGTACTAAAAATATTTTTTTATAACTTTTAGTCCAATGAGTGGTCTTAATGGTATAGCTCAACATTTGCTAGAAATGATCGCCCCCCTGATCTATGCTAGGTTTCTGAAACTAAAATTTTGATTTTAGTAGGGTTAGTACTAGCGATGTCGGATGATTAATCGATTAGTCGGTTTAATCGACTAATTTTGTTTACATTTAATCATATTTTAGTCGACTATTTTACCTTCGATTAAATGACTAAAATGATTAATTTCTTTTTAAATGACTAATTTAACAATTTTTTTGTATTATTTATTGAACTTAAAAAAATAAAAACTAAAAAATTAATGATTTTTCACTTTTATATGATTAACACATTGTGATATCTCATACCTTTCTTTTTCTTTAAAAAAAAAATATTAAAAGTTTATAGGTAATTAAATTTAAAAGAAAACCTGGTTTTTGAAAGAGTTACATAGGTTACTCTATTTATGAATTTGACTAAAAATTTAGTCGATTAGTCGACTATTCTATGCTCGATATTTTTGACTAATGACTAATTTTATCTGAAAAGAAATATTAGTCGATTAATTGACTAACTGCTTCTCAGCTCGACATCACTAGTTAGTAGTGATGTCGGATGATTAATCGATTAGTCAGTTTAGTCGACTAATTTTGTTTACATTTAGTCATATTTTAGTCGACTATTTTACCTTCGATTAAATGATTAATTTTTTCAAATGACTAAAAACGACTAATTTAACAGTTTTTTTGTATTATTTATTGGACTTCAAAAAATGGAAACTAAAAAATTATCTATCTATATGATTTTTCACTTTTATGTGATTAATATATTGTGATATTTCATACCTTTCTTTTTCTTAAAAGAAAAATATTAAAAGTCCATAATTAAATTCGAAAAAAACCTCGTTTTTGAAAGAGTTACATAGGTTACCTTACCATGAATTCGACTAAAAATTTTGCCGATTAGTCGACTACTCTGTGCTCGATATTTTCGACTAATGACTAATTTTATCTGAAAAACAATTTTAGTCGATTAATCGATTAATTGCTTCTCGCCCCGACATCACTACTAGTTAGTACATATTGAGTGTGTTAGATTATCGGAAAGCTACTACCGAAATATATTGTGTGACGTTTCATTTGAAAGAGCTCCTCTAAGGATTCCAAAAATATTTTTTTTTTATAATTTTTGGTCCAGTAGTTTTGGTGATATAGCTCAATATTTGCTAGAAACGATCGTCCCCCCTGATCTTCTAGGTTTCTGAAGCTAAAATTTTGATTTTAGTCGAATTAGTACATATTGAGTGTTAGATTACCGGAAAGCAATTGCGGTAATCCTTTTAAAATATTTAAAATAAGAAGAAACACAGAAATAGACAACGTATTTGCGAATGTTTTAATAAAGGGTGAAACAATTCATACAGTATTTTTCAGTTATTTAAAGTTTAACTTCAGTTATATAAAGTTTAACCCTTTTAAACAAAACAAATGGAAACATTTTTTTGTCTCAAAATGCCGGACTTTTTACTGTCAGTGATAAGTACAATAGATAAGATTTACAAAAAAAAGGAAAAGAAAAAAAATCAAAAATCCCTACATCAAAAAAGTGAACTCTAAAAATTCACAAAATAATATAAATTATACTAAGCTATGTTGATAAAATTGAACATTATTTAGAATTATACCGTATTTCGGAAAATCTGTCACAGATGGCGGCACCTGTACCAGTGAATATAATATACATATCACAGCATTTTGAGCCGCCATATTGCAGGAAGAGTTAACTTGTCTTAATCATTTAAAAAGTTAATTTGGTCTATTGACTGATCACTGTACGGAACCTTAATTGTGCGAGCTCGACTCGCGCTTGACCGATTTTTAAAAGTTTAAAAATATTTTTAAAAATTTGGTCTCAAGCGAGATTATTCGGTTTATTTTCCCTGATTTTTTGTATACGTCTAGACTTTTTTCGAAATTTACTATTTAAAAATATGTGAAACTTGATTTTATGTAGAATAAATTAAAATTTCATGACTCATAATGTCTGTAGCAATTTTTTTTAGTGACAGGGGCATTTCAAATCTTCGATTTCTTCAAATTATTAGTATTTTTTAGTTCATACGATACGTTACTGTTGTAAAATGCCCCTGTTGCTAAAAACAAGTGCTACAGACATCATCAACCATGAAATTTTAATTTATTTAATATAAAATGTGGTTTGGCAAAGTTACTTTTAACAGGCAGAGTTGTCAGATTTGACGGTAATTCAGGAACTATCTGTACTTAATGTGAAATTATGATACAATCCATTCTTGAGATGTTTTTCCAAAGAAAATAAGAAAATATTCTTTTTTTAAATTCACATTAAACGGTATTTTCAAATAAAAATATTTTAATTCCAGGACCTGTATGACTGTATACATTGATCTAAAATGAACCCTAGGTATACACTTTAATTGATAATTTTATTGTAATTGACTTAACAGATTAGGGGACTCTCAATTCACTCAACTCATGGCTTCTCATTTAATTAAAATATTTTCCCTATATTTTTAATGACGCGTGTAAAACAATTAGAATCTATTAATAAACATTTTTTTTTTATTGTAATCAAAAAAATTACTGGTAAATTTTAACCCTTCATACACGACTTGGGACATCAAAACCACAAAGTATATTTTTATACGAGATTTTGTTTAGAAAGTTAACCCTATTTCATATAAATTACTCATTTTTTGTGTATTTTTTTTTAAAAAACGTAGTTTTTTAGTATTTAACATAACAAGATTTCAAAATTTGAACCAGTATTATAATCTATAGTTAAGTGAGTTAGTGAGATAAATACACAGCTGATGGGGGAATCCCCAAAATACATCGAAAACCAACACTTAATCAAATAAATAAATAAATACCTTCTGAAAAAATTTGAACTCTTTAGGAACATTTAAAAAATAAAATCAACAAATTCTGACGTATAGTTTTTTTAGTGATTTATTTTCAAAAACTGGGAAATGTGACGAAATTTATGTCAGCCATATTGAATATTAATTGAACGTCCATTTTTCATTATTAATTTTTTTTTTAATTACATAATGTGCTTCTTCAATGTAATTTAAAAAAAAAAAGGAAAAAAAAGAAATTTCGAGAAAACATAAAACTGTCTAAAATCTAAAAATGGTTCTATTAAACCAGGGCTTCTTAAACTATGGGTCGCGACCCCATTTGGGGTCGCTTGGCGAAATCTTGGGGTCATAGCGAAAAATTTTTTATATGTATATGTATTGTTATCTAATCAATAAATCCTTACAAAATACTTATATATCTCTACTATTTGGGGTCGCGAATGAAAAAAGTTTAAGAAGTCCTGTATTAGACCGAAAGTGTCCTTCTATGTGATTTTGTTCTGTGTGCCCTTTTTAGGGTTACATTTTGTATTTCAAGTCCCCAAAACGATAATTTACATATTTTCCCCGATCATTTGTCGAATCGACACATTGGTAAGTGTAAATTCAAGATGAACGATTCGGGGATTCCCTGATTTTGGAGTAGACATTTTCAAAAAAAAAAAAATACTGTTTCGTTTATATGGCTTGAATTGTTCAAATATTAACAAAATATGGCTACTTTGTTGTTATATTTGTTAGCAGTGGACCAATTTTTGTTTGAGTATTAAATAGTTTTTTTGAAATTTTAGGATCGTAGCGCTGCTGGTAATACAAATAGTACAAATCCGTTGGAGAATATGCGAAGTCTTGAACATTATTTGAACGATATAATGCGTGTTTCAACCGATCAAAATGATGTTAAAGGTATTGGTGGGTGTACTAGAGACCTCTAAAGGTGTTCACACAATTGATGACATACGCAGTAGTCGCGCCATCTAATGACTCGGGATGAAACTTTGTGTAGTTTCCTAACTTAAGATGGCGTTCTCATCTAACGATCTAAAAAATGAGGTGTTTTTTTTGAATAATTTTCTCATATAAAAATATAAACAAATTTCTTTTATCGAAAACTATCGAAAAGTTTTGTGTCCAGTTGACGTGGATTGCATCTTTTGTACAAATTATCTCAAATTAAATTTTAAAAATCGAAAATTAACAAAATGACGATTGCGCAAACTTTATGTTTCGATTTTATCCTATTTTTCTCGCTTTTTGAAATGTTATAAGAAGTGTTATCGTTCACGTCAATTTGAAAAATGTAGTTTCGAGAAAAACATGTTTAAAGTTTTTACTTGCAAATCCTTATTCCACCATTTGTGTTATATGATGCTGCTTTATTTGACGTAACAACTACTCTTGCGTGATAACATAAATAGCTTAACCCTTTCCAATCTTTTTTTTTGGGTAAGGTATTGCCACCAGGGCCGTGTTCGATTTGTGGTATAAAAAATGCTCGCGCATGTGCACTATTAAACCGCGCAAACACAAAATTCAAATTATTTGACGTCTACTACCATATTTGGAAACTTGTAGACGTTACATATTTAAATTTTTGCTAATATGTTCGCGCGGTTTAGTAGTGCACATGCGCAAATGTAGTAGAATTTTTTATACCACAAATCGAACACGAGGAAGGTCTGAATTAAATCTAATCTGACATACATCCATCTCACTTCGACACTAACGTGCCACCTATCCTTCAATATTGAAAATTATTGATTTGGAATTATTAAATCAATTATAAAGTGCCATCTGTTAAATATCAAAATAAAATATTTCTATTTTACAAAATTCTAAATATGTACAGAAGAAATTGATTTCCATAAATGTAATTACTATATAATTATTTAATCAAAATTTATATTTCTCATGTTTACACCAAAAAAAAAATTATACGATTATATAACGTGTGTACGACATGCAATCTAATGGCTAAACATGAAACTAACTCAAAATAGGTCGGCAATATAGATTCCAAGGAATAATAAAACTAATAAAGGAAAGAAAACGATCAAAACGATGTTGGACATGTTCCGACAAAGGATAGGAACGGGAAAAAGACAATGTCGGAACACGTCCGACACATGATTGGAAAGAGTTAAAAAAAAATTAATGTAGAAAGTTTCATCCAAAGTCACTAGACAGCGTTACTCTTTACGCCTTACTTCATCCATTGTGAGAATACCTTAAGTATTTAACGGTAGAATTTCGATCATTAAATTTCGATTCGGCTCCTATTTTTTTTTTTTTAGGATTTATCAATACAAATACTTTGCAATCGTTGGGTGCATTGCAAAGTAATATAATCGGGGGCAAAACCACCCTATTTGCTGGGTTGGATGATCAAGCGAGTGTGCTATTAGAGGAACCCGGACATTTGGTCGATCCAACAGCCCCGGCCAGTTTATCATCACCATCTCGATCATCTCCACATTCACCAGTAAATATGTTTTTTCGCCTGGATCAAAACAAAAATAAGATATATAACTGTTTGAATTATTTTAAGGGTTCCGAAGGAGGAGAACGATTTTCTCGAAAGGTATTCGTCGGAGGATTACCTCCGGATATCGATGAGGATGAGATTACGGCCAGTTTTCGTCGATTTGGACCGTTGGTGGTCGATTGGCCGCATAAAGCTGAGAGTAAATCGTATTTTCCTCCAAAAGGATATGCGTTTCTTTTATTTCAGGTACGTTTTAGGGTAGTAGATCGATCATGGTTCCGATTGATCCTTATAATGATCCTTTCTGCCTTAGGATGAAACATCAGTTCAACAGTTGATTGACGCTTGTATTACCGACGAGGACAAACTATACTTGTGTGTCTCGTCTCCCACAATCAAAGATAAGCCAGTGCAAATCCGTCCCTGGCGCCTATCCGATGCAGATTTTGTATTAGACGCGTCTATGCCATTGGATCCACGTAAAACGGTGTTTGTTGGTGGTGTCCCAAGACCACTAAAGGCTGGTATGTATTCCCAAAACGATTCCCCACGTTTCCAAATCAGAAAAACTTAATCGCTAACGAAAACAGTAGTTAAATGAAACACATCTATATCTTTTGAATGTCAGTATGAGACTGTTTTTATTTTATTATTTTAGTTGCCAGGAAAACTCAATCAATAGAAACAATTTTTAACTTTTATATTTTACACGGCAAACTATTTGCCAATTAACACTTTCAGTTCCGTGGCTTCGACATCCGAAACCCAACAAAACATCCCCAGAGGCCGACCTCGATCAATGATTAATTGATTAGTTGGTTACGCAATATGTGTGCGATGTTTATCATCATTCATCACACGGATGTGTTCCTACTCACACAAATACATACCAACATACACTACTCTTTTGGTTTCTATGTATAAAAAATTTTAAGATAAACAAAAAATACATAAAAAATATAATTTATATCTATACATATAATAAAATTGTAACGAGACCATTTCTGTATATGGAATATTTTTTGAAAATTGTACTGGTACTGTAAATAGTTATCGATGTAGATACCAAAACAGCGATTTTTAGAATGTTTGTCTGTCTGTTCACGCATCACGCAAAAACTATTGGGCGGATTTTAATGAAATTTGGTGTGATGATAACTTAATACCTGGGTCAACATCTAAAATACTTTTTACTCCGGGAAAATTTCTCATTTCCACGGGAAAATGGAAAAACCATTTTGAGCATGTGCACACATTAGGCAAAAACTATTGGACGGATTTTAATAAAATTTGGTGTGGTGATAACTTATTACCTAGGGAAACATTTAAGATACTTTTTACTCCGGGAAAATTCCTCATTCCCACAGGAAAATAGAAAAACCATTTTGAGCATGTGCATGCATTACACAAAAATTATTATTCTTTGCAAGTTCTGTATAATTATTACACTTACATACTTCTCATTGAGTTTATAACAATGCATAGCGCGAACGACGTCGCGGGTACGGCTAGTTTTTAAATAAAATTGATTTGAATGTCAGTGTATATGTAGTATGTACGTATTACGTACGTATGTTTACAGTTTTACACATACATGTTGAACTGTGTTGAATCTATTCAGTGTTTGAATCATTTTATTTTATATATTTGTTTATACAAAGTTTTTGTTTTTTTTTAAATATTGCCGGCTTCCGGCGAAGTTTACTACAAAAGTGCTCGGGCCTCATAGTGTTAATTAAAATTTCCACAATTAGGATATTTACATTGTCACGGCAATCTTGTGCCGATACAAAAACTCACGATTTTTCACTTTTCGCAGTGGAGTTAGCAATGATTATGGATCGTCTATATGGCGGTGTGTGTTATGCCGGTATCGACACCGATCCGGAGCTCAAATATCCAAAGGGAGCCGGACGTGTGGCGTTTAGTAATCAGCAAAGTTATATTGCGGCGATTAGTGCCCGTTTCGTGCAACTGCAACACGGCGATATCGATAAACGTGTCGAGGTGAAACCGTACGTACTCGATGACCAAATGTGTGACGAATGTCAGGGTCAACGATGCGGTGGCAAATTTGCACCATTCTTCTGTGCAAATGTGACATGTTTGCAAGTAAGTACGCGAAAATGCGATCCAAAAGTGAATGTTTTTGTTTTTTATTGAATTTCGATTTTTGTACGTGTAGTATTATTGCGAAAATTGTTGGGCCACAATACATTCACGTCCTGGACGAGAATTCCATAAACCGCTTGTGAAAGAGGGCGCTGATCGACCACGGGCAGTGCCATTTCGTTGGTGTTAACGACGTAGCGCTTAGTTTCAGCGCGACAGCGGCTCAACACACTTCAAATTGTAACAATCGGAACACATGTAGAAAACAATATTATCAGATGTAGTAGTTAAATGGAAGGTAATTCTTTTCGGCGGCAATTGTTACATTTTGAATACACGAGACGAGGCACGCTGTCCAATAAAACTAGATACAATTGTAAAAAGCAAAAGTAGGAAATTTTTTCAAAAGATGTTTTTCATGTTCTAATATATAAAAAAACAAAAAACAAACAAACAAATCTTGCCAGTTTTTTTTTCCAAACTGCAAGATACATTTAAACAAATATTAACTATATAATACTGTTTCAAGTAACTTTCACTCAATACATTTTACCGATTTTGTACGTCAAATTCGTAACACAAACGACAAACATAACCTAATAATTTCATATCAGTCAAAATAAACGACCGCGCATGTCCCGAGAACGGTTGCCATTTTCGCTGAAACTGTACAAAAAAACCAATGGAGTATTATAAGAAGGAGACGTAACTTATATGAGAGGAATTGACAAAATTGGTCAGGAAAATGGTAAATATAAGAGCTTTCTTTTTTTACCACTCGTGGCGTTAATAATCTCAAAATACTGATGTGAATATAGCGAATATAGTAACATAAAACGGATAAAATAGAATGTAACTACAGTACTTATTCTCAAATGGAAATACGCCGGGACTGGGGAAGTGAGTGTTTCCATTTGAGAATCACCAATGTCGGTTGATGATATTTAATAATAAGGAAATACATAGAAATTACATATGTATGGAAATAAACTCTTATAGTTTAAATTACTTTATACGGTGGATATCCAATGGTACTGACTCCGATTTTACATAGTGACGTCAGCGAATTATATAATATACAATGTAAATGATGCGACGCAAAATAAAAATTGTTAAGTTTATTTTAAAAACGATCGAAAAACCCACTTTATAACTGAGTTGAACATTGAAAAAGATTCTAGAAGATTCTATTCAAAAGCTAACAAAGATAATATAGAAGCTTGCGTTTCCATTTGAGAATAAATACTGTACCGCTTTCGTATCCGTCGAACACGAGTGCCATCTTTGATTTGGACACTTTTTTGAATACATTGAGTTTCGTCTCCTTGTCTAATCTCCATACAAAAACCGTACACAAATTGACATCCCGGGACGGTGGGTTATGAATTTTTTTTTACCGCGAAAAAAAAAATACCACAAATTCTTCTATAACAAACAAACAGGGTCTCTAAGTTTTTAAATTTTTAGTCAGTTTTTTACTACTAGTAACAATTGTATATAGATTTAATATTTTATTTATTTTTTAATTGTTCAAAGAGTGAGATACCTTAATATATTAATGATTAATATAGCTTTGTCATTTTTTTTTCATAAATAGCTAAATGTTTTTAATTTGTTCAAATTTTAATTATTGATCAAAACGGTGTTTGTACATCCCTGTTTTGAATGCCCACCAAATGGGAATGATGCAATTCAGTATCTGTGATAAAAATACATGAGATTATAGAGAACCGCCACTTTATTTATACGAAAATACTTTAGCATAGTTAACAATTTATTTTTGATATATCTTTCGAGAGTAGAGGCCCAATTTACGTTCACGACGCTTAATTATTAAACAAAAACTCTACTAAACGCAAGTATTTTCCAAAATGGACGTTTAGTTTTAACTGCTGGACGGGTATTACTGGATGTTAGACGCAAACGCGCATCATAACAGGGATGTACAACATATTTAATTTGATAGTAGTTTGATTAAAGATACGGGAAAGTGCAATACGAAACTAATAACTATTTATAACTAACAAAATATTTAAAAAATAAAAAAAAAATTCGGCAATATATGTACTAAACTAATACCAAAACCAAAAAAAAAACAAAAACAAACAAGAAATTGACGTACAAATTATAAATAAAAAAAAATTGTTTTCTGCAATTTTTTATTTTTCTGTCTCTTAGAGCGTGTAGAAATTTTCGAATTTTTAATTCTAAAAAAAAATAATATGAAACTATTCATATAAAAATATAAAATATATTTTTCTGTTATTACGATAATTTTGACAATTTTTTGATAATATTTTAAAAATAGGCAAAAAATCAAAACTGTCAAAATCACCATTTTGACATTAAATAAGAATAAAAAAAAAAAATCAAATGTTCGACTTTATTTTAAATATTATATTTATAAAAATAATTAAGCTACAAAATATTAAATCATTTGTAATACTACTTTTAAACAAAGTAAAAAAAAATTAGATAAATAGTATTTTAAAAAATGCATATAATTACTTAGGAAATTACTAGTTTAATGAAAATATCAGAAAAAAGAGGGTTTTCACTTGAATTTTCCTATAAACATATTTTTGTGTGCAAAATAATATAAGTGAAAATATAATTATTAGCATATATATATATTTATAGAACATTTTTGAAAATTAAATGCACCAAACGCATAGGAAATAATTTTAGTGTAATTACTCCTTTTTTTAAAAAAAAAATTATTTATCTATTATCTTATTTATCAGAAAAAAAAAACGTACTAAACATGTACTACTCTTTACACCAACAAAGAGAGAAAACCGTCTCTCTCTATTTACCTAATACAAACCGACATATATCTATTTCGTACACGTTCACTGTCTCACGTTATTAATAAAACAACAGATTATTCAATATGGTGCCCGACAATTTGTTGGTTTATTAAAACGATGGTGACACCAAGTGATGCGACTAGATGTACACGTATGCGAAATTACGGAAATGTCATAATGCCAAATTATCCCAACAAAAAAAAAAAAAACCTATTTTGAATACTCGAAATTTTTTTTTTTTATTTCCTACTTTTACGGTGTTTGAACGTTTACGATTTTAATTTAAATTTTTGGACAAGATGGAAACCCTCAGTTCAAAAAAATTGTACTTATCCAAGCGCACATTGTAATCTGTGAGCTAATTTGATTTTTATTATTTTTTAATTTGACGCAAATTTAAATTAAAATTTGAACGTTTAAACACAGTTACTACGACTATTTTGTTTTATGAAACCGGAATACGGAGTGAAGGATCTTAAAAATGTTCACGACGATAATGCTAGATGTCACTCTAAATAGTTTATATGTGATATAATAAGCATATGAGCTATTATGAAAGATATATTTTTAATTTTAATTTATAATATTAGATGTTAATTACCAATTTTTTTATAGTTCCCAAATTTTAATTTTTTTTTTCTTTTTGTTACGTGATAACTTTTTTTTATTAATATTGGTTTTATAAGTATTTTTTTTGCAATATTTATTTTTTTTGTAGTGGTTTTACTTGTTGCTTTTTTATTGTGAGAAATTTTTTGATTTATTTTTATTACTGTAAAAAGTGAAACTCGCGTTATTTTTAATTATTAATTTTTAGTCATTTGATAATCTAATCGGCGACGCTAAGTCATATTTGAATGAAAAAAAAAATGATCCTATAATTATAAAGAAGAGTTTTTATAATATATGTAATGTAATTGTCGTTTATTACCTAACAAAATATGTTATATTTTTCAGAGTTTTTATATAATTGTATTTTTAACTTGTAAATTTTAGATATCTTTTTTTATTTGTAATCTACTTTTAGATTTTTAATTTTTTTAGTAATATACTTCATAATTATTCTTACTAGTCTACCAAGAAGATATAGACAAATATGGAGAATGATAGTTCTGTGAATGAAGCATCCCCCATACGTCCCATTATCCCGCCCCTTCCCCATCAAAATGTACCAAAAAAGTGTTTTTTTTAAAAAGAAAACTCGATTTAAGAAGTTACCATTTTTGAAATGAAATGTGACGAATCATATTCATATGAATCAATTAATGGGATTCCCTTTCGATGTATTGTTTATGAGTTTGTTGGCTGTGCGCATGTGTACAACACATGTAATATGTAATAATGATGAGCTGACGATTCTTATTTATTTATTTTCGGGTATAGTGGGTTTAAATAAAATGTAATAAATATGGACTTGTAAAGGGAATTTTATTTATTTATACCATTATAATACAGAGGTCACTAGTTCGAAAATTTGGTGTTGGTGTTTTTTTAATATAAATCATATCATGATGTTAGGACATTTCACGCCCAAATCAAGTCTTTCTCAAATAAATTTTTTCTTTTGGGATACAGTGGTTCAAAAATGTAATTATTTGCTCAGACCCACCGATAGTCAATTTTGATATTTACGCCGCCATCTTTGAAATTGTACATATTGTCAAATTATTATAATGGTATTTTAAATACAGATCATATGCATATGAAAAAATTAAATGAATTAAATTAAACTAAAAAAAACTTGTTGTGTATTTTTTAGTAATTTGAGAGTAAAATTTCAAAAATAAAAAAAAATGATAATTTATTTTTTGATTTTTATTATTAAAATATTTGTTTTTTGCTGTTATAGTTGTTTTTTTATTGTAAATAAGTAAAAAAAAAAAACCTTTAAAGTAACCAAATTTATTTATGAGTGCAATTAAGATTTAAGAAATATATTTAAATTATTAGCCTAAAATAAAATGTTTAATAAAATTTTCTATCTCTTCTAACATTTGTTTTTCGGTTTTTTCTCTTTATTTTCAAATAACATCCTCTCTCTCTCTTAACCCCTTTTTTACATAAAAATGAATAAGAAACCGCCAAAACAATGTTTTTATAAACATCTATTAGAATACTTGCTTAAGTGAAATGTTTAACGGTGCCATCTGGTTCAGGCTTCATTCAAAATATGTTTACAATTGCGCATTTTTCTCAAAACTGAAGCGACCCGCATGACAATTCGTTTATCCGATTTCAATTTTTTCAGACTTTTATCTGTATAACAAACACCACCCACATCATTAACATCAGAAAATAATTAAAATTGCTACTACTTTAATACTTTTCAAAAGTAAACAAATAATATTATAGTTAAATAATAATATTGTTTGTAAAAGATTACGGGTTGTTTAAAATTTTTATATAATAAACAAACTAAACGATAACCATTATATGGCGGCCGTTTCAAAAAATATACTTTTGAGGGAAACGCATTTAATATTTATAATTTTACGATATTTCAAAAAGTCTAGACCAGACAGTACCTAAACTTCGAAATAATTTGACATTTGAAAATGTTTAAACTATGAACATTCGAAGTAATCATGCGTATTGTCTCACAACCGTAAAAACAATGATTTTCTGTGTATAAAAAGAAAAAAAAACTGTTTGCTCCAAATCTAATAATTGAATTATCCTTAAAATAATTTCTTATTTATTTTTTGTTTTTTTAATTTTTATTTTTTTAATTTTTTTTTAATTAAAAAATAAAATCAGTATATAATATTTAAATTATTAACGCAATTTTAGTGAAATTTCTAACATAATCTTTGTAAATAAAACTACTGTATATTATTTAAAAGAAAGTACTTGTTTTTTGCCAATAAATACCAAAGAAACTAACTACAAAAATAAGCAAAAAAAAACTGGAAAATAGAAGAAAAACACGATATCAATATTTTAAAAAAATTCTCTTATCATACGTTGCAATATTTATGTACACCTCTGTACCTTGTATACATATAAATTGAATTGATGAATAAAAACAATTTTGCGCATGTGTCAGACATGCGCAAACACGTATTCCAGCTTATATGTATATGAGAAACAAATAATATAGTAAGTAATTGATATATTGAAGTATTCGTTGAGGTAGACTATTTACAAATTTATAGTCAAAGTAATTATTAATACCTTTTTTATATTGTCATGTTTCAAATTTTTTTTTACTGTTTTTAATTAAATCAGCGGGAGCCATATATTTTTAACGCTATTTTGGGATTTTTTTGGAAAGGGCAAAATAGTTAAAAAAAAATTATGGCTTCAGCTAAACCATGTGTGATAGTTTTTTAATTAATAAACGTATTCTTATAAAGAATATTAAAAAAAAAAAAATACAAAAAAAATCTTTTTTTAATTAGCAAATTACTTAAAAAGAAAACTTACTGCGAAAATTTTTTTTCAGATTAATATTAAAGTAATTATTAGGAAAAATTTTTGCATCATTTAAATAAAAATAATTATAAAAAATCCGAAAATTCATTTTTTGTATTTTCATATTTATAAAATAATCTATTTTTCATTGTATATTTGTTTTGTTATTTGTACAAAATGTCCCACAACAACCCATTCAAATTGTGGTGACATGTTGTCGAATATTTGTTACATACATGTATATGAAGAATGTTGAATAAAATTGAAAGTGAGGTAATGCAATAGACATATTAATTTCGATCAAAATTCTTCTCAAAATTGCGCGGGAAACAAAACCACGACCCCCACCCCCCCAACAAACTGAAAAGACATTTTTTTATAAAGATGGCAGCTACACTGAGAAGAATACTTGATGAATACAAATGCATGTAACATGTATTAAATTCTCACGTCAAAATTTTATTTAAAATATTTTTTTTTATTTATTATTTTTTTAAACTGAATAAATTTTTTATAAAAATTTTTTAAATAAAGGAAAAATCAATTTTTATATCAATAAAAAAAAAATACAAAACACTAATTTATATGTAGCTTTCAATAAAAAGTAAAAAAATAGAAAAAAATTAAATTTAGGATTGAATAGTAATTTTAGATAATTTAAATTACTTAGAATAAATGCTGATAAAAATTTTAAAATATTTAAATCAAAACATAAAACTGTATCATTATTGTCTGCTTGGAATGTTTCCTTGGTATTCACTGTTTGCTATGTGGGGCCAAAATTATAAACAAAATTTGGCTCGCATCTAAACATTTAGGAAAATTTTTGATAAGTACCTTAAAAAAAACAATTCTATACTGTAGAAATAGTGGAACAGATTATCTACTATGGCGAGCCAATCAGATTTCACGTTCAAATAATATTTTGGTTCATATCAACTAACGTAACACCTCCCCTTACCCGTTCAACGCCCACGTCTTACCACAATCAAAATATTAATTGAAATGTAAAAATTTAATATTTTTTCCGATTTTGGGCCGTTTTTGGTTGATTCCCGTTTTGTTCACGCGTCTCACGCTACAAAAACGTACCATATTTTGATTTTTTTTAAAAAAAAATTTCATTTCACAAAATGTGTCAGGACCGTCCAAAACATGGCTGTCGGTTACGAAGATTCTTTTAATTTTATTTTACATTTTAAAAAAAAACAATTTTGTAATTGTGAGACGTTCAATATTTTTTACAAGTAGGTACAGATTTTAAAAACGAATTTTGATAAACGTTTTTACAAATTCGAATTGATTCCAGTATAAACGTTCGATGAATATTTGCGCAATGAAACTATTTTTTTATACGAATTCGTTAAATGATTGAGTCATTTAATTTGTGCAAAAAAAATTTTAAAATTATTTTTTATATTTTGTTTTTAAATTGAAATTGCGCGAATAGACGTCAACAATTTTTTTTAAAAATATTTTTAATTGTTTGATATAAAAAATTTTTTTATACGTTTTTTTATAGAATATCAGAACAGTGTAGTACTAACGTTTAGAACTCTATGAATTCTGTTTTTTACACGTAATAAAAACTGTTAATTACTGATGTCCACGCATGTGTAACAGTTGCGCAGATTGGCTTGTAAAATTAGATAAATGATTTAAAAAAAAATAAGTAAATAATTTTTTTGTAATTTTTTTTATCAATTTTTTACAAATCGGGTACAAAATATATTTTTAAAATGTTTAAAAAAAATAAAATTTACAAATAAAAAAAAAATATGCATTATTTGTAAGCAATTTACACTCTTTTTCTACGATTGTATTAAATTCTAATGTTTGTAAAATTTAAAAAAAAATAATAAAAATAAAATAAATAACAATATGGTCCTTTTTAGTACGATAAACAAGACTTTAGATGGTTTTTAAAATTAATAATATTAAAAAAATACCAAAATACATCCCCTCATACGATTTTATATTTTTTATTAAAAATAACTGCAACGAATCCCATTTTAAAATCTTTCCAAAAAAAAAACTACAAATATTTAAACAAAAATTATTGCTTTGGTGATTTTTTTAAGTGTTCAAAAAATTAAAGATTTGTGATATTTTTATTAAATTATTTATATTCAAAATGAACCAACAAAAAAGAAAATAAATTATTTTTTTGTAAAAAAAAAAATTCAAATATATTTTTTGGTTCAAAATTAAACAAGTCCATTTTGAATATAACCTTAAAAAGTACTATGCATATTTTTAGAAACAAATACTTTAGAAAAATGTTCTCATGTATAGATGAGGGGGCATATTTTTGACCGAACAGTGTGACCTTTCACTGCTGTGCATTGTGTGTACGGTATAAAAACATAAATAACTACATAAACCAAAAACGCGCCATTTTTTTCGCGCATTTAGAGGGAAATATTTTCAAAAATATCTACAACATACTGCACAATAGAGGGCCACTTAATGTTTTTATAATTATTTACTATTTAGAATGACCTAAGTGTTAATTATGTACAGTTTTCTAAAAAAAAAAAAAGAAAAAACTAACAAACGTCATTTTTGTGATTAATTTTTTTGAAAATAAAAAATAAATAAAATTTAAAAAAAAAAAAACTAGCTAAAAGTAAATCAGCTACGTTGTTTCATGACGTTCGTACGGAGCGCGTCATGCAACAAGCGTCCGTTGATGCTTTCCTTTCCAAATCAAAATAGGTATTTATAAAAAAAAAAAATACAGAAAAAAAAAAAACAAAAATATTTTTAAAAAAAAAATTGTAAAAAACTAAAATAATGGTTATGACGAAAAAAAATCTAGGTTTGCATTCATTATTACCAGTTATAATCACGCGATTTTCTTATTTATATTGTTATATACTTTTTAGCAAAATGTTAATAAAATTGTGTTTCTTCTGCACTGTGTTCTTTTTATTTTTATCCCACATTTACCCTATGACATTATACATAAACATGCGCTTCATTTGACCTAGAGCACTCTGTGTCATGCTTCAATTGATCTAGAACACTCTGTACGTATATGTATCCTACATAGTCCTACATACCAAGATCGTAGATACAGCTCCAATAAAGCAGTGTTTCCCAACCGTCGGTCCGCGGACCGATGACAAAGAGGTTTTTAGCGATAAAAATCGCATGTTTTGGAATTTAGCTTTATTATTTATAGAGCACAGTCATTTTATTCGAGAAAACCGAAAATGGTGGAACTACTTTGGAAAATACCTAAGGTGGATCAAATGGTCGAAAAACGACATTTCATATTACACGACCAAATTTTATTCCAACTAATGGTGGAAATGATTCCAAGCTACCGTAAAACCGTCTAGACCCGGACACTTTTTTACATTTTTTGGTATAGTTTTATGTTTATAGGTTTATACATGTTTTCGTCATAGATATCACCAATAAAAGTATAACCATTAGAAAGAGTGTATATTATTTGTTATATCCCTGACCCATTTGTTTCATTATAAGTAAAAATAAAAAATAATTAGTAAGTGTCCGGGTCTACACCCCAAATCCGTCTTGACCCGGACACTTACTTAAATAATGTAATAACATGCAAACTAGTCTCTCCCGTCGGGGTTAGGACAATGTTTTATATCGTCTGATGTCTTTGAACCTGTCAAAAGCTTCAAAATATTTTGTGGGAAGGGAGAGGGTCAATGCATAGTATGCCTCTCTATAAAGTAAACATACGATATGACACCAAAAGGAGGCATAAACCGCGTAATTCTGGCGGGAATATAACGTATGGATAGTGGAAGTTACAGCCAGTGCGAATCGCGGCCATAGTGTAATAAACTGATGTGTCCGGGTCTAAACGGATATACATATATAGCATGTATTTTTTTATATATATACATCGAATATAACTTCAAACATCATTAAATGATGCGCGATAAAAACTAAAACAATATAACAATTATGACGAAAATTACATGTCTAAGTTAGACACACATTTTATTTCTTTGAAAAACTGAGGATAGTAATCCTGTAAAATGAGATAGTAAATGTTGAAATCCGTAGTTTTTATTGGTACAGCTGTTTAGAGGATGTTTTTCTCTCTCTAATGACGTCAAGAACAAATGTTTATTGTTGCAGGTTAATGTAGAAATTATTTAATTTGAAAATTGGTGCAAAGTGTCCGGGTCTAGACGGTTTTACGGTATAGGAATTCTATTTAAAATTAAAGAATTGCTTTTAAACATTTCTCTAATGCTTAAGAAAGTTTCGATATTTATCTGAATTACAAGGTAGACGAAGTGATCGAAAAACGACATTTCATATTACACGACCTAATATTATTCCAGTTAATGGCGGAAATGATTTCGGGCTACAAGAATTCTATTTAAAATTGAAGAATTAGTTTTATCTCTTTAAATGATTAACCTTTTAAACAAACCATATGGTAAAATTTTTTTGTCTAAAATTGCCGGACTTTTTACTGTCAAGTGATAAGTACAATAGATAAGGCTACAAAAAAAGAAAAAGAAACAAATCAAAGACCCCAACATTAAAAAAGTGAACCCTAGGAATTTACAAAAAATAAATTATACTAAACTATGTTGATAAAACTGAACATTATTTAGAATTATACCGTATTGTCACAGATGGCGGCACCTGTACCAGTGAATATATACATATGACAGCATTTTGAGCCGCCATATTGCAGGACGAGTTAACTCGTCTTAATCATTTAGTTAAGACGAGTTCCTCCTGCACTGGTACAAATGCCGCCATCTGTGACAGATTTTCCGAAATACGGTATAATTTTAAATAATGTTCAATTTTATCAACATAGTTTAAGTATAAAGATTTCATTTGACGTCAGTTGACCGTCAAGGTGTAAGCAGATGCAGCGCGTTTTCTTGAAATTTTCTTCAAATCAATGAAGTATTAGGCAAATATGAATACAAAAAGTAGTGGTCACTTTCTGAAATTCTATTAAAAGCAGTTCCTTCAGGATTAGGCAAATATGAGAAGTATAGCAGTCACAATTCGTAGGGTTCTGTTAAAATTAAGAAAAAGTATTAGACAAATATGAAAAGAAGGAGTACTCACTAAATTGCTGAGATTTCTATTAAGATTCAGTTACAATATTAGGCGAACATAAGTACCAAGAGCGACTAATCGTCTATAATTTTTGAAACTATTTTAAAATTTAAGTCGAGAGTATTAGGCGAACATAACTACAAGAAGTACCACAGCTATTTAAAATTTCTCGCAATTCACAATACATAAATATTAGGGGAATATGAGTACGATAAGCATCAGTTATTTATTAATTATAATCGTACAGAAAATATAATTTTTGATTTTGAAGCAAATGGTTATTGTCGGTTACGCTAAAATGTGAAAATGTGTTGTATTAACGATAAACTAAGCAGTTTCTATAACTCGTTAATTAACGAATTTTGGAGAAAAATGTTAACACTGCTTGGTCCGTTATGGGTCATACACAATCAATGAAATAAGGAATAAGAAGTATGCCATCTAGTGACGTTGAATGGAACTTTAACGTAACTGCCCATAGGTATATGTATTTAGGTATTTTTGTACATCAAAATTCATGAAAAAATAACGTTCGTGATGACTTTTTTTGTCACTAAAGTGAAAAAAATCACGGATTTTGACGTACAAAAGTACCTACATATTTATATCTATGAGCAGTTACGTTAAAGTTCCACTCAACGTCACTAGATGGCATACTTCTTATTCCTTATTTCAATGATTGTGTACACACCCTTACTTTATTGAAAACATATACACCTGTTTTGAAATACCCTATCGAAGCGCGAAGTTCTTTTTTGATTTAATTATATAATCAGAGAGGAAAAAATTAAAAACATCAAGAAAGAAAAAAAATTTCGCGACGCTAACTTCACTTAGCTATGTATTTCTCGATAAATGAAAATACATTTAGAAATTTCTTACCTGCTTCAAATTTCTTCAATTTTCTTCGTTTCAAAGTTGAAATTTTGTAGTTTTTTGTAAACTGGATTTTTCCTTTTGAAATTTGGTTTAGTATCTTGGAATCTTGGAGTTTCGGGATAATTTCAAAGAACTTGAGTGATTTTGCCGAAATGCCGAATGATCTATTCCGAAATTTTGATTCAGAATATATTCTAGAATATACAACGTTACTGGAAGGAAATTCAATATGGCGGATACTAACAGATTGTTTTTCCTAGAGAAATCTTACATCTTTAAACATCTTGAACTCAAAAATTTATAAAATTAATGATTCAAAGTTAGGATTTTGTGTTTTTTTTTTTGGTAGAGTACCCCGGATTTTTTCCCTTGAAAAGTGGTTTAGGATCTTGGAATCTTGGAGTTTCGGGATAATTTCAGACAAATTCAAGGAACTTCAATGATTTTTGCGCATCTATACCAAAATTTTCATTTGGAATATATTTTAGTATATACAACGTTTCAGCAAGGAAATTCAATATGGCGGATTCTAACAGATTCATACAGAAATCTTGTCTCTTTAACATCTTGAACTCAGAAATTCATAAAATTAATGTCTCTAAACGTTGCCAAAAAATATATTTCAGTGACTGTCTTCATTCAAATTTCTTGGATCTCTGAAAAACTTGAATCTTCTAGCAAAATATCTTGGTCTTCTAAGGGTGAAAAAAAAAGTTCCTTTACACTTATTCATGTTTTTCGTTTATTGTTTATATTACAAAGTCGAGTTTTAATATTTTACAGGGGAAAGGGGATATTACAGTAAAACTGTCCATTAGAATTAATAATTTTCTTGGAGACGATTAAATAAATGCAACCAATCGAAAAAAAATAACGAATTTTCACACGATTTTCATATAATATTTTCATTAAAAAAATAATAATAATTCAAAATCGACATTATAAGATTAATAAATAATATTTAAAAAAAAAAAAATATTAACAAATTATTTATATAAATAATTACAAATGGCTGCATTTATTCAATCAGGTGTAAAAAACTTTTAAATAAAAAAAAAAACTATTTTATAGAAAGCAATTTCCATTTTTTAAATTTTTATAAATATCCGATATCCATACTTGTTGTGACTTGCGCCATATTCAGTCGATTGCGACTGCGCGATGGACGAAATATACCGAAAAGAAAAATCCCCGCACATCACCAATTGTTTTTGTTTTTTTTTTTTTGAGCAAAAATTTGTTTCGTCCTCTCATCCAAACGTGATTTCGTTAACCCGTTCAATTATCAAAGCTTGAATAATTATTGAAAAGCTAATTTTGATTTTTTTTTTTACACATATAAATTATATGGATATCTTAATATATATTTTTTTAAAAACATTGAAAATGATCGTCGAAAATTTTGCTCTAATTTCAAAAAAAAAAAAAAAATGCGTAAAAAAGCGGGTACAACAGCGGACATTAAAAAATATATTATATTAAAAAGGGTGAATTTGACCCGAAAATTGTTTTTTTTCCAAGTTAAAATGATTTTTTTGGGGATGTAGTAGTAGACGTGGCAAATTTACAACATAAATTTGATCGGTTAAATATTTAAAAATGAAGAAAAGCTATAACTCAATTGATATTTAAGGCTAAATATTACTCTTTTTTCTCATATATAATTTTCTCACTATTTAATATAGATTTCAACAATATTTCTTATTAATGGAATGTTTTTCATTTTTTTTTTCTCATATTGATTCTCCAAAAATTTCCCAGGTCTGACAAATATACATTGAATAACATTTATAAATTTGTACTTTATTTTCTAGTGTGTAGTGTTTGTGTGTTTTAGTGTTCAAGGTTGTATGAAACGCTAATGGTCTCATGTAACCTTGAACACAATGTACCGCAATTATACACCATAATGGCTGAAATGTCAATGATCTAAACTGATTGGTAAAATTAATCTTACGCTAACACAGTATTTGATACATTATTCTCTGTCAATTTTACGTAAACTATTAAATACTAAACTCTATTGTGGTTCAACCTAAATTATTTCAGTAGCGTATCTAGCAAATTATTTTTATGTATTTTTTACCGTTTCGTATAGAGGGCGCTTCACGAAACGCAATTAAGATTGTTCTGTCGGTGTAGTGACTAAATGGGGGGGTTATATATATATATATATATATATATATATATATATATATATATATATATATATATATATATATATATATATATGTAAAATATCTGAAATCTCAGTCTCGGTGTATCATTATTTTATTATTAGGCTTATTTTTTTTTAAATCTAAAACAAAAATAAAAGAATTTTTTAAATTTGAATTGAATTTTTTGTGAAACGGCAAAGACATTGACATTTCAAGATTAATGGCTCCTTGGAAGTAAATACTGTTTATGAACCGGAAAACAATTATTTCTGTAGGGATCAAAAAGTTTGTAGACTGTACAGACCTTGAAAATGGCAATATTTTGCTTAATATATGAATAGGCTTCTTGGAATCTTATTTGCATTCTTAAATGATTTTGTATTAAAAAAATTTTATATACATAATTAATTTTTTTTTTTTGAAAAAAATTTTATCTTTTATATATGTTCACTTTTCTATTATTGCTATTTTATTAAATTTACCAAAGAATTTAAGTTAAATTTTTCGTAAAATTTTTTTTGGAATAAAATATCGATGAGATCCGCGAGACTGGAAGAATTCACTGTTTAAAAATCCACTTATTTGACTAAACATGGCGACATTTTATCCCAAAAAATTGTCTTGTTAAATGAATTGATATGTGCAGAATTTATTTGAAACGAAAAAAAGGGGGAGCCAGTGTCGTTTACACGGCCGCGGATGCTTTTCACGTGATAACGTGCCTTTTTTGCAACTGTTTTATTAATTCTACGTACGTATCAAAATGACACATAAAACTGTATAGTTTGGACCGAGGATAGACAAGCTTAGCGGAATGAGAGACGTTGTCACGTGAAAATTGTCAAAATTTTAGCAAAAAAAATAAATAGTAGTTTTTTTTGCTAAAATTAAATATTTTCTGGAAATAATTTAAAATTTTCAATATTTTTTTTCTTAATTACTTTTTTTTTGGACGTATGAGATAAAATTTCGTTATACATTTTATAAAAAAAAAAATAAAAAAATTATAAAAAAAAACATAATAAAAATCGTTTTGACACAATTCAAACTAAAATAAATAAATAAAATGGCAGTTTTTGAATGTCGTTCATCGTTCAAACGATTACAATATTACGTAAAACAAATAAAAATTACTAAATTGTTCTGTAATTATTCTTAGTTACAATTGTTATGGTTTTTGTTTTTTAATTATTAGCTAAAAATTACAATAAATTTCTTGTTTTAAAATCACATTGATGAAAAAATTGAGTTTCTTTGCTAAATTTAGAAATAAATTTTTCTGACGACTCCAGTCTAAATATTTCTGGTACCACAAATGAATTTACGAAATTTGGCAATTTATTTATTTTTTTAAATATTTTCACTCGTTATATTAAAATTTTTATGTAATAGGCTAATTTTGGTGTTTTAATTTTTTGTATTTATTTGTCCATTCATAGATGTCCAACAAAAAAAAAAAAAAAAAAACGTAAATTTAAAATTCGAAAAAATATTGTCTAGGCCCAAGAAGAACTCATTCGAGTTATTTTTAACCGTTTATAAATTATTTTTCATTTAAATTTCAAGCTAAATCAGTCTTATTTAAGTAGGCGTTATTTAAGTTAAAAAAAACGTTTTTAAATCACAAATTAAAATTTGCAAAAAAAAAAAAATGAAACTTGTTCAGCACTGGCGAAATTTTTTTTTTAAAATACTATTTTGAGCTTCCTGTTTGCAACTTCAAGACGGAAATGTACTTTTTTTATTCAAAATTTCACAGTCATTCTGCTTTTTATGATGAGTTTAGACTAGGAAACCTTCAGAGCCGTTCACACGGATCTGTGCTCGCATATTTTGAACGGAATTCATTATCTTCTTTTGATGTCCGACTAACGTGATGCCGAGAGCGGTCAACTCTTTCACCGTTAAATTGATAACAGTGTCCATTGATGTGATACCGTTGCTATGGAAATTCTCTACGTATCGCGCCATTTTAATTGAATTAAGCCACTCCTCCACACTGGTGAAATTCGTTAAATCGGGCGCATCGGCTGCTAATGGATTATTTGAACTGTATCATAAAATTTTCTATTAATTCCTTCGAAAATATTCAAATCAGTTTAAAAAAAATTCAAACAAAAATTGTAGAATTCGAATCCACAAAAAAATAAAGCAACGGGAGTACTGCAAGGTGCAGTACTAGGACCGTTATTGTTTTCATTAGAAAAAGCTTGTTGGTGAATTTGATGCAATAAAAGGAATAAAGTTAGAGAGCATGCAATTTAGTATGAAATAGACGCAAAAATAATATACCTTAATGATTGGAAAAAAGAAATTAATGGTGTTTTCCGCCATTTTTTTTTTTTATTTAAAAGAAACTTAAAATTCAAATAAAAAAAGCTGCAGTTAAAAATTATTTAAAGCTGATTGAAAGTGACCCAAGCACCCGCGTTACGTGAGCTGTTATTTTGTTGTTGAGTTTGTCGAATATTTTGTGGTACATTTCGCATGCCACCATCATGACACCACTGACTCGGTAACGTTTGTTGATTATTTTGTGTTTTTGATTTATCATTTGTACCTACACCGCCACTGATGTCTTTCGTTTCCGTTTTCGCGTCTTGTTGACTGGACACAACTGAATTTACCCACAGATCGTGTAACACGTCCAAATTACTCTTCGTTTGCGTTTGTGTCTCGTTCTCGTTCGTGTCGTGCCCGTAAAATTCGGTGTTCATCCACTCTTTCGGGATAAATTCGAGCGGTGATTGTTGCATATGGGGTAAATCTTGCATTCCGATACTATTGTTATCGTGGTGTTGGTGTTGCTGTTTCCCGGTCAATTGTTTCATCACATTTTCGAGTTGAAAATTTCGATCGTAGTGCAATTGAGACAACAGTTGCGTTTGTATATTGTTTGGCTGTTGGGGTCTCACTGTGTATGCCCCAAATGTGTACGGATGATCGATAAAGTAATTGTATGGGGCCGTTGGTGGTGCATTTTCGACTAACGTGTCCAAAGGTGGCGGTAATTGACCGAAATATTGTAAAGCATTGTAAGATTGACCCACGCCAGCAGTAGTAAAGTATGGATTCGACACAGGACGGCTAAAATTTAATTAATTTCAACAGAATAAGACACGTTCCAGTCACGGCTAAGTAACTTTACGCAATTAAAGTTACTTAGTCAAACTATTAAACTAGATTAGTCAAAAAAAATTTTTTTTTTTGGTTTTTTTGAAAACTTTAGCCGTCCATAAATAAATGCGTAAAATAGAATCAGCTTTAAATTTAAAACTACAAAAAAAACAAAAACAAAAATCAAAAATAAGAAAACTACAATTTAATGGTGTTCCTTTAATAATGGAATAACTCTGTGGCCAAGTGACGCCACCTATTATTTATTAAAGGACCGATCATCAAAACAAAAGGATCATTTCGCATTTATTTGTCAAAAAAAAAGAGACTGTCCAAAATTAGAAAAAAAAGCCAAAATAAAAACTACAGTAGCAAAAAACAGAATCCAAAACAAAAAAAAAGGTAGCCACATGAATTTATGGACAAGCAAAAAAACAAAAAAAGCAGAAATTTTTAAATACAGCACGCATTCGATGTTTTATACAGTGAACAAAAAACAATTTTGATTAGCAAAATTCTTGTAGGTTTTAAATTTTGAATTAATCACATTGAAAGAAAGATTCGAAATTTTTTTTGGGGGAAAAATTGACGACATACGTACCGATTTTGTGCTATTTTTCGAAGTGTGTCCGGATTCCTAATTAATTTATCCAACGTGGTGACTATACTTGCGAATGAGGGCCGATGTGTCCTCTCTTTTTGCCAACAGTCTAACATTAATTGATAGATGGCCTCTGGACATTCCATTGGTGCTGGAAGCCTTTAAATGGGACGGAAAAAATTTGTAAAAAGGTATGATACAAGGATATTTAGAACTAGTGATGTGCCAAAAAGAACAGAACTGTTCTTTTGTTGGAACTGTTCCGTAAATGAACAGTTCCGCGATTTAGCCTGTTCACCTGTGTATCACCTGTTCATCTGTTCTGTGCTTTATTCATATATCTGTTCAATTTGTAAAACTGTTCACCGATATGTTGTTATATATGTACGTACATACGTATTCTATGCATTATCATTACATATGTCCAGTTTTAATGATGGAACATAAAAAAATTTGATAACAATTTAGAAATTTTATTTTGAAAATCACCATTTTTCAACAAATATTCAAATTAGTGAAAACGCGCCATTTCTTGAATATGACGTAACATTTTGTAGCTAGATATGTCGATTTTGATAATTTTCATCGGTGAGGTGAAATTGTGTTTTCTTTTGAATATTTCTATTAGCTTATGTATATTGTAATAATAATTAACCAGAATTCAAATAAATACTTGCTTTTACTTTGACATTTTATGAATATAATCAAAGTTTTGAGGTTATAAATATTGACATTGACGTTTAGTTGCTTCAAACTGTGACGTCACTATAGTGAGATGTTTTTCCCGCCTTTTTTTCATTTAAAATTGTAGGGTTATTTTTTTTTTTTTTTTTTTTGATGATTTTTTACAGAATCTGTCGAAAATAAAAAAAATCACTTAGCTGATATAGAAAAACAATGCTTTTAGAATATTTTTGCAACTTCAATCAAGTACCCTATTCCTCTCATATAAGTAAGATCTCCATCTTATAATACTCCAATGTTTGTATCATGAACAGTTCTCGCTTAATGAACATGTATGAGTATAGATAAAACTGTTCTTTTAGAAACTATTCCTTTAAAACTGTTCTTCTGGAACTGTTCTTTTTACAGAACTGTTCTCTTCGGAACTGTTCCGTAAAAAGAACAGTTTGGCACATCACTATTTAGAACCCGAGTGTTATCAATTACCTATATCCTTTTTCGATACTCTTTATGACATCCTGGTTGGACCAGTTCCAGTACGGTCGTTCGCCGTACGACATAACTTCCCAACACACGATACCCATCGACCACACGTCGGAAGCGGATGTGAATTTTCTGAACGCTATCGCCTCAGGGGCCGTCCATCGCACTGGTATTTTACCACCCTGAAAAAAAAATGATTATAAATTTAAAAAACTGAAAGATTTGAAATCGTTGGTGTACGTACTCTTGTTGTATATGCACCCTCGGTGGTTGATTCGATTTCTCTTGAAAGACCAAAATCGGCGATTTTACACACAAGTTGTGTATTGACCAAAACATTTCTGGCGGCTAAGTCTCGATGCACGTAATTCATTTCGCTTAAATATTGCATCCCGGATGCAATACCACGTAACATTCCCACCAATTGGAGTACTTGGAATTTACCATCATTTGCCTGATTATCGGGAAAAAATTTAATATATAATAATAAAATAAAAATAATTTGCGTTGTCAACTTTTCACTATATTTAATTGTTTAAATTACAAACCGGTTTTCGAGCGATTAGCTCATCATCAAGTATCCAATAAGATTTTTGATACCTGATGATGAGCTAATCGCTCGAAAACCAGTTCGTAATTTAAACAAACAATTAAATATAATGAAAAGTTGACAACGCAAATTATTTTCATATTTATTTATAATATGTTAATTATTTAAAATAAAAATAGATAAATTAAAAAAAAAAAACTTTTTCCCAAGAATTTAATAGATATGGGACACACTTCGGAAAAGGACATTCAAGTTTTTTTTTTGTACTAAGGACAAAAATTAACAATTTTGGATACAATAGAAAACAGGAAAAATAATTTCGACCAACTTTTGAACGATTACACAGATATTTACTTATATTTCACACATATTCTCAATTCTGTTTTTACTTTGTCATGTGTTTAAAGTCTATTTTCATAATTTTAAACCCAAATACTATCTCTATCCTTTACTACTTCTTTCAATCCCCTTCGCCCTGCTATTTGTTCATAGGGATAATTATACTTGTTTGAAAATGGACAACTAATATTCAAAATAATTGTTAAAATGGAAAAATGAAGTGATATTTTGTGGAGTACAAACATGAAATATCATAAAATAAGACTCAAATATATTGTACTTGCTCAATTTAGAAAAAAAAATGTTGCGGGAAATTACCTTCAGGAATGTATCTAACGACCCATTTTCCATATATTCGGTAATGATCATAATTGGATTGGATTTGGTAACAACACCCTGGAGGAAGATCACATTTGGATGCTCAAATTGGCCCATAATCGATGCTTCCGTTAAGAAATCATTTCTTGCTTTATCCAAAGAACCTACTCAAAAAAATAAGGACTTTTAACAACTCGTATTCCAAATACAATCCAAAAAAATACGGACCTGGTTTAAGTGTTTTAATTGCCACGTCTATCTCTTGCATTCCAGCCGATGGTAATTTTAATTTACCCCGACACACATCTCCAAATTCACCTCCACCTAAATCAAAATAAGTGATGAAAAACCCCCTCAAAATATTTGAAAATATAGAAGTTTACCTATGATTGCTTCAATCGTGATACAACTCGCGTCAATTTCTCGCGCGAACTCACGAACCGCCTGATTGGGATCCTCGTACGTGTGGGGATCAATGTAGGTCCTGGAACCGCCCGGAGCACCGCCAATAGCTGTAAAAAGGGGGGTAGTCACTGTGGAAACAAAAATATATTAGTATCTCCCCTGGTATGTTATCGAATACATCAGATTGAACAAAAGAACACCAAAAAAGAAGACACCATTTTTCCAACATTTCAAAATGGCGACCGTCAAAAATGACAGATAGTAAGGTAAAAGACCCGGTAATTGACCCTGGCCCAGTTTCTGACCTTTTCAACTTTTTTATAAATTAATAAAAAACTATATTTTAAATAAGAAAAAAAATAAATTCTTAATTTAAAGTAATCTATTCTGTGCCTAATGAATAGCAATTTAAAAAGTTTAGAATATATTAACTAAATAAAAAAAAATTTTAAGTTTAAAATGAGTGTAAAAACTATTTTTTAGTTGTTTCCTAACAGTTTATGTTACAAAGTACTCATTTTGATCTGTGCAATATTTTTCATGTAAGTATGAAAACTTAATTAAAAATATATGAGCAGGTTAATATTTGTTTAAAATTTATTTTAAAATATTTATAAAATACCTTAGAATGATTTTTATTATTAAAATATGAGGGTCAATTACTAGGCTCACTTCTAAAGTGGTATGGCCCAATTAAATTCTAACCAGTTTTTGTTAGTTATTTTGTTATTTATAGTTATCTTCGATTAGTTTTTGTTATTTTTCATAACGTATATAACATTTAACATTCATTTTTATCAATAAAAAATTATTTATAAATTAAATTTAAAAAAACTGTATTTTTTTATAATAAATAAATATTTAATTTATTAATCTAAGTAATGATTTTAGTTTATTTAAGCTTAGTAAGTACTTCATAAGCTAATCATAATTGAATTTAAGGGTCAGAAACTAGGCCACTGTCAGGGTCAGAAACTGTCACATGAGAAATTCTGAGGGTCAAAAACTGGGTCCTTGGATGTCAATTTTTAAACATTAATTTAAATTATTAATTCAATTCAAACGTACGTATGTTTTACGTACATAACTTTATTTCGAAAACCATAAACTCGTTGATAAAATTATTAATTGTCTGTTAAGTTAAAAATTATATTTATTATTGTCGTTTAACCTCAGCTGTCACTACAAAACGGTCAGAAACTAGGCCCTTTACCTTATACCGTTCGTTTTCACATGTGATTTATCAAGATGGCGGCGATTCGAAAATTGGAAAATGATGTATGCAGACAATTGAACAAGACACACAACAACATTTAAACAAACGGACAAAAAATGAACTAACGCAAAAAAAATAAAAAAAACAAAAAAGGCAATATTTACCATTAGTATGCGTTGTAACAATAGGTGGGCTATCCATATTATGTAGAACTAAAAACACAAAAAATGAAAGCCAATAAAAACACAACTGAACACATAAATCAAATTTGCTATTGGCTAGTAGCGAAATAAAGAGATAAAATATATAGAATAAAGAGAGAAATATGATTTAAACGAAACAAAAATTATTTTGGTGTTATTTAAAAAAAATAAACATAATAAAAATTATTTAAAAGTTTGGGTAAATAAAGGATATTTACTTGAAATTATTTGAAAAGTGCGCAAAATATATACACACATGCGTGTTGGTTATGCAACAAAAAAAATATATTTACAAAAATTAGTATCCCACAGCCATCTACAGAATGAATTAAAAACTACAAGTTCAAAAATATACATATTTACAATCATCATGCAAAACTGAAGCAAAAATTGTGTGCTGTTGGTTTTTAATTGCAAACAACTATCCTCCGACTGTTATTATTAGAGTCAGGAATTAGTAGTTCGTCACAAAAATCAACTTGCGTAGTAAAGTTTGTAGCGCCAAATCGTGAGCGCATTTTAAAATATCGGTAAATAATGTAATAAAACTTGTAAACTACATGTGTTCCACGCTTATTATTACGCTCCTGGAAACCGTACAATTTTAACGAATTGATTTATGACATGAACTACAAAATCCTAACTCTTGTTATTATCATATACAAATTTAAAACATGCGTTATTTTTAAAATTTGAAGGATATTTTTGAAAATATTTTATAAAAAAATGTAGGAATATTTTTTTGGACTTACTGTACGTGACTACCAATCCTGTAAAGAGTGCATGAAAAATGCAAAGGGTGTCAAATAATTGGTAATAAGGGATCGGATCGTGCAAATAATCATTTTGAGTATTATTTTTGAGTCAGATTCAACGCTATTTATATATACAACTGTTATTTACAGATTAAATCGAAATAAACTACATTAATTTCTTAGTTACTGATCATCTGGGATTCCCCCGTCTTGTTTGGTTATGATTACACACATGCGCAATACAATTAAATTGAAATTAATGTATTTTATCGATATATTTGTTCAGATTTCAATGTTTAACTACTCAGAATTTACAATTCAATTAATTAAGGGTTCCTAAAGTGATCGAAAGAAGTGTGAAAACTATACCCGTCAGATTTTGGGGGTGAAAATTTGGACGTTTTGATCCTCTATTAGGATTTTAGATAAATATATTACAATATTTCGGAAACTAGATTCGATTAGAGGAGTTTGGGTTAAGTAACATGCAATTACGGAATTCTACGCCATAATTTGAGTACAGCGAAACCCCCGAATGTTTACAAAGGATTCTACTGTACACAAATTCAGGTGTGTGGTGTGAACTATGAACCTGAATGATACCCTGATTGGTTTAAAATGACAGCTGTTGATAAATCAAAAGGATTTGCTGAAATATGAAAACCACATTAATGAATTCGAGTCCCTCAATATACTTCGAAAACAAAACACCTGGATCCAAACAAAACAAAAACACAACTCTAGTATATTGAGAAACGCGTTGTATATATGGAGCATGCGCAATTAATATGACGATTTTGGCGTGAAGTGTGAATTTATTGGATACATACCTTCGCCATTTCGATACTCCAAAGCGTCACATTCACCAGGTTGCTGTTTTAATTTGTTACACTCGTCACTTTGACGGGAACGTAAGAACATAACAGTCATGATGATGATTACAACCAGGAGCGTAACTACGGCGACGGTGGCGCCGCCAGCGATTAATCGCGCGTCTAAACTTGCTCCGTCGTCGTGTTCGGACGCGTTCACATCGTGATGGACATCGTGACTGTTGTCGTAGGCTGAAAATAATGCGTTAGTAAGTACGGTCCGGAGTTTATAGTTCGTGCAATAAATCGTCCTGTCAAAAATGACAATAAATTGAAATTAAGTTTCAATTTCTTTATTCATTAAATGTTTCCTGTACAACATTTTAGAAGATTAAACGCCCCTCTAAATGTTTTCTTACAATTTTTGTTTTTTAAAAACTATTTTTTTTATAGGGGTTTGTTTATATAAGACACATGTAGTTAAACAAAACAAGTTGTGGTCACTCTTCGCGTAAATCATGTTATAAATTTAATCTGGTGCTATGAATTTTATTCAATTATGACAGGATAATTTACTGGCAGAACTATAAATTCCGGACTATAGTTTCCGTCGAAGATGACGTCCAGAAAATGAGACACAAACCTGTTCCGAGCATTTGACCGGTCGTTTTATAGATAACCGGCGTAAATTCACCGGTGCCTCGGGACGTTTTGGCTCGCACTTGGATTCCATATTCAGTTTTTTGTTTTAGCCCGGAAATTGTTAACTGTAGATCCCTTGTAATGTAAGTGCTGGTCGAATTCGTTTGGTCTAGGTCATAATTCCTGGGGAAACAACGTACCTGAAAGGAAATAAATGGGTTAAACCGAATTCCTGCCGAAAACTGTAATGATTTCCTGGAGGTTTTACTTACTTCATAATCAATAATATCAACATCGTTCATTGAATCGTCGCCCATTGACGGGGGATCCCACGCCACGACAATTTCGGTGGCTTTCACGGCCAAAATGCGTACATTACTGACGAGACTATGGACGGATTGTTCCGTTGTTACAGTGATATCGGTAAATTCCGGGGGATTTTGTGACATTTTTGACACGGGACTCTCGGCGAACACTTGTAATCGATACGTTGTGACGGCCGATAGACCGGAAATTGTCACTCGAGTGTCATTAAATGTTTCCTGGGGTGAAAAAAAACAATTGATAAAATTTTGTGACCCCATGAAATACTTTTAACCCAACAATAAAACTTACAGTGCTTGGAATGTACTGTACACTTGGACCACACGCATCACACTGTATTCGATAGAAGATGTCGTTTCGACCGCCTAAATTTTGCGGTGGATTCCAACTTAGGATCACCGTCGATTGATCGATGAAGTTTACAGTGAGATTTTGTGGCGCTGACGGGGGTTCTAAAGGGAAAAAATATTATTAAACTCAGGATTAAATAGGGCATATACGCAAAAATTAAAATTGCTAAGTGAATTTCGAAAACAGAGTGACAACTGAAAACCAATTTCAAAATTCCGTGACTTCTCCTTGACTCTGAATAAAATTCCAGGACCTACTCCGAAAAAAATATTGTTTAAAAATAAAATTTTTTGACGACCGTTTTTTTTTTTTTGCTCGTCGTGGCAAAAAAATACAACTAAAGAGCAAAAGAAAAAAGGTCGTCGTTAAAAAACTTTTTAGAAAAACTAAAAAAACAAAAAATATAATATTAATCGACACTCTTGCCGGGGCGAAAACTGAAAAAATCCCTGACAACGGCTGAAATTCCCTGATTTTTTCAGGTTTCCCAGGTCGATCGCCACCCTGGAAAATTTTGTGAAAAATCAAGAAGAGATTACTGTTATCGTAGATTACAAATGATACTGGCATCACCAAATCAACTAATTATCGATATCGAAAATTTTCGATACCGAATAGTACGTATAAACAGTTGATTAGTACAAGCAATAAGAGAGCAAAATTTTTGAAAAACAGTTCTCGAGTTATCATTTCCACCGCAAATGGTGCCTAAAAAAAGGCGCTCCTGGAATACAGCTGTAGTTCCGCTATTTTTAAATATTTTTCTATGAAAAAAACTTAAAGAGTATCCCAAAAAACGCACTAATCGATGTTGTTAACAGTTTTTAAAAAAAAACAACATTTATTTTACTGTTGAAAAAAAAATCGAAAAAATATCGTCATTTCACTCGCTACAACTGTATATAACCCCTTAAGGGGGGCCACTAGTGTGACGTTTTTTGCATGTTTCGATAGTCTATACCTCACCTCTATACCTTTAAAAATAACATACTAAAATTTCAAGTGCATATCTCAAATAGTTTTTGAGTTACAGTCATAATTACGAAGAGCGGATTCTGATTTTCATTGTTAACTTTGAGGTATTGAGAAATGTATGAAGGTTGATAGTTCGGGAGTTTCTGGATCCTGGCACATTTAAACGACGCATCTAGTTTTACTATGACCGTTATAGTGAGTACATCGTAAATAATTTTAGTAAAAATTCTCAGTGATTAAAACTAAAAGGTAAGGTAAAGAAAAACTACATTTTTCAAATTTACTGCAATTATAACTCGAACACAAATCATCCGATCGATTTGATTTTTATTGCAGCTCTTTTTATATATGTTTCTTCGTGCCATGAACCTCCAGTTTTCCGATCGAATAAAAAAATGTAATTTTTGCAGGCGAAAAATCATCAAATTTTCGCGCAAAATTAAACTTTTTTTTAAAAAACTCCGCCATTTTGTTAAATTTCAACTTTTTTGTTTTCGATTGAGGTTCATGGCACGGGCAATACCTTCTAGTTTAATAGGCTTTTTGGTTTTTTTTGATTTCAGGCACTGTGAAGGTCGCTATCACTGCAGCAGTGAGGGAACTTTTTTCTTCTTTGGAGCCCTGGGAGATCGCGAATAACTTCACTGAATTTTCAATTTTTTCGTCCAAAAATTTTATCATGAATTTACTATATGTGTCGCCTAGTATCAAAATCTACTAAATGCACTTTTCGAATTTTTTGATTTTTTAGGGCCATTAATTTTTAAATGCAACAAGGCACATGCCCCTTAACATTTTTTGTTGTAATATTTTAACTGCTTACTAAAGAAATATGCAACTGAAATATAACATAATTTTCAAATCCTGCTAAAATTACATTGAAAACTTTACAAATCCTGCTAAATACCCATACATAACCTATATTTTAGATTTTAACCGTTCAAATTTTAATTTTTTCACTGACATGCGGGACGTACGAAGTATAAAATTATGTTTTCACGTAAAATTTGTATTTCAGTATTTATCTAAAATTTTAAATAATGAAATCGTAGATGTAAATGAATTGCTAAGTAAGCACTTTGGTTTTAAGTGACAAAATGAAAATAGTTTACAATATTACAAAACAAATTGTATCGTCTAACCCTGATACATCCAATATTGCTGAAACAAGTTTTTTTTAATAAATTTCCCTTATAATTTCTGTTTTAAAACGCACTTTATATAAATGTTACTATCAAAACCTAATAAATTCAAATAATTTTGATTAAAAAAGGGGTAAAACGATAATTTTGTTTTTTTATAATAGTACTAATTATCTTTTTTACCTTGTTAGTTAATATAATTATGACTTTTTAATCGAAAAATTAATTTTGAACTGAATTATGGTTTTTTGCGATTTCCCACGATCTTTATAAAGTGGAATTAGTAGATTTTGATACTAGGCAACTCATATATCAACGAATATATCCTTACAATATTTAAAACATTCAATACAGTAGATTTCTTTAAAAGAATTCCCAAAAATCACCTTTATTTCAGGCGGTCACACTAGAGTGGTCCCCCTTAAACTACACGTACAGGTATCTTAAGTACTTACGGGTACACGCCATACTCTTGAGATCAGTCGGTGCCCGATAGTAGCCCGGATTACATCGACACTCGCTCAACCCGTAATCGTTGGCTTTACTGTGCGGCGGACACGGTTCACAGAGGCCATCGCCGGTGGCCGCTTTATACTTCCCGTGCGGACACACGTTGCACGTCTGCTTCTCAAAATCCGGTTCAAAACCCGGTTTACACTTACAACCGCCCGTTAATATATTCCATTTACCATCACCTTTGCACCAGTAACGTGGCGGTTGATTATCGACAATTTCCGCGTTCTCCACGCATGTGCCAATCGCCTCCTCGATCACGGTGACTTCACGTCCGGTCGGCGTGGCGGGAAATCGTGCGAAATTCACCGTCACCGCCGGACACGTGATGTAATAGATCTGGAACGGGAAGTGAAAATTATTGATTTTCCAAGCTAAGACGGATTCGAACAATTGAACTTACTTTGATCGCCAGCAGGGAAATACAAGCGCCCTGGTCTCTAAACGCAAAGTATACGCCACGCTTCGTTACCGGAATGGATTTCACTTCCGTGTTAATTTGTACTTCGGTATTGATATTGAATCGGCCCTCGCCGGCGGCTATTCGACCTAAAACCGACAGATCACATTAACCCTATGTAAAATCTCATGTACGTTGGTCTACGAGAAATGTTAATCATATATAGTCGTCAATTTTATGGATTTTTTACGGAGAATTTTAGAGTTTATTTGCAAAAAAAAAAAAACCATTTTTTTTACATAACAATACTCTATAAAAGCGAACAAAATATTTTAAAAAAAATTGCATTTGGAAAAATTTTTTAATGAAACGTAAAAGCCCCCATACCGGAACGGGATCATATGTTCGAACAGTTTTGACATTTATATATTAATGAAGTTATTTCTGAAAGAAACCTATGATTAAAAAAAAATTATTATTAGAATGATTATTTTTCAATTTAAATTAACCTCGCATTTAATGTTTCCTTACTTAATTAAAGAAATACATATACCATGTGAGTTTTTTGAGAGTTGCCATTTCTATTACAACCAAATTTTTATGATAGAAATGGTACTGGAAAAGGTTCTTTTCTTGGATGTAATGGAAATGTAACCAAGAAAAACACTATCGGTTGAAGTAGCTTCAAGTACGTATGCATATTTTTACCGCCTAACTGATAAATTAAAGAAAAATTAAAAAATTAAACTTGGGTAAAAATTTTTTTTTGTTCATTTATGTTGATAATTAGTGCATTAGATCTATTTATCGAAAAATTAATATATAGTCCCATTTAAAAATCTATAAGTTTGTATCATAGCTCGAAAACCATAAGAGCTATAAAGCTCCTAACTTAGGCAATCGGTTGCCCCCGTCGATATCTACAACTCCTATTTGAACAATTTTTCGATTAAATCAACGGTTTGGCTGTAATAAAAATGGCAACTCTCGAAAAACTCACACAGTATACATATATATACATATTAAACAATTTTTGTTGAATACAGTATTTTGATCCTTTATTTGCGTCTGATACTTAAACCATTCTATGTTTCCTATTTTGACGTCTAGACGTCACTCTATGTGTCATATTACTCATATTACAGGTCTGTTTGTATATCGATTTCTAACTCCTAGTGTCATTAATATTTCTTTATTTGGATATAGATGTCGACATTTAGTAAAAGAAAAACATTAATAAATAAATATTTTTGGGTTGTATTTTTTTAAAAACATATTCATTGGAATAAAAAAACTTTCTTTCATGCTTATTAAGAAAAAACAATGGGTGTTTAATTTATTTGTCAATTTTTATAAGCCAGTTTAATTACACACCTAAAAATAGTGTTCCGGTATGGGGGCTTTTACGTTAACAATTTATTAATTTTTTTAATCTTTTTATCAATGCATATTTTCATTATAAAAATTAAAAAATAGGTAAATACATCAATTGTATCATAAGACATGTCTTTCAAATAATTAATTTATGAACTATTATAAGTCGGTGGACATGTGTGACTTTACATCACAAATATTCCCGTAAATATGTAGCTATTTCCTCATTAGGCACATTTGTAAATATTCTAGAATTTGTTAGTTACTTTTCGAATAAGATCTCAAAAAAATAATAAAAATTAAAATATTTTCCTACAAAACAAATTGTTAATCTTTTATTAAGTCACTTGAAACGCATTCTTTGGTTTTCGATTCAATATATTAAAACTTTAGTATTATGTCGTCTCTATAAGTCAAACAGCTGTAATCATCTTTCACATGATCATTATTATTGAATAACTTAATTAAAACATCCATATCTTTAATAAATTTTAGAAAAATTAGGAAAAAAACCATACGTTAATCATACATCGTCGTCAAATTGTCGCATACTGTTTTCATATAAACAAAACGGCAGCAACTATAAATAAAATTGATACGTCTTTTGTGTTATCATAACAAATAAATTAAATATCAGAAATTTTAGAACAGACAAGCAACGACCAGTTGTAGTACTGGAGCAGGTCGAGAAGTTTGGTCGTCAATTTGACGAGTACGTATGATTCCGCGGTTAAGTATAGCACCGATTCAGGTTCACCAAACACATTCATTATTACCAATCCATACCAATTAATTTATAACTGTCCGGTTCCCATGGTGGTGGATCCCGTGTGGCAGCATCGAACTCGTAGTACAACAGGCTGAATGTTTCTTTACAGCTGAGCGCATTGCCCGGGAACAGACTACAATCGCGGATGGTGAATTTGATTTCGATATACAGGCGATTCGCAAGACCCCGTTCAATAAACGGCGTCCATAACCAATTATTAACATTATTATACGCTACATCACAGACAACATTGCTTCTCCAATTTATACCAGCATCAAAATTTGTGAACGACTCTTCCAACCACTACAAAAAAATACAATTATAAGTAAACGCAAAGTTTCTGAGCGATCAAAGCTCACTTTAGAGTACGCCGTTAAATAAATGAAAGTAAGGGTCTAACACCATTAAAAAAATCGTATTTATAAATACCTAAATGAAATGTGTTCAATTTTATTAAACTACCTGATGCAATCATAAAATCTACTTTAGTAATGTTGTTATTATATTATGAATTTCTTAATATTACTTATTTAAGCAGGTATATCATTGTATTACTATATAAATAAGCAAGCTATTTCAAGATCTATTACTTTTTTTTTACAACGTAGTGTATTTTTATACATTGTATATACAGTGCAATATTACCTGAGTGAGAGATATAAAAACTAATAGCGGGAGTTTAGATATAATTACTCTATATTCATCTTTATTACAAAAGTATTTTATCTTCTTAATGAAACAAAATATGTATATCTCTTACTAAAAATATATCTTTCCTTTTTGTTGGACTTTGATCCCTCAAGAATTCTGCATTTAGTTGTACATATTTTTAAAAAAATCGACCAAGTGCATGTTGGACACGCACTAATTTAGGGTTTCGATAACGTACGTGAAGTTATTTACGAGAAAACGAATATACCTTTGTAATGTTGCTATTAATAAGAACTTCTTAATATTATTTATTTAATTTAAAATTACTTATTTAAGTAAGTATATCAAATAAGCAAACTATTTCAAGATATATTACTTCTTTTTTACAACGTAGTGTATTTTTATACATTGTATATACAGTGCAATATTACCTGAGTGAGAGATATAAAAACTAATAGCGGGAGTTTAGATATAATTAGTAATTACTCTATATCCATCTTTATTGCAAAAGTATTTTATCTTCTTAATGTAACAAAATATGTATATCTCTTACTAAAAATATATCTTTCCTTTTTGTTGGACTTTGATCCCTCAAGAATTATCGTTTAGTTGTACATATTTTAAAAAAAATCGGCTAAGTGCGTGTCCAACACGCACTAATTTAGGGTTTCGATAACGTACGTGAAGTTATTTACGAGAAAACGAAAATTTTATCCATTTTATAGTATTTACAACCTTGACGATTTGAATTTTTAGGGGATATTTTTTAATACCGAAATATACCACGACGCAAAAATACATTTACTCAAAACCGGGGCCGGATTATCGTACAGACAAATGAAACAAATGGCTAGGGCCCAATTCCGGTCACTTTGACCGGACCCTTTGACACTCACAATGACTAGGGCCCGGTTTTTTGAAAGGCCCGGTCAAAGTGTCTATTTTGAATATTTGAATCAATATTTTTTGGAGATTTGTTTTAGTCTTCTATTTTATTTATTGTTTTATATTTTTTGTGTGCCCTACATCTTGTGGGATGGGAGGGGGCGGGTCCCCGGTAAAAAGAAAATGTCTGGACTCCAAAGTGGATTAATCCGTCCCTGCTCGGGGCCATTTTCGCTACTTAGCCGACACAGTCTAACTAAAATAATTTTAATTAAAATATTCTTATTAGGTAATTGTTGGTATTTATATTTTGTTCCCAAAATTTTTTGGACCCACTTCCTTTCTGGTTATTTCTTAATCCCAAACGCGCCAATCATTTTGTGCAAAACTTCAGGTGCGTGTTTGAGTGATTAACGGACGGACCAGTCGATTTAACGAAATTACAACCTAAATTATATTTATGACTATATCTAGAACATTCTGTGCAATATTCGTACACACTATCGTTCAAAAGTTTGGAAACACACATATTTTTGCAGATAATAAAATTTCTTTAGCAAACATTTTAATAAATTAGTTTGTTATTAAAATAAATTAGTTCGTACCACAATAATAACTAACAATATTATAAAAGCTTTTACATCTTTTCTCGATAGTCTCCCGTATTGTTTTTGATAAATGCACGTGTTTTATTACAGTCTCCTGTGTATCAAACCTGTGTAGCTGAAGAAAAATCGTTCTCGATCTAGTGTAGTACAACTCTGGACATTCTTAAAAGATGAATGGAAAAATTGCACAAAGAATATTTTGCATAACTTCAAAACGGCGGCCCAGAATTTGTAAACAAATCATCAAGGGAAAAAGGTGGTTACTTTGATGAAATTAGAATCGAATATTTAAGGATGAGGTTAAAATAAAAAAGCAACTTTTTTTATTTATGATTATTTTGCTTTTTGAAATTTTTTTTCAAATTAGGGAGGGTTTCAAATAGAAAATTTTGTTTTTGAAACATTCACTACTCTTGGGGGGGGGGGCTTTTTTCACAAGTTTTTAAACGTTTACAAGGAACGCCATATCTCAAAAAGTAATGAATATTTTTTAAATATTTTTTCATTATTTTATTCCTAAAGGACCTATCCATAAAGATGAGTATGGGTTTCAGGTAATTTTAAAAATTAACTATAAAATTGTAATCCCAAACTTCTAAAAATTATAAAACCCAATTTTTATATAAAAAAAAAAAAAAAATGTTTAAAAATAGTTACAATTGTTCAAATGGAAAAAGCATACTCCACTTTATGCGCAATATGTTTATGAACAAAATTTAAAAAAAATTAAGTCTCTATCTTTTCTAGAACTTGAGATATGATTTTCCTTGTCGGGAAAAAGACAACTTTTGAGAAACGGTAAAAAACAAAAATGATAACAAAAGAAGCGGTTTACTCACTGTTTATTAAAACGTCTACAAAGGCATACAAATAAAAGAACATTATCTTAATGCATACTATAACTCATGTACACACCAAAATTAAATATTACTGATCAAATCGCGGGGGGGGGGGGGGAGCGCTGTCTGTAAAGAAGCAGCAACTTGGCTGTGCGGCGGCTCACAAATAAATATTTTTCTACTTGAAAAAAATTTTTTTTGGCCATGTTTTATATATCACCATGTTTGTAAAGAACCACAGAACAAAATAAAAACAAAAACGAAATTCGAAAAAAATTAGTTTATTAGCCGTTTCTGGCGTGAACTCCCTCCTTAAGCCATAAATTTATTTTTTGTAGCAATATTAGTACCCATAATTAAGTATAATTAACATGTTCAAATAAAATTCATATTTTAAACCAAATAAATGTTATTATTAGCTATCTAGTGATGATTTTACTGAATTTTTAATTGCCATAAAATATTTTTTATGGCAGGAAACACTATGAAAATCCACACGAACCTCTGGGCCCATAACCCCGAGCTCCATGGATCGGAACCACGCTCTGCTACCATTCCAAACGTTTGAACGGTAGTGTACGTATTACCGTATTATTCATCAACATCACACGTTATGTACACCGTGTCAGTATGAGTCATCCGTTAGGTATTTTTAAATTTTGTTTTCGGAATCTTGTCGGATGATTAGTAGTCATGGTAACCGCTTATGTACGCTTTTCACGTAACTTTGGGGCGATGTAATTGAATTTATGTCAAATTTGTCTTTTACTTTACGTACGATGACGGTTATTTTACGTACATATTAAGTATGTATGTCGAGGGGATGGGCGACGAATAACGGCGGGGGAACTTGAGGCTCGCACGAGAGACAATCACTCACTGCGATGTTTCAGGTATTGTTTTATCGCGTACTTCTAAGAGGTTTTAGCTAATTATATCATTTTGTAAATAAATTTTACATGACACCGCGTCTACCAGATGTTAACAGTCAAATTTCGGTTCAAGAAATAAAAAAAAAAAATGAAAAGAATGACCCAAAAAAATTATTTTTTAAGGTAGTTGGTCGATAAAACGATTCTTTCAAAGGATTTTAACGAAACTTCTCTAAATATTTATTGAACGTGGTTGCTCTGAGATAGTCGCGTACAAAAGTATATCTCAGCAAAAAAATGTTCTTTTATCAAAAATTAAATAATGTATTAATATTCTTCAGTTATTATATTTGTATATCACTTGTTTTTTAGCGAATTTCCATTCTGGAAATTCAGCTATTACAGCAGCTCTAATGGCAAGAACTAAGTCCGGGACTATGGTAGAAATTTGTTTTGGAGCTTCTAGAACCCGAAAATCTACTTCACTAAAATTTATATATATATATATATATATATATATATATATATATATATATATATATATATATATATATATATATATATATATATATATACATATATATATATATATATATATATATATATATATATATATATATATATATATATATATATACAAGGTGGTCCAGAATTATGTACCGTAATTACTAGAGCTGATAGTATGTTCAAAAATAATGGTACCTTTTCATCTACACTTTTTTCCAAAACTCAATAATAAGGGAGATAAGCAGAGGGGTAAAATGTAGAGGGGTGGAACGAAACTGACTTCTTTTTTTTTTTTAAATTTTTTATGCGCTTTTGATTGCTGGATTCATATTTTAGGGGCGCGTAGAATATTAAGATAATTAAATTTATGGTATCAATTATTCCATCACTTATGATTAGGGGATAATTTGGAAATAGATACTTCTACTTGAAATTACTCGAAAACGGTATTACCTATCGAAACGTAACAAGTATACCTTTTTTGCGTAAAATTGTCTGAGGAATCATATTATCAAGGATTTTGTTTAAATAATTGCAAATTAAAAAAGAAAAGACGTCATAAATCACACCTACTACCCAAAACCACCCCTTAGTCATGAGTGGTGGAATAAGTCTTGACATAAATTTAATCCTTCTAATGCAAAATAAGTACCCCTAAAATATCAATCCGTTATTCAAAAGCGTTTGGAAAATATTTAAGAAATAATGGTTTTCGTTTCACCCCTTTACAGAGTTGTATCTCAATTATTATTGAGTTTTGAAAAAAAGTTTAGATGAAAAGGTACCATTATTTTTGAACATACTATCAGCTCTAGTAATTACGGTACATAATTCTGGACCACCTTGTATATATATATATATATATATATATATATATATATATATATATATATATATATATATATATATATATATATATAAATTTTAGTGAAGTAGATTTTCGGGTTCTAGAGGCTCCAAAACAAATTTCTACCATAGTCCCGGACTTAATTCTTATCTTCGTTAAAAAACAAGTGATATACAAATATAATAACTGAAGAATATTAATACATTATTACATTAATACATTATTTAATAAAAAAAATCACAACATTAACTTGATCAAAAATGAAAAAAAATGATCCCGAAAACCTATAAAAACATCCAAATTGCCTTTGTCGACACATAAAACTCCCCATACTGTCGTTTGAAAATTTCAACTTTGACCTGATCACGTCATTAGTTCACAATTTTCCCGTTTTTTTGTAATTTACACATTAACGACGTTATTTTGATTGAGAAAAGTGACGGGATTAGAGTAATATGGACCCAAACGAGGAATGTATTTGCATCAAAATATAAAAATAAATTTAAAAATTAAAAAAAAAGAAACCAGAAATTATATGCGTCCAATTTTTTTTTTTTTTTTTAAATCAATTAAATAAAATTCGAATCGCATCGTCGTTTTACTGTTAATTGCTGCGCAATCGATTTAAAAAATAGCATATCGAAATCATTTTCAAAAATAAATACAAAATTGCTTTGAATTAAAATCGGTTCATTTATTTTTGTAATTTATCGAACGAAACTCGTACGATTTAACCCTTCAACGACAAACAGCGAGGAAATGTATACTTACCCCGGGTGTAGTCGCCTGCGGTCCATACGGATATTTCGTCCAGTCTAAACTTTGTTCCGTTGTGGTATCAAGTAATACAACTGCAAGAGAAAAGAAAAAATTAAGTCATTAAACACAAAAAGCGTTCTGGGTTACATCCCAAAAATATTTAGATAATTTATTTAAAATAAAATTACAACTGTATAATTAGTATTACTACTGACTTTTAAGAGTATCGTATGGTTTGGATTTGAAAAAGTCAAGGACCAAATTGAAACGGGACACACAATACAGCAATGATTCTTTTTATAATACACGTGCGAGAAAGAAAGAAACATATTTCGTAATCTTTTTAAGAAAGAAAGAAATATATTTCTTATTCATTTAAACATGTACTGTATTACAACTCAAAAAGTAAAGGTAATAAAATTTTGAAAAAAAATATGATTGGTTAAAAAAGATGACAAGGATAAAAAAAGCAGCTTGTACAGTGACAGTTTAATTTACTTATCTCTCTCACACAAAAATGTGACAAACCGAGTTGGATTTACATAGCTAAAAAAAACTTCATAATTCAAAAAGTTAAATGAATGTATATAATTTTTAAAACTATTGATTTAGATTATAATTTAACATTTCTAAATCGTATTTTGTATTGCCATATTCTATTTTGAATTGAAAAGTAATATTTTTATGAATGTTACTGCAAGAGGGCAGTTTCGTACTGAACATAATTTTTTCATTTTTTGCTATAGTGTAAATCCAACTTGTAAAATTTTATTACGTTTACTTTTTTCTTAGAGTTGTAGCATAGTACTACGAATATATAATTTGTATACAGAATGTTTCATGTATTAAATATGAAATGTATTTTTAATGCGAAATACATTTATTTTTTATAAAAGTATTGATGGTTCCCCGCAGTCTAAAATCCCCAGTGAACCAAAATAAAAAAATCAAGAATTTTCTGAAAATATACATATACAGTTATGGCACTAACTAGAATCTACGAAAAGAAATAAAAAATTAGTGGGAAATCGCATTTTGAAAATAAATTTTCAAAAATCACCGCTTTTTCTCGACTATCAACAGCCGCTATCTTGAAAATATATTATGGAAAAAAGATCCTAGTAGCTCCTGCCCAAATGACAGTATCGAGGAATAACATGCACTTTGATTAATGTCGATATCTCAAATACTTTTTGAGATACACGAGGAACCATGTCGAAAAACGTACTTCCGACAAAAAAGCATTTTTTTTTTTTTTTTAAAATTAAATTATAGTAGTGCGTGCACTAAAATGCTTTTGATTTAAAATTTTTTTGATTTTTGATTTTTTTTTTTTTTTAAATAAAATTTTAAGAGAATATTTCGAACACCTTAAGGAACATAATTAGGAAGAAAGAAAATCGATTTCCTTTTCTTTTAGCGAATCTCCCCGTAACTCGCAGCTACCATTACAATTTATCGGACGAAACCGAACGAGTAGCATGTAAATTTCACGTTTGCGCATGCGTCGATTGCGATGAAATTCCCGCTCAACCACTGAGAACTGTATAAAAATCGGTATAAAAATAGTTCCAAAGTCATGCGAGTTCGATCCAAAACTGTTCCAGAATGTTCTGAAACGTGAAATCCGAATTGGGAAATGTTGAGGAAAAATGTTTAGTAGATTCGGGAGTAAAAATGTAGACCAGACGATACATTTAAAGTGGAAATATTTGAAATAAAATTAAGTTATATCATAATTGGACAAAATACGGTTTTTTTTTTTATTTTTAATAAATGATTAGAGTCCATTATGTTGTTATTTTGAAATTGATAACGATATCTTGTGTATTTAAAAGTTTTTAAGCCACTGAATTCCGGTAAACACTAATAGCATATGTCGTTTTCGTTTTAAAACGCAACAGATCTCATTAAAAGGTGAGATAACTAAAGTGCCTCAATTTTCAATTGATATAACTGTATACGTTTCTTTCTACTGAATATAAATTACACAATATATTATATGTACACGATTGTTCAAAAATTAACATGACCAAAAAATTTTCGAATACGTGGTACCGTAAAATGGAACAGATTGACACATTTTTCACTACTGTATTCAATTTTCATACACTTTTTTTACATATTAAATGAATATAGAATAGACTAATTTTGGTTCCGGTGGCTTGTTTTAGCGAATTTTCGAATCGAAAATTCAGCTATTACAGCCACTGTCATGACGCTACTTCAGTCCGTGACAATGATAGAAATTTGTCCTGAGGTCTCTAAAAACCGAATTTATATATATATATATATATATATATATATATATATATATATATATATATATATATCCGCACGATAACTCTCGAACGAAATGTCCTACTTTTACAAAATTTGGTGAAAATGATGGAAGCCTCAAACCGTTGGACAAGTTCGTTAGCCAGAACACATCCGATGCCCGGAACATGATTTTTATTCGTAGAAAAATTAGTATTTTGCCAAAATTTACACATATTCAAAAATTTTCAAAAGAGGAGAAGAAATCACACAAAAAAAGTCTTTAAATTATTATTCTATGTCAACTAGTTTCCGAGAAAAACTAATTTTTGTAAACGAAAATTCGTTATGTTATACAGGATGCTGCGACAGGGGTATTTGAAAATCGATTTTCTTTCTTCATTTAGCCGGAAAATCCTAAAATATCCGCTCTTGGAAGCAACAAATACGAATGAGGCAGGGGAGGTTAAAAACTTCATAAATAGCTATAAAAAGTACAGTTCGCTCCAGATTGTAGAAAAAAAAAACTTTGTGCGCTGGATTGGGAACCGCATAGAGAATACGTAACTCAAAACGCTCAAAACCTCACAATTTCCTTAGAAATTGCTTTTCTAAACAACATAAAGCATTAATTCACACATGAGAACATTTTATTTCATTTTTTATAATATTATAAAAACTGCGACAGATACATATGTAAAGAAACTTACTGATGCAGTAACTTACATTCTTATGCGTGTACTGATTAAATGCTTTAAAAACCCTCTGTAAGTAACTTTATCGCAAATTAATGTTTAAATTTCTTACTTTTTCTTACTTTCTCATTATAAACTTTGATGAGATATAAAAAAAACGCCGTGAGCAGCGGGGCCCCATCACGGTAGTCGAATTTTCCCCTTCATCTTCGGTATTGAATGTTTACAAGCGAAATGTGATTGAAAGTCTACAACCGAATTGTCATTTTGTTGGTTTCAAAACTGGTCATGAGTGTTCGGCTGATCGAGGCTTTAAAAAAAGGTTTTAAGTATTTTAGGGCTGTATCTCAGTAAATTTCAATTTTGTGCCGAAAACAGGTATCAGAACAAAAACCAACACAATTCGTACGAGGGCATTCCTGCCCATGTTTATCCGCTAATTGCCTTTATGTTTTAGTTTTAAATATTAAAAAAGGACGTTAAATAGTAAACTGGAAGGCCTTTATAAAGATATTTTTTCTTTCAAAAAAAATAAAAATAAAAAATAAAAAAAATAAAAAAAATAAAAAATAAAAAATTATTTCTTCGGTATTGAGTGTCTACAAGCGAAATATAATTGAAAGTCCACAAGCGATTTGTAATTTTGGTGGTTTCAAAACTGATAATGAGTGTCCGGTTGATCGGGGCTTTATAAAAAGATTTTAAGTTTTTAAGGGCTGAATCTCAGTAAATTTCAATTTTGTGCCGATAGAAGTTAACAGGGAAAAAGCCAACACAATTCGTACGAGGGCATTTCTATCCATGCTTATCCGCCAATTGCCTTTGTGTTTTACTTTTAAATATTAAAAAAGGAACTTAAATAGTAAACTGGAAGGCTTTTATGAAGATATTTTTTCTTTCCAAAAAAATCCAAAATTTCTATTTTATAAATAATAAAAATCCAAAATTCCTAAATAATAATTAAATAAATAAATAAACAGTGACTTTAATAACATTTGCAAATTACTTAATATATATGTATTTCATTTGTTAAAAAATTGTATTCACTTTTTTTTAAATTTTTTAAAATTACTATTCGCCTACTTGTATTTAGAATAAACATAATGCTTTTAAAACACATTTAACAATAGCATTCAATTCCGATGTAAAAATGGGAGAAGTGGGGGGAAAAGTGATGCGGACTCCCTACAAGGTACTAGCTGGATACTAACTGAATACACGTACAAAATTTCAGCCCTCTAGGTTTCCTTATGGAGTCTCTAGACATGTTAGAAAACAAGCAAAAAAATTAAGGAAATATTGGCGTAAAAATCGTGGGGGTAAGGGTTAAAAGTTGAAACCTCCAAAAAACAGTGTCTGGCTATTAGCTTAACCTGTACACCAAATTTCAGCCCTCTAGGTTTATTTGGGGAGATTTTGACCCGAACGAAACTGTTAAAAAACAAGAAAAATCATGTTCTTTTGGGTATAAAAATGGTGGGGGTAGGGGTTAAAAGTCGAGACCCCCAAAAGGCACCCCCTTGATACTAACTCAATCCGAATACAAAATTTCAGCCCTCTAGGTTTATTCGGGTGACCTGTGCGAGTGGTACAAACTTCGAAAACGTCGAAAATGCATGAAATTGTAGCTTAAAAATGAGGGGGGGTGGGGGTAAAATATTAAAACCTCCAAAAAGCACAACCTAGGTACGAACTTTATCAACACACCAAATTTCAACCCTCTACGTTAATTCTGGGGGGCTGGGGGCCTGTTAGATCCAGCGAAAATCGTTTTTCCCCCCTCTACTCCCACCATATCATCCTAGGAAGCTGAATTTTGGATATGTTGTAGATAATTGACCGAAACATTATTTAAAACCGGTTTGGAAAAGTTTTATTGCTTTTCCGCCCCCCACCACCCCCTTAAAGGTCGGTTCCGAAAAAAAATTTGCCCAAAATTTGACCCCACTTTGATAGTATTGTTGTGCATCGGAATAAGCCCCACTTACCAAATTTCATCTCTTAACTTCCATAGGGGGGCCCTACACATATTAAAAGGTTGCGGGAAAATATATATATATATATATATATATCAGACATCTTTTTTTTTTACATAATCGTGTTCTACGGGTCCGAAAACGGATAGCGCCCCTGGTCTCGCCTCTCGCAGCTCTTATCGTATAGACTGTATAAGTCTAATTTTTCGGAGAAAATTCGACTAAAAAAAAAATATTAAAAAAATTGAATAGAAAAGTCGCACAAAATGAAAAATTGCACAAAAACACCGCTCAAAAAAAGATTTTACTGTATTCTTTTTGGGAATATAAATTATTTATGAAGCTAATCAACGTCAAAGGGAAATGAAATCTAAATAGAAAATGTAGAAGTATCATAAATTGAAACTCTATGACATAAAGTAAATAAATTCAAATTATGTACACGTATTATTAAAACTTTAGTCAACCCTGATACGTTAAATTCTATCTATTAATCCTCGTTACGTCTCATATCAGTTTAACGTAGACTGAATACTGGTAAAAAAATTTTAATCTTACTAGTATAAACCTCAATTTAAATTTAGATTATGATAAATTCAAATACAACCATCTTCAAACTATCAACGATTTTTTCCGACATATTCCGTTTGATGGTACGTACAAAAAAAAAAGTTTTTAAAATCAAAACCATACAATTTTAAACTTTACATCAACATTTCAGCCTTTCAATTGAATAAAAGAACACGGTTGTGTTTGTTAACTTTTGTACACGACTGTATATGTGATTTTTTTGTTGTTTTTTGACGATGGCATTTTTAAATATAGATGAATTCGTGAAAAGGTTAGTAATTTTTTTTTTATTTCTTTTTGAAAAGAGCCAGTTGTAACTAACTAATTCAGTTGCAACATTGGCGTCAGTTACGGTACATACAGAGGATGAACGATCATGTTTTATGTAATTTTGTTTTATGTTCTTTTTTTTTTTTTTTTTTAGACAAAAACCGTATGAGCGGCGGTTTGTCGTGATTGTCAAATTTGAAATAAATTTTTCTAATTGTGATTTATTTTTATATAAACGTTTTTAAGTACAGTTTCAAAAAAAAAAACTTTTATATGAGAATTAAAATTGAATTATTCGTTTAGTTGACATTTAAACGCATAAGGGAGCATAAGTTTGTCAAAAAATTATTTCAAATACATTTTCATCTGGTCATAGGGCGCCACGAGAACTTTTAAAAATCGAAATTTTGTGCACTGTCCCAAGATTTCCAAGTTTTTAAAGTGTTTAATTAAGGGATTACGTGAGTTTCGAAGCCAAAAAAAGTATATTTTCTCTATAAATTATATTAATCAAAACGTTAAGCGCATGAAAGAGTAATATTTCAACACTATTTCAAAAAATTTGGGAAATTCAGTCGGTGGGATCTGGTTTTTGGAGACACCTCAAAAAAAAATGTCTTCACGGTGGTCAAGATAACTCATGATAGTTTTATCTAGGGTTGCTAACTTTTTTTGAAAAAAAAAAAAATAAATAAAGTATCTAAACTTTTAAATACTAAAAAATAAAGTATTTGCCAGAAGAAAAAAGTATTTTCCAAATTTACGTTTGGATTGCCTTAAATACATTTTTTTGTGTTTTTAGCCCATGCTAACAATTTTTTTTATATGTATGAACGTTTCATAGCTAATTTTACAATCTAAGTTTAGATTTAAATAAATAAATTTAATTCATTTTCTATTAGCGAATTTCCAGAATGGAATTCAGCTATTACAGCCACTGTCATGACGCGACCTGAGTCCGGGACTATGGCAGAAATTTGTTTTGAGGTCCCTAGAAATCGAAAATAATATTCACTAAAATTTATATATATATATATATATATATATATATATATATATATATATATATATATATATATATATATATATATATATGTATATATGGGAGAGTCTCCTATATTGGACCGTCTCCTAAATTGGACCGCGTCAGTTTTAAGCAATTAAAAGACAGTTAGAACCATCTAACAATATAAATATTAAACAACATTCGAATTTGTTTCTTAGTACGAATTTTTAGGTAATTGTCAAGTAAACAGTCTTTAAAAACTCGCAAATTTATGAAAAATTGTTAAGCCGATGTTAAATTTTCATTACCCACCGTTCGACCAAACACTTAACAGGTAGGTATAACTTTTTCTTTTTATATTTATATTTTATCTATGTCATATGTAATTTATTATAACGACATAATCTTAAAAATATATACATGGATTAGATGTAGATAACGGTTTTTGTAGAAAAACATTATTAAGAACCAATCGGTCCAATTTAGGATACTAGTTTCCTAAATTGGACCAAATGACATAATTTTTTTTACCCAAGGTAGGGTCTTTTTAAAATTCAACTAGAGACGAATTAATGTTTTCGTTTTAAAGCATAAAGATTGATTAATCAGACAATCAAAAATGATGGCTCTATCTTAATTAGTTTCCTCGTTGCAAAACAAAAATGTTAAAGGTGGTCCAATATAGGAGACTCTCCCCTATATATATATATATATATATATATATATATATATATATGTCCGCGCGATAAGTCTCGAACGAAGTATCCAATTTTTACGAAACTTGGTGAGAACATTGGAAACTCCCAAACCCTTGGATGAGTTCGTCAGCCAGACACGTCGGATGCCAGGAACATGGTTTTTGTTTTTCCACGTATTCAAAATTTTTTTACACCATTTAAAAGAGAAGAGAAAATTACATAAAAAAGGTCTTTAAACTATTGTTCTATGTCAACTAGTTTCCGAGAAAAACTAATTTTTATAAACGGAAATTCGCTATGTTATGCAGGATGCTGCGACATGGGTATTTTTATTTCTATTTACAAAAACAACATTCTGTTATGCCCCGTTATCCCAATGAATACATTGTTCTTCCAATCTTTTCACTCGCATTTATCCGATTAACGGCTTTAACGCTCCGAAATGTTCAAATCGGCCGTACTTGGCAATTTTTCGTACATGCGACGGTGATACGGCACGGAAGGAAATATCGACTAACCAGTCGTAATAAGCACATCGAAACTTAAAAATGCATTTTCACGTCTAGTTTTCCACTGGCACATACCATCATCATTGTACATACCTCGGCAATAACACGACCACATCTTCAATGGAATTGTATATGTATCGATGTGGCCCTGGTGTTGCCGAGGCGCCGATATATACATATGTATAATACATGAAAAGCTTAAATCGATAATGCTGGAGTGAGTGAGACGACGAATATCGTATTAGAATGAAATAGGTGACATAATGTGTAGTAGACAGAGAGGTTAACAGAGCACGTACGTGACGTGATGTGCGAGTGAGATAGATAACGTATTGCCGATTGCACGTATGTTGGCGAAAAAAACAACCGTATTTGTTATAAGTGTATGAACTAAAAATTATATTTTATTAAATAGTTCGCTTTTTCCCAGCGTTTCCATTAAAATTCTTTAAATATTTTTTAAGTGTATATCACGTTGTCGACTAGGGTTGTCAACTGTCCCGATTTTAGGCCTATATGTCCCGCGTCCCGACGACAGTAGTGGCGGGACACTAATTGTCCCGATTTTTGACATCTACAATTTTTTTTACTTTTTTAATGCCGGCAATCTCGCTATTGCCGTCTCCAAATTACCGCGCTTGCATATCATGCCCGGCCAAAGAAGTAAGTACCTACACAGAGATGTGCCAAACTCGTGAATTTCTTGCCGTGAATAATTCGTGAGTCACGAAAAGTTAAAGACCATGAATAAAAAAATTTGAAAAACAATTTTTTTCAGTTTTAGGGAATATTAACTAAACCAATTTGATTTTTTAACTACAAAAAAAAAAAAAATATTAGGTACTTTTTATGAGTAGGTACAAGTAGGTATAAATCCAATAACCCTTTGTACTAACAAATTCCAGTTTTTTACCGAGATACTTAGAGTGTATACAAAATGATTTACAATTTAGAAATGTCCAACAGTGTTTATGATGTTGTTCTGATTATTTCTTCCGTTTTTAAATAATTCCTTAAATTTTTAACAAATTTCTAAAATTGGCCTGTCTCTCACGATGTGTGTATATTCGGTCTCAGTCAATGGGTATAGTTGAAAATATTACAAGGTCAGTTTTACAGTTTTGAATAATATGATCTATCATTCTATGAAGGAATAATATAAAGAACATATGGGTTAATTTTAAGGAAATATTATCTTTTTCAACATTTTAACTTGTTTATTGTCATTATTATTTTTTTTTAAAATTTTATTATTTATGTAAGTATTTATAGGTACTAAAAAAATATTTTGCCACAATTTTGTTAAAAAACTACATATTTGGTTTGGTTGTGCGAAATATAATATTTATATACAAATACAGTACAATAAGAACAAAAATTAAAAAATAAATCACCAGATAGAAAATTTTGAAAATTTTCTCATTTTCCAGAAAAAAATTAAATAGTATGTAACTTGCATCAGTATTAATCTCACTGAACCGTACTAACCGTATTTCTGATTTTATCGTGAGGACATAATTTTAACAGACTGTTAAAACGATACTGATTTTCATTCAAAATTCCAACGATTAGAATTAAAAGTTTTTATGTTTAATTCGTAAACATGCGTGAGTGTGAAAGCATTAAATTTTTTTGTTCGTGATCGTGCGTGAGTGTGAAAAGAAATAAATTTTCTTATTTGTGATTGGGCGTGAGCACAAAACCTAATTCGTGACTGTGCGTGATCGTGAGTAAAAATGTACTCACAAGCACATCTCTATACCTACACATAAAATGTACAGTGTTGCCAGTTTGACTCATCAAAATTCCCACAACAATAGTCAAAATCCCTCTAATAATGCATTTTTGGTAGAAAAAACCTCGAAAAAATGAAATAAATTATTTAACGTACATGAATTACACAAGTGGTATTCCAGTAGCCCAAAAATAGCCAATATCTAACATTTTGAAAAATGTCTTTCTTAAAAAAAATACAGTTCACAGTAAAAAAAAAATTAATAATAATAATAATAATAATAAATAATTTCTCACAAAATAAAAAAGTATTGTAATATTATCTTCAAGAAATGGTTTATTGTATCTTTTTAAAGGATAAATGTTGTCTTAAAATGCGATAGCACACATTAAAATTTTAATGGTTGATTTTAAACTGATTATTGAGTAAGAATGATAAAATATATTCTAAGTAGAGATGATCGATATATCGATAACTGTTATTTTGTAACTAGTATAGAAAGATAACAGTTATCGTCAATAATTGGAATACCCAGTAACTGGTTACTTAAATAACTCCTTTCGAAATATCGATAACATAGGTCAATATTAATATATTCGAAAGCAAGGATCGCAGTAATTTATTTTAACCACCTACGGAGAATTTCAAAATAATAACGCCCCAGGCAAGTTACACATTTTCTATTGTAGCACATTTAAAAAACCCTTAAAAATTAACTATTGTCTACTGTACAGTTATCTATTTGTATTTGTAATTTTGTATCCATAAAATTGTTAAAATTGTGTATATAAAGCCTAAATCCTTGTATAGACAAGTATTTGAACAGATATTGCAGATTATTTAGTATACGTCAGTATTATAGATCTATGCATATTTCACTAACAGAACCGTTTATACGCATATCGAATATCTTACAATATGTTAAAATATCCAAATACCATACCAGTTATTGTAATAACTCTTATAAATAACAGTTATTTTTCAGGAACTGTTACTGCAATAACAGTTATTAGAAAATAACCGTTTAGCTTATCTCTAATTCTAAGTGTTGTAAATACCTAGTAAATAGTGCTGTGCATTATTTAAAGTTCTGGTGAAAATTTTGGCCTTTTGTTTATTAATGATTAAAAACGTTTTTTTTTTAGCAGTCGCGATTTTATGTTTTTCGTCCCTATTTTTTTTTTATTTTATTAAATCCCGAAATATTTATTGGAAGAGTTGGCAACCCTATTGTCGACTGACTACTCAATATGAACACATTTCAATGTACGTACACTCAAAGCTGTTTTGACACGATCGTTTTTTTCACGATCATCATTCCAAATTGAATAGCATTTTTGGAAATTAAGTTACAATGTCATAATTGTTACATTTTTCGGCTTAACTATTTGGGGGAGGGGGGGGAATTATTTTTTTATGTGCTATATCGTGTGAGATATCATTCGAAAGGGCTCTTAAAATAAAATTGAAGTATTAGATTGAGGTGAGGAACCCGGACTTAACGTAGTTGCTCTGAGATAGTGAGGTACAAAAGTATATCTCAGCGAAAAAATTTTTTTTTTATCAAAAATTAAATAATGTACAGCTGAACTCTTTTTTGTGTGGTGGATAGGGACCGCATAAAAAAAATCGCACAAAAAAATATATTCAAAAATATCATAAATAGCTATAAAAAGTATAGTTCGATCCAGATTGTACAAAAAACTTTTTTTTGTGCGGTTGGTCGGGACCGCATAAAAAAGTTTCATCGAAAGAACATCACACAAAACGCTCAAAACTTAGAAATTTCCTTAGAAGTTGCTTCTATAAACAAGATAAAGCATTAATTTACACGTAGAAACATTTTATTTCAATTTTATAATATTATGAAAATTTTGAAAAATACATCGTTAACAAAATTAAATGATGCAATAACTTATGTTCTTATGAGCTCAGGTAATAGCTGAATTCCATTCTGGAAATTCGCTAAAAAATACGCCTGTCGCAACATCCTGCATAACATAGCGAATTTTCGTTTATGAAAGTTAGTTTTTTTTAGAAACTAGTTGACATAAAACAATAGTTTAAAGACCTTTTTTATGTGATTCTTTCTCCTCTTTCTAATGGTGGTTTCTTTCACGAAAATTGCCAAAAAAAATCATGTTCCGGGCATCGGACGTGTCTGCTTAACGAACTCGTCCAACGGTTTGGGACTTCCAATATTTTCACCAAATTTCATAAACGTAAGACGTTTCGTTCGAGAGTTATCGGGCTATATATATATATATATATATATATATATATATATATATATATATATATATATATATATATATATATATATAAATTTTGGAAAATCTGGAAATTCGCTAGAATATACGCCTGTCGCAGCATCCTGCATAACAGAGCGAATTTCCATTTACAAAAATTCGTTTTCCTTGGAGGAAATCAGTTTACACAGAATAATGATTCGAAAACCTTTTTTATGTGGTTTTGGTGTAAAAAATATCGCAAAAATTTTAGCAAAAAACTTTTTTTTTTCACGAAAAATGCTCAGAAAACCATGTTCCGGGCATCGGACGTGTCTGGCTGAAGAACTCATCCAAGATTTTTAGACTTTCAACGTTTTCACTAAATTTCATAAAAATAGGATATTTCGCGAGTTATTGCGCGAACATTTAAAAAAAAATTTGTAAATGTTATTTTTGGCTTTTAGGGACCTTAAAACAAATTTATATCATAGTCCAGGGCTCAAGTCACGTCATGACAGTGGCTGTAATAGCTGAATTCTCTATTTGATTTAATAAATCGACCACAGTGTGGTGGATGGATCCAAGTAAGAAAGTTGAGCATAGAAGGGCCATTTTAGTCACAGCTACCCAAAAAATTTCTACTGATAAATAAATATTCCTATTAAATCACTTTTCACTAAAAACATATGACCACGAGTCGACTTTCGGTTTTTACACTATCATCAGGTGGACGTACAATAACACCGTAATTCAATTAGTTCTCAAAAACACTGGTACTGATGTCATAAGAAGTCAAATAATACCTTACTAACTCACACACCACGTCGTAGGACATCATAAAGTGTATTAGCTATCAAAATAGTGTACCAATTGGGCCATTTTGTCATTATAGGTTATGACCGTCAAGGTGTTAATAATCAACAGGTATGATATTAGAAAAATAATAAAAAATACGCTACCAATGGGGTGTGGCACACAGCTTCCTCGTACTCGTAAAAGCATCTTGGTAATTTAATGTCCAATATATCTTTGTACAATTTAATATGATTCATAAAAAATTGAGCGAAATGGGACTAGCAGTAAATAAGATATTGACATTTAATGGAATTTCATGATAGTGCCGAGGATACTATTACTCCGAATGCAATAAAATTTGTAGGGGGCTATCTACGAATCAGACCGCATAATTTCTGATAATTTCATAAAAAAAGAATTGAATAGTTCAGAAGTTATGCCACTTGGTGCAATTTAGTATATTAATGGAATGACATGGTAGCGGCGTAGCTACCGTTACTCCGATTTCGATTAAATTCATAGGCGATCATCTAGGAACCAGACTTCATAATTTCGGAAAATTTCATTAAAAACAATCGAATAGTTCAGGCGACACACAGACGGACGGAGAGACACCAAAAACCAAAATTGTGTTCAGGAACCTCTAAAACGTACGTAACAAATTTTGTTTTGGAGAGGAAAAAATTTTTTATATTTCAAAAGTGATCGCAATGCTTCCGCTACTTTAGTAGTCTCGGAAGCAAAAATTGCATCAAAGCTATTACAATTTATTTAATTGTTTTCAGTAGTATTTTAAACGTGACCAAAATCTGGCCCTTGCATCTTTTTTTGATCAACAAAGATCCGAAGCTTAAGTGCACGCCAAAATGCACTCCTCAATAACACAAAATCAACAAATTTTCTGTTAGAACAGACACTTCACAGAGTAATTAACATTTTTATTCAATTTAACCCTTTGTTGACATTGGGATTCACTGTGTATGAATCACAATTTTATTATTTAAATATTTAAATATTTAGGGGAGTGTTTGTGGCAACTGCAGTATTGGATAGCCAATATAGTAAAAGTTAAGTATTTAAACAAAACAGGGCTCGTTTAAAAAATAAAAATTATCACTGCTTGGCTTGGCTTGGTATATTATTATATTGGCTATATTAAATGTAGGATCAGCAGGATACCATGAATGTGTGGGTAGCGTATTGGAATATACTCGTCGTCGTCTTCTACCAACCAAAAGTGCCCCCTACCGATTCATATTTGAATACGATTTGACCGCCCGTTGAGACGGTGTCTAATTATTCACTTTTCTACCTTGCACAGTATATCATGTAATATTTTTTTTATGACCGGGTGTCGAAATTTTTACACGTCACACAAAAACAATAAAACATTGGTAAGTAAAAATTCTATAAAGTGACTATGGGTCTGGAAAAGATAAACACCTGGTACTATTTGGATATGAGAATACACAGTGCATATATTTTTTTTTATTTAATTAATTAAATGTGGACAATTAAAAAAGAATCGTTTTCTTAATCATTGTAATATATTTTAATTTTTTTTTTTTAAATCTCGGCATATCAAACTTGTTTCAATACAAGTTTCCCGACATACAGAAGGATACATTTCAAGAGACAGGGCTGGGAAAAATGGTTTATAGAAACCATTTAAAATAGAAAATGGTTTCCAAAAATGCATTTAAAATACAAAATGGAAAATGGTTTTGCTAAACATATTTAAAATAGAAAATGGAAAATAGCCTATTTAAAATGGATTATAAAATGCAAAATGCTTTTTTTACTTTAAATTTATTCTATAAATTTTTATATTAATAAAAAAAAAATGTTAAGAAAATGTTAAACGTACTAAAATCAAATAAGGGTAGTCCTTTGAGAAAATTTTATAAAGTTTGCATGATATGAAAACGAAATTTAACTCTTGAAATATTGTTACTCAAAAATATTGTAAAATTTAATTCAACTTTAATATATTCAAACCTTGAGTACGCTACAACTGCGACTTCTAAATTACATGTAAAAATCATCTACTCGAAATACAAAAACATTTCTTATTGACGTGTCTTAACAGGGCTGGGAACTATTTAAAATGATTTCATTTTAAATATGTATTTAAAATAAAAAATGGCATTTTGCATTTTCTATTTTAAATAAGTTCGGTCAAACCATTTTTATTTTGTATTTAAAATGAAATTTTGAATCCATTTTACACTTAAAATGAAAATGGATGTACATATTCTCAAATTTATGTGTATATGTATGATACTTATGACATATTAATAAATTATAGAACTCGAATTGAAAGATTTGAAGTCTAACAAATTGTAAATTAAATTTAACTTGATTTAACTGACTCAAACTTTTTATGACTCGAGTTGCAATGTCACTTGAGTTAAATTTGTTACTAGAGTTGCAGTTCTCAAACTTTTCTGACTCAAGTTGTGTAATCTTTAAGACACGTCGATAAGAAATGTTTTTGTATTTGAATAGATGATTTTCATAATTTAGAAGTCGCAGTTTTAGCGTAGTCAAAGTTTGAATATATGAAGGCTGAATTAAACTTTACAATATTTTTGAGTAACAATATTTCTAACAGTTAAATTTTGAAGACTGCCCTAATTTTTTAACTTTTTGATATTAACACTTTCAGTCCCACGGATTCGGCATCCGAAACCAAACAAAACTTCCCCAGAGGCCGACCGCGATCAATGATTAATTGATTAGTTGATTACTCATTATATGTGCGATGTTTATCATGTTTATCATTCTTTATCACACGGATGTGTTCCCATTCACACAAACACATGCATACCAACAAACACTACTCTCTTGGTTTCTATGTATAAAAAATTTTAAGATAAACAAAAAATACATAAAAAATATAATTTATGTATATTTTTAAATAAAATTGATCTGAATGCCAGTGTATATGTAGTATGTATGTACGTATCACGTAGTACGTCTGTTTACAGTTTTACACATATATACGTGTGGAACTGTGTTGTGTGTTTGAATCATTTTATTTGATGTATTTGTTTATATAGTTTTTTTTTTTTTAAATATTGCCGGCTTCCGGGGAAATTTACTATGAAAGTGCTCGGGCCTCATAGTGTTAATATAAATAATAATAAAAAATTTGTACAATAAATTTAAAGTAAAAAAAGCATTTTGCATTTTATAATCCATTTTAAATAGCTATTTTCCATTTTCTATTTTAAATGCATTTTTGGAAAACATTTTCCATTTTCTATTTTAAATGGTTTCTATGAACCATTTTTCCCAGCCCTGTGTCTTAAAGATAATACCACAGAACTTGAGTCCGAAAAGTTTGACTTGAAAGAACTGTAGCTCTAGTAATAAATTTAACTTAAGTGACACTGCAACTCAAGTTATAGAAAATTTGAGTCAATTGAATCAACTTTTATTTACAATTTGTTAGACTACGTTCAACTCGAGTTCTATGATTAATATGAGTCATAAATGTCATAAATACACACATAAATTTGTGTATGCATCCATTTTCATTTTAAATAAAAAATGAATTCAAATTTTCATTTTAAATACAAAATGGAAAATGGTTTGAACGAACTTATAAAATAAAAAATGCAAAATAGAAAATGCAAAATGCCATTTTATATTCTAAATACATATTTATAATGAAATCTTCTTACGCGAAACAGATTTCTCCCGGGATAAATAGTAGCCTATGCCTTTCTTCGTTACATCAACTATTTCTATACAAAGTTTTACGTTGTTCACCCATAAAAGCGACACAAACAAACTCACTTTCACATTTATAATATTAGTCACAATTTACACAGAGGAATCAGATGTGTTCCCGAAATAAAAAGTGGCCTATGTCCTTTTACGACTTGACGTAATTTCACTAGTTCGTTTTAAATAGATTTTCTCACGGGACAAAAGGTAGCCTATGCCTTTCTTCGTTACATCAACAATCTCTATACGAAGTTTTACGTTGATTGGTTAAGCTGTTGACGCGCGAAAGCGATATAAACAAACAAACTCACTTTCACATTTATAATATTAATCACGATTTACACACTGGAATCCGATTGTTTCCGAAGTAAAAAGTAGCCTGTGTCCTTTTTCGTTCTGCCATAATTTCACTAGCTCGTTTTAAATTCATTTTCTCACGGGATGAAAACAGCCTATGCCTTTCTTCGTTATATCAAGTATCTCACACTCACTTTCACATTTATAATATTACTCACGATGTGCACAGAGGAATCCGATTGTTCCCGAGATAAAAAGTAGCCTATGTCCATTTTCATCCAACCGTAATTTCACTATTTCTCACAGGATAAAAAGTAGTCTATGCCTTTCTTCGTTACATCAACTATATACAAAGTTGACGCAGGAAAGCGATACACAAACCAACTCACTTTCACATTTATAATATTAGTCACGATTTGCACAGTGGAATCCAGTAACTTTGTGACACACGTAATTCTACTGTATTTTATGGACTTCTTTATTCTTTTTTTTTTACTTTGGGAAACAATATTCTAACAAATAAACATGACTAAATGTAATTATAATCATTTTTTGCATTTATGGTAGTAGTTTTACCGAGAGATACTAATTGTACTGTAAAATGGCATTATTTTACTGGGTTAAAAGGCCATTCAATAACTACATTTGTGTCTCTATCATAGGGTACTCCTGACTACATTATTCAATACCTATTACATATGTAATTTGAAGCACGCATATTATGAACGCAGATAAAAGAGGCCATTTTGTTTTGTTTTTTTTTTCAACTAGATAACTTCTTTGTATTATTTTATAGTTTTAAAAGAAAAAAAATCAGCAAGTGTGCGTTGAACACGCATTAAATCAGGGTTCCTCAGTGGTCAAGGAGAAAAATTATAGGACAATAAAGAATATTTTTTACCGTTTATGACAAAAATAGTGTTACTATGAAGATCAGTTATGTGATTTGAAATTTGATTATTTTACTTTAATTACGACTGAAAATAATAAGATTCAGCATACTTCAGTCCTTAAAATCATAACGGTTTCTTAACTACCCCGTTTTGTCCCCACCCTCCCCTATAAAAATGAAATAAAATATTCCTACGTGTAAATTAAGGCTTTATTTTGTTTAGAAAAGCCACTTCTATTAAAATTGTGAGGTTTTGAGCGTTTTGAATTATGTATTTTCGATGAAACTTTTTTTATGCGGTGGATCGGGACAATCTGGACCGAACTAATCTTCTTATAGCTATTTATGATATTTTTGAATATTGTTTCTTTGTGCGATTTTTTTTATGCGGTCCCTATCCACCGTATAAAAAAAGGATCAGCTGTACATACAAAATTTCATGCTTGTAGGAACAATAGGGGGAACTATAAAGATTCCGAGTTTTCTTCGGAACCCTAAAAACTATAATTTACTGTAACAAATACAATTCTGTACAAAGTAATACGAACAATGCGATAATTATGGAAAAAAAAACCATTTCTGTTTTTTGCACGATATTATGTTAATAACACTAAAGTACAGTTGACGACAAAATAATTGTTACCGTAACAATATGTTCAAATAATTTTATCTACCAGTGTAATAAAAATCAATATATATATTAAAATGATTGAAATTATCTCTTACCTTGTTCTCCATTTGTCCCTGTTAAAAAATACACTAATACAGCCACAATGGGCAAGCACCATTTTGGGGGCACTAACAAGAGGCCCATTTTGTGTTGTCAAACATTCGTATCTATGTCATTACGTATTGGTCGTGTTTGTGGGGCATGATGATGCTTTTTTTTTGTTCTGATAAGTGCGGCGATTGGTGGTGATGGGATGCGGGGATCGATTTTATAATCGATATCTCGATTTATACATTTAATGGTGGTCGGTGCAACATGTATGAGGAGAGTTTTTCGAATTAGATTTCGAATGACATTCGGCAATCTGAAACAAATGAAACATTATTGAAAAATAATAATCGTAAGCGATTGTAAAGGGAATATCTAGTGACGTCATCAGTTCAAAATTGTTATTTTTTGTAATTTACAATCATTAACAAAGTGATTTTGATCGAAAAAGATAATATTTAGTAATATTGACCAAAGCTATTCAATTTTTACCATCAAAAATACAATAATTTCATTAAAAAATTCGTCAAGTGCGTGTTTTTGACACGCACTAAGTAATGTCACCTCAGTGAAAGTGTTAATTTATAATTTTTTGGCTCGTTTTTTAAGTACAGTGAGAATACAGTCCTCTTGCGTTTATTCAATATGCATGTACAACTCTATAATTACTATATTATATATTATTATTATTATTATTATTAATTTTTCCCCCACTATAATCACACGAGATTAATATGTCATCCTTCGGTGACATAAAAATCTGTTTTATGTATCAAAACTCATGTTCCGGTCCAAATTCTAGCGCCGGCAGACAAAAGGACTTAAGTCCATTTTTTACTTTTCTTTTTTATTTTATAATAAGAATCAAGAGAGTCTGTCTCATATATTTCCAAAAGGGCAAAAGTCAATTCCACCCCTAACATCATTTTTTATGCACTTGTTATAAAAGAAATTCTTTTCAGAAACTAAAAAAAGAAGTTAATTTCTTAAAATTCTTAATAAAATAATAAATAAGTACATAGTAGGGATGTTATGAATATCCGTAACCGTAACCGAAACAACCGGATATCCGAAATAATTACATATCCGAAACCGAAACCGTATCCGAAAATAAAAGTTTCGGATTTGTTTCGGATAATAAGAGACAACTGCCGTTGAAAAATAGAGGCTAAATCGAAGCAAATTTTTGTTGCATATATTTCTCTTGATAGATTTCCGTTAATTTGTGTTTGGCGTTCACTTTTTGCGGTAAAATTTTCCCCTTTTTCTAAAAAAAAATGTTTACTGAAAGCAATTATCCGTAACTGTTACCGTATCCGAAATATTATCCGATATTATTACATATCCGTAACCGAATCCGAAACCGAAAAAAATGTTTTTAAATATCCTTGTCCGTATCCGTATCCGAAATTTCATATCCATAACATCCCTAGTACATAGTCTAATTAAATTGAAATGTATTTTGATGGCAACAACTACCGGCTAAAACGGGTTAAGTCCACAAATGGTTTTAACAATAAAATTTATTGTTGTTTCTTATATGTTAAGTCCATAAAAATGTCTTAAAAAATTTTAGTTTAAGGCTTGAAGTTACTTCTTTTTTTATGATTTACTGTGTTACATGTTAAGAAAGTAATTTATTTAAAAAAAAAATGTACAAAATATCATGTAAACTTGAGGATAATTCAAATAAACTGATGTTGCATGCATTTAATTTTAGGTTTTACTCCCTACTGTAAAGTTTATGTTTTGGACTTAAGTCCTTTTGTCTGCCCGCGCTAGAATTACAGCACTGACTTTATCAAAAATGAACAGAATGACCCCGAAAACCTATAAAAACATCCAAAATTCCAAACTGTCTTTGCCTACAAATAAAATTTTTTGTAGTGTCGTTTAAAAATTTTTATTTTACCTGATGACGTCATTAGTTCAAAATTTTTAGTTTTTTGTAATTTTCACACTAATGAAGAAGTTATTTCGATTACGAAAAGTGATGAAATTGGAATAATATTGACTCAAAGTTTCCATTTTTGCTATCAAAAAAAGAATATTTCATTCAAAAAGCGAACAATTGTATCAAAACTCATGTTTCGGTTGAAATTACGGCGTTGATCGTATCAAAAATGGAAAGAATGACCCCAAAAACCTATAAAAACACTCAAACTATCTTCGGCTACAGACAAAATTTTTTGTAGTATCATTTCAGAATTTTAATTTGGTCCAATGACGTCATGAATTCAAAATTTTTTTAGATTTTTGTAATTTACACATTAACGAAGTTATTTTAATCGGGAAAATTAATGAAATTAAGGCAATATGGATCAGAAATTTCCATTTTTACAATCAAAAACGTGTTATTTCATCCAAAAATTTAACAACCGCATCAAAACTCATATTTTGGTTCAAATTACGGCGTTAATTTTATTAAAAATGAAAAGAATGACTTCAAAAACCCACGAAAACACCCAAACTATCCTTTTGCAGTGTCGTTTCAAAATTTCAAATCAATAGAAAATTGTTTAGATTTTTATAATTTACAAATTAACGAAGTTATTTTGAACGTGAAAAATAATGACATTACGATAATATTGACTTAAAGTTTCCATTTATACTATCAAAAATGTGTTATTTCATCCAGAAATTTGATTTGGATATATCAAAATTCATGTAACCCTTAAAAATGTCACTCTTTATGCCATTATTGCACCCAACGGCAAATAAAGTGTCAATAACATTTTTTCAAAAAAAAAAAAAAAAATGTGAACAAAAAGAATCGACTCAGTTTCATGAATATTTTCAGAGATAATAACAAAAATACCGTCTCCGGTTTATAGGTAAGAGACGTTCCAGGCACGGGACGGGAGATGGTCTCGTAGCCAACTCGACACACACAACGTTAATTCAAAAGGAACCTAAACTTGGCATAATAATTATATATCGATTCCTGGGAGCATCATGACAGTTACATGATAAGCGCGACAGAAGTTTAAAAACTATCAAAAGTCTAGGTTAGTCTACATACAAGTATAGTAACGTTGGCCTCACCCATAGATATACAAGATACCACAATTGCCTATTTCATAACTACCGTGACCGCTGTCGCCAGCAAATGACGTCACAACGGTACCCCTACCAAACGATTATGATACATACAACACGTTACTACTTAAGGGGAGGTTTACTTGAGTGTCCTTTAAAAAATCCATATTTTTTTTTTGCAGAAATTGATAGCCAGTTATGTGTAGAATATGTTCCCAAAGTGATTTTGCTGAAAGTAATTTAAAAGGAAGTTTACTTGAGATTCCATCAAAAAATCCAGTTTTTTTTTTGCAGAAATTGATAGCAAATTATGTGTAGAATATGTTCTCAAAGTGACTTTGCTGAAACTAATTTAAAAAAAAAAAGATTATTGCACATTAACCGAATCGAGTTTTCTATAAAAAAAAAAAGTAATTCACGCGGTAATGAGTATAAAATATGAAATTTTGAAAATACGTTTTTTAATATATATTTTATAATATCTCAGAACCACGTTTTTGGAACTGGTTGACACGATAACTCAAATTTTCTATATTTTTTTATTTTAAAGATAATTCAATTCTCCGGCACCTATACTTAAGTTCGATACACTTTCAATATTTATTTATTTTTTTTTTAATTTACTTTAAAGAGCGAAAAATAAGACAAAAATCGTAATCAAAAGTTTACACATCCGCCATTTTTTTTTCTTTCAGCAATTTATTGATATTATAGTTATAGGTGCCGGTACTGTCCATATATTTTATAAATCTTTTTTGTTTTTGGATTTCAGTGGTTTATTACCGGCACTATGATGTCAACCAACAAGGCATCGGATTTTCGGATCGTCACACTGCACTATCTATAAAATGGACAATTTTTTATATTTTTCCTTGAAATTTTTTTTTTTTTTTGTATAGTTTAATACTTAATAAATGTGTGTACAAAATTTGAAATTGATATTTACTTCCGTTCTTGAGAAAAAATTCCAGAAAAATACATAATTTTTAAGGACTCTCAAGTAAACCTCCCCTTAAACACATCATTTGTATCTACACAAACATGTGATTGTGTTTATGTACTATGGTATAGGTATGATTGTGCACCTTGCATATATATATAGTATATACTGTTATGGCCGACCTATGTGACTAACAACCAACAATTAAAAAGATATCCCTCTATTTTGAGAATTTTTTTGTTCAACAGAATTGTTACACTTAAATACGACACACTTCATATTTTTTTCTATTTAAATTTCGCGATTAGAATAAAAAAAACAATGATACCAAGTACGATATGATCCCTATAATGAACAGTAACAGACTAAATCAGAAACCGTGTAAACTGCACAACATTGCACCTTACGAACGACAGATTTCTATATGTACACATAATCTAGTATATCTATGGCCATACCGAAGCTAGTGTAGTAACTACTATCAATATAATAAATGTCTCCGGCATAGGCCTATGGCGGCAGAGTATGGAGTGGGGATACTAGTTGGTCGCTGGGGAGGGGGGAGGTGTAACATATGTTTTTTTTTGTACACTGTATCAAATGAATGACTTCGTCGGCTACAGATGATTCGTAAAAAATGATCGTCAACGTATTGAAGTCACTCTGAGTTAGAAAAAGCTTTAATTATCACAGCCGAGACACAGAAATAGGATTATTATGTTAGGGGACCCCTTTCCTGCCAGTAGCTTCCTCCTTAAGATGGTATTATAGCCTAAAGAGGTAAATATACAAAAAAAAAATTTTCAAAAAAAAAAAATTAAAATTCGAGATGTTATGAGTTTGTAAAAAGGGGAAAACTGGTCGACATGATTGGAGCTCTTTCATAAATTTCAAACAATTTTTTGATACGAACTAATATCGTTATGTTTAAAACCAAAAAGAAATTTTTCATCCTTTTTCTCAAAAATAAAAAAAAAAATTTTAAATTTTCAAGATTCAAACCATAAACAACCATCTACTAAGGCTCCGTACTAAATTTGGAGACAATCAGTTGGATAAAACTGGAAATTTTATGTTGACCAGGTGAAAAAAAGTAATTTCGAGAAAAACATGTTTAAAATTTTGAGTAAAATTTCAAATAACCGCACCAATTTAAGTTCACATGTTGCTTGAAGATTAAGGCTTGATTCGCATTATCGTGCCAATCACAGTCCGTTCTCAGTCCAGTCTCGCTCCGGTAAAATATTCGTAATTGAGAAATAATAAGTGTTTTCACACTATCAACACCAGTTCAGTTCCAGCGCAGTCACTGTCCAACACCGATCCTTTCCAAAGAATATTTGACTGAGAACGAACTTGTCCACAGAGAAATAATAACGCAATTTCTCTATGGACAAGTACGTTATATTTCTCTATGATTTCACTGGCTTCAGTTAGTCAGTGTCACTTATACATACTATTTGACAGTTATATCTAATTGAAATCCTGAATTTATTCATTATAATTTTGCAATATGACAACTGAAAAGTATTGGAATTCTGAAAAAGGTAATTATTTATTAACCCTAGAATTATACGTTGGTCTACGAGTCAGTCATACATCGGCGTCATTTTGACGAATGGACTTTTTACGGAGAGTTTTAGAGTTTATTTGCAAAAAAACATGTTTTTTACATAACAATACTACAAAAGCGAACAAAATATTTAAAAAAAATTGGATTTGGAAAAATTTCTTAATATAAATATTTATTAATTTTTTTAATCTTTTTATCAAAGCATATTTTCACTATAAAAATTAAAAAATAGATAAATACATCAATTGTATCATAAAACATGTCTTTCAAATAATTAATTTATGAACTATTATGAGTCGGTGGACATGTGTGACTTTAGAGAATGTGAAATTTCTCGGTCACAAATATTCCCGTAAATATGTAATAATTTCCCCATTAGGCACATTTGTAAATTTTCTAAAATTTGTTAGTAATTTTTAGAATAAGATCTCAAAAAATAATAAAAATTGAAATATTTTCCACAAAATAAATTGTAAAGGTTTTATTAAGTCATTCGAAACGCATTCTTTAGTTTTCGATTCAATATATTAAAATTTCAGTATTATGTCGTCTCTATAAGTCAAACAGCTGTAATCATCGTTCACATTATCATAATCATTGAATAAATTAATTATAACATCCATATCTTTAATAAATTTTAGAAAAATTATGAAAACTCTTATATGTGAAGTACAAAATCTTTAAAAAAAAAAAAAAAAACATACGTTAATCATACATCGTCGTCCTTTTGACGCACCCTATTTCAATATAAACAAAACGACAGCAACTATGAAACAAAATTTATACATTTGCTGTGTTATAATAAGAAATAAATTAGATAACAGAAGTTTCACAGCAAGCAGGCAACGACAAGTTGTAGTATTGGAGCAGGTAGAGAAGTTCGCTCGTCGTTTTGACGAGTACGTATGATTCTAGGGTTAATTAAAAATTTTTTAAATAAGTAGATATATAATCTATAGTGAATATCTATGAACATGGTAAAATGACACTGGATTGAGAACGAACCGTACCGTTCATGGAACGTAAGTGTGAATGTAATAGGATTTTACCGGAGCGAGACTGGACTGAGAACGAACTGTGATTGACACGATAATGTAAATCAAGCGCAAAACTAAACTTGAAGTGACAGTCTAAATCAGTGGTACCCAGACTTTTCTGTCTGCGACCTCCCTTTGCACTTAAAAATTTCAAAAGACCCCCGAAATATCTAAAAATGGATAGGAAATGTGAAGAAAATGGGTATGTAATCTGTAATCAATTGTTTCTGCGACCCCCTCAAATAGATTTCGCGACCCCCCACTTTAGGAATCACTTGTCGAAGTAATCGACTGCTTCATTCCGGGAACAAATTTCGTAAAAGTGGAAAATTTTTGGACTAGAATACCATTTTAAAACATACTAGGATCTATCGAGGTTTTGATGCTCTCCGCCCCCCAAAATTGGACTATAGTCCAAAACCGTTACGTTACCGATAATCACCAAATAAATTTTGTAGCTAACTCGTCCCGTCCCGTTCGTCTCGGCACAATGTGGTCGAGTTATTTATATCCATTGTTTCTATCAATTTTACGACTAGGTGTTACATTTCGTGACGAAATAAAACATTATATACATTGGGTACTTCATGTTTCATATACTTGAGACATAAAGCTGCTCTATACCCCGCCCGTCGACGACCCGCTACCCCGCCGTGCCCCCCTAACCACCCCAAATAACGGAGACAAAGACACAACCATACACATACATATGTATAGAGATCGTATAAAAAGAATTGTTTCATATGTACATACTAAAAAACATAAAGCCAGAACCGTGCTGCTCCGTGAATAGAGGTACATAAAACTGTACGTGAGAACGTACAGTGGAACCTAAATGTCCGGAAACGATCGACTAAACTCAAATTTCGTAATGAAAATCAAATTTTTTGTAGTAACGTTACAACTTGAAAAAAAATTTTGAAAATCTATAAAATAAACCAACATCTCTCTAGCAATTAAAAAAATTGACATTAAAATTTGACCTAATGACGTCATCAAGTCAAATTTTTTTTTTAGTTTTAAAGAAAAAAAATTCGTGACTCTTAAACTTATAGAATACCGGTAGAATATGAAACGTACAAAAAAAATTGTTTCATATGTACTAAAAAACACTCATATGTAAGGTAACGGGCCTAGTTTCTGACCTTTTAAGAGTGACGGCTGAGGTTAAACGACAGTAATAAATATAAGTTTAAACTTAAGAGACAATTAATAATTTTATCAACTAGTTTATGGCTTTCAAAATAAAGCCATAGAAGTAAAATAATTATTTGAATTGAATTAATAATTTAAATTAATGTTTTAAAAATTGACAAAAAGGACCCAATTTCTGACCTTCAAAATTTCTCATGTGACAGTTTATGACCCTGACAGTGGCCTAGTTTCTGATCCTTAATTTAAAAATACAGTTTTTTAAAATTTAATTTATAAATAATTTTTTATTGATAAAAATGAATGTTTAATGTTATATACGTTATGAAAAATAACAAAAACGAATCGAAGATAACTATAAATAACAAAATAACTAATAAAAATTGGTTAGAATTTAATTGGGCCATACCACTTTAGAAGTAAGCCTAGTAATTGACCCTCATATTTCAATAATAAAAATCATTCTAAGGTATTTTATAAATATTTTAAAATAAATTTTAAACAAATATTAACCTGCTCATATATTTTTAATTAAGTTTTCATACTTACATGATGAATATTGCACAGATCAAAATGAGTACTTTGTAACATAAACTGTTAGGAAACTACCAAAAAATAGTTTTTACACACATTTTAAACTTAAAATTTTTTTTTATTTAGTTAATATATTCTAAACTTTTTAAATTGCTGTTCATTAGACACAGAATAGATTACTTTAAATTAAGAATTTATTTTTTTTCTTATTTAAAATATAGTTTTTTTTATTAATTTATAACAAAGCTGAAAAGTTCAGAAACTGGGCCAGGGTCAATTACCGGGTCTTTTACCTTATGTTGTTGCCAAAAATCCCTGAGCTAAGCGGGAAAAGTCAATTTTGTATTTTCTATTTATTGTATAAGTTGACGTTGTTCAGGAACAACGCTGATACCAAAAGGGTAAAAATAGACATAACGAAATTATAAGTGTCCCAATGTTTTGACTACGGCACCCAAAAAATAGTTACATTATTTTACATTAACAAAAAATTTCAGTTTTACTATGGAAACGTCCATAAACTACGCAGTTACCTTTTGACCGTTTTTCAAACCTTCCCTTCCCGCATGTAGACCACAAGTAACTTTTGCCTTGAACACTCCCCCCCCCCCTTAGTGAAACGTAATTTTTTTATTATTAAGTCCAAAGGACATTCAGTTGAAATAAAATATAAAAATTAAGACCTTTTTTTATATTTTAGCAAAATAGGGAAAACGGTATAGTTACTGGACGTTGACAGTTATTGGACAAGACACTCTCTTTTGAAGGTTATAAGGCCTATAGACTAGTAAAGCAAACTTCTTGATTTTTTAGTTAAACAGAACCTTCTAGAATCTACAGAACTTGTGGATTGTGGAAATACGCCAGAAATTAATAAATGAAATTTTTGTCCAATAACTGTATTTTTCTACAGACACAACTTGAATATTTTTTTTTTTTCAGAGACTTACCAATATGTAATATGAAAGTTTTATATGGTACATTAAAATAGACAGGTCTTACTTTATTTATGAATTTTTTCGTTAAAAATAAAGCAACAAAACACGTACTTTTTATGTACTTTGTTTGGAAAATTTTTCTCAACTGTCCAATAACTATACCATTTACCCTACTAGTGTAAAATTTTTCATGTGAAAACTGTATGACCAAATAGTAACATAATTCGTTTGAAACCGTTCTGTAAAATTTAGAAATACTATAAGCACTAGTAATGTCGAACCGAGGAGAAGTTAGTTGATTAACCGGCTAAAGTTGTTATTCAGACAAAATTAGTTATTAGTCAAAAATATCAAGCATAGAATAGTCGACTAATCGATTAAATTTTTAGTCGAATTCATGAATAGGTTAAGCTATGTTACTCTTTCGAAAATGATGTTTTCTATATTTGATAGATTTGAGCGTTACTTTATGGTATTCCATTTTAAAATAAAAAGACAATTTTTTACTTTACTAATACCACTTTATTGTCTTTTTATTTTATGATGTTTTCTTTTGAATTTAATTATTGACTTAATATTTTTTTTTAAAGAAAAAGAAGGGTATGGACATATTACAATGTACTAATCAAATAAAAGTAAAAAATCATACAAATACATAATTTTCTAGTTTCCATTTTTCAAGTCCAATAAATAATACAGAAAAATTATTAAATTAGTCGTTTTTAGTCATTTAATTGAGGATAAAATAGTCGACTAAAAAATGACTTAATGTAAACAAAATTAGTCGACTAAATGGACTAACCGATTAATCATCCAATATCACTAATAAACACATCATAAGTAATTCATGGTTATTCATGTATTTTCATATTCAAATTTATGTTTCTTTTGGAAAAAATTGAATAAAATTCAATATTTACATTGAAATAATGACTTTTACGATCGCGCACATCATTCACAGGTTTCACTGTACCACCATACCATTGCGATATATCAACCAACTTTGTACCAAACACCACATGCATCCATTTTGAATGTACTAAAAAATCACCTGCAAATATATACCCATCCTCATTTAATCGTGTACACCAAACAGAGATAACGTTACATTAATAACAGCTTTTTTTCGCTGCGAAGTCACACATATGTCATATGCATACATTCATATGACTCGGTCTTTGTTCAACACACGCAAAGTGTCGCGACTGAGACTGTCCCCGGCGGTGTCTTGAAAGAAAAGAAGCAAAACTTGTTTCTGTATAAAAATGATACGACTGTCTTTGTTTGTTAGAAAGAAGATTAAAGTCTGTTTCTTTTTGGGAGGAATTTTATCAATAAAGAATAACACAGTGTTTTTAATTGTGTTATAATTATTCTATCTCTCTCATTGATATGTCGCCGTTTCGAAAATTCGATTCATACATAGGTACATACATATTCGGCTATTTCTTTTTAATGAGTCAAGGAACATCTTTAAGAGTTTTGAGACATTTTTAACTACATCGGTGCTGCATAGTGCATACTTTGGATGGGTAGTTCTTGAGACGAGTCTACACGAAAGAGACACTTATTAGGTTTTTTTTTTTTAAATAGGCCATCTTCAAATTTTTTTCGAAGTTTGTAGGAAAGATTTTTTTGTCAAAAATAACGCCACGATACCGTTATATCTGTCACGACAACACAAATTATATCCGGCTTGGAGATGATTTAAAGTAAAAAAATTGTCAAGTGCGTGTTCGACACGCATTAAGTTATGGTTCCTCAGTGGTTAGAAGAATTATTCACAGCTTTCGGGATAAAATATACGGTATTTAAATACATTTTTTACTTGTGTTACTTACAAGCAAATGTGTTACTTTGAGAGTCACTTATGTGATAATTTCGTAAACGAGGTTTAAAAATTAAAAACGGTTAAAGGAACCACCAACGATAACCCACGAAAAACGAGAATTTTATTAATTTTCCATTGAACTTTACCAACACAATTTAGCCCAGTGATTCTCAAACTGATGGTCGCAGAAGCAACTGATTACAGATCACATACCCATTTCCGACCCAATTCTACACACTTGGGGGTCCTTTAAAATTTTAGATACAAAAGGGGGTCGCGGACCAAAAAGTTTGAGAACTACTGATTTAGCCGAAATAACTTTAATTTCATGTTTTTAAACAAATACTGATATCTGTATTTTTTAGGTTACAAGGGGTGGGACTAAAAAATTCACTTTGAAGCTCAATATTTCATATTCATTTTAAAAGTCCTTTGTGACAATATCTCACACGATGCGTGCGATACGTGGGGAAAATTTTTCATCCCCACTTTTCAATGTGGAAAATTGTCTCAAGAAAATTAAAATTTACAAACTGTAGTATGTACATACAAAATTTCGTATTCATAGACCGAAAGATGAATGATGTAACGGAATTTTCCGCGATCATTCTTCGGAACCTTAAAAAATCGCCCCTATTAGCGAATTTCCAGAATGGAAATTCAGCTATTACAGTAGGTCTAATGACACGACTTGAGCCCGGCACTATGGCAGAAATTTGTTTTGAGGTCCCTAGAACCCAAAAATAACATTCACTAAAATTTATATATATATATATATATATATATATATATATATATATATATATATGTATATATGTATTTATGTATTTATGTATCAGCACGATAACTCTCGAACGAAATGTCCTAGGTTTACGAAATTTGGTAATAACGTTGGAAGTCCAAAAATCTTGGATAAGTTCTTCAGCCAGACATGTCGGATGCCAGGAACATGGTTTTTGTTCTTGCAAAAAATTAGTTTTTTGCCAAAATTTCCACTTATTCAAAAATAATTGCCAAATTTTTTTACATCATTTAAAAGAGGAGAAAAAATTACATAAAAAAGGTCTTTAAACTATTATTCTATGTCAACTACACCTTGTCTATGAGACGATGATCTCTGACGCCCTCGTTGCCTTCATTGTGATCTGTCTCTTGTTAGCATAATAAGTATTCAGTCTGTCTCTTTTTAGCATAACAGTTCGTGCCAATTCTCCTCTTCCCTTCGTCCTGCTATTAGAGATCGTCGTCTCATAGACAAGTAGTAGTTTCCGAGAAAAACTAATTTTTATAAACGGAAATTCGCTATGTTATGCAGGATGCTGCGACAGGGATATTTTTGTGTTTATGACAGCCCCACAATATTTTTGATTCTGTTTCAACAAAACCAGTTTGGAATTTTAATCGGGCGAGGAAAGATGTGAGTAATCACAATAAAAGATGCATATATTATCGAAAAATTAACCCTACATTCACCATCCGAGATCAAATTGGGTTTATTTATAACTAATTTTAATGGGACCGTTAGGTAAGATTTTGTTCGGTGAATGGTTAAATATTACATTGTGTACACAAGTCACAAATTGTGTGCAAATTATTTGCGCTTGCACATAAACAAGCGCAGTTTCCAAGAAATATTACTTTATACTCGTCATATAATTATGCAAGAATACAATGATTGATTAAAGTAAGGGGACACCTAACTATAGAAATCAAAATATTAAATTTAAAAAAAAAACTCGTCATAACATTTTGTTAACCTTAGAAGACATAATACAGGGCCTTTCAAATTTGAGATCTATACAAAAAAAAAAAATCAATTTCTTGTGATTATTGTAATTAATAGTTTATAATTTGAAGACAATTGTATTTGAGTTTATCAAAAGTGGCTATTCATATACAATACAAAATTAAATGTGAAAGCTAGTAGTAAAACAGTGTAAAACTTAGACTAAGTTGTTTCGTAATTTAGTTAAATTGTGTTTGGTCAAATAGATTGTAAATTTTACATGGTTTTCACCAAAATTCGAAAATTGATACATAATTGAGGTGAAAAGTTCCGAACCAGGTACCAGGGTTGACTAAAGTTTTAAGAAAATCATTATGATTCAAAATATATCCATATATACCGTAAAACCGTCTAGACCCGGACACTTTTTTACATTTTTTTGGTTAATTTTATGTTTATACATGTTTCCGTCATAGATATCACCAATAAAAGTATAACCATTAGAAAGAGTGTATATTATTTGTTATATCCCTGACCCATTTGTTTCATTATAAGTAAAAATAAAAAAAAAAATTAGTAAGTGTCCGGGTCTATACCCTAAATCGGTTTTGATCCGGACACTTACTTAAATAATGTAATAACATGCAAACTAATCTCTCCCGTCGGGGTTAGGACAGTGTTTTATATCGTCTGATGTCTTTGAACTTGTTAAAGGCTTCAAAACATTTTGTGGGAAGGGAGAGGGGTCAATGTATAGTATACCTCTCTATGAAGTAAACATGCGATATGACACCAAAAGGAGGCATAAACCGCGTAATTCTGGCGGGAATATAACGTATGGATAGTGGAAGTTACAGCCAGTGCGAATCGCGGCCACAGTGTAATAAACTGATGTGTCCGGGTCTAAACGGATATATGTATATAGCATGCATTTTTTTATATATACATCGAATATAACTTCAAACATCATTAAATGATGCGCGATAAAATTCTGAACACATACGTATCAAAACTAAAACAATATGACAATTATGACGAAAATTACATGTCTAAGTTAGACACACATTTTATTTCTTTGAAAAACTGGAGAATAGTAATCCTGTAAAATGAGATAGTAAAAGTTGAAGTCCGTAGTTTTTATTGGTACAGCTACTAAAGTAATAAACTAATAAAGTAATGAGTCACAAACAAATTTAAAAGTATCACAAACATTCACAAACGATTGACATAGAAGAAAAGTTAAAACTTTAACTTTTTGAATTTTGTGTTGGCTAATCGTAAGAGGGTCAAATATTATCATGTTTATTATTCAAACCGAGTATCTAGGTATTCTGTACACGTACCTTTTAACAAATTCATTCTGGTTTTATTTCTTGATCGTGAGGTCTTTCCACTCTTGACTGGTCAAAAAAAAAACCCATAATTTAAACAATCACATACATGATTTTGACCATTTAAATGTAAATTAAATAAAAAAATTTTTAAGTGGGACCAATCTCGATCACTTTTATGATCATCTTCATTAAATTACACAATTGAAGGCTGGACTTCAAAAAGAAAACTGGCTAAGTGCCGAAAAAAATGAATCTACACAGCATCGATAGCATCCTTTCCATTCCTTTTTCGGGTCTAATTCAATTCCTTTTGGCGCAGCCTGTTTTTTAAGTCTAGCCTTCAATTAAAGAATTATATGCGCGTTTACATCGCGAAAAAATGCAAAATTTTTATAGGCGAAATTCCAAAAAATCTGTTTTTTTGAGGAAGGAGTGTGGCCTGCAGTCAACATGATTCAATTCAAAAATTACTGATCGGTTGTTTTGAGCGAAAGGTTAAAAATTTTTTTATCGTTCGACGAGTTCGTTAACCAAACAAGTCTGATACTCGGAACATGGTTTTTTTTTGGCAATTTTCGTGAAAAAAAAAATCGTTTTTTACCAAAATTTCTCCTTATTCAAAAATTTTTGCAACATTTTTTGACACCATTAAAACGAGGGGAAAAAATCACACAAAAAAGGTATTTAAACTATTATCCTACGTCAACTAGTTTCCGAGAAAAACTAATTTTTGTAAACGGAAATTCGAATGCTGCGATAGGAGTATTTCTTTTTGTTAAGTTCAGAACATTCAATACAGTAATTTTTGAGAAATCATGCTCCATCGTAGTAAGTATGTTCCTCGAGAAAAACGCGTTTAAAATTTTACGTGTAAAAACATTGATATTATTGCTTCCGAGACTACTAAAGCAGCAGAAGTATTGTGATCACTTTTGAAAAATAAAAAAAAATTTTCCCCCCAAATTAAAATTTTTTACGTACATTTTACGTTTTAGAACTTTCTGAACAATTTTGGTTTGGTGTCTGTCCGTTCGTTCGTCTGTCTGTCCGTTCGTTCGTCTGTCTGTCCGTCTGTGTATCGCCAGTCTGCGCCAAGTGGCATAACTTCTGAACTATTCGACTGTCCCCTATGAATTTAGTCGAAATCGGAGTAACGGTAGCTACGCCGCTACCATGTCATTCCATTAATATACTAAATTGCACCAAGTGGCATAACTTCTGAACTATTCAGTTTTTTTTTATGAAAGTGTCAGAAATTATGCGGTCTGGTTCCTAGATGGTACCCTACAAATTTCATTGCATTCGGAGTAATAGTGTCCACGGCGCTACCATGAAATCCCATTAAATGTTAATATCTTATTTCCTGCTAGTCCCACTTCGCTTAAATTTTTAAAGTATTTTGGGGGTTAGTTTCTAAAATATTTTTGCTATTATTTTATAATTTAGCCTTTAACTATTTTCAGTTACAACAATTTCTTATGAACTTTAACCCTAGAATCATACGTACTCGTCAAAACGACTAACGAACTTCTCTACCTGCCCCAATACTACAACTTGTCGGTGCCCGCTTGCTGTGAAACTTCTGTTATCTAATTTATTTGTTATTATAACACATAAGGCGTATAAATTTTGTTTATAAGCTATTGTCGTTTTTTTTTATACTGAAATAGCGTGCGTCAAAAGGACGACGATGTATGATTACCCTATATTTTTTTTAAAGATTTTGTACTCCTTATATAAAAGTTTTCCTAATTTTTCTAAAATTTATTAAAGATATGGATCAAATCACTATATTGAGCCGTACTGTGGGCTGGATTATACATAATAATAAAATTTTCCCCTTAAGGACCCACAAAAAATTTTTTGTGGGTCCTTAAGGGGAAAATTTTATTATTATGTAAAGATATGGATGTTATAATTAATTTATTCAATGATTATGATAATGTGAAAGATGATTACAGCTGTTTGACTTATAGAGACGACATAATACTGAAGTTTTAATATATTGAATCGAAAACTAAAGAATGCGTTTCAAGTGACTTAATGAAAGGTTAACAATTTATTTTGTGGAAAATATTTTAATTTTTATTATTTTTTGAGATCTTATTCTAAAAATTACTAACAAAGTTTAGAAAATTTACAAATGTGCCTAATGGGGAAATAACTACATATCTATAGGAATATTTATGACTGAGAAATTTCACATTCTGTAAAGTCACACATGTCCATCTGACTCATAATAGTTCATAAATTAATTATTTGAAAGACATGTTTTATGATACAATTGATGTATTTATTTTTTAATTTTTATAGTGAAAATATGCTTTGATAAAAAGATTAAAAAAATTAATAAATATTTATATTAAGAAATTTTTCAAAATCCAATTTTTTTAAATATTTTATTTGCTTTTGTAGTATTGTTATGTAAAAAAAATGTTTTTTGCAAATAAACTCTAAAACTCCCCGTAAAAAGTCCATTCGTCGAAACGACGCCGATGTATAATTAACTTAACTCGTAGACCAACGTATGATTCTAGCGTTAAGGAGAAAATATAATTTCACGGTATATATATTTGGTAAAATACTGTTTTAAAATCTTTTACCAGTACGAGGAAACTGTGTGCCACACTCCATTGGCAACGTATTTTAACATTTAAACAGAATTATCAATGCGACATAATGCACATAACTTTCTAAATAATGTTTCGATTCTTATGAAATTTTGTGGAAATAATCTTTATATGATTTATTCAAAGAAAATGTAATGAAATTTTGAACACCGATCTCAATCACTTCTATGATCATCTTTACTGAATTACACAATTAAACTAAAATTCTTCGAATCAATTTAAATAAAAAAAAAAAATTGAAATTTTTTTATTGCCGATGCGATGGATTAAAAAATCGACAAATATGTAATTTGACTTACGATTAATACATTCTTTTTTATGTCTTTGTTTAAGTAATTTTAAAATCGGATTCGAATCATTAACCAACCGGAAACGGTTGGGCTTTATTATATACGTTCAAGAATGTACATTAAATGACACTAAACAATATGTCGTGTAGTTGTGATGATAGTGGTCGGAGCCGAGCCGAAGAACTGTTGCGGTCACCACAATAAAATCTACAGTTTGAAGAAATATATTTGGATCACCACTTCGACATTAGGAAATTCTATTATTAGGTGGTTGTAAATGAAATGACTTCAATATACTCGATAAATGTCATATCAAAACGATTTGAGTTCGACTAAATTTTCAAAGAAATGAAAATTCACTTACTGTTAATCTCACACGCTTCCAATTTGACGAAAAATGGAAAGAGTACAGCTGAACTCTTTTTTTTATGCGGTCCTTTTTTGTGCGATTCTTTTTATGCGGTTTGTAAAAAATGGCCATTAAAATGCATAATGTGAATCAAAATCACGAGACAGTAAGAAACTTCAATTACTATAATAACTTTCTGTGATAAAAATACTTTTTAACGGCTTTTAAGCATTTAATCAATACATTGCATAAGAACATAAGTTATTGCATCATTTAATTTTGTTACAGATGTATTTTTCAAAATTTTCATAATATTATAAAATTGAAATAAAATGTTTCTACGTGTAAATTAATGCTTTATCTTGTTTATAGAAGCAACTTCTAAGGAAATTTCTAAGTTTTGAGCGTTTTGAGTGATGTTTTTTCGATGAAACTTCTTTTATGCGGTCCCGACCAACCGCACAAAAAAAGTTTTTTGTACAATCTGGATCGAACTATACTTTTTATAGATATTTATGATATTTTTGAATAAGGTAAAAGACCCGGTAATTGACCCTGGCCCAGTTTCTGAACTTTACAACTTTGTTATAAATTAATAAAAAAACTATATTTTAAATAAGAAAAAAAATAAATTCTTAATTTAAAGTAATCTATTCTGTGTCTAATGAACAGCAATTTAAAAAGTTTAGAATATATTAACTAAATAAAAAAAAAATTTTAAGTTTAAAATGTGTGTAAAAACTATTTTTTTGGTAGTTTCCTAACAGTTTATGTTACAAAGTACTCATTTTGATCTGTGGAATATTCATCATGTAAGTATGAAAACTTAATTAAAAATATATGAGCAGGTTAATATTTGTTTAAAATTTATTTTAAAATATTTATAAAATACCTTAGAATGATTTTTATTATTGAAATATGAGGGTCAATTACTAGGCTCACTTCTAAAGTGGTATGGCCCAATTAAATTCTAACCAGTTTTTGTTAGTTATTTTGTTATTTATAGTTATCTTCGATTAGTTTTTGTTATTTTTCATAACGTATATAACATTAAACATTCATTTTTATCAATAAAAAATTATTTATAAATTAAATTTTAAAAAACTGTATTTTTAAATTTAAGGATCAGAAACTAGGCCACTGTCAGGGTCAAAAACTGTCACATGAGAAATTTTGAAGGTCAGAAACTGGGTCCTTTTTGTCAATTTTTAAAACACTAATTTAAATTATTAATTCAATTCAAATAATTATTTTACTTGTATGGCTTTATTTTGAAAGCCATAAACTAGTTGATAAAATTATTAATTGTCTCTTAAGTTTAAACTTATATTTATTACTGTCGTTTAACCTCAGCCGTCACTCTTAAAAGGTCAGAAACTAGGCCCGTTACCTTATATTTTTTTTTTGTGCGATTTTTTTTATGCGGTCCCTATCCACCGCACAAAAAAGAGTTCAGCTGTACCCTCAAAAATATACGTTTAGTTTCAAATTTCATTATTCTATTGTGAATTTTACAAATATTACAGTAATCAAAAATTTTAATATATCTGATGACGTCAACACGTGAAAAATTTTTATTTTTTCTAAATTAAACGTTATCAAAACATTTTGAGTTAAACAAATTGATTGAACTTGAGTGATTTGAGTGTGAAATTTTTATTTCTGATATCAAAATGGCGAAATTCCTTTAAGAAATCAAAGTTCAAATTTCAAAATCAAATTTCTGTGAGTACCACACTTCTAATTTGCCGAAAAATGGAAAAAGCACCCCCAAAAAATATACATTCAGTTCCAAATTTATTTTATCGTTAATTCGACAAATATTAAAAAATATAAAAAATTTTAACCCTTGATGAGGTCACAACGCGAAAATATTTTATTTTTTCCAAACTAAACGGTTTGAGTTAGACGAATGGAGGGAACTTGGGTAACATGAGAGTGGAATTTTTATTTCTGATATCAAAATATCGAAAATCCTTTAAGCAATCGAAGTTCAAGTTTCAAAATCAATACTCTGTTAGTGCCACGCTTCCAAATTAGCGGAAAATGGAAAGAACACCCTCCAAAAATATACGTTCAGTTCCAAATTTTATCATTCTAATGTTAATATGACAAATATTAAAAGCTGAGTTAGATAAATTAATAGAATTGGTGGGGTAGTTTGAGAAAATTACTCCTTTAAAAAAAAAATCGTTTGTACACTGACGAATATGGACCAACATAAGTGTTCCTTCTGCTTTGTCCAATCTGGTACGGAATACTAAAAAATTCACAACAACCCTCCATCCCTTCTTTTCCCATCTATTTTCACTACACCAGTAAACATACATACAGCTGATCCTGGTTTTATACGGAGGATAGAGACCGCATAAAAAAAATTGCACAAAAAAATACAGCTGAACTCCTTTTTGTGCGGTGGATAGAGACTGCATAAAAAAAATCGCACAAAAAAATATATTTAAAAATATCACATAAATAGCTATAAAAAGTATAGTTCGATGCAGATTGTACAAAAAAAAACATTTTTTGTGTGATTGGTCGGGACCGCATAAAAGAAGTTTCATCGAAAAAACATCACTCAAAACACTCAAAGCTTAGAAATTTCCTTACAAGTTGCTTCTATAAACAAGATAAAGCATTAATTTTACACGTAGAAACATTTTATTTCAATTTTAAAATACTATGAAAATTTTGAAAAATACATCTTTAACAAAATTAAATGATGCAATAACTTATATTCTTATGCAAAGTATTGATTAAATGCTTAAAAGCCGTTAAAAAGTATTTTTATCAAGGAAAGTTATTATAGTAATTGTTTAAGTTTCTTACTGTCTCGTGATTTTGATTCATATTATGCATTTTAATGGCCTTTTTTTACAAACCGCACAAAAAAAACCGCATAAAAAAGAGTTCAGCTGTATTCTAAAATATCATAAATAGCTATAAAAAGTTTAGTTCGGTCCAGATTGTAAAAAAAAAACTATTTTTGTGCGCTCAAAACCTCACGATTTCCTTCGAAATTGCTTTTCTAAACAAGATAAAGCACTAATTGACCACGTGGGAACATTTTATTTCATTTTTATAAAAATATGAAAATTTTTCGAAAAATACACGTGTAAAAAAATTCAATGATGCAATAACTTATGTTCTTATGCAATCTACTGATTAAATGCTTAAAAATCATTAAAAAGTATTTTTATCAAAGAAAGTTATTATTGTAAATGTTTAAAGTTTCTTACTGTCTCTATCTTGATTTTGATTCACTTTATGCTCACAAAAACAAAAAGCACAAAAAGGGACCGCATAAAACGACGTTTATCTGTATTTATAATTCATTAGAAATTATGATAAATACGAAAAAACAAAATTGCACTTTTTTCCAGATTAAAATTTAATTTAAAAATTTTTATATTATATCGCGTCTCACAACCGTCACAGATATACCTATATAATATGTTGAAGAACAATTAAAATTTATAAAATTGTGCTTTTTTGTGTTAACACAAAAAAGCACAAACTTTCGTGGTGCGCTCTCTCGAAGCTTTGTACGTGTGAACGGTATTATTAAAATATTTGATGCATAAAAAACATAATACAAATAAAATTACTTTTTCTACAAAACAAAAAGCTCGAAAAGCTCGCTGCTAAACTACTTTTTTGTTTCTGAAATGTTACAAAGTTGTTTTTTTTTTTTTTTGTACATTCTTCATATTTTTGATGTAGGTATGAACGAGTAGCTTTGTACATTGTGCGGTTACTTTAAGTATAATTTTTAAAATGTATAAATTTTTTAAACGCTTTGACCGCAATAGCTTTTTATGAAATACCCCCCCCTCCCCCCGCCAAAAAAAAAAGAATTTGTCAAATGCATGTCAGACACGTATTCAGTTAGGGTTTATCAGTAGCTCGAGTTTTTGCATACTTTGCAATTCGGTACAGGTAAACCTTTTTTTGTGCGGTGAATAGGAACCACATAAAAAAATACACCTATTCAAAAATATCATAAATAGCTCTAAAAAGTATAGTTCGATCCAGATTGTACAAAAACCTTTTTTTTGTGCGGTTGGTCGGGACCGCATAAAAAAAGTTTCAACGAAAAAACATCACTCAAAACGCTCAAAACTTAGAAATTTCCTTAGTTGTTGCTATAAACAAGATAAAGCATTAATTTACACGTAGAAACATTTTATTTCAATTTTATAACATTATGAAAATTTTGAAAAATACATCTCATTACAAGTCATTCGAAACGCTTTCGTTAGTTTTCGATTCAATATATTAAAATTTCAGTATTATGTCGTCACTATAAGTCAAACAGATGTAATCATCTTTCACATGATCATAATCATTGAATAAATTAATTGTAACATACATATCTTTTATATGTAAAGTACAAAATCTTTAAAAAAAAAAAAAAACATATGTTAATCATACATCGTCGTCAAATTGACGCACACGATTTTAATATAAACAAAACGACAGCAACTATAAATAAAATTGATACGTCTTTTGTGTTATCATAACAAATAAATTAGATATCAGAAGTTTTAGAACAGACAAGCAACTGCAAGTTGTAGTACTGGAGCAGGTAGAGAAGTTTGGTCGTCAATTTGATGAGTACGTATGATTCTAGGGTTAACTGATATTCGAAATTTTTTCTTCGAAACCCTAAAAAAAAAGATGCCACTGACTGGAATCAATATAAAAAAAGAATGTAAATTAGTCCTTCAAAATCCTTTCGAGAGAGGAATGTCCCCCTTTAGTGTGTCAGCTAATTTTCAAAAAACTACCAACGATTTAACCCTCCAGTCGGAACAGATGCCGTGTGGTGGTTGATTAATTAAATCGAGGGGTGTAACTGGTGTAAGAAAGGGGCGTCCATATTTCTTTTGTTCAGTTTTTGTTCCTTTTTAATTGTACAAATTATAATATATTAATTACAAACAGGCCTAATTAACATTTTTGTTTAATCTTGAAATCTAATCTGTGTGACCCGCGTGATACAAAATAAAATACACACACACGACAACACACTGTTCTATTCATTACAAATGCATAATAATTATCAATTATGGTACAGTGAAACCTGATTCAATCATTTAAAATTTTATTTTGACCTTCTGTGACCGGATATTTTATACCGAAAACTTTTTAAAAATGATTTCAAAATTGCAACTGAAACATGCATGAAAATGCAACTGAAAGGGAGATGAATAACTTAAAAATTATAATTTTTATTTATGTACTTCACTGTTGATTAGTGATGTCGGGCGGAGAAGCAGTTAGTCGACTAATCGACTAAATATTTAATCAAATTCATGAATAGGGCAACCAGTATAACTCTTCCAAAAACGAGGTTTTCTTTTAAATTTAATTACTTACTTAATCAGTCGTTAAAAAAAAAATTAATCATTTTAATCATTTAGTTGAAGGTAAAATATTCGACTAAAAATGACTACGAGAAATAATACAAAAAAAATATTAAATTGGACGTTAAAAAAAAAAAATTAATCATTTTTAGTCATTTAATCGAAGGTATAATAGTCGGCCAAAAATGGCTAAATGTAAACAAAATTCGTCGACTATACCGATTAATCGATTAATCATTCGACATCACTATTACAAACTAGTTAGTGATGTCGAATGGTTTATCGATTAGTCGGTTTAGTCGGCTAATTTTGTTTACATTTAGTCATATTTTAATCGATTATTTTTACCTTCGATTAAATGTTAAAATGATTAATTTTTTTTTTAAATGACTAAAAACGACTTATTGAACAATTTTTCTGTATTACTTATTGGACTTCAAAAATGGAAACTAAAAAATTATCTATTTACATGATTTTTCACTTTTATGTGATTAATATATTGTGATATTTCATATTTTTCTTTTTCTTAAAAGAAAAATATTAAAAGTCTATAATTAAATTCAAAAGAAAGCCTCGTTTTTGAAAGAAAACTTCGGTTACTTTATTCATGAATTCGACTAAAAATTTAGTCGATTAGTCGACTACTCTGTGCTCAATATTTTCGACTAATGACTAATTTTGCCTGAAAAACAAGTTTAGTCGATTAGTCATTTGATTAATTTTGTCTGAAAAATAAGTTTAGTCGATTAATCGATTAGGTAACTGCTTCTCGGCTCGACATCACTAGTTGATAAATAATGCATTTAGCCGAGTTTGTCATAGTTAGTCAAGTTAAAATTACACATGCAACTGATATTTTTTGCAATCTGACGGGGTGACTCACCGCCCTCTCCAATGTTGCTCAACCTGAATTTCAAATTCGAGAATTTCATTCCTACGTTACTTACTCTAATTGTCTTAAATTATTTTCCATAAATGACGAAGTAAGGGAATGAGGTAAAGGATGTATACATACAAAATATCACATGTACAATCGGTATATAGATAATATATAGGTACTATACGGCGTAGTTTAATACGAACGAATGTATTGAAAAAGAATAAATTTGAATGTAAAGGCCATCATGAATCTTTTCTTTTGGACGAAAACACGTAGTAACTACCCCAAAATAGCGTAGCTCCGTAAAAATAGAAACCAAAATTTCTGATTTGACTTCAATGGTGGGTAGCTGGGGGCCCCGGGAGCGCCACTGCCCGTACTACTGTTATATACCGACCGTACAACAGTAATCCCCTGAAGAGTCATAAAAATCTTTCCCACTAACACTCCTCGCCGATATAACGAGGTTTTACTATAACACAATACTGATAATTATTATTATTTATAAGTAATTATTCTGTATCTATTTTATTACTCAGTTTACACAATCACAATAACTGATTAATTATTTTTAAAATAATAATAAATAAAGTTGATAAGTGCTACCAATTGAAATTTAGATAAATATTCTGAGTAAAAATTCTTGATAAATTGTGGAAAAAAAGAGTTAACAGAACAAAAAGATGATTCATTCAACAGTCAAGATTAAAACAAAATGGTTTAAAGATTACAGAGCTTATCTAAAAAAAAAAAAAATACCCCTGTCGCAGCATCTTGCATAACATAGCGAATTTACGTTTTTCAAAAATTAATTTTTCTCGGTAACCAATTTATATGTATAGAACGATGGTTTACAAATTTTTTTATGTTCTTCCTCTTTCTAATGGTGTAAAAAAAAGTAAAAATTTTTGAATATGGGAAAATTTTAGCAAAAAACTAAGTTTTTTCACGACAAATGACCAAAAAACCATGTTCCGGGCATCGGACGTGTTTGGCTGCAGAACTCATCCAAGATTATTGGACGTGCAATGTTTTCATCAAATTTCATAAAAACAGAATGTTTCGTTCGAGAGTTGTCGTGCTGATACATAAATACATATATACATATATATTCACCAATACCTCGCTTTGCGTTGTTTCGGTTTGCATTTTTTCGAAGTTGCGTCGCTACTGAATTAGTACTAATTTTCACTGTGCGTCGTTCGATTTTCGAAGTTGCGTTGTTTTGGGTTCGAGTCTTTAATTTTTTTTTCGAAATTTTTTGGACAAACGCAAACATTGGACCAATTTTTTGTGAAAGAAAGCCGACTTACGACAACAGCCACTATGGACTCATCAGACAGTGATTAATTTTTACTTTGTTTTTATAAATTAATTGATTATTTTATTTTGATTTAGGGTAAAAGCCCCCTTTGTGGAACGGTATCTAATACTGGAACAGTTTTGACATTTACATATTTATTTCTTTAATTAAGTAAGGAAACTTTAAATGCGAGGTGAATTTAAATTGAAAAACAATCATTCTATTAATAATAACTTTTGTTATTAGACGTTTCTTTCAGAAATAACTTCATTAATATGTAAATGTTCATAATTAGATACCGTTCCACAAAGGGGGCTTTTACCCTAATTGAATTTTTTTTTTTTTTGTATGTATGTAATAAAATTTTATATTATTTTTGTTTTTTAAATGTTTACTTTGTTCAATTTTCTTTTTAAAAAGTAGTATTTTTGTAACCCTGAAACCTATCTTCGATCTTTACATGGTTTCCTATAGAAAATCATAATTCACTTTGCGTCGTTTCAATTTACGTCGTGCTTTTTTGAAACGTAACCATGACGCAAATTGAGGTATTGGTGTACTATATAAATTTTAGTGAATGCTATTTTCGGTTTCTAGGTACCTCAAAGCAAATTTCTATGAAGATTAGACAAGGAGTCGAAACTCAGTGTATTCAAAAAAATGTTCAAATCAAAGATGGCACTCGTGTTCGTACGATACGAAAGCGGCACAGTACTTATTCTCAAATGGAAACGCGGGCTTCTATATTATCTTTGTTAGCTTTTGAATAGAATCTTCTGGAATCTTTTTCAATGTTCAACTCAGTTATAAAGTGGGTTTTTCGATCGTTTTTAAAATAAACTTAACAATTTTTATTTTGCGTCGCGTCATTTATATTGTATATTATATAATTCGCTGACGTCACTATGTAAAATCGGAGTCAGTAATTTAAACTATAAGAGTTTATTTCCATACATATGTAATTTCTATGTATTTCCTTATTATTAAATATCATCAACCGATATTGATGATTCTCAAATGGAAACACTCACTTCCCCAGTTCCGGCGTGTTTCTATTTGAGAATAAGTACTGTAGTTACATTCTGTTTTATCCGTTTTATGTTACTATATTCGCTATATTCACATCAGTATCTTGAGATTATTAACGCCACGAGTGGTAAAAAAAGAAAGCCCTTATATTTACCATTTTCCTGACCAATTTTGTCAATTCCTCTCATATGAGTTAGATCTCCATCTTATAATACTCCATTCAAATTTCTATCGTAGTCCCGGGTTCAAATCACCTCCTGACAGTGGGCGTAATAGTTGAATTTCCAATCTCAAAATTCGCTAAAAAGAAAACTTTTTTTTATAACTTGTTGACTTGCGTTCCAAACAACTTTATACGCAAGCCAACATTTAAAACGAACATTTCCCCAAGTCCGATGGAAGTAACAAAATTAACGCAAAACATTCAAAACATCCCCCCTTCACAAAACTAACCCCGAACAATACACAATTGTTCCCACATAAATACAACAAACACCATCCAAAAACGATTTATTCGAAAAAACGACCTTACTTAATATACCCTAAAATATCCAAACACAATTGATGACATTTGGTACGGTATTACAAACGTTTCAAAAATTTACAAAACACACAATCAGGTCAGATGTGACCTGAAACGACACTAAACAATTATTCTGGCACATTTATCTCTGTCCAGTAGTAAATTTCAGTTTAATTCCAGTTTACTGGAATTAAACAATGATGACGAATTGTACAGTTGGCGTCTATTGTTCGGAATGTTAAAATCCCTTACACATCACAGTTTTACAAAAAAAAAAAAAAAATAATTATGAAATTGTAATAAAAATATTTTAGTTAAAAATAACAAAGATTGGCCCAATTATTTTTTTTGTAAGAACAGTTGGAATGTATCAAATTTGAATGACCCATATTTTAAAACAATAAAAATTTTATTGTTTTGCGTTTAGAAAAAAATTTTGAAAATTTTTAGTACCGTAGATATTGTATACGATTCAAATTTGAATAAAATAAAGATGAAATTAATTTAAGCATATTTAACTGTTTTAATGAAATCAACTGATACAAATCGTTGATTTGACTCATAAATAAATTTTTTAGAAACTTATGGCGGGTTTACATTTGCAATGATTTGCTGGCGCCACTTTTAAGTTTGCATGTCTGTTTAGTTAGTTTAGTATAATTTATATTTTGTAAATTCCCTAGGATTCACCTTTTTTGATGTTGGAATCTTTGATTCTTTTTCTTTTTCTTTTTTTGTAACTTTATCTATTGTACTTATCACTGGCAGTAAAAAATTCGGCATTTTGAGAAGAAAAAATTTTTCCATATGGTTTGTTTAAAAGAGTTAACAATAACATTTAAGAATACTACTAATTAACAGGAACTTTGCCAATTGGAGAAAAAATGTACACGGTTTATATAAAATCGATGAAATGGCACACTATAGAAGCACCAGATATTTTATGTGTCGAAATAATATGCATACTGTAATTACAGCAATGCAGCTGTTGGTATTTAAACAATTGGCACCCAAACATTTATCACGATGGTGGAAACAATTTAAATTGTCAATAAATCGATATAAATCCCCGATTTTTGCAACCTTCTTTCCCTCATTTAACAAACATTAGTCAACTTAAATATAAAAAAAAAATTTAACCCTAGAAAGGTTACATGGAAAAAAATCACATAAAACGTCACCAAGGGTCTAACAGACCCACGATATATTTCAGATGATTTTATAGTGTCTTACGAAAATTTAACTTTTATTTAGTTTATTAATCTAAAAATACTAGGGTTGAATCGTTTCAGTTCACCCAAGAATAAAAAACTAAATTTATTGTAAAAATTAATCCATAAAATACAGTAATTTGCCACGAACATAAAAAAAAAATTAACAAAAAGAAATCCACCCCAAAAAAATACGACTTCCTTACTACTTACTTACTATGGGCCCCTTTGTTATACAATAAAATTTCTAAACAGATCACGGATCACAATATAACAATTTTTAAAACCGTACAATAAGGAACTCCACCTTTAAAACGTGTTCGCACAATGCACCTAATTCTCCTAAATAGACACAACAACAAATGTAATTTATCACAAAATAATAAATATTTTAAAATTTCGAAAAATCTTTTGTATGTAAAAATTCCAAAAAAAATATACAGTTATGGCAATCAGTACTGTTACATGGTAAAAGTTATATACAAAATTATACGTACTCTTATGGAAAATCGGACATTTTTAATTGTGTTCCAACGAAAAATGACGTTAAAAATCGAAAGTTTTTCACAATAAACAAGTAAATCGAAGTTTAAAAATGATTAGAGGATGCATTTTTGAAAAAAAAATCTTAAAATAAATGATTATTATCCTAAAAATCACAATTCACCACCAAAAATTTCCAATAGTCGCGAAAATATTTTCAAACTGTGCAAACTCAACTATCCTAACACGGCTCAAAACGACTTTTCGCAAATATCTCCACATACCTATGATGGTTTTTCAATATAAAGGATTATTCCGATATTTGTTGCGTGAAAATTAATTTTTACGATCGTTTTTAACAAATTTCAACAAACAACAGGTTATCGACATACATTTTTACACAAATATACCATGACATGTTAGCGTTACACAATATAACTCAATTACTATCATATTATTGTAAATGCCATCCTACATTTGTCCCTACAAAACACATATGTATATCGCACCTCGACAACAACAGTCCCACATCATTTACGGAATTGTATGTATAGATGTGGGCCTCATTGTTGCCGAGGTGTGATATATATATATATATATATATATATATATATATATATATATATATATATATATATATATATATAATGACGTATCCTTTAAGTACAAAAATTTTGACTGGTTCGAACGGGACCCCGGTAGCTCGAGCTGTATGCTGTCGGCATAACCGTATCGGTAAACGCTAGGTTGAAAGGGTACTAGGTTAGATTCTGCATGGAGTCTAGGTATAAGAAGTAGATTAAGATTAGGGTAATATTCATTTGTAATGAATGATGTTTGTAACTTAGAATTAAGGTTTAAAAGATAAGTTTGACTAAAAAAAAAAAATCCTTAAAAGAACTATTTAAAAAAATTGGTTAAAATAATTCTTCACTTGTGTCTTGCGTATAAATCTCACTGAGCAAGTAAGTTCACGAGTTTAAAAAAAAATACTAAAATAATTTTTGTTGTTTTACGTTCTTATGGACACTACTGTACACAATAAAGATTGATATTACAATAATCAGTGTCTAATTTGTCAACTTACGGAATAATATATTGGAAACATAAAAATTCTTTTGTTAGAAAATTGAAATCAGAAAATAAAAGATTAGGTAAAATTTACGAACATTCAATTAATATTTAACAGAAAATAAACGGCATACGAATGGCATTTCCGGGAAATGTTTGAAAATCTGTTACGTGAAAATTCGTTTATTTTGAAAATTAACTTTAACTGTTTGAAAAGCATTATTTTATACTCCAGATTTTCCTGGAAAATTCGCAGAAACTATTATTATAATCGGTTTACGAGGAGTTTAGTAGAATTTTCACGAAAATACAAATTTGCCTCAAAATTAGCCCTGAAAGCGATAATTGATTTTCCCGGAAAATTCGAAAATTTAATTTGTGAAAAATTAATTTACAGAAATAAGCTTCTGAGAGAGAAATTTTCAATTTTTCGGAACTGAATTAAACAAGTTTAGGTAATTTGCGTGTGAAAATTCTCAATTCTTTCAACAAATTGTCGAAATTTTTTGTAAGAAATCGAAGTTACAGTTTAAAAATGGATTTTCCAAGCGAAAAATGGAAAGAATGTCCCTAAAAATATACAAAAATTTCAAATTTCATCTCTCTATCGTTAATTTTACAAATTTGTACAACATTCAAACATTTTCATATACCTGATGACGTCACAATTAGAAAAAATTTTATTTTTTCTAAATTAAATTTCACCAGAACGATCTAAATTCTACGAACTTTATTCGAAATTTTCATTTTTCGACATCAGAATGTAGAAATTCTGTTACGAAATCGAAGTTACAGTTTTAAAATCAATTTTCTGTTAGGTCCACTGCTTTCAATTTGATGAAAAATTGAAAGTGCCGCCCAAAAAATATACGACTATTTTAAAGAAAAAAGCACTAATGTACATACAGGTTTCTCTCCAATAACACGGTACATAGTTAAGTTCTTGAAAAAATTTCTCATCGTCTTAGTATAGAAAGATCGTGTTATAGGGGGGACACCTGTACTTACTGAATTCAATATCGAAATAGATTAACGTAGACAAATTTGTTGGTGGCTTACAGTGACTAGAATTTTTTTATTTTCACTACCTGCCCAATTTTTTTTATAAACAGGAAACAAGGTTCACGTGAAAGACAAACTTTTGTTGAATCATTACAAAAAAAAAATGTCGGTCCTTTAGTGTGTTTTGTAAGCAGAATCATTAATCAAAATCATAAAATACCCCCCTCGTTCCAACACCCCTAATAAACTGAACGTGGCTGGCGTACCAGAGTTATTCGAAAGATTTGATTTTTTGGGTACGATATTTTTTAGTATTTAACTAATACCTACCAAAAAAAATGTCAAAATTTGAATCGGTTCTAACGTACAATTTATGAGATAAAAATTTTTAAAACATACACATATTTAATGGGGGAAATCCCCCCCCCCCCAAAAAAAAAAAATTCTGAAAACCAACACTTTTACAGTAATTTGATTTTAAAAACTGGGAAATCAGCCATATTGAGTGATATTGAATATTAAGTTGAAAGTCCATTTTTAAAACATTTTTAGCGAATTGAATGAATAGAATGGAATTCAGCTATTACAGCCACTGTCATGACGCGACCTGAGCCCAGGACTATGGCAGAAATTTGTTTTGAGGTCCCTAGAAACCGAAAATAATATTCACTAAAATTTATATATATATATATATATATATATATATATATATATATATATATATATATATATATATATATATATATATATATATATATGTATATGTATATGTGTCCGCGCGATAACTCTCGAACGAGTATCCAATTTTTACGAAACTTGATGAGGACATTGGAAGTGCCAAACCCTTGGATGAGTTCGTCAGCCAGACACGTCGGATGCCAGGAACATGGTTTTTGTTCTTGCAAAAAGTTAGTTTTTGCCAAAATTTCCACTTATTCAAAAATTTTTCCGAAATTTTTTACACCATTTAACAGAGAAGAAAAAATTACATAAAAAAGGTCTTTAAAATTCTTTTTTATGTCAACCAGTTTCTGAGAAAAACTAATTTTTATAAACGGAAATTCGCTATGTTATGCAGGATGCTGCGACAGGGGTATTTTTTTTAAAATTCAAATTTAATTTTTTCAGTGTAAAGACAAGAAATTTCGAAAACAGAAATTTCATAACTTAAACATAGTTGCTCTGAGATAGTCAGGTACAAAAGTTTATCTCAAAAAAAAATAAAAAATAAATAAATAAAAATTTATTTTATAAAAAATTAAATAATGTATTAATATTCTTCAGTTATTATATTTGTATACCACTTTTTTTATTTCTGCGCACTTATGTTGTAGCAATATAAAAGCACTGTTGAAAAAGCGTTATAAAAACATTGGAAAATAATGTTTATAAATTATATTTTAAAAACGGTGTGGTCAATAATTTTTTATTTCTTATTAAATATATGGTTTTTGTAACTTTGTATTTTATAACATATTAAATTTTTATCAAATTCTTTTGACACGTTTTTATTTTATTCAAAAAAAAAGAGTTTTCCCGTAAGACGCCGTGTTAAAATTACAAAACTTTGAAATCGTTTTTCTTAAAATTGGGTTAGTCAATTTTAATCGGAATAGGCTCGTATTATTGATACTGAATTAAATAAATATCTCGAGAAGTTTCGTTAAAATCCTTTGAAAAAATCGTTTTATCGGGATCGCTTAGCGAAATCTTGGCGTCATAGCGAAAAATTTTTTATAATGTATATATTGTTACCTAAATTAATAAATTCTTACAAAATACTTATCTCTATTTGGGGTCGCGAATGAAAAAAGTTTAAGAAGCCCTGATTTAAACCGTTCAGATTTTCTTGCACCTTTTTGTACCGTCTACTTTTCTGGAATCGATAAAATTTTCACACCAATCCAAATAATGATAATGTAAGTAAACTGCGCCCACACGAATGGTCGGACCCATGTAAAAATTTACTGTTTAATCTATTTATAGTGCAGATAAGATAAAAATTCATATTTATTATTTTATTATTACGAAACATTTGCAAAAAACTATCTTCCAGGAACTGAATCGGAAAAAAGCGAAAATAAACATAAATCTGTTTGATGATTACCAAGAGTACGTACAGTCCACGACAAAATTAAATATACATTCGTTTCATGTTATCGAAATATGAAACAGGTTTATCATATTGAAATACAGTTGATCCTTTTGTGCGGTGGAGGGGACCGCATAAAAAAAAATCGCACAAAAAAATATAATTATTCAAAAATATCATAAATAGCTATAAAAAGTATAGTTCGATGCAGATTGTACAAAAAAACTTTTTTTATGCGGTTGGTCGGGACCGCATAAAAGAAGTTTCATCGAAAAAACATCACTCAAAACGCTCAAAACTTAGAAATTTCCTTAAAAGTTGCTTCCATAAACAAGATAAAGCATTAATTTACACGTAGAAACATTTTATTTCAATTTTATAATATTATGAAAACTTTGAAAAATACATCTTTAACAAAATTAAATGATGCAATAACTTATGTTCTTATGCAATGTATTGATTAAATGCTTAAAAGCCGTTAAAAAATAATTTTATCACAGAAAGTTATTATAGTAATTGTTTAAGTTTCTTACTGTCTCGTGATTTTGATTCACATTATGCATTTTAATGGCCATTTTTTACAAACCGCAAAAAGACCGCATAAAAAAGAGTTCAGCTGTATAGATAAAACAATTTATGCGGTAGATTGGAACCTGATAAAAAAAAAGTTTCATAGAAAACACATAACTCAAAACACTCAAAACCTCACGATTTCCTTAAAAATTGCTTTTCTAAACAAGATAAAGCATTAATTTACACATGAGAACATTTTATTTCATTTTTTTTATAACATTATAAAAATTGCAATAAATACATCTGTAAAAAAAAAACTTGATGCAATAACTTATACTCTTACGCCATGCACTGATTAAATACTTCAAAACAATCAATAAGTAATTTTATCGATAAATTATCGCAAATTAATGTCCAAATTTTTTACATTTCTTCCTCAAGTCACAAAAAATCGCACAAAAAACACCGCATAAAAACAGTTTTTGCTGTAGACAACAAAAAATAAGCTAAACAAATTCGAATAAGTCCGTTTTTTTAAAGTTAAACAAGAAATTTGTAAGATTTGAGCGTTACTTTATGGTATTCCATTTTAAAATAAAAAGACAATTTTTTACTTTACGAATCCCATTTTATTTAATGGTTTTAATTGTCTGTGACATGTTTCGGCCCAAATGTCCATTGACGAACAGTTCGTCAATGGCCATACGGGCCGAAACTTGTCACAGACAATTAAAACTCTAAACAAAGTGGTATTAGTGAAGTAAAAAATTGTCTTTTTATTTTAAACAAGAAAGATTTGGTCCAACCCAGTACAAGCGTCTGGACCACTAACAGTGCTTGTAAAATTTAATTATACTACCCAAACCCAGGCTCAAGTGATCCATAATATTTTGAACAATAAAAACTGAGTAGATTTCATTTTGACAAAAAAAAAAAATTTCTTTTGGTTCATTTCTTCAATACTTGATAGTTTTATAACCAATGCAAGCAATAGTTCAGGCACCCGTACTGATTGGATCGAGTCTTAACATTCAAATGCAATTTTAAATAAATTAAAAGCTCTTATAATATAAGCTAACGCCTTCGTTTTACATAAAAATGTGTCTAAATAATGGCTCAAGAGCGAGTTGAACTCGCGTAATCAGGGTTCCGTAAGTATATTTAAATCGAATTCAGATATTTGGTGCATAGATATAATCTTATACAGCAAACAATTAGACTGACGAAAATTTTAGCAGTTGTCCTGTGTAATCTATAACTTAATACCTATTAAAATCTAATAATGTCAAATTTGTGATTTGAGAAACCTAGAATATCCGGCAGGAATTAAGAAATTCCTTGATAACCAGTTCACCCAAAAAATTTATAAAAATATACGTGACACGTATTTGGAATCCCAAAAAGTAGCTCTTTTCACCGATACCCCACACGATACAAACAATTCAATTTTTTCTTGGGGTGAGGGGACACTTACCCCCCAATAGAAATATTTAGGGACATTATATTATTAAATTTCAAATTCCTACGTAAACAGGCAAAACAATGATCTTATAACGATTCCAGTTTAGCGAATTTCCAGAATGGAATTCAGCTATTACAGCCACTGTCATGACGCGACTTGAGCCCGAGACTATGGCAGAAATTTGTTTTGAAGCCCCTAAAAACCGAAAATAATATTCACTAAAATTTGTATATATATATATATATATATATATATATATATATATATATAGTGTGTGTCCGCACGATAACTCTCGAACGAAACGTCTTACGTTTACGAAATTTGGTGAAAATGTTGGAAGTTCCAAACCGTTGGACAAGTTCGTTAACCAGACACGTCCGATGCTCGAAACATGATTTTTTGGCAATTTTCGTGAAAAAAATTAGTTTTTTGCCAAAATTTCCCCTTATTTAAAAATTTTTGTGAAATTTTTTTACACCATTGGAAAGAGGAGAAAAAATCACATAAAAAAAGTCTAAACTATTACTCTATGTCAATTTTTATAAACGGAAATTCGCTATGCTATGCAGGATACTGCGACAGGGGTATTTCGTTTTCACGTACGAAACCCGAAAAAATGGACTTTCGGCGCAATAATTCGAGAATGTCACATATATTATGTATCTCACTAGTATGAGAAATTGAGAACTACAGGTAAACCTTTTTTTATGCTGTGGATAGGGACCGCATAAAAAAATCGCACAAAAAAAATATATTCAAAAATATCATAAATAGTTAGGTATAAAGATTAGTTCGGTCCAGATTGTAAAAAATTTTTTTTAATGCGATGGATCAGAACCGCATAAAAAAAGTTTCATCGAAAATACATAACTCAAAACGCTCAAAACCTCACCATTTCCTTAGAAGTTGCTTTTCTAAGCAAGATAAAGCATTAATTTACACGTGGGGACATTTTATTTCATTTTTATAATATTATGAAAATTATAAAAAATACATCTCTAAAAAAACTAAATGTTGAAATAACTTATGCAATGTACTAATTAAATGCTTAAAAACCATTAAAAAGTATTTTTATCACAGAAAGTTATTATAATATTAATAGATTTGAGCGTTCCTTTATGGTATTCCATATTTGTAAATAATAAACAAATACTTTACTTTGCAAAATACCACTTTTATTTTTGACACTGTGACAATATTGTTTCGAACCGTTAGTTCATTTTCAAACAGAATAATAGATTTGAGCGTTACTTAATGGTATTCCATATTTGTAAATAATAAACAAATACTTTGCAAAATACCGTTTTCAAAAATAAATGAAAATTCTATTTGAAAATGAACTAACGATTCGAAACAATATTGTCACAGTTTCAAAAATAAAAGTGGTATTTTGCAAAGTAAAGTATTTGTACAAAAAAACAAAGTTTTTTACTTTCTCTTGATTTTCATTCACATTATGCATTTTAATGACCATTTTTCTAAGAACCACATAAAAAAAATCTCATAAAAAAAGATCCCACAAAAAGGGACTGCACAAAAAAGGTTTGTATTTTTTGCGCATCAGTTACTTTCCAAACAATGTAATTGTATGTTGCATAGATTAACCCTTATCTTTCTCTAAACAAGAACAATATCACAATCAGCATTTATGTATGGCTTACAATTATTTTTTTTTATTAAACCTCTAACCTCCAGTTACTAAGTAACTGGTAACTGCGCAAGACTTAACTTACTAATGCAAAAAAAATGAAATTATTCAACATACATATGTAAGTATTGCGAGATAAGCGAAATATGCAAATACAGTAGCTACAAACAAAATTAAAAAAAATAAATTATAATTGATGACACCAAAAAATCAGTTTGAGCTCAAATACATAATGCAGATCGAACGCAACGGGAATGGCCTAGACACTGGACGGACATCTATTCATCTTTTTAAAACTTGTTCAGATTCTTTTAAAGACTAGTTTTTACGTTATCAATCATATTGAGGTACCGTTATCCGTAATTAATTATCAGTAAAATCAGAAAAATTTTAAATATTCGTTTTTTTTTCGAATTGAAATTAATTTAAAATTGAAATAAAAAAATGTAATCGCTAAATACATTAAGTCAACATTCCTCCCGTGACTAAAGTTTTTCATATTAGTACATAAAAACACCTTACAAGTGAATTTTCATTCTGGAAATTCAGCTATTACAGCTCAGCTCTTAGGTTGGAGCCTCTAGAACCCGAAAATCTACTTCGAACGAACGAAAAGTTTAATGCTAATGAAATCTGGTGTACAAGCTGGAATCCGGATTGACTCGGCTAAGTTCGTTAGCCAGACACGTCGCATGCCCAGAAGTAGGTTTTTTGTGGTTTTTTGGACATTTTTTATCATGCTCATATAATTTTTTTTTCAATGTTAAGTACTCCTCGAGAAAATTGTAATTTTTTACTTTATTATTATATTGCTAATGCTCTCTTTACGATATGAAATATAGAAAAAAAACAATTTTTTCTAGATAAAACAAGTGCTAGTCAGTTATTCAATATGTATGTATGTGTTATAATAACAATAGCTCTGTCTCATCAAAATTAGTCAGATTTTTTAAGAGTACGTTATGGAAAGGAAATTTTTGTATGATGTCCTCCTTTAGAGAGAAAATATAATTTATATATATTTGCATACCTAGAAAAAAATTGAAAACTATAGTTATGTAATATAATAATATGTTATTAAATGGATATATGCTACACTATATGAGATCCGTTAAGGTCCTGAGGACCCAAAAGCGCCAAAAATTAACTACTCAACTGATTTTGAAAATTGTTTCACTGTTAGAAAGCTAAACTATTTTAAATGGATACAGGTCTTAAATGAGATCCGCCAACAGTGCCCAATATTTGGAAATTCGCTATGTTATGCAGATGCTGCGACAGGAGTATTATTGAATATAAAAACTCTTACGACATGTTTCGGTCAATATGACCATTCTCGAAGTCATAAGTTTTTATATTCAATAAAAGTGGTATTTTGCGAAGTAAAGTATTTTATTTACTAATATCAAATATGGAATACCATAAAGAAATCTATTAAAGTTTTTCACCTCGAATAAACAATAAATCTATAATTCAAAATTTATGCTTAAAAATATCACCAAAAGTATGTCAAGTCAAAAGAAGATTTCGACTTAAGACTGAAATTTCGATTAAAAAACGTATTTAAAAAAAATTAAAAACACATTAAAAAAACCGATCGAAACCCAAATGGTTTTTTTGTGACTTTTTACCAATTACCACAAAATGGAGCTAATTTTCAATATATAATTTTTTTTTTTTCGATAAATAATTATTTCTATAATAGCTTAAATATAAGTGAAACTATTTTAAATTTGTTTTGCCTATGGGCTTTATTACAAGACCCCAATCATCGTAAGAGGAAGAAATTATAGTTTATCAAAACATATCAGGTTCATTACGAAATAAATTTGAAATTTTATCGTAAAATAAATTCTGGGCAAGATTAGTAGAGGCAGTCTTTTTTCACATTTATTTATTACTAGTTGTATCCGCGACGTCGTTCGCGCGACACATGGTTATAAAATCAAAGAGAAGTAAGTGTAATAATTATACAGAACTTGCACAGAACAATAATTTTTGCGTAATGCATGTACATGTTTAAAATGGTTTTTATATTCTCCCAAGGGAAGGAGACATTACCATAATAAAAAGTATCTTATATATTGACCCAGATAATAAGTTAGCATCAGACTAAATTTCATAAAAGTCCGTTCAACAGTTTTTGCGTAATGTGTGCACATACTCAAAATGGTTTTTTATTTTCCCGTGGGAATGAGATACTTTTCCGGAGTAAAAAGTATCTTATATGTTGACCCAGGTAATAAGTTATCATCACACCAAATTTCATTAAAATCCGTCCAGTAGTTTTTGTGTGATGCGTGAACGGATAGACAGACAAAAATTTTAAAAATCGCTGCTTTAATATCTACATCGGAAAGAATTTACAGTACCAGTGTAATTTTCAAAAAATATTCCATATACAGAAATGGTCTCGTTACAGTTTTATTATATATATAAGGTTTTTTTTTGGAATTTTCACGAAATAGTTTTAAATTTTTTAGTTTTAAATAGTTTCAAGGTTTTTTTTTAAGACGGTTATACAATTCTTTCTTCTGAAAATGTTCCCAACCCATCACTACACTAATAAAGGGTAGATTGTCAAGAATGTTAAACTATCCTTAACCACTCCTTAACCACCACTTCACTATTTTTATAATTGACAATTTTACTTTTCAATTTATTTTATTGTTTAAAACAGTAATTTTTTATTTTCTTCTATAATAATTCTTAAAAATTTCTTATAAACTGTTGACCGAAAATTTTTCTTTTCTGTTAACAAACAAAATTATATCTAATTTTGTTATTGTTTTATATTTTGATTTTCAAAAAAAAACAAAAAACAACTTGTCTAGACTGGGATTTATAAAAATTATTAGTAAATAGTATTACTATTATAATTGCAAAAAAAAAATTTAATTAAAATGACCCTGACAAAAAATTATTCAGTTTTAAATCAATTTTTGTTACCTAATAAAATTTTTTTAGAAACATTTCATTTCTGATATTTTATTATTAAAGATATATTAACCCATTTGAATTCACAAATAATGCATAAAAATGTATTCGAATGTAATTGTCACAACTAACTTTAGCGATAACTTTTTTTCATTTGAATAATAATAGTACGTTCGTTTCTACAGAACTGAATAAACGTTTAATTACTTTACGTTTAATTTCTCTAAAAATATTTTAATAAACTAAGGACTCGTAGCTCCGGAATAAAATCAAATTTCAAAATTCGGGCCACGTTAAGTCACCCCGCGGTCATTTCTATTCAAATTTCACGTCAATTTTCGTCCTTATCGCTAAAATTCGAAATATAATTCACAAAAATATTACAAAATCATTTTAATATTATCATGTTTATCACATTTTGCGCTAACGCAAAAAAAAAAACTGTTTCTATCGATGATGTACAAGACAATTTGTACATGATAAAGTATAATTAGTTGCCCGGTTAGTAAAGTATTAAATTACAGTTTGTTTTTGATGGGTAAGCATACAGTGTCCAGCATTTTACCTGAGTGCCTACGTCTACCTGAGTTAATAATAAAATTTTTTTTAAACTGAATGTGCAATATAGGGTAAAATTGATTCCACTTGTTCCATTTCAATTTTCAAATATAAAATTACACTAAACCAGAGGTTCCCAAAAGGTGGTCCGCGGACCTCTAGGGGTCCGCAGACGATTAATAAATGGTCCGTGAGATGTCATAATGATATTATATTCATACTGTATCATATACACGTATGTATCATCTATACATATATAATAAAATTGTAACGAGACCATTTCTGTACATGGAATACTTTTTGAAAATTGTACTGCTACTGTAAATAGTTATCGATGTAGATATCAAAACAGCGATTTTTAGAATTTTTGTCTGTCTGTCTGTTCACGCATCACACAAAAACTATTGAACGGATTTTGATGAAATTTGGTGTGGTGATAACCTATTACTTGGGTCAACATTTAAGATACTTTTTACTCCGGGAAAATTCCTCATTCCCACGGGAAAATGGAAAAACCATTTTGAGCATGTACACACATTAGGCAAAAACTATTGGACGGATTTTAATAAAATTTGGTGTGATGATAACTTATTACCTGGGTCAACATCTAGGATACTTTTTACTCCGGGAAAATATCTCATTCCCACGGGAAAATGGAAAAACCATTTTGAGCATGTGCACGTAGGTATTACGCAAAAAGTATTGGACGGATTTTGATGAAATTTGGTTTGGTGATAACCTATTCCTTGGGTCAACATTTAAGATACTTTTTCCCCCGGGAAAATTCCTCATTTCCACGGGAAAATAGAAAAACCATTTTGAGCATGTGCATGCATTACACAAAAATTATTATTCTTTGCAAGTTCTGTATAATTATTACACTTACATACTTCTCACTGAGTTTATAACACAAGCTTTGCGCGAACGACCTCGCGGGTAAACAAATATAAACTAAGGATTATATTATGTTTATATAAGTGTCATTAACTACTTGCGCGAATACATTTTTTTTTTTAAATTTTTTTGGATTTAAGTGTTCCTGTTAAAATAGTGTTTGGATAAAGGGGTCCGTGGAAAAAAATTATTGAGAAACTCTGCACTAAACAAAGACGGGTGAATATACACGGTGGTACAATTATTTGGTTCCAGCCACAAATGTTTATTGAAAATTGTATAAAAAAAAAGCTATACCCGCAACGCCGTTCGCCTAGCATGTAGGTATAAAATCAATGAGAAGTATACATGAGTATAAATTCTTGGTGGACCCAGGTTTTTGTATTTTCCCGTGGAAATGAGACATTTTCCAGCAGTAAAAAGTATCCTAGATGTTGACCCAGCTAATAAATTATCACCATACCAAATTTAATCGAAATCCGTCCAATAGTTTTCGGGTGATGCGTGCACAAACATACGGACAGACAGACAAAAAATTTAAAAATTGCTGTTTTGTCATCTCTAAATCGATAACTATATTGTATGTTCGGACACGGCCTCTTACACGTGTAGATTAACATTTGGAAAACGTACTTTGTGAAAATCATCGGGAAAACTATTGACTTCAATAAACCAACACCCTGCTAAATTATACTTCATCGATTATAGCTTCCTTAGTGAAGTAAATAAACCAACTTCAGTTAAAATGAAAAACCCAAAAATTATACAGCTAAACTTTTTTCTATGCGGTCTTTTACTGTGCGATTTTTTAAAAAAAAATGGTCATTAAAATGCATAATGTGAATCAAAATCAAAGAGAAAGTAAGAAACTTAAACATTAACTATAATAACTTTCTTTGATAAAAATACTTTTTAATGATTTTTAAGCATTTAATCAGTACATTGCATAAGAAATTAAGAATACTAAGTTATTGTATCATTTAGTTTTTTTTACCGATGCATTTTTCACAATTTTTATAATGTTATAAAAATGAAATAAAATGTTCCCACGTGTAAATTAATGCTTTATCTTGTTTAGAAAAGTAACTTCCAAACAAATCGTGAGGTTTTGAGCGTTTTGAGTTATGTATTTTCGATGAAACATTTTTTATGCGGTCCCGATGCACCGCACAAAAAAAGGTTTAACTGTATTAAAGTTTTTGGTTTTCCCATTTTAATGATCGATTTATTTACTTCAAATAAACTCAAGGAGTTAGTAAATAAATATAAGAATTTCGTTATTTTGATAGCAAAAATAAAAAGTTAACTCAACCAGTCACACTAACTCAAATCACTTCCATGAAGTCTGAATTCCAGAAAAAGGGAATTATTAAAAGTTAATTTGATATCATCAAATTTGTAAATTAAAAATCACAAAGTGATTGAAAAAATTATCCGGATCGGCCGGGAATCGAACCCAGAATCTCCCGGTAACTAGCCAGGTGTGCTATCCATTACACCATCGATCCTTTGCTCGACAGGCGCCCGATACAGACAACATTCAATCACTTATGTGTATGAACTCTCTATAATGCGAGAAGCAGTTACAATTTTTCAATTTCAAATATTCAAATAAAAAAAAAAATCATCAAATTTAGTAAAATTTTTCAATGCCATAAAAACCGTAGCTGAAATGAGAAAATGATAAAATAGGAAACAAATTATAGGTTTTAAATGTCATTATTTTCATTTTCAGCAAAATTAAGCATATAAAATCACCAAAAAACAGACTTATACGAAATCAATCATATTTCTAAAAGGAATTTCGATATTTTAATAGTAAAAACTGAAAGTTCTCATCCAAATTACCCTAGTGTCACCAATCACCTTAATAAAAATCACTTCACTAAAGCTTGATTTAAGAAAAAATAATTTTTTTTACTTTAATGACGTCATTACGTTTATTAAAATATTTTCGTGCCTTAAAAACCGTAAATAAAATAATAGATTGATAGATAAAAATAGAACCGAATTATGGGTTTTTGAGGTCGTTCTCTTCAATTTTACCAAAATTAAGCACAATAGAATCATCAGAAATGGGCGTTTTGTTAAATCAATCAAATTTTTAAAAGAAATTTCGACATTGAGTGTTTATAAAATTTTTGAGGCCCTTAAGAATTTCTTCTGGATCCTACATAGCAGCAATATGAGTCAAAATAAATTTTATCAATATTCAACGGTCCCAAAATGACCCTTTCGATACTTAAATAAACTTGTCACATTCACGTCTTCAAAAAAAAATGATTTTTGAAAAATATTTCAAACTGGTTTCACCGGGACATTTCAGTTCTGACATTCTTTTTTATGATATAATTTTTGAAATTGTGGCCGTTGTGTGATTCGCGTAACGTAACTACTTTTACTAAACTGGCAGATGATACAAGCCAAAACAACTTTTAAAAAAAATTATTTTTGAAAAATTTACAAAAACATCTTCGTTATCAATCATTGCCCGCTGACCACTTTCTAATTGGTTATGTAACGGCAAAATTCAATTAACGTTAAGTACCAGTTGATTATATAATTGATGAAAAAGAAATTTTTTTTTGGCAAAGATCAACAGATTATGTAAAAATACAGCGAGATATTTAATAGAAAATTCGCGAAATTGTTTCGAAATTAATCAAAAAAGTTCAATAAACACTGAATTTTTATACTTCTAAATTTTTTTATCCCACAGGAACCCTTCAAACAAACCAAAAACTTTTCGAAATTTTCTCAATATTTTGGTTTCAAGGCGATTGATTTAATCCCAAACAAGATTCCGAGTTTAAATTCTCACTCCAAGCGTAGAATAAGAATTACTCATCAAAATAATTTCGAAAAATTAAACTTTTTCCGAAAAAAATACCCTAATATCATAAAAAAAAAAAAATAAAGAATTTTTAATAAAATTCTAAAATCAAACTCAATTTTCTTAATTTTGTTCAAATATTAGTCAAAAAAATTTCCAAAATACCCTAATTCCATATCCCACAGGAACTATCCCACAGGAACTTCGAAAAATAACATTTTTTCCAAAAAAAATACCCTAATATAAAAAAAATAAACAATTTTTAATAAAATTCTGAAATCAAACTCAATTTTCTTATTTTGATCAAATATTAGTCCAAAAAATTCCCAAAATACCTAATTCAATATCCCACAGGAACTATCCCACAGGAATTTCGAAAAATAACATTTTTTCCAAAAAAAAAATACCCTAATATTATAAAAAAAATAAACATATTTTAATAAAATTCTAAAATAAAACTAAATTTTCTTAATTTTGTTCAAATTTTGATCCAATATTAGTCCAAAAAATTCCCAAAATACCTAATTCAATATCCCACAGGAACTATAAAAAAAAAATCGAAAATTCTTCGAAATTTCCTCGTATTAGTTACAGTTTTAAGATACACAAGACGATTCGCTTAATCCAAAACGAAATTTCGAAATTAAAATTTCCACTTCGAGTATAGAATGAAAATAATTTTGACAAATAATTTCCAGAATATTTAAAAAAAAAAAATACCCAAATATGCCAAAAAGTAACAGTTTTTAATAAAATTCCAAACCACAGACAATCCCAAAAATCAAAATGGGACACATGAATCGAAAAACTCAAATTTCTTAAATTCGTTCAAATTTTCAACGAATATTCTGAATGAAACTAATATTAAATTATCGATAAAATTTCAAAATTCAATACAAACCATTTAGATAAAAATCCAAAATTTCCAAAAATGTCATATTTCAATTCATTTAGGTGTATTTTATGTATTAAACAAAAAAAAATTTTTACATTCACACAAATATTTTTCAATGAAAATTATAAAATTTTCGCAAAAATAATTTTTAACAATCAACAAAATTACTCAAAATAACTGAAAATTATTTAAAAAAATGAAAAAACCAAACAGAAATAAACAAAAAAAACGAATTTCAAAATACAACAGTGGCAATCTGTACGAACGGATCGTAAAAAAAATCACACAACAAAATTTATTAAATTTCCAGTCGAATCACAAAATTTTTATCACTTAAAACTGACGTAAATATTAATTATCTATTATGAAAAATCAAAATTTTCATTAATAACGTAACACTGTTTTCAAAAAATTGGAAAAAACTGATGGAAACTGTTTTAAAAGGAACGTACACTGGCCGCCATTTTGAACCATGTACAGTATAGCTTTAGGTTTGTTCGTATAGTCATTTTGTATATGAAATGAACAAGCACAAACCAACTTACATGTGTACTGTACACATTATAAAGGTAAAAACGAGACATAGGTGATTTTTATAATAAAAAACATTTTGTTATCGAAAATTTCCTTTAATGAAGTATTCTAGTCTAGAAATTCAAAAAAAAAAAATAGTTTTAATGAACAAATAAACACTAAAAAATTTGAATTTGTAAGGAGAAAAAGGGACAAATTCCCCTCCTATTACAAAATCCTTTACACTCTGAATTTCTTCTACACGTATTGTGTTATCCAAGCCGAGTTCTATACAAAAAATTAAAATACATGATGAATCTTTGATGAAATTAACAGAAAATATGTTATATAGGGCAGTGATTCCCGAAGTGGGAGTCACGAAATCTATTCTACACATTTCCTATCCATTTTTACATATTTCGGGGGTCTTTTGAAATTATTAAGTGCAAAGAAGTATCGCAGACAGAAAAGTTTGGGAATCACTCATATAGGGGATCAGAAAAGAAAAATTTCTTAATTAAGTTTTCCTTCCAAGTGTACCAAAGTAGCGACGAAAGCATTGTAATCGTTTTTGTGAAATAAAAAACTGTTTCCTCCAAAATCAAATTTTCACTCGCGTTTTACGTTTCAGAGTTTTCTGAACAATTTTCAGTGTAAAAATGTTTTACGCTGTATCTACGTCGGAACTTTTAAGAAACTAATTATATTATTTCTAAGAAATACGAAACTTAAAATACACTGCAGTAAAAAAATATGTAATATTCAGAAATTTCTGGTAAGTTTCTCCCTTTGTTTCTGTTCTTTCAAATACGTATTTGTAATAAAATATATAATTATTTTAAAAGAAAAAATTATAGTTTTAAATCATAACTAAAAAAAAAAAAAAAACTAAAAAATTTAAAAAAAAATCATTTACATAATATGACTATTTTAAGATTAAAATTAAGGATTTGATTTCAACTAAACTAACCAGCTTTCTTTGGCCAGTAATTTTTCGTTAAAATCCACGGCAAAATTCGAATATTTTGATAAAATTAAAGATAATCTCAATTTGGGAAGATTTAATATTCACTGATTTGAGCGTTACTTTAGGTACGGTATTCAATATTTATAAATAATAAAACAAATATTTTACTTAGCAAAAAACATCACATTTATACGTTAACTGTAACAACTGAAGACATGAGTGGATGAATGTGTTATGTAACATTTTTATAATTTTACAGTGGAAGCGTTTGAAAGTTTTTATTTACATATACTTCCCCGGCAATAGCACATGTTTATTATTGAATTTCTACAAAACTATTGGACCTAATGAAACCAAATTTGAATATATGATACTTCAACACAGAATATTTCAAAATTTGGCAAAAAATGAATTTTTGAAAAAAATGTTACATAATACCTTCATCCACTCATGTGTTCAATTGTTTAAAGCTTAAAAGCCCATTTTCAAACAGTCTTTGTTGCTTAAAAAATTTCGACTTAATCGAAAGTTAACCCTTTCAGTCCCGATTTTTTTTGGGCGCGGATAAAAATCTTTTTCTTTGCTCGACATCTTAAATAGGATCGTCTAAAACCATTTTTGGTATATTTAGAATTTTCTAAGTCCATATCTCAACAATCTAGAATGTTCATTGTAATGGACAAAATGTCATAAAGGCGTTGAAAAAAATGAAATAATATATTAATGTATTATTACATGACATCTTTTATTGTTATCTTTAAATTTTTTAATGCTTATTTATTAAAATTATATAAACAACTGACGATTTTTGACAAAATATATTTATTTTTATAAGTACATTTGACAACTTGCGAAGACTGCTCCGTAATGCATATTTATAAAACACTAGTGATTTAATAGGTTTTCAAAAAATATCGATACAAATCACTTGAAATAAAAATACGATATTCTACTTACATTTTAAAACAAAATAAATTCCAAAAATAGATAGCGTCATTGTATTACAATGGACGTAGGGACCGAAAGGGTTAATCTGCTAAAATCACAAAAAACTGTCTTTAAAACAGTAAAAAAATTACGATACTTTTATTTGTCTCTTAAATACGTTTTATTTGCCTTTCTTCGACCTTAATATACCATATTTTTGGCATAGAAAGTTAACAAACGCTAATTGAACGTATTTTTCGAAAATCATATACCCCATAATAAACCCTACAACATGTATAGTTACCCAATTATAACCAGTTTCTCAATGTATCACATACATATATACAAAAATTCAATATTTTATTAAATGAATAGAAGAAACAAATGTACGATTACAAATATTGCCCTCTTTGTTAAATAAGTGTCATACGTGATAAATTTTTTGAATTTTTTTATGAAAAAAAAAATTTTTTTTATTCTTTTTCGAAATATTTTGATTTTTATTATGGACGAATGGGCACAATGTACCATAATTTTTCGAAAAAAATATAATTTTACTGTTCCAGAAAAAAATACGGTCTTTTTTTTTTTGAAAATAAACAGTTATACAATCCAATAAAGACACTTTAAGTGTCTAACGATGGAATGTCTGTGTAGGATCCTACTAATTAAATGCATTCGAAAGATTTAGTGGATCACTTGAAAAAATTGAAATCTAAACAAACATTAAGTGTCCCCCCCCCACAAAAAAAAACAGATTCACCCACCTGTCTGTCCGTCTCAACCCGAAATTTTAAAAAAATCGTACGATATTTCCGAACACTCCCCCTTACGATCTTGCGAACAAAAGAAGTATGTAATAATGTTTTAAAGAAATGTCGATTTATGTATAATTTTTGAAAAATAATAACGGAAACCAGTAATTATTAATTGTTTATTACTTATTGACAATAGCTAATAAGTTATTGTACTGTTAGAAAAGTTTAAATAATAATTACAGTCAAATACAAAATAATGTGAACACTAATAATTATAAAAAAAATTGTATCTATAACGTAAAAGCACCCATTATGGAACGGTATCTAATACTGAAACAGTTTTGACCCCAGAGTAAAGAGGTACAGCAACTATCTCTATCGTGTAATCTGCAGTGTGCATTTCTGTACACATTAGGCTACTAAATAGTTACTGTCTCAGTAGCAGTCGCTGAGTGTAAGGAGAATCAAACAACAATGGATTTGATTGTTGTTAGCATTGTAGAACCCCCACACGTAGCGTTGTGGTGTCACACATATGTATGCGAAGCAAGGTCACGTGACGGCCGCCACCATCTTCGATTACTCACACTAACACAGTTTACCGCACAAATACAAAGTAAACGCCGTGCACGTATACAACATATTTTCTATCTCTTACTGGTTACACTGGTTCCAGTAGTATGGAGATAGGTATGTTATCTCTAGTGCTCTATGGTTTTGACATTTACATATTTATTTCTTTAATTAAGTAAGGAAACATTAAATGTGAGGTGAATTTAAATTGAAAAACAATCATTCTATCAATAATAATTTTTGTTATCAGACGTTTCTTTCAGAAATAACTGCATTATTATGTAAATGTCAAAACTGTTCCAGTATTAGATACCGTTCCATAATGGGGGCTTTTACGTCATTTAATATAATCATCAAACAGTTGAAACAAGCAGGGCTGGCGAGAGGGTAGGTGGGGTAATTGGCTGGGGGCCCGGGTCTAAAAGGGGGACATGCAGCCTCGATTAGGGGCCCGGAGAAAAATGTTTGAAATTTGTGCCCGGAGCGCCGTCATTTCTCTCGACAGCCCTGGAAACAAGATTTTAGAAAATTCAAACTGTCCTCTTTAAGGTAATAAAATATTGAGTATGTAAAAAAAATTCCCTATTGTTGATAAAATCAATTTTAATCAATTTTCCTCGTTTTTTAAGAAAAAACAAACTACAAATACCGCAGGATTTAAGGGACTATGTTTTAATTACCCATGTTTCTTTTTAGTTCAAAATCAGTGAAATCGCTTAAAATTTTTGGTAATTATGCAAAAGTATAGTTCCACCTTTTTTGGTTATAAATAGTGTTCGAAATCTTGCGGAGCTGACAGGACCGTACTTATATTTTCAAAATTTAAAACGTTAATAAATCGGGGTAATTATATTTTTTTTAAAATTGTACCGGTATATTCTCTATTAACCATCAGCTGTTAATAAAAATTAGTTTCAAGTTACAAAAAAGCGTTATTTTAAAAAAGTACAAAAATTTTAACTTTTTTTAAATTAAAATTGTTGAAAATTTGATTTTGTCTGATTGAGTGATTGTAATTTAAAACTTGTTAATAAAAAAGTAACCTGTCATTTAAAAAAATATTTTTAGGAAAACAAAACAATGTGTTGTCTCTCTCACATATTACTGGAAGAAAAAGGACAATTGATACACATAAATCATTTACTTGTAAAATCAAAAATTACCTCACACAATACATAAAATTAGAATCAGGCAAACGAATTGTAACATAATTTGTATACACGTATATCAAAAGTATATTCAAAATTTACCAATATAAAAGAGTATTACCCGTGTATAGGTATCCACAATTACCTATTGTTTATATCTAAAATCGCATCAAAATGTTTTATCTAAAAAAAAATAAACAATTTTTAACACCTTAAAGACAATACTATCAGCCCCCCGCAACCTCTTCGATCAGTAGTTATAAATAAAAAAATTGCGGTCCAATTTTAATGATTCTTTTTTAATACTACAACTTGATATCACTCACCGGAAAAACTGGAAAATTTTTTTTTAAATCTGAAGAATTTTCGGGCAACGGGTAATTAAATAAAAAGTCCCTTTTCAGTATCGGTATCGAGTTCTACTATTTTATTAATTAATCGGCGCCATAATGGTGAACATTAAAAAAAAAATCGAACGATTAGCTAATTTTTTTAGCTAAAAAAGGTGGAGTCGTGCTTCTGTATAATTACCGAATTTCTGTTCGTAAATCATCATTGAGAATAAGAAATCACGATGAAGAAAATCATTACAAAAAATCGATGATCTACAGCATTTCTAATTATATGATACCTAAACTAAAAATTGTGTTAAAAAAGCAAAAATTTTCAAGAACTGGTTACGTTTCCAGGTTTTCTTGCAAAATACATTTTAAGATAGTTTTGCTCTACTTATATTTTTTGAGTATAGCACGAAATGACCTAAAGTTTTTATTTTGAAAATCACTTGAAACTATACTATTATTATATTAAAATTCAAAAATAATTGAATGGACATTGGACAAACAATCTTTGGATCAAAGAATTTCAAATTGGAACAATTTTAAAACTGGAAAATTTTCGTTCCAAAAATTTAAAGAAATTTAAGCATATATTTATTGAAATTTTTAATAAAAGTTGATACATCTTCATAGAAAAAATTATTACACGAAATTAGTTCAGTTAATTACTCGAAAATCTTCTAGAAACTTCGAAATCTGGTGGTTTTTATATTATTAAGTCAAAGTTTTGCCAAAAAAAGGTACTATTTATCTGTTTTTCTTGTAGTTTAGGATGAAAACACAAGAAAATATTAACCATTTTGCGTTGAAAAAAGCCCTGCAATAGTATTTTTGCCATAACTGTATAAATAACACTCTCACAACTCAAAAATTCAAAACATTCTAACTCATTACCACCACGAAAAAATATATATACACAACTATTTTAATGTTGTGTTTCATTTGTTTTGTAGACAACTGTAAATATTTTATTAATTAATTATCTATAAATTATATTATTGTTATATCGATAAATAAAACGATTTAAATATGAATAAACATACAATTAAACATATTTAAATTATTATAAATTTATAAAAACGCTAAGTCGACAATTTTTTTTTTTAAATATTCGTGAAAATTCACTCGAAAACTTCTAGAAAGCAATCTAAATACGATTTACACGAAAATCTCGAAAGCCCAAACCAAAAAAAACACGCCAATAATAACTTTTTCTATATTGTGTAAGCCCCAAAAATTGAAAACATGGGACCCATCCCGTAAATATGTATAACACCATGCTAAAAACAAAAGCAGTAAAAAGGTCGAAACATGTTTTCGGATATTTTGAAAAACAAAATTTGTTTTGATCGACAATTACAAAAATACCTGTTTTAAAAAAAACAAAAAATTTATAAAAATATTTTTATGTACTACCTTTTTGGATAGGTACAAAATTTTTGTACAATTTACCAAAAGAAAACACACTTAGTCCGTGTATTCGATTCGATTTACAAAATTTCTTAAATGAAAAACATCATAATTTAGTTCACAAAACTCAAAAAAAAAATAATAATAATAATTTTATAAAACCAATTGAACAAAAAAAACACAAGTTAACTAACAAATAGGTAAACAGATTTTGAAAGTTCACAATTTCAAAATAAAATAAAAAAAATACACTTACAAAATTATTAAAACATTTTCTTTTGTATTAGCACATAAATTTTATCAAAATTCAACTGATTTTCACTTATTGTATTTTATTTTCACTGAAAATTCCGAAGAAAAAAACAATATTTGAATAGAAAAAAATATTGTTATTAACAATAAATGCAATGTACGTTGTACGGTCAACGATCTAACTCGGTCGACGCCACTCACTAAACTGAACCAATTGAACGGATTGAAACTTGCATCACATCAATTCGCGTTTATACTATAGAGTGGTATAAATTGACTAGAGGGCACACATATTACATAAAAAAAAATTTGTTAAACATTTTGATATTCAAAAATTTTACAGGATATTGAAAATTTACGGTGATTGGCACATCAAGGATTAAAAAATTCTATTAAGGTAGTTGGTCCGGAAAACGATTTTTCAAAGGATTTTAACGAAACTTCTCTAGATATTTATTTAATTCAATACCAATAATACGAGGCCTTACCGAAAAAAAAATTGACTACACCAATTTTGAGAAAAACGAATACAAAGGGGGAATTATGGGAAAACTATTTTTTTTTTTTATTTTTTTTAATAAAATGAAAACGTATCAAAGGAATTTGATAAAAATTTAATATAAAATACAAAGTTAAAAACCATATTTAATAAGAAATAAAACTTATTCACTACGCCGTTTTTAAACTATAATTTAAAAACATCATTTTACAACGTTTTTACAACGCTTTTATATTGCTACAGCATTAGCGCGCGGAAATTAAAAAAAAAAAAACAAGTGGTAAACAAATATAATCACTAAAGAATATTAATACATTATTTAATTTTTGATAAAAGAAAATTTTCTTTGAGATATACTTTTGTACCTTGTCTGTCTCGGGGGAACTACGTTAATTAGTGTCGCAAATTAAAATTTATTAATTGTGAAATTTCTATTTTTGAAATATCTTTACTTTATTGGAACATTAGTTTATTCCCTATTTTATCCCGTTAAAGGATAAATTTTCAAAAATCTCTTCTTAATGTCCACCTACGTAACTTAAGGAGCCCCTATATACAAAATTTTCACATGAATTTTCATCCATGAATTTTAGATGGTACTGTATTAAAATATATTTCCATTTTAGCCAGAAATAAACTTTTTGAGCTAGGTCAATATTTATTTAAGCGTCTCAACTGCATTATTAACAATGATTTGCACGGGCACAATAAGTACAAATCTGCAGGGCGGGGGAGGGGGGTCTAACAAAAATTTAAATAATTCAATTTTTTAATAACGCAATATTATCGAAAATTTCGTCTCAAAATATTCGATTTTAGCAGTAGACCACCAAAAATTTTACGTTTTAATATAAATAAAATAAATTGAAGGAAAATTTACGTAATTTTTTTTGGAAGGGGGTCCGAACCCCTTGAACCCGCTCGGTTGTTGCGCCCCTGATGATTTTCATTAATAGTAAAAACACGAGCTTATTAAATAGGTAAGTCCAATAGGTCCAATATAACGACACCAGACCAAAACAACGTTTACGGTATCTTAGTGGCATCTATTGGAATTTTATTAAATTATATGTCGAAAAAGACTGCGAAGTGAATCCTAAGCTAATTAAAAAAAAAATTATTTTCGTAACTAAAGCATTCATCGCATTCACTATTTGTTACTATAGGAGTCACTTACATAAAAATTTGATCGCCTATATTTCCTGAAGTTATCCTAATCCAAGTTAACCGAAACATTGAAAATGCTGATCAAGTGTTGCTCTGTGTAATATTTTTTTTTCACGAGGGGGGGGGGGTCATTTTGAACCCAACACTTCGTAAACAAGACTTAAAAATGTAATTAACTCAAAATTATTTTCCCTCTAATATCTAAAAAAAAATCTGTCCTCTAACCACTTAAAAAACTCTATCATTGACTCGAAACGAGCATACCAGCTTTCCTGTACTCGAATTAACTCGAAAATCCCGATTTACTCAACTTGTGTAATATTTTCAGTTCAAAATAGGATAGAGGCGATGAAAAACCGACGTTAATCCTTTTACTAAAGCTGGATAAAATAAAAAGGAAACATTTGAAACGTAATAAACTGGACGGATTTACCTTTATAACCACAAATACAGGATTTGATTCTACGAAAATTCGATTTTCAAAAAAAGAAAATTCTCAAAAAGTGAATTTTTATAGTTTTTTTTCTTTTTGATGGCGTCGAATAAAAATTAAAATTTTGATATTTTTCAATTAAAAAAAAAAAATTAAAAATTCTAATTTTTTCGAATTGTAGTAACTGAGAAATCAAACGCCATCTGTTGATATCTATCTGTAGTCAATTTTAATTATCGCAACTTTTCTCGAAGAATTAGAATTTTGAATAGTTTTTCTAAAATGAAAACCGTCATTACGGTCTCAAAAGAAGCTTCACTCTAAAAAATATTAAATTTTGAGAAAAATTTTCATTGAAGAATCAATTACTACTAATTATAGTACTTTATGAAATTATTTAAAAATTTCCCAAATAAAAATTGTTATTATAGTCTCAAAGAAGTTCACTTCAAAAAATATTGCTTTGAGAACAAATTTAGTAAAAGAAACCACTACTGGAACAGCTATTGTTGAGTATTGTTGCTCAATTGAGAAAAATATTAAATTTTGAGAAAAATTTCCGTTAAAGAAACAACTCTATTGATAATTATGGTACTGCATCAAATAATTTAAAAATTTCTCAAATAAAAATCGTTATTCTGGTCTCAAAAAAGTTTCACTCTCAAAAATATTCGACTTTGAGAACAAATTTTGTTAACAGGGTGGCGATTGAAAACCAATGATTCTGAATAAAATTTCAGGGGACCTACTCCGAAAAACATTTTGTTTAAAAATAAAGATTTTTGACCGTTTTTTTTTTTTGCTCGTCAGTGGCAAAAAAATACAACTTATTAGATAAACTATCAGTCGATGCTCTCGCCGGGGCGAAAAATTAAAAAATTCCTGACTACGACTGAAATTTCCTGATTTTTCCAGGTTTTCCAGGTCGATCGCCACCCTGGTTAAGGAAACAACGTTTACGATCTTTTGACAAAAATATTTTTTGTTAAAGAAACTACAATTTTTTATGGCATAAATTTTTTTAATCAAAAAAGAATGTATTAACAAATATCCAAAAAAAACTACATATTAAAAAAAAATGAAAATTAGTATTTTACGTGTTAAGTATTTCGAGATTAAAAAATTTTTAAACAGTTCCGGCTACATTTACAGCGGCCCGTATAACCATCGGTTCCTCTCTAACAATAACATCTGTATCATCTATAAAAAAAAAAGGAGTACAATAAAGGATTAATCAAGTGTTTTCTTGAAGGACAACAAGGACTTTGTTTCGGGGACAATGGCAGAAAATGTCCATTTCACCGTGTAAATTGAAATATAATAAACATTATTTTATTTTTAAAACCATAATACAAAAGTCTAAATTTATTATACTAGAAAAAAGAAAAATTATAATTGGCTTTTCCATAATATTCATTTTTCAAAATGCACTGCGTTCACACGATCAACGCTCAATATTTTGTTACAATTCAAAAAAATTACTAAGTTGAGTAAGATTTTTTTTTAATTCTTACTTTTTAATTTTTCGGACAATTCGTCAAACAACGGATCCTGAATATTTAACATCAAAGACGTGGCGTTCAAATATACACGATTTTGTGAATTGGCAATCTGTAATTTGAAAAAAAAAAAAAAAACAAATCGTTATTAATTTCAATAAAATGCAAAAAAGCCGGAAATTCGAACACTTACTGTCCTTGCAATACTCTGTGCTGCACGAATTTTACGTAATTTCAAATAACCCGGATTCTGTGAACACGCTAAACCTAAGTAAACAGTCGTTAAGGAAAATATTGAATAAGTGTGTGTGTATCCGTGCTCCTACACTGACGGAACCGTGTATAGCAACAGTGAACGTATTAATTTAAGGGGAGATTCGCCAAAAAAAAAGAATCTAGAAAATTATGGTGGCCACAGATTCTTAAAGATCAAATTCCCGAACTTTTTCAGGTTTTCCACAAATTTTATTAAAAAATTCCCTGATTATTTTGTGAAAAATGCCGCCCCTACTTTATCCTAAAAAGCTAAAAAAGAAATTCTTAATAACTTTTTAATACTTTTTCTTAAAAAAAGTGAATGGCGAACAAAAAAACAAGAGAAATTCGCGCCAATTTTTAAATCTAATTTCAAAACAAGTGAAAAATTGATTGAAGTTTTATCCCTAAATAAAAAAAAAAAATTATAAAAATCAATTTTTTCCAGTCTTCTGGTAAAATTCTCTGACTTTATCAGAAAGTTTCGAATTTTCTGACATTTTCAGGTTTTCCAGGTTTTCCAGTAATGTGGCCACCATGTAAATATACATTATTTCTACATGTCTTGAGACTACAGAATTATTTTTTTTTTAAATTCAAAAATGAGTTTAATGGTTCCGCGCGTTCTAAAATCCCCAGTGAACTAAAATTCAAAAATCAAGAATTTTCTGAAAATATACATATGCAATTATGGCAATAACTAGGATCTAAGAAAAAAACAATAAAAAACCAGCGAGAAATTGCATTTTGAGAATAAATTGTCAAAAATCACCGTTTTTCCTCGGCTATAAACAGCCGCCATTTTGAAAATATACTACGGAACCAAAAGATCCTAGTTCCTGCCCAAAATGACGGTATCGAGGAATAATATGCACTTTGATTTATGTCGATACCTCAAATACTTTATGAGATACACGCCGAAACCATGTCGGAAAACGTAGTTTCGAGAAAAAAGCATTTAGTTCTTTTTTTAAAACTGAATTACAGTAAAGTACGAGCAATAAAATGCCCGTGATTTAAATAAAATTTTAGGAGAATATTTCTAACACCTTAAAAAACCTAATTACAAAAAGCAAAAAAAAAAAAACAATTTCTTTTTTTGGGGGCGAATCTCCCCTTAATAAATTTAAGTGTTACTTGTTTGATAATGATCAAACTGATCGAAACATGTTACAACAAAAAAGGATATCATTTTTGCCGCTTCGGCTTCACCCTCAGCCTGTACAATCTTCTGTTGTCGCTCCTGTTTGGCGCGTTCGACCACGAACGCAGCCCGTTGAGCTTCCTGTTGTGCAACTTGTTTAGCCTCCACAGCCGCCGTATATTCCTTGCCTAATTGATAATATTCATTAGAATCTTAAACAAGCGATTAAATGTGACCCCATTTCATGCCAACAAACACCGAAAAGTTTAAAAGCCGGGTGGGCTTAAACGTGCTCGGTTGAAATGAGAACTTCTATTGACGATCACTCCGATGCCGGATCAAATGTGTCTATAGAAGTTTTCACTTCAAAAAGCGTTTAAGGGGGGAGTTCACGCCAGAAACGGCCAATAAACTAGTTTTTTTCGAATCTCGTTTTTTGTTTTTATTTCGTCCTGTGGTTCGTTACAAACACGATGATATGGCCAAAAATTTCAAGTAGAAAAATATTTATTTGTGAACCGCTGCACAGCCAAGTTGCTGCTTTGTTATTATTTTTGTTTTTTACCGTTTCCCGAAACTTGTGTTTTTCCCGACAAGGAAAATCATATCTCAAGTTCTAGAAAAGATAGACTTAATTTTTTTTTATTTTGTTCATAAACATACTGCGCATAAAGTGGAGTATGCTTTTTTCATTTGAACAATTGCAACTATTTTTAAACATTTTTTTTTAATAAAAAATTGGGTTTTATAATTTTTAGAAGTTTGGGATTACAATTTTATAGTTAATTTTTAAAATTACCTGAAACCCATACTCAGCTTTATGGACAGGTCCTCTAGGAATAAAATAATGAAAAAATATTTAAAAAATATTCACTACTTTGTGAGATATGGCGTTCCTTGTAAAGGCTTAAAAACTTGTGAAAAAGGGCCCCCTCCCCTCACAGAGAAGAGTAATGAATGTTTCAAAAACAAAATTTTCTATTTGAAACCATCCCTAATTTGAAAAAAATTTCAACAAGCAAAATAATCATAAATAAAAAAGTTGCTTTTTTATTTAACTCATCCCTAAAGGTAATTGGCGCCGTAGGGTGTTCTAAAGTTTAATGAATAATTTTCGGACTTGTTATTTTTTAGTATTTAATACATAAAATATAAAAATTTGCTTTTAAAAAAAAACCACGGCAAATAGGGGAATCCCCGAAACACACCTACAATCAACATTTAATCGAACAATTCACAAAAATCCTTTCAAAAAAAAAAAAAAAAAAATGCCGGTGGAACTGTCCTTTTCTCTCATTGGTGGAAAGCTGAACGACTGACCGATTTTATAAGGATTTTGTTAGCGGAAACTACAAAATCCTGAAAACTTCAAAAACTCTTTTTGGGAACATTTAAAGAATAAAATCAACAAATTCTGACGTATACAGTGGAACCGCTCTTAACCGAACAACATTTTCACACGGTAATTTCTTTCAAGTCAAATAATCCGAAATTCTATACAAGGTCAAGTATTTATAGTGCTCCACTGCGTTTGCTAAAGGACGAAAAATTAACCATTTTCATAGTTCAATGGGAATTTTCGCGTGAAAATGCTGTCGGGTTTAAGAGAGGTTCCACTGTAATAATGTAAAAATATGAAAAATTGAGAAATGTATTGAAATTTATGTAATATATCGGCCATATTGAATATTCGTTTAATCTTTTAGCGAATTTTCGAATCGAAAATTCAGCTATTAGAGCCACTGTCATGACACGACTTCAGTCCGGGACTATGACAGAAATTTGTTTTGAGGTCGATAGACACCGGAAATAATTTAAAAAAAGTTATTTAAAAAAAATTTAACTATATTAATAGATTTGAGCGTTACTTTATGGTATTCTATATTTGTAAATAATAAACAAATACTTTACCTTGCAAAATACCACTTTTATTTTTTAAACTGTGACAATATTGTTTCAAAAATAAAAGTGATATTTTGCAAAGTATTTGTTTATTATTTACAAAATTTTAACTCTTCAGAAACATTTAAAGAATAAAATCAACAAATTCTGACGCATAATAGTAAAATAATTCGAAAAACTGAGAAATGTATTGAAATTTATGTCGGCCATATTGAATTGTATTCGATTAACATCTATTTTTTATTACGAAATTCGTTTCAAGTTACTTAATCCCTAACACGCCAATCACCTTTAAGTAAAAAGTTAAGTAACCTTAACTAAATCACTCACCAAACGACAATTCAGTTATCGAAACATCATCTAAGATTATGTTGAAATCTTTAGCACGTTCTACAAGTGATCTACGAACTAATAAAGAAACCTAAAATGAAAAAAAAACCACAATTTAGAACCCTATTTTACTCAAATTTTACCCGAATCAACCGCAAACTTACTTGAGCACGTTGCGTAATTAACTGTGAGGCATTAAATTTGGCTACGACCGATTTCAAAACTTCGTTACAAATTGACGGTAACACTTTCTCGTCATAATCCAAACCCAATTGACGATACATGGTCGGTAATTGGGAAGCATCCGGTCGTGATAACACTCGTAACGAGATATTAACCATCTGTAAATCTTTCGAGCCGGTGGGTGATGAAATTTTTCTCGGACGTGACCTAAGAAACAAAATTTTACAAAAAAAATTCTACCCAAAAATCGAAAAATTTTGTACCTGATATCGTAAATGATTGGATACTGGAACCATGGTATCCTAAAATGTAATCCTTCCGTATAAATTTCCTTCTGAATACCGCCAATACGTGAAAATATAATCGCACGGTGACCACCTTCAACTATTCCACGCGAAAAAAACACAATTTTCATCAAAAAAACACCACAAAATATTTTTTCGAAAATAATTTTTTATTACCTGTATACAATGATTGTGACACCCCGTAAACCGTAAGACCGGCCCCGATTAAAAATTTTAAGCCCATGCCGCCCGCACCACCACCTAATTTTTTAGCGAAATCATTTAATTTACTTTGGGCCATTTTAAATTATTATAAATTTTAATTTTTTTGGTGTTATATAATTTCAATAATTATTAGTTTAAACCATTCAAGTCACACAAATTATTAATAATTATTATCAAAATTTTTCCACTTTCAGTAAAAATGGCCCGACAAAAATAACATGTTACTGTGATTAGTTTCGAATTGCGCAATGATAAAAGCGCACTCTTTAAAGTGCAAACAAATAGCGCGGCGATTTTAAATAAATGAATGTAAGAATTGTTTTTACGTTTTAAAATGATTCGTTTTACGAAAAAGTAAAAAAATAGTTTAAATTAAAATCAAAAGTAAAATATTTAACAATTTTTTTCATTAAAAAAATATAGTTAATTTGTTTTCTAAAAAATAATTTATGTAATAATAATTAAAATTAACCCTTTTGAGACACGTTACAGACCAAGAGCCGTTAAATATTTTATTCGAAAGGTTTTATCGTCTGAAATTTTGTGTTATTTCATCATATAATAAAACTTTTGGCTTGCAAATTTTACTATAAAAGACCTAATCATTTTTTCCCTAAAACGTACCTTTTCTGAAATGTTTACGTGTCTGATATATACTCAAATATCTCGATTCAATCACTCTAATTTAAGGGGAGATTCGTCAAAAAAAACATTAAAAATTAACCATTTTTATTATTTTTTTTATACAAATAAATATTTTATTAAAAAACTAAATATACATCATTGTTTCTACATGTATTGAGATTACAAAATAATTTCCTTTTAAAAAAAAAAATAAAAAAAAAGTGCTGAATATAAATGGCTTTGAAGTCTACACTGCGAGATTTTTCCACCTTGGTGATTCTTCGCGTTCTGAAATCCCCAGTGAACCAAAATCAAAAATTCAAGAATTTTCTGAAAATATACATATACAGTTATGGCACTAATTAGGATCTAAGAAAAAAATACAATTCCAGGGAAAAATCGCATTTTGAAAATAAATTTTCAAAAATCACCACTTTTTCTCGACTATAAGCAGCCGCCATTTTGAAAATATATTATGGAATCAAAAGATTTTAGTTCCTGCTGGGCTCGTAACTAAGCTGGGGCAGCCGGGGCATTGCCCCGGGGTTCCCAAGGGAATACAAGGGGGCCCCCACGAGAATACAAGAAATTCCAAATTTGTAAATTTCTTGACAAATTTTAAGGGCGGTATTTCTGTAAAATTAGTGCGGTAAAAGACTGACGAGCAAAAAAAAAGTCGCCGCTTTTTGTTTTGGCAGAATTTTGTGTTTTTGCGGCGTGGCCCCGAATGTACTTTCTGCCCCGGGGACCCCTGAATGTTCATATTTCAAATACTTTTCTGAGATACATGAAGAATCATGTCAAAAAATGAACTTTCGAGAAAATAGCAATTAAAGTTTTGTTTTTTTAAAATTGAATTATAGTAAAGTGCGTGCACTAAAATGCCCATAACTTTTTGATTTTTCATTTTTTTTTTAAATAAAATTTTAGGAGAATATTTCTAACACCTTAAGAAACATAATTAACGTAGTTGCTCTGGGATAGTTAGGTACAAAAGTACATCTCAACAAAAAAATTTTCTTTTATCAAAAATTAAATAATGTATTAATATTCTTCAGTTATTATATTTGTATATCACTTGTTTTTTTTAATTTCCGCGCGCTTATGTTGTAGCAATTTAAAAAAATTGTTGAAAAAGCGTTGTAAAAATGTTGTAAAATGATGTTTTTAAATTATATTTCGAAAACGGCGTGATGAATAATTTTTATTTCTTATTAAATTTTGTTTGTAAGTTTGTATTAAATAACATATTAAATTTTTATCAAATTCTTTTGACACGTTTTCATTTTATTCAAAAAAAAAAATTGACTTTTCCCATAAAAGCCTATGTTAAAATTACAAAACTTTGAAATCGTTTTTCTCAAAATTGGGGTGGTCAATTTTTTTTTTTTTGAGAAGGGCTTGTATTATTGGTGTTAGATAATTGGATTAAAAAAATATCTACAGAAGTTTCGCCAAAATCCTTTGAAAAAATGGAACCAACTACCTTAAGAAGAAAAAAAATCAATTTTTTTCCTTTTTTAGCGAATCTCCCATTAAGTCATTTTTATAAAGCATCATTTGAAAATAATTTTTTTTTGTAATTTAATGGCATTATCAACTTTTATTCGACATAAGTCACCTGAAACTTTTATTATTTGGTATCTTTATGTCGACAAAGGGTTAAATGTCATGTCATTTAAACACTGACGCAGGCGTCTGATTACAAAAAAATTTTGACATTTCGTCCGAAATAATGAAATTTTAAAAATTAAATGTATTCAAATATAGTCCCGAAAAAAATGCACTGTTACTTCTGTAACGGCTATTATAGTCCCACATTTGGCGAACCGGTCTGTTCCGTGTGTCATGCATTCTTATTCCCGGACTTCCTGGAGATTCACGTATCCCGCAATGTTTACTTTCAAACCCAGGTACGTACCCCAACTATTCATTTTTTAGTCCAAACATTAAATTTTACAATTTTTTTTGGGGCGTCAGCAAGAAATTGATGACGGCGACAGTGGAAATGACGAACCAATCGATCCATACTACAATTCCGAAAGTCGTGAACATAAAGAACACATTCTAGCCGTCGAACAGGGTCTCGAAGAGATTCAATCGGGCACCTCGAATAACAATAATCACCCGGCGGATATAGTGCCGTTACCCACCGTCGAGGAACAGCTGAAGATGCTGTCCATAAAAAGTTCCGATAGTGGTGATTTTGTCAGCGATATCACACGATTACCACCGGAAGTTATGCTCACTGTCCTCTCCTATTTGGACGAACTATCACTGTGGAGTGTCGGAAACGTGTGCCGACAATGGCGGAAACTTCTCGATCTCTACCTGCACCCGTCGAATTGGGGTAAATACACGGTTCAACGATGGCCTCTGTTTAAATCGTTCACAAAAATCGACGATTGGTTTGAGGTTTGTATCGGACAGGGCTGGGAAAAATGGTTCATAGAAACCATTTAAAATACAAAAAGGAAAATAGTTATGGTGAACATATTTAGAATGGAAAATAGCTATTTAACCCTAGAATCATACGTACTCGTCAAAATGACGAACGAACTTCTCCACCTGCTCCAATACTACAACTTGTCGTTGCCTACTTGCTGTGAAACTTCTGTTATCTAATTTATTTATTATTATAACACAGCAAATGTATAAATTTTGTTTATAGTTGCTGTCGTTTTGTTTGTATTGAAATAGTGTGCGTCAAAAGGACGACGATGTATGATTAACCGATATTTTTGTACTCCACATATAAAAGTTTTCCTAATTTTTCTAAAATTTATTAAAGATATGGATGTTATAATTAATTTATTCAATGATTATAATAATGTGAAAGATGATTACAGCTGTTTGACTTATAGAGACGACATAATACTGAAGTTTTAATATATTGAATCGAAAACTAAAGAATGCATTTCGAATGACTTAATAGAAGATTAACAATTTATTTTGTGGAAAATATTTTAATTTTTATTATTTTTTGAGATCTTATTTGAAAAATTACTAACAAATTTTAGAAAATTTACAAATGTGCCTAATGAGGAAATAACTACATATCTACGGGAATATTTGTGACCGAGAAATTTCACATTCCGTAAAGTCACACATGTCCACTGACTTATAATAGTTCATAAATTAATTATTTGAAAGACATGTCTTATGATACAATTGATGTATTTATCTATTTTTTAATTTTTATAATGAAAATATGCTTTGATAAAAAGATTAAAAAAATTAATATTTATATTAAAAAATTTTTCCAAATGCAATTTTTTTAAAATATTTTGTTCGCTTTTGTAGTATTGTTATGTAAAAGAAATGTTTTTTTTGCAAATAAACTCTAAAATTCTTCGTAAGAAGTCCATTCGTCAAATTGACGACGATGTATGATTAACGTTTCTCGTAGACCAACGTATGATTCTAGGGTTAAAATAGATTATAAAATGCAAAATGTTGTTTTTTTTTTTTTTACTTTAAATTTATTCTATAAATTTTTGATCATTAATATGAGTCAAAAAGTTATACATATACACACAAATTTGAGTATACATGCATTTTCATTTTAAATGTAAAATGGATTCAAATTTTCATTTTAAATACAAAAAGGAAAACAGTTTAACCGAATTTATTTAAAATAGAAAATGCAAAATGCCATTTTGTATTTTAAATACATATTTAAATCATTTTAAATAGTTCCCAGCCCTGGTATCGGAAAATCAAAATTTTCACCACCTAGAGCAAATTTTTGACCCCCAAACGGGACATTTTTGCAGATGTATTCGAATCTAGTTCGAAGTTCGTGCTGTCTATTGTGTATACGCCAGATGGCGCTGCAGAAGACGCCCCAGGAGGAGGAGAATTACTGGCGACGAAATCGGTTACGAAGTGAACTGAAACTGATGCGCACTGATCCACCGGAAGGTATTCAAGCGATGCCACTGGATCTAATGTGTTGCCACTGGCAAGCCACAATCAAAGGCCCCACCGGGAGTCCGTACGAAGGTGGACTCTTTTACCTATACATCCAAGTGCCGTACAGCTATCCGATGTGTCCGCCAATCGTACGTTTCCTCACGAAAATCTTTCATCCGAACATTTCGCGTCACGGCGACATCGGAATCGACGCCATCAATCATAATTGGACGTTGGCCTTAACCATCTGTAAAGTGTTAATTTCGATTCAATCGTTACTGACCGATCCGTACTGTGAGGTATGTATGGCAGTCAACGTGTCAAACGTACGATTTCACTTATTTTTGACCGTTCAACAATTATTATTTTCAGATCTCAATGGAGCCAGAAATTGCCAAATTGTATCAAACCGATCGAGAAGCTTATGAAATTCAGGCGCGACTTTGGACGTGGAAATATGCCATGAATGAATTTTGTATCTCGTCACGGAAACATTAGAATTTGACTCAAAAAAAAACACTTTCAATTTGTTAACATTTTTGTAAATAAAAAAATTTATTTATATTCTTTTAATAAAAATCTTTTTTTTAACACCTCGACTATATAAAGTACCGTAAAAGGGAGTATATAGGAAATGCGGGACGAATCGAGGAAAAACCGGGAGTTTAGCTGCGTTCGGCTTTATTGATTGTATATACTTAGTGTTTCCATTTTCTCGTTTTGATTTCATTTTATCTCTTTTTTTTCATAAAGTATTCCTAACCTATGCTTTCATAATATGCCATAATATTAACAGTAAAAATGATATACCTTGTTTATTTTGTTTAGAATATGAACACCATATTTCTTTCTCTGTTTTGCACATTTTTACTATTCTGTAAAATAGAGAAGGAAATATAGTGTTCATATTTTAAACAAAATAAACAAGATATAGATATTTTATATGTGTTGCAATATCTGCGCATATTTTTGACGAAAACTGAAATATCAAACTATGGAGGGTACCCTCCATATATCAAACGCACAACAAAAATCACCTGCAAAACCGAACGAATGACAAAAATCATCTGCAAAACCGAACGAATGACAAAAATCATCTACAAAAACCGAACGAATAACAAAAATCATTTGCAAAACCGAATGAATAACAAAAATCATCTGCAAAACCGAACAAGTGACAAAAATCTTATTTTGCAAAACCGAACGAATGACAAAAATCATATTTTCCAAAACCGAACGAGTAACAAAAATCATTTACAAAAACCGAACAAGTGACAAAAATCATATTTTGCAAAACCGAACGAATGACAAAAATCATATTTTGCAAAACCGAACAATGACAAAAATCATATTTTGCAAAACCGAACGAATGACAAAAATCATCTGCTATGCAGATGACAAAAACGAACGCAGCCTTTATGTTTGAGTTTGCGAAGAAAATGGATTTTCAAAATGTTAAAAATAAAGAACAAGTCTGTTCTATGTAGTTCGAAAACGTGTAAATTCAGCCCATTCTACGGTATGAAGGGAATAGGAATACTAGGACTAAATAGAGTTCATAATAAAAAAATTCAAAATTTAATAATTCTCAGGACTTTTATTTGTAATATAAAATATAATAACTTAGATTTTAAGGATCTGCGCGCTATGATCAGAATGTCGTTTGATCCACAATAAAATTTGAGTAACTTCTTTTTTTTTGTTTGCTTTTTTTGAAATGTACATTTTCTACAATCTCTTAAATTTAAACAGAAAACTAGTTTTGTCTTTAACATTAAAAATATAATGTTAATTTCAAAATTTTTTTATAAACAATACAAAATCACAAAGTCGGAAACAGATTCAGCAGTTTCCCGAAAAACTTCCATCTACAAGTTGACAACAGCAAAATCAAAAAAACAGGAACCAATTATTTTTTAATACCTATTTTCAAAATCCAAGAAAAAAAACATAAATTCAAATTGACTTGTAAAAACTGAAATACTTTTTAAATAAAGTAAATTTTTTCCCCGAGGACTCTAAACGAAAATGAAACCAATCAAACTGATGGCACGACTTCAATTTGAATTTATGATGATTTGACAATTCATTTGGAAGCTAAAATCAGCAAATTAGTTCCACTGCTGCTCACTTTTCAACTGACTCAATTATTAAAAATTGTTTTTTTTTTGTTTTTTTCACTTATTAAATATTTATTTACAATATATGGAAAATCGATGATCTGTACACAGTAAGGGAAAAGATTCTTTTTAGAAGCCATTTTTTTTCGAAACAAAAAACCCAAATAACAGCACACACAAACAGTTTAAAAACTGTACACATGCGCAGCAAAGTATTCATCAAATCGAACCAAAAAAAACACATCTTTCTCACTCCTATACAAAACATTATGCTAGAGACAGAGACGGCGAGTGTATTTTCAGAAACAAAATACCATTTTTCAATTATAATTTATAGTACACTAAGTTTTTGTTTGTTTTTTTTTTTACAGTATGTTCACTGAAAAATCACATGATTAAGTAAAATTCACATGATTAAGTAAAATTTTGGTACTGACTGAGGTATACAACATTTATAAAATAACAAATTACTGAATTTATTAAGGTGGTGGACGTCGATCATAGTCTTTTCGATAGTCACGCTCGTTACGCCAATCGGTGCCGGGGAAACGTTCACGTGGAAACATGCCGGGACCACCCGGTGAATAGCCCATCACCATTGGCGGTGTGTAGCCCTGTTGATGGTACCTAAATTTTCGGAAAATAATGTTAAAATATCTTTTGTTTTGAGTTACCAGTATCGTCTGATTGAGATTTTTAACCAAAATCCGCCATTTTGTATTTGAAAAATATTTATTGAATCGGACAAAAATTACCAAAATCCAGAAAATTTTTTTTTATTATGTTTTTGAAAGTTAATTATGTGCAAAATATGTTACCGAAGTTGTTTTACCAAATAAAAAAATAAGCAAATTATTTGTGACGCGGGCGCCTCTGGTTTTTTTAAATTAGAAGCCTGCATCAAGTAAAAATTTTTGTATAAGTTTAATTGTCGATAGAATTATGTGCGGATTACTAGATTTTATATCATCAATTAAACGTATACATATATTTTTTACTTGATACTAGTTCTAATTTTACCACCAGAGGCGCGAGTGGGAATCTTTGCGTTGCCGATAGGACAATTACGGTTATCACGCAAGAGTAATTGCTATATCAAATACAGCAGATCACGTGGTAGTGCGTTTTTTTTACGAAACTACGTTTTTGCAAATTGGTGTGGACAATAACTTTTCGTGAAGCCACCATTTTGTTAATTTTCGTCATTTTAAGTCGCTAGGTGAGCGACCTCTGTTTAATTCAAAATTCCAGTATTTAAAAAAAAAATTTTTTTAAATACGCATTGTCATGAAATAGTGAATCCAACTAATATGGCGTTACTAGTAAATTAAGTAATTACTTTGAATGCTAATCTTTCAAAAGGATACGCGCGACATCTATAATTCAAAATATAAACGTTCGACCGAACTAAATATTGTCCACTTTTTGGTAAATACCTCAAAAAAACAGATTTTTCAAAATCTAAATCAGACGATATTCTAAAATTAAACCAAATATACCGTCTTTTATCGGGAAGTATCCGTTGATTTCGATCCCGATCACGAGGTGGATATCCTGAATTTGGCATTCCTCGAGAATATCCATCGAAACGATCTCGTTTATGATCGTTACCGCTAAACCTATATTGAAAAACGGTATTAAATTTTCTTTTATTTAGATATCCATATAATTTCGCGTGTTACCTGTCTCTCGAGTGGGGCCCATTCGGTATCCATCGATCTACGGCTTGATCGCCGTACAACGCGCGATTGTCGCCGAAATTGATTTCGTGTCGATAGGGGGGTATGGACGTTCGTTGTGGCGTGGAGGCGGCAAGTGGCCCAGCATTTCCAGACCATGATCTACCATCATTGGACGATTCGTTATCACGATATCTAAAATTTAATTGATGGTAAAAATTTAATTGTTAAGCTAAATATTCATGTGCAAATATACTTGAAAGGGCGTGGCCAAGATCTGTTGCATGCAAGTAGTAACCACCAAAAAACCAAAATACATATTTTCTTGACATTTTCTTTGATCTTTTGCTTGAATGGTCTTTTTTTCCTGTTTAAGGTGAATCGATCAGTACTGACAAATTTGTGACAAATGAATTACTAAGTCTATTTTTTTCTCTATAAATAAATATAATTTATGGGTAGAAAAATAAGTTAAATTTTATAATACATGTAACAGTATTAATATTTGATTATTGTTCAATCTTCTAAATTTTAATAATTTTAAAAGTAATCAATTTGATTCTGGTAGTTGATGTGTACAAACACATAATAACTAACACGTACACAAATATATTATGGGTGTGTTCGTGTCATTTATAAAAATTTGACATTTTTGTAGTTTTTTTTTCTATTTATTACAATAACTACTGAACAAAATAATTTTTAGTGATTCAAAAACATAAAAGATAATAATTTTCAGTTTTTTTAAATCTTAAAGTTGGTTTTTAATGACACGACTTACTTAAATACATACCACTGATTCACCTCTAATCATTCTTTGCCATTTACTCGTACGTTAAAAATTCCAACTTTGAAAATTTATTTCTTCTAAACTACACGTCAGAAATTATTCAAAATAGTGTCAGTGAATGCATCGTATCTTTCTCTATAATATACTAAAATTTCAAATTCTAAACTTGGAAAATTTCAAGTGATCGATTCACCTTAAATTCAAATTTGAAAATTTTTTCGGCCGAATAATTGTCGAATATTCGTTGGAAGCCTAATGCAACTGATACTTATACGAGCAAGTAAACAATTTCCAGTTGAAAGTATACTTGCATGCAAGTGAACTTGCACATGGAGATCTACCCTTTAGAGACTACAAAAACGGGCTTACCTGTCGAGACGGTCGTTGTGATGTAGACGTTTATTGTCCTTGTGTGTGTCCTCTTTGTCGTCGAAACGCCGCTTATTTGAGTGTGACACGGAGGACACCTCCATCGGTTCGGAGCTTTTGTTTGAATCCTTGTTGTCTTTATGATGATGATGGGTATCCTTATGGTCCTTGTGATCCTTATGATCTTTGTGCTCCTTGTGTTCTTTATCCTTCTTCTCTTTCTTGTTCTTTTCCACATGTTTATCCTTCGACTTCTCTTCTTTGCTATTACTTGAACTGTCCTTTGCGTTGTTAACTTTTTTAGCTGCGTGTTTGTAAATTTTATATAATTTTTTCGCGTCGAAAACGGTGAATTTAGAGACGAAATACCACAAATTGCTACGCCACTCTTTCACTTTCTCCGGATCTTTTTCGTACTCGGTGAGACATTTATTGATCTGATTGCCGATTTGCAGGAGACACTCTCGCGTGTGATTCACCTGTTCCTGTTCGGAGAGTGATTGATCGGGATTGTCGAGGGCTTTCAGTGCCTTCTTCACGGGTCGCATCATTTCCTTGCACTGATTGAATATTGACGGGTCTAAATCGCCTAGCACGTCCAGGGCTCGCGGTTCATTATTGGCGGTGAAATGCATGGGGCCATCTGTCGTCTTTTTCTTCGATTTAGTTTCTCGTTCCTTTTTCACTTTCTTCTCTTTCTTGTCGGCCGTCACGGAATCGTCCCTACTCTCATCTTCCGATTTCGTTTTCACCTAGAAACATAAATTGTCCGAATTGATTTTTGATTCTTCCGGGGGCGGGAAAAATTCAAAATTAATGTATGGGTAAAAAATTAGTAAAATTCTACTAAAAAAAAAAAAAAAATAAAATAAATAAAAAATAAACCAAAACGAACTCAAACCACGAACTCAATTAAGGAAATAAGGGCTAACCTTATTGGGTTTTTCTGGCATAACTCGATTGGATTTCTTTGCCGAAGGTGTTTGTGACAAACTATGACTGTCATTATCTGAACTAATTTCGTCGTTATCGGCTGCAACTTCTTTCGATTTAACTTCTTTAACCCGCCTTTGCTTTTTCGGCTTCATCTGATAAATATATTACAATTTTTAACACCTGGATAAATTTTACGCTTCTGTTACTTTACGCAAACGTATAGTTTGTTTGCATAGTCGGAGTATCGAACGTGTGGTCCAAAAAGAAAAAAATTGGAACCCTTTAAAAACCGAAAACCCACCCAATCCTATCTTTACCCCGGAGAAAAAGAGCCATGATCTACCACCGTGTAAAAACAGGTTTGGGTGTATACGGGAAGCGTGTGCAGAAAAGCTAGAACAAACGATTATTTAGCAAGATTACAAAAGCAGGTACAACCAAACAAATTTCGGTTGTTAAAGAGTCCGGTCAAATCCAAAAAGAAATCATGTTGTCAAAAAAAAAAAAGTACTCACCAAACCTTGTTTCAAATCTAAATTTTTCCGTAATATTCGCAACAAATATTCACATCTGGACTGTAAATGTTTCGCTTGTGGCTTCTTGTCGCCGTTGGCCAAAATTTTATCGCCGATGCCCAACGATGGATCCATTTTAATCGCCTCCCACGAACCCATGCCGTACTGATAGATTCCAATCAAAAGCTTGGAGTCCTCTAACGCGTTCCATTCCACGTCGAAATGGGCCGGTTTCGTTTTGATTTCTAGAGTCCATTTGGAGCGTTCGTTCGGGTCCGCGGGTAGTACCGTATCCAACGGTTCCAGTTCCTTTTCGCACTGCATCATCGTCTTGGCGTTCACCGAGACGCCACCCAACTTGAACGATGGGCCACGAGCACGCTGTTTCCGGGCTCCATCTGTGAAGGAATTGTTTCGAATATTTGATTCATTTTCAAACAATTACAGTAGAGCTTCAGTTAAGTTAACATCAGTTTTGTGTTAAGTGACGTCACTTTTTTCTCACTAAAGTTAAGAGGATATTATACATTTTTAAGACAAAGATATTATAAATTCTCTAAAAGCTATATGCGTAGTAAAAAAAAAACAAAAACAATTACATATAGTATGATTTAAAGAAATTGGTTTGGATGTCATAAGAGTATTCATCAAATTTAATCTTTTCTCTGTTGAATTTTAGAACTTCGTTTGTAATTTAAAGTTCATAAATGTTACTAATTGTGTTTATTCAAAGTGAAAAATCGAACAATATTACAAAAACAACGGGAAATAATGTTAGTTACATATTTTTCATGACATAACTAAGATTGGTTATGAGCCGAACTGTAAAGCCATAAATTATATAGTCTTAAAACATAAAAACGTAAACAAATCAGTGATGTTTTTTAATAAAAATATTTCTCTATGCAAAAATAATTTTATAATGTTGAAATTTTTTTTAGACATATACAAAGTGAGTGATCTGATTGAAGGCTACTTACTTAATTAAGTTATTCACTTAAGGTAGTTACCTTGTGACATGCTAGTAGAAAAAATTGCAAACCAAAATTACTTTATGTCATTATTGTCTGTATTACTGGATAGATGTTGATGATGTACTTTTCATACCAAAATGTATATGCATACTTTCAAACAGCCTGTGTATACACACTTATACTATCAAAGTTTTTTTATTATAAATGCTTTGACATCATTGTTAATTTACTCAACAAACATATTAAGTGGTATGCATATGCGTTTGGAGCGCTTTATTTTTTCACCTGTTCAAGATAGACAGGTGCTCTCGCGGACTTTTTTGTAGAGAATTCGATTCTCTACAAAAAAAAGGTCTTAACACTTTTTAATGTATCTATCACCGTTTTCGCAACGTAAGCGGTGAAAGGTCCAAACACGCTATTTTTGAATATATCAATTTTCAATATTGTTTAAACAATAAATACGAATAAACCAGTTATTTAATATAGAGAGTTGTCAGATTGCTTCAGTTCAGTTGCTTGGTGTCTTTTGGTGTCTTTATTAAAATACTATAATTTCTCTGATGATATCTTCAATTCAAAACGATCAACAAATAATTCAATTTTTTCTTTACATTCAGAACTTACTAATCTTTGTTTCCCTAGTTTTTTATTGAATTCTGTCGAGTCATTATATTGTTAAATAAATTTTAAGGGTACTAGTCAGAATTTTGAGATCTAATACATGGAGTAGATACAAACTTTAACCCTAATTATCTTAACTTAGAAGCGATCAATCTTTCCCAAATTACAAGGATAATCAGATATAGTATTCTTCTTTATACAATTAAAATTTGAAACTATTCTGTCGAAAAGTTGAATGTCGAGGTAACTACCTTAATATAATAAATAAATTCAAATAATAAATGCCAAAATACTTGAATACCGGGTACTTAATAACCAATTCGGAGAATTTGATGAATCCAAGGCAAATCGTAGCTGCTTATATAGATTGAAAAATAGATGCGATACTTGTCAATTGACCGTTCAAGGAAAAAAAAACAATTTCTATAACAGATATATCTATAATGAAGAACTTTCTATAACAGCAATATTTTTAATGAAACTTATACATTAATATAAAATCCAATTAATCCACTGCAAACCAAATTATTAAATAGTTTGCTCTTGCACGTCACCTATGACTTAAATTATTATTTAGTCCCGATCATGTATTAACCCTAGAATCATACGTACTCGTCAAAACGACGAACGAACTTCTCTACCTGCTCCAATAATGTGACTTGTCGGTACCTGCTCGCTGTGAAACTTCTGTTATCTAATTTATTTGTTATTATAACACATAAGACATATAAATTTTATTTATAGCTATTGTCGTTTTTTTTATACTGAAATAGTGTGCGTCAAAAGGACGACGATGTATGATTAACCTATAATTTTTTTTAAAGTTTTTGTACTCCACATATAAAAGTTTTCCTAATTTTTCTAAAATTTATTAAAGATATGGATGTTATAATTAATTTATTCAATGATTATGATAATGTGAAAGATGATTAAAGCTGTTTGACTTATAGAGACGACATAATACTGAAGTTTGAATATATTGAATCGAAAACTAAAGAATGCGTTTCGAATGACTTAATAAAAGATTAATAATTTATTTTGTGGAAAATATTTTAATTTTTATTATTTTTTGAGATCTTATTCGAAAAATTACTAACAAATTTTAGAAAATTTACAAATGTGCCTAATGGGGAAATAACTACATATCTATAGGAATATTTATGACTGAGAAATTTCACATTCTGTAAAGTCACACATGTCCACTGATTCATAATAGTTCATAAATTAATTATTACAATTGATGTATTTATATATTTTTTAATTTTTATAATGAAAATATGCTTTGATAAAAAGATTAAAAAAATTAATAAATATTTACATTAAGAAATTTTTCCAAATCCAATTTTTTTTAAATATTTTGTTCGCTTTTGTAGTATTGTTATGTAAAAAAAATGTTTTTTGCAAATAAACTCTAAAACTCCCCGTAAAAAATCCATTCGTCGAAACGACGCCGATGTATGATTAACTTGACTCATAGACCAACGTATAATTCTAGGGTTAAATGAGCGTCACTGATCTCAAGCTGCTTCACTAAAGTTTACCAAATTTTTCTTAACTTTAGTGAAACTCCACTGTATCACAAAATATTTACCTTTTGTGTCTTGACTAGTATTTGTGGCATCGTCATTCTCGTTGGACGCCATGTAAGCCCGACACCGTTCTCGAAGCATCTCCCCGAGCTTACGTAGTTCGGCCAACGGTTTCTCTTGTAATTCCGCGTCGCACGCAACGGCTTCTAACCGTTTCAACGGCGCGCTGAATTTCTTATAGCTCTTGACAAATTTACGGATCTCGGCGTCGGTGAAACCTTTGATTCGTTCTCGGGCGCCGGTTGGCGGACGACCACGTTTTTTCGGTCGCTCATCGTCGGAACCACCTTCACCCTCGCTCGAAGATGATTCTTCGTTGCCGGCATTTTTACGTCGTTTCTTGCTTCCACGTTCACCATCACCTAAGACCGTTTCCAGGTGAATAAACTGATTCGGGGAAAATTAAAATAGACAGGGTGTCCAGCATGTCTTTGAAAAAAAATTCCCTGACTTTTCCAGGTTTTTCAGACAAAATCTAACTAATTTCTAGATCATTAAAAAAAAATTTTAAAAACTTTTATCATAATAATGATGAAAAACTGTGGTGACTCAAGTGGTGTACTACTATCTTTAAGACACGTCGATAATAAATGTTTTTCTATTTCGAGTAGATGATTTTCATAATTTTATTTAGAAGTTGCAGTCGTAGCGTCGTCAAGGTTTGAATACGTCAAGGCCAAATTAAATTTACAATATTTGAAGAGTTAAGTTTCGTTTTCATATCATGCAAACTTGACAAAATTTTCTCAAAAATACGTTTGATATTTTCTTTTCAACTTTTTTTTTTTTTTTTTTTTTTTAATTAATATAAATAATGATAAAAAATTTATAGAATAAATTTAAAGTAAAAAAAGCATTTTACATTTTATAATCCATTTTAAATAACTATTTTCCATTTTCAATTTTAAATACGTTCAGCAAAACCATTTTCCATTTTGTATTTTAAATGCATTTTTGGAAACCATTTTCCATTTTCTATTTTAAATGGTTTCTATGAACCATTTTTCCCAGCCCTGGTAAAAATAGTAAACATATGAAAAGTTGGTACACAATCGTACCTTTTGAGATATATTTTTAATGGTTATTTTTCAACGTGGTTATAATGGAGTATTATAAGATGGAGATCTTACTTATATGAGAGGAACTGACAAAATTGGTCACGAAAATTTTACATATAAGACTTTCTTTATTTACCACTCCTGGCGTTAATAATCCACGAATACTGATGTGAATATAGCGAATACAGTAACATAAAACGGATAAAACAGAATGTAAATACAGTACTTATTCTCAAATGGAAACACGTCGGGACTAGGGAAGTGGGTGTTTCCATTTGAGAATCAGCAATGTCGGTTGATGATATTTAATAATAAGGAAATACATATAGAAATTACATATGTATAAAATAAACTCTTATAGTTTAAATTAGTTTATACGGCTGATATCCAATGGTGACTCCGATTTTACATAGTGATGTCAGCGAACTATATAATATACAATGTAAATGATGCGACTCAAAATAAAAATAATTGTTAAGTTTATTTTAAAACCCACTTTATAACTGGGTTGAACATTGAAAAAGATTCCAGAAGATTCTATTCAAAAGCTAATAAAGATAATATAGAAGCTCGCGTTTCCATTTGAGAATAAGTACTGTACCGCTTTCGTATCCGACGAACACGAGTGCCATCTTTGATTTAGACACTTTTTTGAATACATTGAGTTTCGTCTCCTTGTCTAATCTCCATAGTGGTTATATAAGTAATTACTGTTGCACCAATTTGTGGACGACATTTCAAAATTTAAATTTGTTTAAAAATTACATTTTTCCAGAAAATAAACTAAATTCCCTGACATTTCCAGGTTTTCCAGATTTCCCTGACCGCTGGACACCCTGATAGAAATGGAAGAAAAATACCTTCACTGTCCGATTGGTTGATTTGTTGTAGGGTTTTCCGACTTCGCGGTGGCAAGTAGAGATCTTCCATTTCCTTGTTGCGTTCCTCTTCTTCCACCCGTTTCCGGAGCTTTTCTGGAATTATTTCATCCCAATCTTTACTCTCATCGTCAACACCTGTAACTTCCGGTTCGGGTTCTTTGTCTTCGTCAAACGCGGCAAAACTGGCCACCTTAAATGCACTCAACAGTTCATCGCTGGCCATCGTGGGGCCCTCGTCCCTTGTTTCGGCTCGCCGTAAGATTTCGTCAATATCACACTGAGGGCAAAATTTGAATTATTAATAAAATTAAATGAAGCAAAAGCCACAAAAAAATGTCATACCGTTGGTTCCTCGTCTTTATCGTCTTCGTCCTTAAACAGTTCTTCAGCCCCAAATTTTAGGATGGCTGTTAAGTCCTCCTTGTTGAAGGGGGTGTTGTTCGTGGACGCTTTCTTGTCCAGAACAGTGCGACCTGTCGTGTCCATCCGCTGAATGACCAAATGATCCAGGACCATCTTCTGCTTGGCACGTTCGACAATTTCCTCCTCGACACTTCGCGCTGTCACCAATCGATAGATATTCACTTGATTCTTTTGGCCGATTCGATGCGCTCGCGCCTGCGCCTGCAGATCATTCTGCGGATTCCAATCGGAATCAAAAATAATCACAGTATCAGCCGTTGCCAGATTGATGCCGAGACCACCAGCTCGCGTTGACAGCAAGAAACAGAAGTCCTAAAATTTGGAACAATAAAAATTTATTAAAACAGGGAAATTAACACTTTACAGTCTGCGTTTTCAGCATCCGATCGCACATGCGTGCGCAAACACATATTGATTTACAACAAACACACTCGCTGTGTGTTGGTTTTTTTTGTAAACATTTATAGAAGAATAACATAAATGTAACACTTAACACTTTTTTATGATTGTATTGAAATGCGTACATTTCAATACAATCACAAAAATTAGTGCCTTTGCCTGTTATTGATATTATTTTTATTAAAAAAGTGTATAATTAGTAAGTAAAAACACTTTACTTTTACAAAAAATTGTTTCGGTCAATATGACTATTCTCAAACGTGTGAGAGTGGTCATATTGACCGAAACATGTCACAAGAGTTTTAATATTCAATAAAAGTGGTATTTTGCAAAGTAAAGTGTTTTTATTTACTAATTAAATATGGAATACCATAAAGTAACGTTCAAATCTATTAAATTTAAAAAAAGTATATTTACAGATGTTGAATCAATTCTTTTTAATTCTTTAGAGATATTGCCGGCCCCTGAGAAAGTTTACTAACACATTCGTACCTGTGAACCCTCGGCGTTGAAATGATCTAACGCTTGTCGCCGTAACTCGCCTTTGATGCTACCGTCCAGCCTCTGGAACGGGAAATGTCTTTTTTGTAAATATTCGCCCAAAATGTCCAACATGCGAACCATTTGCGAGAATATGAGTACTCGATGTCCAGTTTCCCGTAACCGAACCAGAAGTTTGTCTAACAGAACCAATTTTCCAGATCCCCGTAACAATTGCTGTAAAATTCAAATTTCAATTAACTCTAACAACTCATTTTCCCCGGAGGGTACTTCCAAAAAAAATACCTGAATATGATCCTGTTGATTGGTTTGAGCCTCATATTCCGTGGGTTTCGTCAACAGCGCATGGTTGCAACATTTCTTCAGTTCGATCACAATGTTTAAGAAAGTATTCGTCGAGCCTTTCACTCCTTTTCGGAGCGCGTTATAATTTTTTGTAAGGATCCATTTGTAATATTGTTTTTGGATTGAGGTCATCTCAACGCGAAGGATCTGTTCCACTTTGGCCGGCAGCGATTTCTCCACATCTTTCTTCACCCGGCGCAAAATAAACGGTTCCAACTGTTTATGTAACTTGGAGTAGCCCTTTGTCGCGGCATTCTCATGATCTTTCTCAAAATCTTCCCACACGTCGAATTTTTGCGGCATGATGAAATGTAACAGCGCCCAAAGTTCTTTGAGACTGTTCTGTAACGGTGTCCCGGTGATTAGAAGGCGATGATTCGTTTGGAATTCCATTAAAGCTTTATACAACAGCGAATCGTCATTTTTTAGCCGATGTGCTTCATCGACCAAAAGCACAGCCCAATTATAACTACCCAAAAAAGCTTTGTCTTTCAGTACAATTTCGTATGTGGTCAAAACCGCGTTAAACTTCAAACGTTTCGAGCTATTATAGCACCATTCAAATTGGCGTATCTACAAACAAAAAAAAAAGTTAAAAATTAAACTTCGCGCCAACATTTGAATATAAAATCACGTGACATACAATATTACGTGACGTCACATCACCCAAATACGTGACAATGTTCATTTCGGGTGCCCACTGTTTGAATTCTCGTTGCCAGGAGGTCATGGTGCTCAGTGGGACAACGCACAGGAATGGTCCATGTAATTCGTGCACTCGGAACAGGTAATATAAAAAACAAATTGTCTGGATCGTTTTACCGAGACCCATCTCGTCCGCTAAAATCACCGAATTTTCCTTGCACCACGAATGGACCAGCCAATTTAAACCGTCCATTTGATAGTCACGTAATACTAACGACTGAAAAATAATAATTAAAATTTCAATTTTAAGGACACGTTACCTTAAGGGCAGGGTAAGGTATTAAAATAATTTTTTCTGCATTTTTTTTTTTATTTTTTTAACTGAATGCATAATATCTCAAGAATATTGTCTCAAAATTTCAAGTTGATTGGAGCAAAATTGACGAAGTTATAAGCATTTTTGTTGTTACCTGGCAGATGTTTCGCTCTCTATATATCTCTCTCTCAGTTATAGAAATTTCAATGGAATTACTAACGTATTTATACCTGTACTGTATATTTTGTCAGTGTAGGGTACAAAATTTAGTTTAGCAGTAAGTATTCTATATCAGTTTTATACAAGAATTTTTAAATGTTCAAAACTTTAAAGCGTTTTCCCCACAGCTCACGTTTTCAAAGTCGGTGCCCCTCATAACTTCAAAACTACAGCACCGATCCATTTGAAATTTTGAACACTATTTCTGTACATAATTTACGAGGTAACGCTGGAGAGTTTTTTCAAATTTGTTAATAATTTTTATTTTACAATAACAAATTAGCCAATTTTTTTCGCAAAAATCGTGTTTTTCCGTTCTAAGTGTTCCAAAAAAGTGAAAAATTGAAATTTCAAAAAACCCTCCCAGCGTTACCTGAGGAAAACTATTATCTAACGAATGAACTTTAATTTTTTTATTTCGGATGATCCAGCACCAAGTTATGAGAGGCACCGCAATTCCGCTTTTTTCCGAGACACATTCGAATAATTGCTGCCATTACTGTATTTTTTAATATTTCTTCGTGAAAATTTTATACAATATTCTTCGAATGTCAAACTTTAATGTACCACTGGTTTTAATGAAGAGATTTTAACTGTGTCGTCACAAAAAAATAATAAAATCATGTCTTTTTTTACGAATTAACCTTACCCTCTCCTTAACACATTTTAGGGACTGTTACCTTATCACCACCCATATATTCCGGTTGTGATTTGATTTCGTGAAATTTCGGCCTGTATTTGAGAACTTTGGAATGGCGCGAAGGTGTCCGTTTCGATTCTTCGCGTTCATGAAATTCACGAATTTTATGCGGCCACTTTTTGTCCAGTAACGACGAGTCTTCCCATGTGGCCTCCGCGTACGGTAAACTTTCCCATTTGACGTAATAATCGATTCCGGCGTTTTCCGGTTTCTCGTATTGGGCGATAATGCGTTCCACGTTGTTATAACTTTTCAGGAGTTCTTGTTGAAGTTCCACTTGACACTCGTAATAGTCGAGATCCTCCGGTGAGGCATGGTTTCGCCAAATTTCCAATTCAGTTTCCCGTTTTACGAAATTGTCCAATTTTTTGATGCCTTTCACCTTTTGCTCGCGCAACGATTCTTCGGATTCCCACGTGTTGTGGATATGCGCCCAGCCTTTCCATTTGATCAAATATTGCATTTCGGTTTCCTCTTCGGGAAGATTTTCCGCGCCCTCATTTGGGTCGCCGTTTTCTTCCACCTCATAGATTGTGGTAATATTGCCTGTGACTGAAGCAAAATTTTATTGAGTATTTGAAGGATGACGATTTTGTGGTCATTCCATGTCAAATCATCCAGGAGGTTTAAACTCAAAAGCCCGTCAATTTTATTTCACCATTCTGTAGCAAATTTAATCTAGTTTTTGACGATATAATTCCAAATTTGGGTTTGGGAGTCAGACTCTAGTTATTGACCAAGTTTTGAACACATGTCAAATTTTAGAGAGCGGTCTAAATTTTTACTTTAGGGCTCAATTAAGGAGCTTAATTGAGCCCTTAGATTCAATCTATTATACATTTTCCTTTGGAATTTTAATCTGAAAAAAAATGATACAAGTTGGACCTCTATAGCTTAATAATTAACAGAATTATTACCAAATACCCCTGTCGCAGCATCCTGTATAATATAGCGAACTTCCGTTTATAAAAATTAGTTTTTCTCGAAAACTAGTTGACAGAATAATAAATACTAGACAGGTTTACTTTGTGAAAATCCATATTAAATATGGTATCGTTGCTTTGTCACTTTTCACAGCAAAATAACAGAAAACACGAGTCGACTTTCGGCTTTTACACCATCATCAGGTGAAAAACTTAACTAAAAATTGCTCTTTTTGGCGAAAACTATTTATAATATAGATCGGAGCAAATAATGCATTGGTGGGGGATGCTAGAGACAGAGACAGAGACAGATACAATCACAGTATACAATAAAATTAAAAATTTTTGTATTGTTTGCAAAGGTAGACAAACAGGTAGAACAACAGAGGTAGACAAAGGTAGACTACCTTTGCAAACAATACAAAAATTTTTAATTTTATTGTATACTGTGATTGTATCTGTCTCTGTCTCTGTCTCTAGCATCCCCCACCAATGCATTATTTGCTCCGATCTATATTATAAATAGTTTTCGCCAAAAAGAGCAATTTTTAGTTAAGTTTTTCACCTGATGATGGTGTAAAAGCCGAAAGTCGACTCGTGTTTTTCTGTTATTTTGCTGTGAAAAGTGACAAAGCAACGATACCATATTTATTTGACAGAATAATAGTTTAAAGACCTTTTTTATGTAATTTTTTCTCCTCTTTTAAATGGTGTAAAAAAAATTCGCAAAAATTTTTAAATAAGTGGAAATTTTGGCAAAAAACTAATTTTTTTCAAGAACAAAAAGCATGTTCCTGGCATCCGACGTGTCTTGCTGACGAACTCATCCAAGGGTTTGGGACGACTTCCAATGTTCTCACCAAATTTCGTAAAAATTGGATACTTATATATATATATATATATATATATATATATATATATATATATATATATATGAATATTATTTTCGGTTTCTAGGGACCTCAAAACAAATTTCTGCCATAGTCCCGGGCTCAAATCGCGTCATGACAGTGGCTGTAATAGCTGAATTCCACTCTGGAAATTTGCTAAAACGTAAAACGATGCAGCATCCCGAAGTGACCAGTGCCATGCTATTAACTGCCACGCAATTTTCAAAACTTTGTCTTTCTATAACTCAGAAATAATCCAGGTACTAAAAAAAATAATTGAAACTGGGGTCATTCGTTTCAAATCATCCAGCCAAAGGACACACTGACACCCAAGATTGTCAGAATTTGGTGAGTTGGTTCAAACCACAGATGTAAGGAACCATACCAAATTTTTTTCCAATATCTTGATTAATTTCTGAGTTATAGAATAACAAAATTTTGGAATTGGAAAAACCTGGTCAATAACTAGAGTCTGACTCCTGAACCCAAATTTGGAGTTACATCACCAAAAATTAGATTAAATTTGCTACAGAATGGTGAAATAAAATTGGTGGGCTTTAAATGGAATGACTCTTTTGGAAAAATTTGAGATACCTTTCTTTTTACCACGTCGATGTGCTAGAACTTTTTCAATTGTTTCACATTTCTCTTCCGGTTCGGGTTCTTCAGCCGCCTGCGTTTCCTGATCAATTTCCAGGATCTCGTCACTTCCGGTCGCGTCATCTTCACTCTGTTCCTTATAACTAATTGTGTTTGCGCCACGATTTCGTCGCGATATTTGTCGACTGACCTTTTCATCGTCAGAATCGATACTAGAATCTTCGGAACTATAGGAATTATTTTTATGTCGAACGGAATTTTTATGGCGTCGCGACGCCGTATTATTACGAGTGGGCGCTCGCCGTGAACTGGCACCGATTCGTTTACTTGGCGGCGGTCTCTCCTCTTCCTCTTCACTTTCGGATTCGGTACTTTCGGAATTCCACGACGATGAATTTCTAAAAAAGAAAAATGCGTGTGAACGAGAAACGTTAATCATACATCGTCGTCGATTTGACGAATGGACTTTTTACGGAGAATTTTCGAGTTTATTTGCAAAAAAACATTTTTACATAACAATACTACAAAAGCGAACAAAATATTTAAAAAAATTGCATTTGGAAAAATTTTTTAATATAAATATTTATTAATTTTTTTTATCTTTTTATCAAAGCATATTTTCATTATAAAAATTAAAAAATAAATAAATACATCAATTGTATCATAAGACATGTCTTTCAAATAATTAATTTATGAACTATTATGAGTCGGTGAATATGTGTGACTTTACAGAAGGTGGAATTTCTCGGTCACAAATATTTCCGTAGATATGTAGTTATTTCCTCATTAGGCACATTTGTAAATTTTCTAAAATTTGTTAGTAATTTTTCGAATAAGATCTCAAAAAATAATAAAAATTAAAATATTTTCCACAAAATAAATTGTTAATCTTTTATTAAGTCACTTGAAACGCAATCTTTGGTTTTCGATTCAATATATTAAAACTTCAGTATTATGCCGTCTCTATAAGTCAAACAGCTGTAATCATCGTTCACATTATCATAATCACTGAATAAATTAATTATAACATCCATATCTTTAATAAATTTTAGAAATTTAAAAAAAAAAACATACGTTAATCATACATCGTCGTCAAATTGACGCACACTATTTTGATATAAACAAAACGACTGCAACTATAAACAAAATTGATACGTCTTCTGTGTTATTATAACAAATAAATTAGATAACAGAAGTTTCAGAACAGGCAGGCAAGTGCAAGGTCGTCAATTTGACGAGTACGTATGATTCTAGGGTTAATGGAACCGGAAATGGTTTAATTTTTGGAAAATACTCACCGCTTTCGCCTTCGACTATTTGTTTTTGATTTTTTTTCATTATCACTTTCACTTTTTAGTCGATCCGGCTCTTTGCGTGATCGACCCGATCTTCGAACGCCACTACACGAGTCCGAAAAGTCTTCCTTCATAAAAAAAAAATTTACAAAAGGTCAAATTACAAATTCTCAACACAAAGTCCCGGGGGAATCCCCTACAAAAAAATTACCTCATCTTCATGTTCAGTTTTATTTTCGGTTGAGGTATGTGATGTATTATTTTCTACGGGTTTTGCCGCTGTATTTTCGGACGCTTCCTCATTTCCGGAATCGGATCCTTTACTAGAATGTCCGGACGAGCTGGAAGTTGACGATCCAGAATCACTGTCTGACCCTGAGTTATCTGAAGACGACGATCCACTTTTACTCTCATTTGAGCCGTCTGATCCGGAGTTATCTGATTCTGAATCGGACATTTGACTCCTCTAAAATAGAAAAACCAACTTTAAATTTCAAATTTTGAAAAATTTCATTACGTCGCTAAATTTGGTACCAATTTATCTGGTAATCGATAACATCCCGAAATATTTCACCAGTTTCTAAACTGGTATCTAAAAAAAAAAATTGTATTTTCTATTTAAAAAAAGAAAATTCCAAAAATGAAAAATGTCGATTGAATATTCAAATGATTTAAGTCAGTCATGCGCAATTTAAATGACTGCTAATGAATGAGTTCAGGGTGGCGATTGAAAACCAATTTCAAAATTCCCTGACTCTGAATAAAATTCCAAGGTCTACTCCGAAAAAAATATTGTTAAAAACGTTCGAGCGCGTCCACAAAACACTATACCTGTATGTTATGCCTACAGAGCTTGTACTTGTTCATGTGTCATATCGTGTCGTGTATATGGGTGATTGCTATACGTACCACCTATGTACTGATCTATGATATCAATGCATACACAGTTGTTGATTGAAATTTAGTAGTCTGATTTGACCTTGTATGTATATTATGTACGTGTACACATCAAAATCTACCCGAATATTAATTTCAATAATTAATATTTCATTTTAACGTTCGTCAACACGATTTTTTTTGTACAATTATATAAATTGCATATTTCAAAGAATATTTTTAAACATTTTTTATTATGGTATCTACTCTTATAATATACTTACTATAATTTTTAAAATGAAAAAATGCTGTTTAGAATATTTTTTCCTAATAGCTCTGTGTTAAAAATTTGATTTTTAACCGTCAATTACTTTAAGAAATGATCTATGAAGGCCTTAAAATCTTTGAGGGAAGATAACTATGTAATTGGACTTGTCAATTCTCTAAAATTAAAATTTTTATCTACTATTAGGTTTGATGCACGAACGTCCTTAAATGTTAATTATTTCTAAAAATAATATTTTTTACGACTTTTTTTTTGCTCGTCAGTGGCAAAAATACAACTGAAGAGCAAAAAAAAAAAAAAATATTCTACCGACCTGATATTTCAGATCGGTCACACAACCATTTTAATATATCGTCGAAAAAACCCGAAGTTGTTCGACGATATAAAAAGGTCGTCAAAAAACTATCAGTGGACACTCTCGCCGGGGCGAAAACTGAAAAAAATCCCTGACTACAACTGAAATTCCCAGACTTTGCCTGGGTTCCCAGGTCGATCGCCACTCTGATGACATTTTTCATTTTGATTTGAGACATCAAGAAAATAACGAGAAAGATATCATACGGTCTTTACTCAAAACCGGCCATTATCTTGCAAATTTCTGGTTTTATGTATCTTAACAATTTATTTTGCAACACTGAGATCCAGTGTGACAATTCTGGAACAAAATAAATTAAGTAGTTACATAAATACTCAATTTCTGATCTAAATTTGAGTCGTTTTAACTTAGTGTATCCAAACTAAGTTTTCCCAAAAGACGGAAAAACATGACCTAACCTCTAATTCGAAAATTTATAACCAAATTACATAACCTAAGTTGAAAAACTCATGTAATTAATTGAAAAATGTATGTTAACACTCAAAAATCTCAAATTACTCAAACCAGAGGTGCATAAGTAACCTTAATTCACACTTCACGTATTAAGCTGCACCAGGAAGTAATCATTTTTGATCGATCAAACATTTTTGGAAAAGAAAAAATACTGTTTTTCAGTTACAAATAATGACTTTATTTAAATCAAAAATATTTCGAAAAATTACAAAACATGTGGCTATGAATACTGACAGATACAGTGTACAATATCATTCAAAGAAAACTCGAAAATTTCGAAAAAAACTCTGGAATAACTTCAAGAAAATTTACATTTCCATCGTTTAATCGCGATTCAATTTTGATTGTACACGACTCAAACGTCTTAAACAAACTAAAACAAAACACATATCAATAATGACCCCTCAAATTTCCACGACAGTCCCCAAAATTACCGAAAATCACTTGAAATTCATTAAAAAATTGATCCAAGTGTTCGAAAACGTTGAAATCCCAATAAAACATTAAAAACCACTCCACAAAGCTGAAAGGGATGTACCAATGAATAATATAAACAAAATAACATAGAAATATATATTAGAATCCGGACAAAATTCAATCTTTTCGTTAAAATTGCTAAAAAGGGTCCATCTCGAAAATTGAAATTTTTCACATGTTCGCATCGTGGGAACATTGAAAAACCGTCCGACATCAACAAAACTGTGGAACACATAAATTTTCTTTGAAAAAAACGCGAAAAATTTTAAATATAAACAAATAAACGTATTGAAGAACTTGGCAAAAAAAACTTAAAGTCTGTTCGAGACACACCCTTTAAATTATCAATAAATTATTAAAAAAACATTAGCAATATTTAAACTGATGTTTTTCGTATAAATTTCGATGAATTTCGCAGAAAAAAAATGAAAAATATTCTCACCTCGGGCATTTTTATAGAGCAATAATTTATCAGATTTGACGGGCATCCGTCCGAGCAAAAATTTCAACAATTTCGAATTAATTTTTTATAAATTTATTTATTAAATTATTTTTAAATACATTTATAATAAAAATTTTACTAGTTTACTTAAAAAAATTTATTTATTTTTACGTTTCACAATCATTCTAATTCAATTTGATTTTTTTTTAATAATGGCGTCGTCGCTTTAACATGGTGACGATTTAATTCAAACAATAAAATATAATAAATTTTTGTAAAAATTTCACACAAAAACACAAAAATATTATTGAAAACAAGTGTATAAATAATAAAAATAGAAAAAATTCATATGATATAGGTTATATATTACACTATTACAGTAACAATTTGACTATGCACACCAGCCGTGAACGGGCCAATTCAAAATGTCAGCCATTTTAAATGTTTCGCTTTTGGTAAAATGAAAAATGAACAGATACTGACAGCCATCTACAGTGTCCAACAAAAAATTCATCAACTGCAAAATTGTTGCGCGTGCGCACACACGTACATCCGTTTCGCGTCATACTCATCGAAGAATTACTTCGACTCAAATAATTCCGTTCTCAAAAAATGGAAATTACTTAAAAAAATTCCAATTTTCAAAAAAAATCCACTCGAAAAAATCACATTCAACACCAAAAACCACTGAAAATTCAACCAAATTTTCATGAACAAACCCCCAAAATTCACGGAACATCTGATTCCAAAACCGACACAAATGCCAAGGTCTCATTACCAACAACCACCGATTCGTTTAATAAAAATTCCACAATAAAATTATTCAAAACGCCAAAAAAATCCCCGAGAAACCCCAAAAAACAACCGTTCCCCACATTTTACCCAACTAATTCAACAACAACAATCAAAATTTTGACAAAAATAATCTTTCCTGACACTGACCTGTCATCTGGTTCAACCAACAAAAATTCACAATTTCTGTGGAAAATTCGGCGAAAAAATTCTGAAAAATTCGCGAATAAATTCAACGGCACTATTTTCGAACACAAACGACCACAAAAACAAAAATTTTCCGATCAAATAACGTGAATTTTCAGGAAATTTTCAAGATCACTTGTACATACAGTTGTTTTATATGGTATTTTCAATGACTATTTAAGTTATATCAATGTTACCAGTGGTTTACTAAATGTTTTCAATCCCTATATATCATTTGGTACCAGTTTTGAACCCCTTTACGACAAAATATTCAAATAATTCACTTGAAACGTCATCGAACAGGCGCATAAAAGGTGTAAAATTGAAAAACATTCACAAAATTTTCATTAAAATTCATTTTATTTTGAAAAATCATTAGTGATACAAATGAAAAAATATATTTAACATAAAATATTAGTAACTTTGGTCCAAAAAGCATTTTCTCAAAAATTTTTCAAACTTACGACTAGTTTAATTATAAAAATATCAAAAAAAAAAACAATAGATTCTTTCGAAAAATTTGGTCAACACTGACCAAAATACTGTTTTAACATTAAAAATGCTCGATTTGTACAAAATATTTAACAAGTGTAATGAAAAAGGCACTCGAATTTCGTTTCAGTCTCCAGAAAAATTCATCGAAAATTGGGAACAATGTCAATTTGTAAGTATATCGGTTGGACGGAATTGTAAAAATTTAATTTTTCACAAAAAAAAAAAAAAAAAAACAGATTAATTTCGAAGAAAAACTACATTCAACAGAGAACACATAATTTATATTGAAAAATTTTAACGATACCTAAAATTGTTTTGTGGAAAAAATAATGCCCAAGAAGCTACAGAAATTGTTTTAAAGTTATAGCACTCGCCGAGAACCATCCCAATTTCAATTTCCACTGAAATTTAATTTTATTTCGACTATGTGTTCTCTGTCTTTAGTGAAACTACAATTTTTTTTAACAATTAAACGAAAAAAGAAATGGAAGACTCCAAAATTTTTTAAGTTATACAAAAAACATCAGTTCTGGTAAGTCTTAACTATTTGTGCAATATATATTGTAGCTTAACTCTAAAAAAATTATATAAAATTCTTTATTTGTTCACAAAATATTCAGTTTTTAAATTGTGTTTACATAATAAAATTTCACTGTACAGTAAAATCGTATTTTAAATACGTTTTAAAAAGTGAAATTTTTAAAAATATATTTAATTGTACTTTCAAAACAAGTTTATAATATTTAAAAAATATTTTTTAGGTAATAATTTTGTTAAGTTCCTTTATTAAACCTTTCAACTTCACCGAAAAAAGTGTACATAAATGTGAATACTATTTTCGAAAATCAATAAATAAATATAAAGAAGGTTTAACTAAAAACTTTTTAATTATTTTTAAAAAGAAAGAAACATTAAACCGTCTATTAATCGAGTCAACCCTTCAAAAACTCTCGAGAATTTCTTTCACAAGTTCAAAATTCCACTAGCACTAGTGGTTAATATTATCTGCATCAGGAGTTGGCAACCAGCGGCTCGTCAGACAACTACATTAACAGTTAGGATCTGGAAAATTGCGTAGAATTTAGCAAGGAAACGTGTTTTATAGAGAAATATTTTGTTAAACTATAAAAAAAATATCTGAATTGATAATTTTTACAACAACTAGTTGACAGGAAGTAACAATGGTACATTATTTTCAGAAATTAAAAAAAAAAAGTTTTAGAAATAATACCAGATAACAAAAAGTATACATATTATCTTTAAAATAAATAAAACTAAATAGTCACAAAGGTCAAAACGATTACAAATATAAATACATTGCTTTTAAAACCAATTAGTGTAACCATATGGTTACAAAACGTTGAGAAGTTAACGAAGATTCTTTTTTAAAAATATTTTGTTTTGTAATTAACAATGCAAGTTTTTTTTTTTTTTGAAAATGTCTCACTGTTCTAAAAAGGTGGCTGACCCTTGATCTACAGATATATTTTCTTGTAAATAAAAAAGTGAACTGATTACAATAAATACTTCTTTTCGAACAAAAGATGTCAGATGTCACCATTAATACTAAGAATCTAGCCTATAAGAGAACTTGGTAGCAATCAAAAAGAGACAGACAATGTATGACTAGTGTCTCTTTTGCCGTTCTGCGCATGTGTACTGGTTCACTTGACAAGTATTAATTCTTGAATGTTTAACTCATGGGTGACAATTTTATTTATATAATTAAGAAATTAATTAATTTATTGATTATTAAATAAAATCAATTTTATAAGTTGTAGTCGCACATAATGAATGTGGCTAAAATGGAGGCACTTTTGACATTGTTAGCGCATGTGCACAACGACAAAAGAGACACTAAAAGAAAGAATGATATAGTCTGCACCCTATTGTTTGCGACCAAAAATGCAATGAGTTAAATACAATTCTTTTTTGTATATCTGCGCATTAATAATAATAATAATAATATAATGGTAAAACTGACATCTGTAGGTAAGTTATGATACTATAACTGTAAAAAATTATTAGTAATGTACGTGCTGAAAATTTTGAGCTAAAAAACGAGGAGAGATGAGTTTTCTTGTAGTTTTCTGGTATCTTTAAAGATGCGTATACCTGAATTTTCTAAAATATGTAGTATTTAAAAAAAAATAATACGAAGATACCCGATTTAATTAACGACAGTGCACGAGTTAGACGGTTTAATGTTTCGTTAAGAATATTTTATTTTTTTTTTAATTTCAATATGGCTACAAAAATAATATTCAAGGAACACTTGAAAGATATTAAACAAATTCAAAATACTTAAAATTAATTTCAATTTCACAATTCTGAACTTTTGAACTTAAATTGAGCGTTCAGATAGGCCCAATTTCCAAACTATTTAAATATTAAAATCCAAAATTTCAAAAGATCAAAATTATGAACAATTCACAATATTTAAGTTCTAAAAAAAGTAGTACTTAATTCTCGAGTGATCAAAAAGATTGAGTGAGATTCGAGATTCGAGAAGAGTCATAAAAGTCCACTGATGGAAAAGTACATATTACATCACAGCCAAATGAAGGATCAATTAACACTAAGTGACTTTAATGAGTGCGTTCACAGGATGAACAAGCTATAGACTAATTGAAAACGTAATGAAAATGTGAAAATTAGTAATAAATAAAGTAAGAAATTCGACATTTTAAAATATCGAATTTGCTTAAAACGAAAACATTTAAGAAGTAACAAAATTCAAAAATTTCAGTGGACATTCTTTAACAAAACTCAAACAGATTTGAGTATATTTCAATAATCAATGACTTTTTGATCACCTGTATAACAAAAAATTATTTATAATGAAACAAGACAATTTAAAAAAAAATTAACGTTTTCAAACGCCACTAGGCTGATTTTGTAAATTTTGAAACCAAGCTGTTTCTTTATAAACAAACCATAGATCAGAAGCCCATAGGAAGAAATTCAAGAAGCCTAATATCTAAAAAGAATTTTTTGAATTAAAGTATATAATTTTAATATTACAACAATTTTATAAATCCTATCTAATATATGACTCTAATGTCCCTTTAAAACATTTAAATTTCACTGATTTGAACGTTACTTTATGGTATTCCATATTTGTAAATTACGTTTATTTTTAACTGTGACAATTGTTTCAAGCTTAAATGCTCATTTTCAAACAACAGAGGTAAAAATTATATCAACTACATGCTTTATATACAAAAATTTCAGTGGTGGGGGATGACAGAAGTAGCAGGAGAGGAGAATCATGGGAAAACAAGTTTTATATACGTCACAAGGTACACACAAAGTTGTGGATACATGTGAAAACACAGTGGGGGGCAAACAACATTTTTTATTTGAAAATGAGCTTTTAAGCTTGAAACAATTGTCACAATAAAAAATAAACGTAGTATTTTTTGCTAAGTAAACTATTTGTTTTATTATTTACATTTAAATTTCGGTGAAAATCGTAATAAATCGTTATTTATCGTAACGCATGCGCGTATAACTGTCTATAAATGAGCTATCTTGAGCTGGAGTAATACACTAAGTTTCAAACAAAGTTCCAAATGATATCAAATATAATTTTTTAACCCTTTAGTGGGTGATACTATCTAATTTTTTTGGTCTTCTTAGATTTGGATATTTGATTTTGGAACAGTCTGCCTGTTTGTCCAACGTAAGAGGCATCGCATTCTGCACAACTTACAAGTAAAGGTCCCGAGGCCGGACCTATCGATTTCGATGAAACTTAAATATATTGTAGAACACTAAAAACTAAGGGACACGTATTTTTTTTTATCTGCGGAAAAACGGTTTGAAGGGGTGAAATCGCCCTCCAAAAATTGGGGTAAAAATTTAATTTTTCAAATATCTCGAAAACAGTAAGAGATAGAGCAAAAGTTTAAATTGTCGATATTGCTCTTTTTTAAAGAGCTATCTATTGATATGCAATTTGTTCAAATTACATCAACAGGGGTGGTTGGGGATTAAAATTTGGGGGTTAATTTTGCAAAAAGGGGGTGAAAGATAAACAATATAAAAATTTTGTTTACAAATTTGAAATCTACGTCAAAAAATCTAATTGACCTGTTTTTGCTCAATGCCCTAATATTAAGTCTAGGGGTAGTTAACAAGAGGGTGACTATGTCGAATAATCGTACTATTTGGGTATTTCAAGAAGTTCTTCTTCATGGAAAATAGCTTAAGGCAATTAGAATAACGTAGAAATGAAATTCTCGAATTCAAAATTGAGTTTGAGCAACATTGGAGAGGGGGTGAGTCACCCTCTTAAATTACATACTAGTTTATATACACTAATTTTTGCTATTAACACACTGATAGTGGGTAAAATAATGTCACAATAAGTGGTTCTGAAGTTGGATTATCATATGTAAGGTCTTTATTAGGTTTGTTTTTTAATGGATATTATAGTTTTCCTTATCGAAAATTATCGATACCGAAAATTACATAACCTAACCTAAAATAACGAAACCTAGTAAAAACCTTACATACGATAGTCTAACTTCAGAACCATCTATTGTGACATTATTACCCCCTGTCAGTGTGTTAATTGCAAAAATTAGTGTATGTAAAGTAGTATGTAATTTAAGAGGGTGACTCACCCCCTCTCCAATGTTGCTCAAACTCAACTTTGAATTCGAGAATTTCATTTCTACGTTATTCTAATTGTCTTAAGCTGTTTTCCATGAAGAAGAACTTCTTGAAATACCCAAATAGTACGATTATTCGACATAGTCACCCTCTAGTTAACTACCCCTAGATTTAATATTAGGATATTGAGCAAAAACAGGTCAACTAGATTTTTTGACGTAGATTTCAAATCTATAAACAAAATTTTTATATTGTTTATTTTTCACCCCCTTTTTGTAAAATTAACCCCCAAATTTTAACCCCCAACCACCCCTGTTGATGTAATTTGAACAAATTGCATATCAATAGATAGCTCTTTAAAAAAGAGTAATATCGTCAATTCAAACTTTTGCTCTATCTCTTACTGTTTTCGAGATATTTGAAAAATTAAATTTTTACCCCAATTTTTGGAGGGCGATTTCACCCCTTCAAACCGTTTTTCCGCAGATAAAAAGAAATACGTGTCCCTTAGTTTTTAGTGTTCTACAACATATTTAAGTTTCATCAAAATCGATAGGTCCGGCCTCGGGACCTTTACTTGTTAGTCAACTGTTGAATGAAATGCGGGAATTATATTTAGAAAATAATTTTTGGGGGGCAAATTTTGCCAAAATATGCAAAGGAAACAATTTTTGGCTAGAGTAATTTATAGAAACGGGGTAAATCTGTTCCGTAGTTATAACCACCAAACCCTTAGGCCCGATTTACATTTAGGCTCCGCTCTCGGTACGCTCCCACTCCACTCTCACTCCGATATAATCTTGTTATGTTCACATTACCAGTGCTGATATCATGCTGCTACTTATTCGTTCTCTATTCAGATTATAATGCCACTCTAGGTACGCTCCAAGTTCGGTACAAATATCTTTTCGTAACAACTGAATGCAAACGGAGTGGAGTCGAATCAAAAAAGTGTTTACACTATAGGTACAAGCCATAACAAGTTTGATATCGCTCCGATAAAATATTACATGAGTGGTATTGATATTGGAGTGGCACTGGACCGGGAGCGAACCGTGACTGATATCGGACCGATATTAGAGCGATGATGTGAATACACTCATTGTTTATTGTGTACGAATATTTTATCGAATCGGGAGCGTAGTGATATCGTACCGAGAGCGGAGCGTTAATGTAAAGCGAGCCTTATAGTTTCGTCGAATCCGTCACAAGCGAATTGAACAGTCTCGTATATTAAACAATTTAAAAGGGGTGTTATTTTCGGATAGGATTACGAATAAAGTATTGTGGGAAGCTGTTACTGATAGTTATTTATGGTTATATTTAAAAAAGCGCGTTTCTGAAAGACCCTGTAACTTCCAAAAAGATGACTAATTCTATTTCATTTGTAAGTGAAATTTTTCGGTAAAGATTGTGAATAAAACTGAAAAATTATCAAGTACATGATTTGTATCTTTGAAATCCACTAGAACAGTGACTCTCAAAATGGGGATCGCGAAAACTATTTGAAGGAGTCGCAGAAATCAATGATTTCAGATGACACCCATTTTCTACACATTTCTACATATTTCGGGGGTCCTTTGAAATTTTTAAGTTTAAAGGGAAGTCGCGGATCAAAAAGTTTGAGAACCACTGCATTAGAATATAATCCCCGAACCAAAAAATTTTTTTAAATGTCAGTAAGAATTAAATAAAGTAAAACGTTTAAATAATTACTAATTATAAATTTTTACAACAATCTTCGGTTAAATATCGTTAAAAACTGACCTAAGCAAAAAAAAATTTTCATGTTGTACAAGTTATCTGGGACACTGTACAAAAATACAAGGCTTCCTGAACAGAAATTTTTGGGGTTATCTGGGACACTTTGTAAAAAATACAAGGTTTGCTGAACAGAAATTTTTGGGGTTATCTGGGACACTTTGTAAAAAATACAAAGCTTGCTGGACGAAAATTTTTGGGACTTAATGCTAAATTTCATTTTTACACTGCTATATACAGTAGAATCTCTGATCACGGACTCTGATGCTATATTAAAACCAATGCATTCAGCACTCTCTTAAGCGCGGACCCTTTGTTAACCGGACGCAGACACAATATTTTTTTGACGAAGACATATGATCTAGTACATTATTACCTCCATTAACCGGACGCGAGTACGTTTAGTGCGCATGTATACCTGTATGGATTAGGTATATTTGTTCATGTTTTAACTTGTTAACAATGATTTTAATGTGACGATGCATTTGTAAACATTATATTTTTGTATAAGTACCTAAATTTGTTTATAAAATTGATTTGAAATAAAAAATTTACGAAAAATTTTGAATTAAAAAATTAGTTATGAATACTTTAAGCGGACACCTCTGTTAGTCGGACAAATTTTTGTATGACACTGTTGTCCGGTCAACTGAGGTTCTACTGTAATTAATTTGCTAGGCTAATTTCTAATACAATTCGGTATTCTGTCGAAATTTTTCAAACATTTTGCAATCTAGAATGTCATAACGGAAGTAGTTGGTAAAGCATATATCTAGCACAGGCAGACAAAAGTAGTTAAGTCCAAAATGTCAACCTTACAGTAGAGAGTAAAAACTAAAATAAAATGCATGCAACATCAGTTTATTTGAATTATCTTCAAGTTTACATGACATTTTGTAAATTTGTTTTAATCAATTACTTTCTTAACATGTAACACAGTAAATCATAAAAAAAATCAACTTTAAACCTTAAACTAAAATTTTTTAAGACATTCTTATGAACTTAACATATAAAAAACAACAATAAATTTCATTATTAAGCCCATTTGTGGACTTAACCCGTTTTAGCGGGTAGTTGTTGCCATAAAAATACATTTCCAATTTAATTAAACTATGTTCTTATTTATTATTTTATTAAAAATTTTAAGAACTTTTGTTAGTTACTGAAAAGAATTTTTTTTGTAACAAGTGCATAAAAAATGATGTTAGGGGTGGAATTGACTTTTGCCCTTTTGGAAATACATGAGATAGACTCTCTTAATCCGTATTATAAAATAAAAAAAAAAAATAATAATAATAATAATAAATGGATTTAACTACTTTTGTCTGCCTGCGCTAGAAATTACATCACGATTTTGTCTGGATCATCCTGTATTAATATTCGAATAAAATACAACGAATACATTAATAATTTTAAAGGGACATATAGACTATAAAAAATTACATAATTTCCAGTGGTCTTAAAAATATTTTTTCCTGTAAAGTAAAAGCCCCTATACCGGAACACTATTTTTAGGTGTGTAATTAAACTGGCTTATAAAAATTGACAAATAAATAAAACACCCATTTTTTTTTCTTAATAAGCTTGAAAGAAATTTTTTTTTTAATCAAATGAATATGTTAAGTGGTTAAAATAAAGTGGTATTAGCCAAGTAAAAATAGTATTTTAATTCCAAAAATTTGTATTTACTAATGGTTTTTCTTTTACAAAATGTCGACATCTATATCCAAACAGAGAAATATTAATGCCACTAAAAGTTGGGAACCGATATACAAACAATCGTGTAATATGAGTAATATGACACATAGAGTGACATCTAGACGTCAAAGTAGGAAACATAGAATGGCTTAAGTATCAGACGTAAATAAAGGATCAAAATACTGTATTCAACAAAAATTGTTTAATATATATATTTATTTAAGTAAGGAAAGATTAAATCCGAGGTGAATTTAAATTGAAAAATAATCATTCTATTAATAATAATTTTTGTTATCAGAGGTTTTTTTCCAGAAATAACTTCATTAATATATAAATGTCAAAACTGTTCGGACATATGATCGCGTTCCGCTGTAGGGGCTTTTACGTTACAGGGAAAAAAAAGTAAATACAAAAAAATTAGTGACTTACTAGTGATATTGTTAATCGCGAAAATCCCTGTGGCATTATCGTACAACACGATAAAATTGGCTCCTTTTGAATCGCGTGTACGACACTTTTAAGACCCGACACACCATTCGCCCAACTGGCCGATCCGGATAACCAAAATACTGCTAATATCACGGATATTCCAAAATCCTAAATTGGAAACAAACAAAAAAAAAATTATAAAAAATTAGATAAAATGTTTCAAGTTTTTTCTATTGTAATACCATGTGAGTTTTTTGAGAGTTGCCATTTCTATTACAACCCAATTTTTATGATAGAAATGGTACTGGAAAAGGTTCTTTTCTTGGATGTAATGGAAATGTAACTAAGAAAAACACTATCGGTTGAAGTAGCCTCAAGTACATATGCATATTTTTACCGCCTAACTGATAAAATTCAAAAATTAAACTTGGGTAAAAATTTTTTTTACTCATTTATGTTGTTAATTAATGCATTAGATCAGTTTTATCGAAAAATTAACAATATAGTCTTATTTAAAAATCTATAAATTTGTAGCATAGCTCGAAAACCATAAGAGCTATAAAGCTCCTGACTATAGCAATCGATTGCCCCCGTCGATATCTACAACTCTTATTTGAACAATTTTTCGATTAAATCAACGGGGTTTGGCTGTAATCAAAATGGCAACTCTCGAAAAACACACAGTATTGTATGACGTCATAATACTGGAGCGCTACCTTCCTGCCCGAGTGATGTCACCACTGTCGCCACAATGACGACATCTGAATACAAATGGTGACATCAATTTTTTTTTTTTTTTTTTGGAAAATTTTTCAGTCAAGCAAATATTACAAAAAAAAGAATAAAAAAAAATGTGAAAATTTCCTTACAATTAACGGTAATCGTTTATCATTCTTGTACAAATCCTCGAAAAACACGTAAACCACCGAAATGGCTACCGCATAAATGATCGCCAAAATGCCAGTGACGAAGTAGAATTGCGCCTCGAACGAGAACTCGGCATTACTCTACCCACAAAAGAGAACAAAATCAGGCAAAAACTGAATAGTTTTCACAAAACAAAACACATATTACACAATTAACTTACTGTAAATCCCCCCGTACCGCAAACATTATCCTTATAAATGGAAATATCGAACGGATACTCAATTTTATAAGTATCGGTCACCGCTTTCGTTCCATTCTTACAATTGAACGTCAACGTATTCGTGTAACTGGTGGTCGTGGTAAATGCCAAAAATGAAAAAACCTTAAACCAAAAAACCAACACCATCCATCAAACAAAATTATCCAATCAAAAAAAAAAAAAATGGCACTATTTAAAAAATTTTTTTGAACGCTTACAATTTGAAAAATTCGCATAATACCAAGCGGCTCTTTAAACACACTTAAATCCATCATTTTTGCAAACGAAATTTCCAAAACTGAACCCAAAAAACAAAAACTAAACTCTGAAATAAACTACCAGCCACTCCTAGTCACGAAAATCAATTTGCGTATTGCGGCTTGTTCACATACGCCCCCAAGGTTAAATGAAAAATTCAATACCGAACACAAACATACCAAAAAAATATACGGCCAAATCAAATTATTTTCAAAAAAACCATCGAATTATTTAATTTTTGAAAAATTCAAACAAACAAAACGTACAAATTAAACGCATATTTTTAAAATGAAAAAAAATTTCTAAAAATATCACAACCATTAACGATCGGCCATTTTGATAAAATCAATCGATAGCGACACCAACAACGGGAAGATGTTGCGCAGTAGTACGGATATTGCGTAGTAGTACGGAATGGGCGATAGTAATCGATGTTTGGACTATCGATGTTTTTTTTAAGAAACATCGAGATGTTTTTGGTCGATTTTTTTTTAAAGTCGAAACATCAATGGTCGATGGAATTTAGGCCGGATTCACGTTAACGCTCCGCTCTTGGTACGCTCGCGCTCCACTCTCGCTCCGACATAATCTTGTTGTGTTCACATTACAGTGGTACCTATTCGTTCTCCATTCACACTATAATGCCGCTCTCGCTCCACTCTCACTCCGGTTTCGGTCCGATAAAAATATTTTTCCATATTTTAAACACTATTCTATTAGGAGAACATATTATAATGCAATAATATATCTATTAGTTAATTAGTAATATGTATTATAATGTACTAGCAAGACGTCGCGTCGTTATGTTGTATCATGTTTTCCTAATACAATCATTTTCAAATAAATGAAGAAGGCTGAGAAACGGAGCGGAGTGGAATCAAAAACGTATTCAAACTATCGATATAGGGTCTGATATCGTTTCGATACCGCTCCGATAAAGTATTATCTGAGTGGAATTGTTATTGGAGCGATATTTGAGCGAAAACGTATCGCGACTGATATCGGAGCGATGATGTGAATACACTCACTGTTTCTTGTGTAAGAATATTTTATCGAATCGGGAGCGTAGTGATATCGTACCGAGAGCGGAGCGTTAACGTGAATCCGGCCTTACTGAACCATCGACATCGTCGAGCCGGAAGTAAATTTAAATTTTTGTTTCAGTAAATTTCATCATTAAAATCAATTAATTATTTAAATAAAGAATAAATTGAAAATTTTGAATTATTGCTACTGTATGTCTATTTTAACCTCGTCAGTACCAATGTACAATATATTGTACATCAAATTTAGGTTATGTTAACATGATTTTTTAATTGAGAAATAATTAAAGACAATATTATTTAAAATTACTAAATTACGCTAATTTAAAGATGTTAGGCCTCGTTCACACGACACCGAATCGGTATTTTTTCCGAATCGGTGCGAATCGGACGTAGTGTTCACACGGCAAGTTTTTTTCCCTGCATATCAATTATTTTACCGAGTCGATACATACATGTACATATATATAGTCAAGTACATCCCGTACATGCTGCCATTAAATTATGGAGTACCTATACTCCGTATACTCGCTAACTATAGGAGCCTGCTCTAATTGGGACCGTCACTAATCCAAAAAAGAAATAGTAGTATTGACAATATTCGTTAATTATTATTATTAAACAATGATTTCTGGAAATCTCTCTTTAAAATAACACATATTTCTCTCCATTTTAATACTTTCAAATCATTTTCTTTACATATTTTTAATGTTTTGTCTCATATAACATGTCTTTATTCTACTAAAATTACTAAAATTTTAGTATTAATACTGTGGTATTAATTGTCCATAATATTACATTTTAGTATTAATTGTCCATAATACATCTGTTTTGTTAAAATAATAAACGATTGCATGAATATAAAATATGACAAACTGTACTTGAAGCAGCACAAAACAGTAAAAAATATTGTATCGTCTGAACACTTGCATATAAAATACACGCGCTACTAGCAACCGATTCGAATTTTTGACTGTTTTACTGTATTCGGAATTCGGTGACAAAACCGAATATCAAAAATCTCCGAATCGGTTTTTTTACTGTGTACGGTTTTGTCCGTATCGTGTGAACGTACACATTGAAATACATATGCCACTGAAGCATACAGTAAAAAAACCGATTCGAAAAAAATACCGATTCGGTGTCGTGTGAACCAGCTCTTAGATTAAAAATTTTAATTAAAATAAACGCTTGTTTAAATCTTTGTCCAGTATGCTGGACAAATGTATACTTATTTACGTAAAAAAATTTTAAAAAATCAGAAGCGAAGAAGTTAAATATAATTTTTTCAAATTTTCGCGCTGGTTTTCAAAATGTTTCGTTATTTTTATAAGAACATCGATAGTTCGATGGCGAAAAATTAAAAAAATCGATAGTATGATGTCGATGTTTTTTACCGACATCACCCATCCCTAGACTGCAATCTCGTCTGAAATTAACTCTGGTTTGTTATGGTTTGTTAGTAGTGTCATTTTTGTTGTTAACTTCACGATACGTTCGTCCCGTTCGTCCAGAACACTTTGTGGAAAAGTGTGGAAACGAATAATTCTGAAAAGATTTTCTTTCGTGTAATTAGAAAAATTTTAATAAATTAGTAAAAAGAAAAAAAATGGGTCCACTACGAATGTTCGGCAAAAAACATATTGAAATTTTATCAAGTTTTGCACCATCGGCTGCTGCATTTGGAGCCACCGGATTTGGTTTGGTATTATATTTCACGGATTGGAAAACCGTTCTACAGTATATGCCGTACTATAATGGAAAATTTAAGACGGAAGAATAAACGAATACTAGCAGTTTTAATTTAAATTAATAAAAAAATTACCAGAATTTGTAGATGGACAGTTATGTAACCAATTTTGTTGTGTTAAAAAAATAAATTTTAAATTATTTTAAAAATTTTTTGAAAAGTGTGTTTTGTGTTTTAAACCCAAGATGAAGGTGCACCAGGTTACTAAACACGCAATACCCATTTTCAATATTAATACAGTACTTGGACAAGACTACGATTCGTATGGCGTCAAGATTTGATCTCAACAGTTCCTTGTAGAACTCGACAAAATAAAACGAAAAACAAGAATAAAATTTTTCGATATCTCGCTTCCGTTTCGAGATATTGAACGTTAAACTTCACTTTAAATTCGGATATATGTATGTGTAATTTTTTGACAATGGGCGTGTTCCATTTAGTAAACAAACGACATTGTGTGACACAGTTTTTATAACAATATAAGTCGAAGTATATTGTCAAAACTAACTAAATTAATCTAACCTTAATTAACCTCACCACCTAGTTTTTATATTAGAGTCAAAGTATATTGTCAAAATTAACGCTTTTGTTTTAACCATAGAAAATGCCGGACTTTTTACCGCCAGTGATAAGTACAATAGATAAGGTTAGAAAAAAAATCAAAGATCCCAACATCCAAAAAAAAGTGAACTCTCGGAATTTGCAAAATATAAATTACCTATACTAAACTATTCTGATAAAACTAAACATTATTTAGAATTATAGTGTATTTCGAACAATTTGTCACAGATGGCGGCACTTGTACCAGTGAATATACATATATCACAGCATTTTGAGCCGCCATATTGCATAATCATTTAAAGTGTTAACTAAAATAACCTAATCTTAACTAATCTCACCACCTAGTTTTTATATCAAAGTCGAAGTATATTGTTAAAACTAACTTAACTAACCTAACCACCTAGTTTCTATATCAAAGTTGAAGCATATTGTCAAAATTAACTAGTCTTAACTAATATTGTCGAGTGTCTGGTAAAAATTTCAAGTATTTCTGCGCATTCCCATTTTCGAAACATCAAAGTCGAAGATATTGTCAAAACTAACTAAATTAATCGAACCTTAACTAACTTTACCACCTAGTTTTTATATCAGAGTCGAAGTATATTGTCAAAATTAACTAAACAAACCTAACCTTAACTAACTTCACCCTAAGGTTCTAACTTAACCTTAACTAACTTCACCCCTAGTTCTTATATCAAAGTCGAAGTATATTGTCAAAACTAACTTAACTAACCTAACCACCTAGTTTTTATATCAAAGTCCAAGGATATTGTTAAAACTAACTAAATTAACCTCACCACCTAGTTTTTATATCAAAGTTAAAGCATATTGTCAAAACTAATTAGTCGTAACTAATATTGTCGAGTATCTGATAAAAATTTAAAGTGATTCTGAGCATTCCCATTTTCGGAACTCTAGCCAAAAAAAAATTAGTTTTTTGTGAAAAAAAGAAAGTAGAAAAATCACTGAAATTTTGTTTGGCATTACTTTTCCCCTATGCACTGTGTCCCACAGTGTCGTTTGTGTTTTTTAAATGGAACACACTCATTGTCAAGTTTAACGTTCAATATCTCGAAAACGAAGCGAAATATCGAAAAATTTTATTCTTGTTTTTCGTTTTATTTTGTCGAATTCTACAAAGAACTGTCATCATTAAATCTTGCCGCCGTACGAATCGTAGTAACCCCCAGTACTTAACCTTTTGAAAGCCCTTAGTTGTTCATTATCTAAATATTTAACTCTTTGACGACGTGAGAGAAGTAGGTTTCGGTCGTAATAAAAAAAAATGTGTAGTAACTAGTTTAAACTTTATTAAAAATAAATGCATTTTACTGGAAACAGGGTCATAAAAAATTTAACAAGTCTTTTTTGGGGTAAAATTAAAAAATTCAACAGTAAAAAAAAATTTATTTACTAGATATACTTTCAACCGCTTTTCGCGCGGCATCGTCTAAACTATTAGCACTAATAATCGGCAATCCGGATTCCCGTATAATTTTTTTCGCCGCCTCAACATTTGTACCCTCCAATCGTACGATCAATGGCACTTGCAGTTGAATTTCACGCGATGCGCTCACGATTCCCTTGGCGATTGTCGCGCAATTTACAATACCGCCAAAAATATTCACTAGAATTGCTTTAAGTTTTGGATCGGCCGTTAAAATTTTGAACGCCGCTTTCACCTGTTCCTCCCGCACACCACCGCCAACGTCCAGGAAATTTGCCGGTTCACCACCATAGAGTTTTATGATATCCATTGTGGCCATTGCCAGTCCGGCGCCATTTACTAAACATCTGAAAAAATCTTTTTTTTGGTAAATTTGAATTTTGATGAAAAATGTGATCGTGAATAAATTTGATCGGTCATACTCGGAGGTGAAACGTTTATCCGGGTAAATTCGGATTGAGTCACGCGCACAAAATTGGTTATTTGTAGATTAAATAGTCCTTAACAGAATTGGGGTGTATGAAATTTTATTGCTTTGTTGCAAATACAAATTTAAGGGGGTTTCTGGTCTAGAAATTCAAAAAAACCTATTGTTTTTTTGTATATTTTCAAAGTTTAGAGGAAAGAACATTGTACGAGGTAGGGATTGCTGATTAAAAAAATATAACACACCATAAATGACTCAGACTGCCCGAAACGAGACTTCAAACTTTAAACTCATTTTTCTCGAAACTGTTTTTTGAAACGGTTGACATGATATCTCAAGGTCTAATAGGTCAATTGCTTTGTTGAAATTGTTGAATACAGAGTTTCTTAATATATTTAAAATTCGTTTAACGAGAGATTTTTTGAAAACTTTTTTTTTTTTTAATATTTTTAAAAAATTCCCAAAACAGAAAAAACGATAGGAAAAAACTTTTTTCACATGGACGCCATTTTGCCAAAAAAAATTATGATAGAGTGGTATTTTTGCAAAGTAAAGTGTTAATAAAAAATTGATAGTAAAAATGTTTAAGGTTTTTTATTTATTACGCCTGGTAAAACACCTAAAATTTGGCCGTTTAGACTATAAGAATGCCCCCTTAAAAATAAAAAACGATAAATTTTCTGTTAAAATTTTCCAGAATAGCCTTCAACAAACAGAAATTCATTTACGATAAATAATTACACTCTAATCAGTAATTTCCATTTACACTGATAAGAAACACTGTGTACAGTTACGGTAAAAATAATGATAACACCATTAAAATTATAAAAAAAAATTTTAAAAAAATATATATTACCCTATATTTCCGTCTAACTGTATATAATTTAAATTCCATTTGGCCGCCTCAATTTCACGCGGATCAGTCTCCGTTGTGTCTTCCATTGCAAACAGTTGTTTCTGTCGAAATTTCGCATTATCGTCAAAACTCAATTTGGCGTCCACACAGATCACTCGTTCATCGTCCGTTTCCACCAACGGATTAATTTCCAATTGGATACAATCCGCTTTCACGAATAATTTATATAAATTTTGGATCTGTTTGGCCGCTAACGGTTTCAGTTTTCCGTGAAATTTTAAAAATTCCGCAACTTCTTCAGCTTGTTTATCGGTTATACCTTCACAAAAAAAAAATTGAATTAAATTTAATATTAGTAAATAAAAACATTTTACTTTACAAAATACCACTTTTATTGAATATTACATTATTCTATATATATATATATATATATATATATATATATATATATATATATATATATATATATATATAAATAAGCATGTATCTGAATGTAATCTTTACACGTTTGAGAATGGCCATATTGACCGAAACATGTCATAAGAGTTTTTATATGCAATAAAAGTGGTATTTGTAAAGTAAAGTGTTTTTATTTACTAATATCAAATATGGAATACCATAAAGTAACGCTCAAATCTATTAAATGAATTAAATTTAATTCAAAAATACGGTGGATCGCATAAATTTAAACGTGACAGGTCACATAGGGTATGAGATACCACCATAAATACCAATAAGTTTTAACTATCGTGGAACAGGTTTGACAGGAATGGACGGTTGTATTTAAGTTTGTCATAAATTAGTATCATCAATAATATTAAAACTGATACATAAGATAAAATATCCCTGTCGCAGCATCTTGCATAACATAGCGAACTTCCGTTTCTGAAAAATTAGTTTTTCTCGGAAACTAGTTGACGCAGAATAATAGTTTAAAGACCTTTTTTATGTAATTTTTTATCCGTATTTCAATAGTGTCGCAATCCAGGGAAATTCGGACAAAAAACTAATTTTTTTCCCGAAAAACGGCCAAAAAAACCATGTTCCGGGCATCGGACTTGTCTGATTAACGAACTTATTCAAGGGTTTGGTACTCTGAACATTTTCAACAAATTTCGTAAAAGTAGGATATTTCGCTCGAGAGTTATCGTGTGGACACATATATACATATATATATATATATATATATATATATATATATATATATATATATATATATATATATATATATATATATAAATTTTAACACTTTCATTGCCAAGCTAAAAATATAGATTGTGAGATGGCCAAATATTTCATGTTAAATGAGGTTCTTGATTTGTCACGCGATATCGCATGATCGGCAATGAAAGTGTTAATGAATATATATATATATATATATATATATATATATATATATATATATATATATATATATATGTATATATATATATATATAAATTTTAACACATTCATTGCTAAGCTAAAAATATAGACTTTGTGCAATGGCCAAATATTTCATGATAAATGGAGGTTCTTAGATTTGTCACGCGATATCGCGTGATCGGCAATGAAAGTGTTAATGAATGTCACTTTCAATTTCTAGGGACCTCAAAACAAATTTTTGTGATAGTCCCGAACTCAAGTTGCGTCATGACGATCCGAAAATTCGCTAAAAAATAGTGGTAAGTCGATACAGAGTGAAACAACGCAAAGATGAGGATGTCAAATGTTGTTTCGTAATTTATTTAAATTGTGTTTATGTCTAAAAGGATAGTAAATTTCAAAACTTACTTCCTTTAGTTATATAAATTTGTCCAAATCAATATTTGGGGTGGATAGGAACGTAACTAAGGGTTAATGGAAATAAAAGTAGGTGTTGAAAGCAATATTTATCAGGAGTGTCCAAATTTTGATATTTTCTAATTGAATAAAGAAATGGTAAAAATATAAAATAGGTTATCGGGAAAAAAGTGGCTGAAAATCGAATACAAAGTTCAAAAATATTCCGTTTTACCCTATTTGTCTGGTAAAAAAGTATCAAACACCCTATATGACGTACGAAAAATTAAATTTACCGGTATCAATGTCGATAGGATAAATTTTTATCAGTTCTGGAGTCTTTTCGGCTACCGCCTCGATATCAACACCACCTGCCGGCGATGCCACAATCACCGGGCCGTTCGCCTGACGATCCAACAGTATACAAAGATACGTTTCGCGTTTAATCACCACACTTTCGGCGATCATCACTTTTGATACCGGGATACCGTCCTTGGGCGTCTGTTTCGTGATCAGACGATGACCTAGCATATTTTGAACGATTTTTTCGATTTCGTCGCGGCTGAAATTATCGATAATCGGTTATTTTATATCGATTTTTTCTAATTGATCACTTACTTTTGTGTAATATGAACTCCACTTTTGAATCCATTGTCGAAATAACCTTTACCGCGACCTCCAGCCAGAATTTGAGCTTTGATTACGTATTCTTTAACGCCTGTGATGTCGGAAAAATTTTATTTAGGTAGTATAGAACCAGTTATTTCAAAAAAATTGGGTACTTACGAAAATCTTTAAGATTTTGATCGATATTTCTTAAATTGTCAACAATAACAAATTTTTGTATATCTACCCCATGTTCGTCCAATAATTTTTTGCTCTGATACTCCAATAAATTTAAATTACATGCTGAGATTTTAAATAACTAAAAAAATTTGAATTGAAATTACATAATTTTTTTGTTTCATGTGTACAAAAATTGATACATATGTTTGTAAAATATTTAAAAAAAATTTGCTTACATTCTTCAAAACTGGTTGAAACAGTGTTGACTTTCGTATTAACGTTAAGGCCATAATTGAAAAATTTATTTAAATTTTTCAATTGTAAATTGCATGTACATTTGAGTTGAACAAAAATGATAATAAACTCATTATCTTGTGTGGAAATATAACACAAGTGTCGAGAAGGGGGGAACAAATTACTTAACAATAAGTGGACTTATTTGTTTAAATATCATTATAGTTCAATTAAAATTTTATAGTGACAATTGGCCATGATTGACCACAATAAATCCTTCAAATCAATAAAAATCATTGTATAGATCGTATTGCAAGAAAACAGATCATTAACTACAATAAAAATCGAATAAAAATATTTCAAAAACCTAATTATATTCAAAAATTTCAAAAAGAAAAAAGCAAAAAATCATTTCGAAAAAATGCGCCATTTTTAATTGTGATCTATGACAGTCAAAAGTTCAATTACATTAAATTGTTTTTGTCGATTTGATCTATACATACATGTATGTTATAGATCTATGTAGATCTTGTGGGCGATAATTTTATTTTATTAGTTGCATAAATAGATCCTCAATTGAGAATATTATCATATGAATTTTTTTTTAGTCTGTTTTTCAATTGTAGTCCAGAGGTTATAGAAGGTGACAGAGAAAACAATAACGATATTCCAGTGGTACTAAAACAGTGGATACGTATAGAATTATTGATTATGTATCTATAGATCATTGGATCAATTTATTATTGACGTTAGTTTTTCAGATGTTTTATAATTTGGATTTGAAATTTCGTTAAGAAATTTAAGTTACAATTTAAAAATTAATTTCCTGTTCCTCCTACGCTTATAATTTTATTAAAAATGAAAAGAGTGTCCTTAAAAACTTCCGAATACCTTCAAATTTTACCTCCATATCATTAATTTTATACTTTTTACAGTTTCCAAAAATTTTAATATACTTCATGACGTCACCATGTTAAAAATTTTAATTTTTTCTAAATAAAACTTATCAGAAAGGATTGGGTTAAGTAGATTAACTGATGAAATTTGGATAATTAAGGTGTGAAATTTTAATTTTTGGCCCAAAATAGGGAAATTCATTCTGAAAATATACTTTATTCGATAAAAAACTGATTTTTTTTTTAGTTTTATACTTGTAATATTATCCTCGTTTACCTTTCGGCTTCTAAATTTTTCGGAAAAGGAACAAACAATCTCAAAAACGTAGGCTTTGGAAAATTATCTACAAAGATTTTTCACAATTTTCTTTTATTGTTAATACAAATAATATACAAGTAATAACATGTCCTCAAAACTTAAAATAAAGTAGTCTTGGACAAAAAAAAAAATTGAAAACATAAATATTAACAAAAATACGCTAACAATTACAATGAAATTGTTAAAATTTTAATCTACGGTTTAAATACAGTGAGTTGCACCGAATTTGTCAACTACAAAATGGCCGTATCACTTTTTTTTTTTTTAACTATTCAGTAAAATCTGTTACTTTTTTTTTCATTTATTCTTAATTAACATTTTTAAAATCTATGAAACAATTAAAAAATGTTTTAATACGTTAGTATAAGAATTTTAAAAATTTTTTGAAGTAAAATTTGAAAACATTTCAAAAAAAACAATTCGTATTCACAGCTTCGAGCACACTAGTACGCCATTTTGAATTAAACTTACCAATATGGCGTCTTTGTTGATGTCTTTTTTCGGTATTGTCTTTCAACATAAGATTAATAACAATTAGTATAGATTGATAAACTATTCAAAAATAATATATAACACCTGAATTTATTTGAGATTCAATATTTTGAACCCTTTAAACACTATTTGATATTAAAAATGATGTTAAAAGGGTTGATTTTCAGGTTATGTTTATATACAATATCCTAAAACCGTATAGAGAAAACGATTAGTCAAACAATATAATTCTTAAAATTAGTAATTTTTTTAAAATTTTGTCACCTAAATTTAAAAAAGAAAATAAAATAAATGCAAAAAATTTATGGTCGTTAATTAAGGGTATCGTTTGGTTTGGAAATGAAAATTTACGGAATTCCGAGCCTCACCTGGATGGATTTGTCAAAAGTCTAAGCTAGTGATGTCAAGCGGAGGAGCAGTTAGTCGATTAATCAACTAAAGTTGTTTCTCATATAACAGTCGAATAATCGACTAAATTTTTAGTCGAATTCACGAATAGGATAATTTTGTTTTCTTTTGAATTTAATTATTGATTTTTAATATATTTTTCAAGAAAATGAAAGATTTGGCATATCATAACATATTAATCATATAAATAGATCATTTAGATCATTTTTTGAAGTCCAATAAACAACAGAGAAAAATTAAATGATTTTAGTCATTTAATCGAAGGTAAAATAATCGATTAAAAAATGACTAAATGCAAGCAAAATTAGTCGATTAAACCGATTAATCGGACATCACTAGTCTAAACTAGACGGTGTCTTTGTCGTTTTTTTACTGTTTCTAATCTAAATATCGACTAGGGATTAATAAAATTAATTCGTTAAACATTGGACCCAATTAATAAAAATGCTTTTCAATGTTTTTCGGAATTTTCGAAAAAAATTATGGGGCAAATACGCTTCCAAAATAAAAAAGTGAAAAAAAAAATCGAATTTGTACTTTCTGTAATACCAATATAAATGCAAAAATTTTTAATGATGCGACGAATGTTTTGGCGTTGACGAAGCGCTTGTTATCGGGGACCTGGGCAATTTCGGCGACGCCGGTTTACTGCCACTGCTGCGTCCACTCTTACGGCGATGTAACGACGCGTACGGTGACGCCCCGCTCGTCATACGTTCGTGCGCGTACAGTAGCACACCGATATCCCGATGACCGGCTTCGAGAGCGATTTTCAACGCTGTACTTCCGTCCACGTCCGTCAACGACGAGTCACAGTCCGGATGTGACAGGAATAGACGTACAATATCAATATGGCCGTGCTCGGCGGCACACATCAACGCCGTGCTGCCATCTTCATCTTGAATATTCATGTCGGCGCCAGCTTCTAACAGTAGGGTCACCATGTCCAAGCGACCATGAGAAACTGCCAACATGAGGGCGGTTTGACCGTGCTGTTTCGCTTTGATATTCACGTCGGCCAATTGAAATAGGCGACGAATCACGTTCGAGTGCGTGGGCGAACGCACCTCGGCCAACGAGAGTAACATGATGGCCGTGTATCCGGCAGCATTTGGACGATTTATATTGCACACTTTCGAGTCCAACAGAATCGATACCACATCAAAATTTCCGTGCGATACCGCGTAATGCATTGCTGTGTTACCCTGACAAAAAAAATTCAAATAAGTTTAAAATACGCTGCCAATGGGGTGTGGCACACAGCTCCCTCGTACTCGTAAAAGACTTAAAGAAATTATATTTTCGCCTTAAAGTTCATAAAAAACTGTTGTAACTTATAACTTAAAATATTTTAGAGACTAACCCCCAAAATACTTTAAAAATTTGAGCGAAGTGGGACTAACAGTAAATAAGATATTGACATTTAATGGGATTTCATGGTAGCACCGTGGATACTATGACTCCGAATGTAATGAAATTGGTAGGGGACCATCTAGGAACCAGACCGCATAATTTCTGACAATTTCATAAAAAACAATTGAATAGTTCAGAAGTTATGCCACCTGGTGCAATTTAGTATATTAATGGAATGGCATGGTAGCGGCGTAGCTACCGTTACTCCGATTTCGATTAAATTCATAGGGGACCATCTACGAACCAAATTGAATAATTTCTGAAAAATTCATTAAAAACAATCTAATAGTTCAGAAGTTATGCCACTTGGTGCAAACTAGCGATACACAGACGGACGGATGGACAGACACTAAACCAAAATTGTTCAGGAAGCTCTAAAACGTAAAATGTGCGTAAAAAATTATATTTTGGAGGGTAAAAAATTTTTATTTTTCAAAAGTGATCACAATGCTTCCGCTACTTTAGTAGTCTCGGAAGTAAAATTCAACATAATTTAAGGTAAAATTAAAAATTTGCGTTTTAGCGAATTTTCGAATTTGTTATTACAGCCACTGTCATGATCCATCGAATAGTCTTTTAGTTATCGTGTCCACCAGTTCCAAAAATGTAGTTCCGAGATATTATAAAATATATATAAAGAAACGTATTTTCAAAATTTTATATTTAATACTCATTATTGCGTGAACTACGTTTTTTAAATTTTTCTTTTTTATAGAAAGCTGGATTCGGTTAATGTGCAAGAATCTTGTTTTTAAATTATTTTCAGTAAAATCACTTTGGGAACATATTCTACACATAATTTGCTATCAATTTCGGCAAGAAAAAAAAAATCGATTTTTTGATCAAATCTCAAGTAAACCTTCCCTTAAATTACTTTCAGCAAAATCACTTTGGGAACATATTCTACACATAATTAGCTACCAATTTCTGCAAAAAAAAAATCGATTTTTTTTAACGACTCTCAAGTAAACCTCCCCGTAAGGTTTTTTATTTATTACGCCTGAAAAAACACCCAAATTTGACCGTCTAGAGTCTAGACTATAAAAATACCCCCTTAACTCTAAGATAATTCTATATTTTTTTAGAGGAACTCTACTTACGCTGTTATCCACCATATTCACGACGTAATGTAACAACTCGTTCGACACTTCTTCGATACAATCCATATAATCCTCGATCACTAACGGATTAGCATTTACCGTACTCGAAATTCGGAACCACTCCTGTTGTATAATATTTCGAGCACTCTTCAAGTGATTGACATTCTTATTTGAGTTCTTATTTCGAAGGAAATCGTTAACCACCTTCATGGCAGCGCGCATTTCCTTGCTAGGTAATACCCTGGAATGAATTTTTGAAAATGAATAAAAGCTACGATTTTTTTAAACATTCGAAATCGTACTTTTGTCGCGGTTTATTAACTTCCGGCTCCAAATAGTTGGTCTCGGAGAGATCCATTGGATAGTAACCGGATGTTGAAAATGTTTCGTTCAGTTTATGCTCGTCATCTTTTGGGGTTTCTGTCTTCGTTGGTTCCGTGACTGGTTCCGGAATTGGTTCGACTTTTTTCTCGGATTCTGTTCGAGGTTCTACCGTCTCCCTGATAAAAGATAGAAAAATTAAGCACACACTTCGAGGAAAACGTCTTAAAGTACCATCACAGTGTGACTGGGCGAAAAAGAGTCCATTTTCGCAAATTTTTTTTCGAATGGATAGGATGGAGGAATGGGGATGAATTTTTTTTTACGATTAATACCACTATTTAACAATAGAAAAATATTTTTTTTATTTATTTTTTAAAATTATTATAATTTTTTGAAAAAATTGTCTTTAAAAAAGGGCGGCTGTTGGTGTCCACGATTGCGGCCGCAGTTTTCATCCGAAAAAAATCAAACAGATTATCAATCTGTAGGTAAGCCGCTATATTCCTATGGAGGTTTTTTCTTTTTTTTGAAATTTGAAAAAATGGCGGCGGTTTGAATAAAAAGTACAAAATTTTGGCCTTTTTTGAACAGTTTTCCGTGTGCAAAATAGGAAGGGCAGATGGAGAATGGAATAAAGAATATTCTGTCAAAATTTCAAACTTATAGTTTGGAAATTTTCCCTCGGAGAGCGGGTATCGTTTTTAAAAAGAGCATTTCGAAACATACGTGTTTAAAGTTTGTCTCGAAATTGTTTCAAATCATTGTTTCAACAACAATGTGATACTGTGGTGATAACAATTGATCTTGTACGTTCACTGGTTGTGGAAAGACTGAATGTAAAATGGTATAACATCCCGCCAAAAGGCGCCAATCGCTCCACAGAGTTTTGTAGTTCGATTGAATCCATTGATCCGTGGTCGTAGCGACCGTAATAATTCGAATTTCAATTTGAAATTTTGAGAGAACATACATAACTGTATGTACTTTAAGATAACCCCCCCCCCCCCCAAAAAAAAAAATTAATTTTTCGCGAATTCCCAGAATGGAATTCAGCTATTACAGCCATTGTCATGACGCGAGTTGAGCCCGGGACTATGGCAGAAATTTGTTTTGAGGTCCCTAGAAACCGAAAATAATATTCACTAAAATTTATATATATATATATATATATATATATATATATGTGTGTGTGTGTGTCCGCACGATAACTCTCGAACGAAATATCCTAGGTTTACGAAATTTGGTGAAAATGTTGGAAGTTCCAAACCGTTGGAGAGGTTCGTTAGCCAGACACGTCCGATGCCCGAAACATGGTTTTTGTTCGTGAAAAAAATTAGTTTTTTGTCAAAATTTTCACTTATTCAAAAGTTTTTCCGACATTTTTTTACACCATTAGAAAGAGGAATAAAAATTAAACAAAAAAAGGTTTTTAAAACATCATTCTATGTAAACTGATTTCCGAGAAAAACGAATTTTTATAAACGGAAATTCGCTATGTTATGCAGGATGCTGCGACAGGTGTATTTCAAAATTCTACACGGTGATGGTACCTTAAATAACTTACTGTTCACTTTTACTGGACTCGACGGGTTTCGTAGTGGATTCAACGGGTTCAGCCAGGTGTTCGTTCGACGGGATTTTCGTGTACGTCGTTTGCCGTTTTAGACGTCGTTCAGAAGGTGGCGTAGAAACGAGCGCAGCCGGTCTGGGTATTCGAGAAACACTTCCGGACATACTTTCGGACCTCTTGATACCCACGTTGGCCATATTGACACCAATGCCAATATCGACCGTCGTAATCGGCGGTTTTAGGTCACTCGTATCGATCAGTTGATTATGGGTGATGGTGGGTCGTTGATCACTCTGCGTACCACGATTGACGAAATAGTTCACCGGTGTCTCGTACTGCGCGTATTCGTTGATCTTTTGCGCCGTTACGGTTTGAGTGTTCTTGTTCGATTTGAGTCCGTCCAGCGAGTACTGTGACGCGGTGGATCTGGTCCGTTTCGACAGGTTCAACGGACTTTCGCCCATATTGAACGATTTACTACGACCGATCTGATTGTTTAGCACAGTGCTAAGGGAAATTGTTGACGTGCCGACACCTACGTCACGTAGTTCCGGTGACCCGGTGACCACCGCCACATCGTTTGTTTGCGGTCGGGCGGTGACGCTGATGTTTGCACGTCGAATCACTGGCGTATCGGTTTGCGTGTCGGTGTCACGTTTCTCGGCAATGTGTAACGGCACAATTTCCTCGAAATTGAATTGCACGCCGATCGAATGGCGCGCAGGAGCGGATAATGTTTGTGACATTTTTGAGTGTGTGATTGGTTTTTTGATTTCGATCAGTTCTTTGGGCGTTTGTGTACACGTGTCGGCGTGTGAAATTGACGCGCGACGATTCTGATTTCCGACACCGATATCGCGCGTGATCACTGTGCACGTGACGGCTGCGTCACGTTTCGACACGTCCGGCTTTATGACGATATCGGAGAATGATGATGATCGTACGCGAGGCAGACTATTGGTGGCCAAATTGATGGCACTCTTATGCATCGGGAAACTTTCGTTTTTCTCGTATTTGGCCAATTGACTGATCAGATTACGATTGCGCTCTTTGAGCACGGATATTTGCACTTGAAGCATCGGGATGGTTTGAACTTGCTCTTCGAGATTTTTCATACGTTCTAAACTTAACGCCATCTGTTCGCGAATCGTGTGTAGAGCCGGTGCGGTTGCCGCGGTTGCGTTAATTTTACCGGATTGTACATTTTCGTTGAATATAATATTCTGTTTTTTATCGTACAGATTTTCGTTGGTGAGTCGTTGTGTGGCGTTAGTGTCGTTTTGTAAATAATTCGGCCCGTTCGTGTGCGAAATTTTATTCGATGCGTGTTCGTGTTGACTCGCCAGCGTTCGTTCGAAATCGGACACGACGTCGTGTAACGCTTCCTCGATAATGTACGATGACGGTATATTTTTGTTGAGGGTAAGAAGTTGATCGGGGGGCGGATTAAAGTTGTTCCTGATTGTGGGCGGTTCTTGCGATTGGGGGGTGTTTGCGGGCGTCATCAAACCCAACAGCACTTCCATCGATTGACGCTGACGACGTCGTTCCCGGCGTCTAAATGCCGCACTATCTTGCTCGCTGATGGTGCCATCCAGTTCGAGTGACTCGCAATAACGCACAAAATCCAAGTCGATGTGATAGCCATACGGGCAACAAGTGCATTTGGCGTGTTTCGTTGCCTTGCTACGATCATCTAGATTCAAAAAAAAATTGAATAGTGTACGTAAATTTTTGAACGAAACTGTACATTTTGTAGGAAATCGGTTCAATATGAAAGGAACTTTCTCTTTTGCATATCTAATTTAAAAACACCCACGCAAAAAAGGTGCAAATGTTAAAAATATTCTTTAAAAAAAAAATTCATGAATATTTATTTTTACCAAAAAAAAAAAAAAAAAAAAAATTGTGTCTAAAATCTAAAAAAATGGTCCCTAATAATCATATCGAAATTTTTGGCGATGTTTCTTTTCAAATAATTTATTTTAAGGGGGTATTCTAGTCTAGAAATTCGAAAAAATCGGTATTTCTTTTTTTTCATATTTTCAAAGTTCAGAGCTTTAAGAATAAGCCTCGAAAAGGATTTACGGAAATTCGAATTATTTTCGGAGTTATGGTCAGTGTTAAATTCAAATTTTTAATATAAATTACTCGAAACTGCACCGATTTACTTGAAATTTGGTACAGACATCGATTTTTGGCGATGTTTCTTTTCAAATAATTTATTTTAAGGGGGTATTTTAGTCTAGAAATTCGAAAAAATCGATATTTCTTTTTTTTCATATTTTCAAAGTTTAGAGCTTTAAGAATAAGCCTCGAAAAGGATTTACGGAAATTCGAATTATTTTCGGAGTTATGGTCAGTGTTAAATTTAAATTTTTAATATAAATTACTCGAAACTGCACCGATTTACTTGAAATTTGGTACAGACCTTCTTAATACTATCAAAATTGGTCCGACGTAGGGGAATTTTTGAATTTTTTTTTTTTAGTAATTTCCAAAGTTGAAAAAAGAAGGCAAAAAAATGATTTTTTTGTAAATGGACGCCATTTTGTGAAAAAAAAAATATTTTTTCAAATCGGCTACGTCCAACTAATTCTACATCCTTGTTTATTAAGAGTTAACTAAAATTTTATGTAAATAATAGACAAATATTTTACTTTGCAAAATACCACTTTTATTTTTGAAACTGTGACAATATTGTCTCGAACCGTTAGTTCATTTTCAAACGGAATACCATAAAGTAACGCTCAAATCTATTAATATTAAAATTTTATGTTTCAGATCACCAGGAGGGTCACGTCAACCAGGAGACACCTTTTCTTTTGAGTACTCTCTTTGCCGGGCCCATACCGATTTCAATTTTGATTTTTTTTTTTTAAATTTTTATACATTTGTATACTTTTCAAATATCAATAAAATAATTGTTAAAAAAAAAATGGATACTAAAAATGTGGACTTTTTTTTTTTTATTACGCCCATAAAATCACCTCAAAGTCGAGCCTCTGGACTAGAATACCCGCTTAAATTAAAAAATGTATACAACACCCGGGACATTTGAGCGTCCCGACGCGACAAACAGGATATCGTGACATCCGGCGTCAAAATAAATAACAAAAATTGACTAAAAATAGATTAAACATTGTCAAAAAAAAAAAAAATTCAAAAAAAGAATCAGTTTTATTTAGAATCAATTTTTGAACAAAAAACGATGATATTCCAAATTCAAATTTGATTTTTTTGATCAAATTATGTATTAGTAATTTGTTAAGTGGAAATTTTGACAAAAATTTACTCACCATGGTGATTTCTTGGAGACCGATTATACGAAACTGAATGAAAATCGTACATTTTTTTTGAACAATTTCAATTATTCTGCAATCAAAAATGCAAAAATAACAAATTTTAATAAACTGTATTAATTTAATATGTAAATATTTAAACAAAACATATTGAGGTTGTTTTTAAAAAATTTCTAGGTAGGTGTTTATCCTAAAAAGCTTATACACGGCCGTATGAATTATTAATTTCGATGTCGCGAAACAAATTTATCAGATAATTTTAATTGAAACAATTATAAATGAAATTCGAATTTTTTAAAATAATTAAATATATCAACAAACCATTTGCGAGACCATGATTACGACCGTTTTTGAAAATATTTTGACATATGGTCCGCAGCCAGAGTAGGAAAAAATTCCTATTTTATATAAACATAGGCTGTCTAGGTGCCATTTATATGTACCATTTATACCTGTATATGTGAACTAGGGATGTCGTTTTTTAATCGATAAATCGAGAAATCGATTAATCGGAAGTATGGAAACCGATTTTTAATCGATTATTGATTTTGAGATCGATTCACACATCGATTTTTATTTTATGGAAATCGCGAAACGATTTTTTTTTTCAAAACATAAATTGCTTTTTTATTTTATTTATACGTTGCTATTTATTTATTAATTTATATTTATTATCGGTACCTATTACGATTATTAAATTTTAAGCATCAAACGCATCAAATGCAGATAATCAGTTGTCTATGCATTTCAAATCAAATTGCTGACAACTGTACCATATACAAAACAATAAAGTTTATGCGGGAAATTTAAAGCAAAAAAAAACTTTCATATTTTTTTTTATCCTTTAATCTATAAAAAAAACTTTGTATGTAATTAAATAAAAACTTCTCAATATTTAGTACAATTTAGATAATATTTATACAATTATAGAGAAAGCAACGACAACTGCAAATGACTCATTCTCATAAATGTATCTCTTAGACAGACTCGTAATATAGCTATCTCTCAGAAGATCTACTATCTAATATATTGAAAAAGGATAGTAGAAATTATATCTTTTATATGTGCCAAAACTTTATTTTTGAAATGAGTCATTTTCTTTATATATAAATTTGACTAAAGTGCCCTGTAAACGATCAAATTTGTTTGACAAATTTGTTTGTCAAACTTCACGTTTTCATCAAACAAGAGCTTAAACGATCAAACAAAAGCTCAAACAAATTTGACAAACTTGCCCGTAGTTTGTCACACTAGTGATCCCCATAAAATAATTTTATTAGATTAAACTTGGCCAAACATAGAATAAATAATGAAAATTACGGAAAAAAGGTTGCTCGTACAGAGATTTGCAAAAATTTTGTCATATTTGCTATTCATTTCGGGACAATTTAATAGAGCTTGTTTGACAAACACAACAAACACCGCCGCTCACCTTCAAACTTGTTGGTCAAACACGTCAAACAAGTTGATCAATCAAAATTTTCATCAAACACGTCAAACACGTAGATTGTTTGACAAACGCGTCAGACAAAGCTGCATACTATCAAATAATTTGAGAAACACGTAAAATTTGACAAACAATTTGATCGTTTACAGGGCACTTAACATTTTTATATCAAATGAAAACAAAAATTGTCAACTTTGTTGTGATGTTGTGATTCATCTCTATACCATAGAATAAAATTCTAAGAAAATGTTGGTAATTAAGTACGTACAGGCTTAATATTTTTCATCTTAAAAGACTTCGAAAGTTCATCTTTCTGAATTATACATAAATTTTTACTTAAAAATTACCGCAACTTTTGCAACAGCAAATTTGAATCGATTTCTTGGAATCGATTTTGAATACAATCGATAATTTAAGTATCGATTCTTTTGTTGGCAATTACGAATCGATTCAAAAATCGATTTTTTTTTAAAAAAACGACATGCCTAATGTGAACATAAATGTCCTATCTCAAAAATTTTTTTCTAAATCTAGTATTTCACATCTGTTGGAGTGAAATAGAACTATACGTTTGTATGAAAGTTGAAAAGAGATGAATCCTAAAATGGTACAGACCACAGAATACAGAACCGGCACTACTATCACTATCTTGTAATTTGCAGTGTGCAGTTCTGAGCAAGCTAGAATACTTAGTAGTAATGTCGAGCCGAGGAACAGTTAGTCGATAAATCGACTAAAATCATTTTTCAGACAAAATTAGTCATTAGTCAAAAATATCGAGCATACAATACTCGACTAATCGACTACATTTTTAGTCGAATTCATGGTAAGGTAAACTATGTAACTCTTTCAAAAACTAGGTTTTCTTTTGAATTTAATTATGAACTTTTAATATTTTCTTTTAAGAAAAAGAAAGATATGAAATATCACAATATATTAATCGGATAAAAGTGAAAAATCATACAAACAGATCATTTTTTAATTTTCATTTTTTAAAGTCCAATAAATAATAGAGAAAAAAATTAATAAATTAGTCGTTTTTAGTCATTTAAAAAAAATTAATCATTTTAGTTATTTAGTCAAAGCTAAAATAGTCGACTAAAAAATGACTAAATGTAAACAAAATTAGTCGACTAAACCTATTAATCCATTAATCATCCGGCATCACTACTTAGTAGTCACTCGGTCGGTGATAGTGGATGAGTGTAGGTCAATTGTTTTGATCACGTTTTGATTGTTATGTGCATTGTTGTCGCCCTCACACGAAGCCACATATATGCGTATGTAGTATTGTATATACGTATACGACACCACGCAACACACCTCCGATCACTCACACACACAAGACAGATCACATAAATATAAAGTAAACCCTGTGCATATATATATTTTTTATCTTTTTTTGGTTAAACTGGTTTTTGTGGTATAGAGATAGCAATATCGCCTCTGGTACTCTGTGGTACAGACAAGCCGATTCGGCTAATTGAATAAAAAAATAATTTTAAAATTGTTACCAAAATAAATATGTAGCTCGAGAGGGCCCGAATGATTTCATTCAGAATTTTTACCGATTGAAATTTTGTTTAAAAGGATCTGTCGTTTGTACAAAATTGCCCCTTTCAATCAAATTTCAATAAAAAAACCTTTCAATAAAAAGATTTATTATGAAACTTGTTTTGGGACGTTATCCTTATCATTTCGAGAGCTAGGTGTAATTTTTATTTTTAATTTGAATGATTCAAATTTCTAATGTTTTTTTACCCCCTTATAATTTGTATATTATTCAAAATTCAACTAGTGTAATCATATTTTAATTTTATCCACCTGCTCCACCTGTTTTCGAGTTTTAGTACCGTAAGATAGTATCGATAGGAACATTTTTGAAATTCAATTTTCATATTTTTTGTATCTATTAGATGACACTGTATAGATCAGTGGTTCCCAAAATTGGGGGTCGATAAGATATAAATGACAAAAGTAGAGTAAATCTACAGTGGAATAGATGCCTTTATTCGCTTATCATGAGAGTTGGCAAGGTTTTTTTTTATTTTATATGAATCTATATTCCCGGAAGTTGTTGTTTAACTTGTATAGGGGATCTATCATCATCCGAAAACCGTGCCAAGTGGTCTACGAGGCAAAAAAAGTTTGGGAACCACTGGTATAGATTACTTATTTTGGTAGCTTATTTTTTATTTTTGCAAGACAACTTTCGATAATGTAGTAGTTCATGTCGTTCTTGTCCTGTTTCACTATTAACTTTGACATATTTACACGATTTTGAATAAAATGAAAACGTGTCAAAGGAATTTGATAAAAATTTAATGTTATAAAATATAGTTACAAAATACAAACCACATTTAATAAGAAATAAAAATTATTTACTACGCCGTTTTTGAAATATAATTTAAAAACATCATTTTACAACGTTTTTATAACGCTTTTTCAACGATGTTTTCAACGCTTTTAAATAAATCATATGGAAAATTTTTTTGTCTCAAAATGCCGGGTTTTTTACTGCCAGTGATAAGTACAATAGATAAGGTTACAAAAAAAAAGGAATTTACAAAATCTCGATTATACTAAACTACGTTGATTAAATTGATCATTATTTAGAATTTTACCGTATTTCGGAAAATCTGTCACAGATGGCGGCACGTATATCGGTGAATTTATACATATTAAAGCATTTTAAGTTGCCATATTGCAGGACGAGTTAACTCGTCTTAATCATTTAAAGGATTAATTTGCTACAATATAAGCGCGCGGAAATTCAAAAAGACAAGTGGTATACAAATATAATAACTGAATTTTTGATAAAAGAAATTTTTTTTTGAGATATACTTTTGTACTTGACTGTTTCGGAGCAACTGATTCTGTTTAACCGGACGACAATACACAAACGTCGTCTCCTTAGACAATTCGTACTATATAGGATGTTTCTTTACACAATTTATTTTTATATAAAAGTTAAAGTAGTTTTGTTAAAATAACTTTTTAAAGAATATTTTCTAGCTACATAATATTTACATCTAATTGTAAACTTGGAAATTATACATTCATATGTGTATTAATAATTTTTATTATTGTTATTATCATATACTTATGTTAACTTCCAAAATAATCGCCTGTAAAATTTGCAAGATTTGTTTACATAAGATAGTGTTTGTCTAAAAAATATTTTCGTGTATGTAAACACAAATACATAGAAACCGTCCCCTTACTGATAGTCCGCATAGACAATAAACGCTGTACGTTAAAAAGAAATTGTTGGTCTTATTTCCAACTACACCCTCATTCCTATGAATTCCCATTTACGGTATATAAGGATGTGGTTAATTATATGCAGGTATCGGATTTTTTTTGGATCAGACAGTTTCGTCTTTAGTATATGCAGGTATACATATTGCACTCAATGTGACTAAAAGTTCAAAATATTTTCATAAAAACAACGTACACAAGTTACATACACACACATACATAAGTATGTCAAAATATTATTTATACGTATTTTATGTAAACATCCTCTTTTTTCTTTTATTTATTACCTGCACAATTGAAAAGTGCCACTGTAATTTTAATTGACTATCAAAATTATTTTTGTTTATATTATGTATGTGATTTATGTGACATGTCATTTAAATTAAATAAATTCATCTTTTTTTATTGTTATCAATTTTGAGAGATAGAAGTATAGTTGCTTGTTAAAAATTTGTTTTTCAATAATAAAAAATCTTAGTAAATACGTACGTCTTATAGCTATTATAGTGAACCGTCTAAATATTCAACAACTTTTCAATATATTTTACAAAAAATTTTTTCGATTTTTTGAATTTTCTTACTTTCATCAAATAAAAAATGCTGTTAGTATTCTAAATGGTGAAAAATGTAATTTTTGACCAATTATATTCATTCAAATGTGCATAATTTAATGTAATTTAATTGCAAAATTTTATTGAAATAAGTACGGTTCTGACCTGTCCGAAGAGACCCGGTACCTAATTATATGAATTTTTATGAATTACTTTTTCATTATCTATGATTGAAATGCGATTTCTGCAAATCATTTACGGTATATCTTATTTTTGAATATGGACGCGCGATTATCGCGTACGCACACTATTGCCATCTATTGAACAATTCCGAAAAAAAATGAATGCCATTTTCACAGTTTCCAACCATCTTGTTTTTGTGAATAATAAGAAGAACTAGCCCAATTGTTAAATAAGCTTGCCTCCCAATAACTGTCTGTGTCGCCATTGGATTCTGGATTATGTATATAGTTAAAGTGAATAAAGGAATTTTTCAACATTGTAAACTTTACCAGAAATTTTTTTACATTGTACGTGTATTGATGTGATGCAAAATGTTTTGGTACGGTTAATTTTATTAACGTCCCGACCGTAAAAAAATCAAGTGTTTGAATGTCAATACAATTTGTTTGTAAAATGGTCCGTATATCAGGTACGAGTAATAGAATTTTGTGCAGGTATCGTTTTTCTAACCTTACAAAACCGACCAATTGACGTAATATGGACAATATAAACATCAAATTTTTACGGCCCCACAAAAATAAATGTTTTATTTTATTCGCGTTTTGTATTATTTGTAATCGTTTCCGCGATGTTAACAATTTGACAGCCGTGTCAGTATAGAGAGGTTTTTTCGAATTTCTGTTACGGTTTTTTTGTGAATTGAAGTGACACAGTTTTTTACAGTTTTACGATTGTTTTGATTTTTAAATGGAATTTTTTTGATGGTTTCTCCACGTTTCGGGCCCGTTTATGATATTTGGGTCACGTTTTAGTTTGTTTACACTTGTTTTCGGTTTTTGTTGACATTGTGTAAACGTACGAAAAATATGTTTTGACAATTTGACAATCGTTGTTGTGTACAATTTTTTCGTTTTGAGCGTCTGTTGCAAATTGAATTTATTTTTGGATATTTTTGTGGCGTTTTTTTTTCTGGGTGATTACAGTTGTGAATTAATTATGTAGTTTACATTATTAACCTTAATTGATAAACAGATTCAATTTGGTTTTTGGTTTCTGTTTGTATAATTCAAAATACATTTAATTGATTTGTATAAATTTTATATGAATCATATCCTGGTGCTTATTTCTTAAGGGGGACCACTAGTGTGACATTTTGAAAAAATTGGAAAATGTTTTTTTTTGCATGTTTCGATAGTTTATACGTTTAAAAATAACATACTAAACTTTCAAGTGCGTATCTCAAATAGTTTTTGAGTTACAGCCATCCGAAGAGCGCTTTCTGATTTTCATTGTTAACTTTGAGGTATTGAGAAATGTATGAAGGTTGATAGTTCGGGAGTTTCTGCTGGATCCTGGTACATTTAAACGACTCATCTAGTTTTACTATGACCGTTATAGTGAGTACATCGTAAATAATTTTAGTAAAAATTCTCAGTGATTAAAACTAAAAGGTAAAGTAATGAAAGACTACATTTTTCAAATTTGCTGCAGTTATAACTCGAAAACAAATCATCCGATCGATTTGAATCTTATTGCAGCTTGTTTTATATGTTTCTTCGTAACATAAACCGCCAGTTTTCCGATCGAATAAAAAATGTAATTTTTGCAGGCGAAAAATCATCAAATTTTCGCGCAAATTTTGAAACTTTTTTTAAAAGACTCCACCATTTTGTTAAATTTCAACTTTTTTGTTTTCGATTGAGGTTCATAGCACGGGCAATACCGTTTAGTTTAATAGGCTTTTTGGTTTTTTTGATTGCAGGCACTGTGAAGGTCGCTATCACTGCAGTAGTGGAGGAACTGTTTTTTTTTGGGGGGGGGAGCCTTATGAGATCGCGAATAACTCACTGAATTTTCAGTTTTTTTGATCCAAAAATTTTATCATGAATTTATTATATATCAACGAATATATCCTTGAAATATTAAAACATTCCATACGGTAGTTTTCTTTAAAAAAATAAAAATTCCCCAGAATCACCTTTTTTCCAAACGTTTACACTAGTGGTTCCCCTTAATGCTCGAATATTATATTATTCATATTTTGGTGTTCATGTGCAGTTTTTTAATAATCGTATTTTTTATTTCGATTTTTTTTTTTTTAGATATAATTGAAAATTTTTGTGCGCTAATCCAGTAATGGGGTGCTGTCGATTGTGATCGTGGGTAAGCTCAGGCGACGCCATGGTTCGACTGAGCCTTGTGTATCGGTAGTGTTCGACCATGGATAGAGAGATTCCGAGCGTTCCAATTACTACCTTGGCAGGGGTCGCTAGTTTAACGGACCGTAAGTGTTTTTTTTTTCGCGAAACCATTCGAAATTTTATTGATAATTGTTGACTTTTGTTTGTAGTTCTACCGGAAATGCCTCTGCCGTCACCGTTACCGCAAACATTGAGCAACAAATCGCTGTTGTTTCATCCACGGGTGGCAGAAGAGGCACAAAATTTGCTTGGGACGCGGGAGCATACTCTAATCCCACAACTCGTGCAATCTCTCCTACAATCATCTACAGATTATATGTGAGTGTCTGCCGTTTTGGAAATTTACGACTGGGCATGACTATACGATTCGTTCGATGTCAGGATTTGATGACAGTTTCGGGTAGAATTCGATAAAATAAAACGAAAAACAAGAATAACGTTTTTCGATATCTCGCTTCGTTTTCGAGATATTGAACGGTAAACTTGTCTTTAAGTATGTGTAATATTTTGACAATGAGCGTGTTCCATTTAGAAAACACAAACGACACTGTGTGACCTAATTTTTATATCAAAGTTGAAGTATATTGTCAAAACTAACTAAACTAACCTAACCTTAATTAACCTCACCACCTAGTTTTTATATCAAAGTCCAAATATATTGTTAAAACTAACTAAACTAACCTAACCACCGAGTTTTTATATCAAAGTTGAAGTATATTTCCAAAACTAAACTAACTTAACCTTAACTAACCTCATCACCTAGTTTTTGTATCAAAGTTGAAGTATATTGTTGAAACTAACTAAACTAACCTAACCACCTAGTTTTATATCAAAGTTGAAGTATATTGTCAAAATTAACTAGTCGTAACTAAAATATTGTCGAGTGTCTGGTAAAAATTTCAAGTGATTCTGAGCATTTCCATTTTCGGAACTTCAGCCAAAAAAAATTAGTTTTTTTTTTGTGAAAAAAGAAAGTAAAAAAATCACTGAAATTTGGTTGGCATTACTTTTTCCCTATGCACTGTATCACATAGTGTCATTTGTGTTTTCTAAATGGAACACGTTCAATGTCGAGTTTAACGTTCAATATCTCGAAAACGAAGCGAGATATCGAAAAATTTTATTCCTGTTTTTCGTTTTATTTTGCCGAGTTCTACACGGTACTATCATTTTGGCGCCATATGAATCGTAGTATCCCCGAAATTTGCAGCGGGACAATTTATTTATAAATAATTTTTTTTTTTTGTTTTTTAGCGAATTAAAAGACCACTATGCAAATACGGAGCAAAATGTTGATCAACAGCAAAGTAAACCTCAATTATTACAAGCAATTTTAGAGAAAAATCCAAATGTTTTTAATAATCACGGACCTCAGTGTAAGAATCTACACATAATAATTAGGTATCGGACATTTTTCGGATCAAACAGCATTCGTGTTTTGTGTTTTCATATATATCGCACTTGATGTGATTAATGTGAATAAAAAACGAATAGATATTTTGATAAAACATACATATATGTATATACAAGTCACACAAAACACGATGTTGTTTGATCCGAAAAATGTTCGATACCTAATAGTAATGAATTTGATTCCCGTTTGATTTGAAATTCAATTTTTTTTTTTTTTTTTTGGGATATTTTTTCTAGTGAATGCAACGCGAGCTCAACCGCCACATGTTTGGAATCATTCGTCAGCGGCGACATCAAATGAAAACAATTATTTATTACAAGGGAGCTCAACGGCGTACGGGCAACTTTCGCCGTGCGGCGCAAATCGTCACACACCGCAGGGGAGTCCAGCGAGTCCGGCGTCGGCACGTTTCCCGCTCACCACGTCTCATCATTCACTTCGGTCGACAACAACCGGTGTAGCCGATGCCCAACAACAACAGCAACCGCAACCGCAACAACAACCGCCTCCTCCTTCTCTTCCACCTCCGACGACAACCACCATCTCATATCCGTCCACGGAGGCCCAATCTCAACATGTGGACAATAGCTCGTCACAAGCCCCACCACAAGCACCGTGTATAGCCAATCAGACAACACCTCACACTAGTGCATTACAACATACAACAGTGTCTTCACGAATTAGTCAGTTGAACTGTACGGTCAAGGTGCCGACCTCGGCCTCGGCCCCGACCCCGGCCCCGTCAATAGACACATACTCCAGCCGGGTGGAGTTGCAACAACCGAACAAGACACCACAGACAGTTTTACGGCCGTACGGTCACAACGCCACGGACGCTGATTCGGACGCTTTTATTTCATCGGTAGTGAGTGATGTGAGTGCAAATGCAAGTGTAAGTGCAAGTGCTACAAATTTAAGTGCATCGAACGCTGCCGTTACCGAAACGTTACAATCGTCGCCAATTTGTTCAACGAACAATACAACAGCAAGTTCGGTGTGTTCTTCCGCGTCGAGTACACCGCACCACTATGGTGGTAGTGGTGGTGCGTCATTCGTTAACAGTATGCAAGACTTCGAGCAAGCGTTGCCCGTACAGCGAATACAAACTGTAAATGCATTGTATGCGAACACATCGGAACAGTCGGCCCCGACACAGAACTCTCGAACAGTGCCTTCAACAATCTCCGCCGCTCCCACGACGGACAACACAATAATTAAAGCGGCGCAACACACGCCAACGTCAACGTCCCACAACCAACAACCTCATCCGATGGCAAACAATATTGACAAAACGAAATATTTTCAACAGACAAACACCGGTTGCTTTGCACAAACCGGCGCCAACGTGAACGCGGCGTCCATGCAGAGCACCACCTCCGACGTGAACAGCCAATACCCGTACTTAATTGGCGGCGGTAACGCGGACAACCGACGAATCGGATGCGAACGACAGGATCACATGGCGAAACCGATGAACATACGTGGCCCGTCACCGGCGCAGGCAAGTGACGCGCCGCCGGCACCACCGGCACCGTCCGCGCCAACGTACGGCGGTGAACAGTCGTTCTCATCGGTGCCGACAAAACCGAATCAGCCAAGTATGCCGCAACCGATTGTTCGACTTAATCGAATAACACAGGAGGATCAAGCGTTAATGCAGAAGAGTTTGACCGAATTCGCCGAAAATCGGCCAGAGCTTGCCAGCAAGCTTGGAATCACGTCGTCCAATCAGGCGTCGGAAGAGTCAGAGGACGATGCGACGTATGATACAAAGTCACTGCGCAGCAGCAGAACTAAACGCGACGAATCCGATTCATTCTCGTCACTGGTCGGCGTACGGAAACGGAAAGCGAATGCCATGAAAGAACCCGATCCACCGCCTGTGATAGGTAAATTCGAATTTTTTCAAAATCATTTCATTCGTTGCTCTAATCGTTGTCTTTTTGCAGAAGTTTCTAAACCAAAATTACGTAAAGTTGAAAGGAGATTTGTTCCTGTCTTAGAAAAATTATCGATTGAAGAGCTGATGGAGACGAACACTTACGTCCGTTTTAGTCGATCCATCGATAAAGCCCTGGAAAACGTCGACGAATCTATTCTAGGTATGTTCGCAACAATTTTACTTCCGAGACTACTAAAGTAGCGGAAGCATTGTGATCACTTTTGAAAAATAAAAAATTTTTTACGCACATTTTACGTTTTAGACCTTTCCTGAACAATTTTAATTTGGTGTCTGCCCGTTCGTCCGTCTGTCTGTCCGTTTGTGTGTCGCCAGTTTGCACCAAGGGGCATAACTTCTGAACTATTCGATTGTTTTTAACGAAATTTTCAGAAATTATGCAGTTTGGTTCCTGGATGATCCCCTATGAATTTAATCGAAATCGGAGTAACGGTAGCTACGCCGCTACCATGTCATTCCATTAATATACTAAATTGCACCAAGTGGCATAACTTCTGAACTATTCAATTCTTTTTTATGAAATTGTCAGAAATTATGCGGTCTGGTTCCTAGACGGTCCCCTACCAATTTCATTGCATTCGGAGTAATAGTGTCCACGGCGCTACCATGAAATCCCATTAAATGTCAATATCTTATTTACTGCTAGTCCCACTTCGCTCAAATTTTTAAAGTATTTTGGGTGTTAGTTTCTAAAATATTTTTACTATTATTTTATAACAATTTTTTTATGAACTTTAAGGCGAAAATATAATTTCACGATATATATATTTGGTAGAATACTGTTTTAAAGTCTTTTACGAATACGAGGAAGCTATGTGTCACACCCCATTGGCAGCGTATTTAACCTTTCGTCCACAATTTGTATAATTTGATTTTATTTATAGATAAACGTGACGATATCTCGCTGTCCGACGAACCAATCATATCACGATATCAACTACAGGAGCTGTGCAGCGAGGCGGCAAAATTGAAAACGCTCGGCGCAATGCATATGATACCAGCGGAACGACTAGTCAGACTACTGAATCTATTAGAGGATAGTATACGTGCTGGACATGGAATCTCGCCGTTGACCGATCCGGACGACAACGAGGACATCCGACAAATGTGGATGGAAACGGCTATGGATCGTGTCATGAGCGCTGTCGATGCTTCACTCACCTGCATGTACATTATGACTTCCACGAACATGTCAAAACGTGTGTACCTGGAAGATACGATCGACAAGGTCGTACTCTTCGTCAAATATCAACTCCACAACACCATATTCCCGTCGTTTGATGTCATCTATCGCGTGGACACCAACAAGAAGAAGGTGGACAATCGTCGTCGAAAACCGCAGTCGGTCGGTCAAGTTCGCGACAAGAGTATCGTGCAATTGTACAATAAAACGCACGAATTGGTCAGCCTGTTAGCGGAATTGATGCAGCTACAAACACTGACGGATACGACAGTATTACACGCCTCCTCCATGGGCGTAGCACCCTTTTTCGTTGACAATGTCAGTGAATTGCAATTGTCCTGTCTGAAATTGGTGACCACCATTTTCACCAGGTACGAAAATCATCGACGATTACTCCTGGACGATATCCTTTCCTCCATAGCGCGATTACCCAGCAGTAAACGTGGCCTCCGAAGCTATCGTCTCCTAAGCGACACCGAAGAATACATTCAAATGTTAACCGCCTTAGTACTGCAACTAATTCAATGTGTAGTCGCATTACCCGAAAGTTTAGCCAACGAAAAAGACAAATCATCCAGCACCGACTCCAGCAAAATGTTCGTGGACAAAGACGTGCTCATCCACAACAAATACGAGGTCGCTAAGAAGACGGCCGGCACATTTCTAACAGTATTCCTAGGTAAATGTGGCAGTAAAAGTGAGGAAATCGATTATCGGCCGCTCTTTGAAAATTTTGTACAAGATCTGCTCACCACTGTCAATAAACCCGAATGGCCTGCGTCTGAGATGCTTTTGAGTTTACTCGGCGCGATGCTTGTGAAAAATTTCACCAACAAATCGATAGATGTCACGTTACGGGTCGCCTCGCTTGACTATTTGGGCGTAATCGCAGCGCGACTGCGTAAAGACGCTGTCACGTCCGCCTGCAAACTTCAGACAATTGATCAGATGATCAAAGACATCAAGAACGAGGAAATCAAAGACGGTGAGGATGAGTCTGTCGCGTTAAAACCGGCCATCACGAAATTTCGCACGGACGAAGAGGAACGGACACATTTCCTTCAACGAGTCCTTTTGGATTATTTGGCCGTGAACGGTCAAAAAGACCAGGCGCATCGGTACGCGAGACATTTCTATCTGGTGCAGTGGTATCAAGACGCGATCACCGAGAAGAAGAGTATCGCTGCGGGAAAGGGGAACCAATCAAGTGCGAATCAGGAGAAAGTGAACAGTAAACCAAAGAAACCGGCTAGTGATGATAGTGGTGACGATTCCGAACTGGACGAACCCTTGAATCGACTACAAGCCAACGCCAATTCCACCGATCAGCTCAACGAACTCTATCGCTCAATTGACGAACGCAAAAAATTCTACATCAGCAAAATTCGGCCCTTTCAAGACAATCTCTCGGCCGGTAATCGTGTCCAAGTGCTCCAGACATACATCGATTACAAAAGTGCCGAACTGATTGCCCAATATCTCGCGTCAAAACGTTCCTTTTCGCAAAGTTTCGATCAATTTCTCAAACATATTCTCATCGTGCTCCGCGAAACGTCAATTGCAATTCGAACGAAAGCTATGAAATGTCTGACAATGATCGTGGAAGCGGACCCGGCCGTGTTAGGTCGCTCGGACATGCAAATCGGCGTCAATCACTCGTTTTTGGATCATTCCACGTCGGTACGCGAGGCAGCCGTTGATCTCGTCGGCAAATTCGTACTGTCCCGACCCGAATTAATTGACAAGTATTACAATATGCTGTTGGCTCGTATTTTGGACACGGGTGTGAGTGTGCGCAAACGTGTCATCAAAATTCTCAAAGATATTTGTATCGAATGCCCGGAGTTCCATAAAATACCGGAAATCTGTGTGAAAATGATCAGACGCGTGAACGACGAGGAAGGTATTCGAAAATTGGTGATGGAAGTGTTCCAGAATATGTGGTTTACGCCAACGCCCGAGAAACAAACGTTTGAATCGGACATATTACTGCGAAAAGTGATGAATATTATTGACGTGGTGGCGTCCTCGAAGGATATTGGCATCGAATGGTTCGAGATGCTGTTGATCAGCCTGTTCAAACCACGCGAAGACAAGGACGATTCCACAAAAATTGTTTCCGAGCCGCCAAAATCACTTTTGACCGCGTGTCGACAAATTGTCGATTGTTTAATCGAAAATGTGCTTCGACTGGAAGAGGGTGGCCAGGGTGGTGGCGGCCCGGAACGTTTAGTCGCCTGTTTGATCACGCTCTATCTATTCGCCAAAATTCGTCCACAGTTGCTAGTGAAACATGCGAGTACGTTACAACCGTATCTGAGTTATAAATGTCAGACGAAAGTGGATCATCAGATCGTGAGTTACGTGGCTCAAACATTGGAGCTCGTGGTGCCATTGATTGTGCATCCGAGCGAAACATTTTTGGCGCAACTGGAGGAGGATTCAATTAAATTGATATTGCAGAGTAGTCGTCCGGTTGTGGCCAGTTGTATCGCGTGTCTTAGCTCGATCGTGAATAATGTCACAAGGAATTATAAATTGATCCGCGATTGCTTCAATAAATGTTATCGCATCCTTTGTTTTTATAAGGATCTCGTTGAAAAGGACGTCTCATTTTTAAATATTGAAAAACATAAACCGGCATTTCGACGTTCGATGTTCACCGTTGGTCTTCTGTTACGCCATTTTGATTTCACCGACAAAGAAGTGATCCGTGATCTGCCGGTAAGCTATTTTGTCAAATTGCTATACTTCACCATAGTTTAGGATATAAATCTTTGTAATATTAATAGATTTGAGCGTTACTTTATGGTATTCCATATTTGTAAATAATAAACAAATATTTTACTTCGCAAAAATACCACTTTTATTTTGAAACTGTGACAATATTGTTTCGAACCGTCAGTTAATTTGAAACAGAATAAATATTACATTGGGCATGTAACGAATGTAATATTTATTCTGTTTGAAAATGAACTGACGGTTCGAAACAATATTGTCACAGTTTCAAAATAAAAGTGGTATTTTTGCGAAGTAAAATATTTGTTTATTATTTATAAATCTTTGGTTACAAATCACACTGATATTGAAACACACCTTTCGAGTAGTGATGGAGAACTATCGATAGTCAATCGTGAAACTATCGATAGTTTTTGATAGTCAAGTTTTTGTTGCCAAAATTATATTTTATAGAACTTTTAAACTAATACAACGGAACAATACGGTACTTGACTGTATTTAAAATTTTTGTCAAATGTTAAATAATTCTATGCATTATCATTACATATGTCCAATTTTAATGATGAAACATAAAAAAAATTGATAACTATTTAGAAATTTTATTTTGAAAATCGCCATTTTTCAACGAATATTCAAATTAATGAAAACGCGCCATTTCTTGAATATGACGTAACATTTTGTAGCTAGATATGTCGATTTTAATAATTTTCATCGGTGAGGTGAAATTGTGTTTTCTTTTGAATATTTTTTTCTATTAGCTTATATATATAGTAATAATAATTGGCCAGAATTTTAATAAATATTTGCTTTTACTTTGACATTTTATGAATATAATCAAAGTTTTGAGGTTATAAATATTGACATTGACGTTTAGTTGCTTCAAACTGTGACGTCACTATAGTGAGGTGTTTTTCCCACCTTTTTCTCATTTAAAATTGTAGGGTTATTTTTTTTTTTTTTTGATAATTTTTTACAGAATCTGTCGAAAATAAAAAAATTACTTAACTGATATGGAAAAACAATGCTTTTAGAATATTTTTGTAACTTTAGTCAAGTACCCTATTGCTTATCCAGATTGTATTTATCTAAAATCCCCCTTTTTCGAACCTATTATACCTCCTAAGAAATTTTAATATTTTTAACAAACATTTTATTGAAAAAGATTTCTTGAAATTTTGTTTTAAAAAATTAACTAAGAATTCTTTTTTGCGGGTTTTATAGCCAAATTGTAGATGAAAAAGAGGTATTACCGGAAAACAACAAAGGAGATAAATCCTTACTAATATTATAAATGCGAAAGTGAGTTTGTTTGTTTGTTTGTTTGTTTGTTTGACTGGTTTTCACGCCTCCACAGCTTAACCAATCAACTTGAAACTTTGCACAGACGTTGCTTGCGGGCCGAAGTTACAAAAATATCATAGGCTACTTTTTATTTCGGGAAAATATTTCATTCCCGAGGGAAAATCCATTAAATTACAACAGCTGACTATTAAAAAACGGATAAATGATTTAAGACTTTGTATATTGCTAACAAAAGGGATGAGAAAGGACACAAACTACTTTATATCCCGGGAAATTTCTCATGGGAAATTTCATTCCTGTGGAAAAATATATTTTAAATGAAACAAAAAATGATGATAGACAAATATGACGATATACAGCGATAAACATAGATTATTTTTTATCCCGATAAAATATCTCATTCCCGAGGGAAAATGTATTTAAAACGAAACAATGAAATAATAACTGAATATTAAAAAAAAGCATGATTGATTTCAAACTTTGTATATTGTTTACAGAGACGATGAGAAAGGACACAGACTACTTTCTATCCGGGGAAAGTATCTAACTTCCGTGGAAAGTCTTATTCCCGTGGGAAAATATATATTTAAAATAGTATAAAAAAGAATCATTGATTTCATTTGAACTTGGCATGTTGTTAAAGGAATGTTATAGTCTATTTTTTGCCCGGGGAAAATATTGTATTTCTGTGAGAAAATTCCAAAGAAGAAAGTAATAATACCTACTCGACGCGTAATAGTGACGTGATGAAAGTTCACTTGATATGTTTTAACTAGATGCCATAATTTCAAAAGCCACGCGAGCGAAGCCGCGGGTAACAGCTAGTATTGAATAAATATGAAACATACAATGTAGAAAACAAACAGATTTTTATTACCTGCAATTATTGCAAGTTTGCCGACAAAAACTTGAATTCACAAAAATTTCTTGACTATATTTAAATTTATTTTATTTATATAATTGTTTGGATGAACTGATATTTTTATCCAATTGTTTAATTTCTCTTGTCATTTTATTTTATTACCCATATTTGTAACTTATACCTGGTTTCGAAAATTCCCTTAAAATGGTTGTTTTTATATGTTCGGCTATAATTTCTACGAAATTTTTATTACCTTTAGTATTTATAAAAAATATCGATAGTTTTCGATAATCAAATCTATCGATAGTGCTATCGATATTTCTCCACCACTACTTTCGAGAGGTTGTAAATGCGATCCCCGCCAGGGATGCCATTTTTTTTTTTGGGAGAGGGATTCTTTAATTTATTGTGACTAATTTATTTATGGCGTTTCAGCATGACATCAAAGATCAAGTGTTCAATACTCTGACGTTCTATTTAATGCTCGAGGACAAGAATATCCAGGCGAATACGCTGATGGCCATCGGTTATATTTGCGTGCGTCACTACGATTTCATGCTTTTGGACAGTTTAAAGAAATTCTATCACAGTATGTTGATTGACCAAGATGCGCCGTTGGAAATGAAGACAGAAGTGCTGCGCAACATTGAAATGTATCTTCTCGAAGAGGAGAATCGGATGATCAAACAGGATCAGGAATGTAAGTGAACGTGGTGCACGGTTTCAACGGTTTCTCGTTTTACTAACCGGTTGGTGTTTTTGTAGGGGCCAAACGATCGAAAGATGAGAATTTGAAGGAGATGGGTGATATTTCGTCGGGGATGGCGAGTACGGTGATTCAGCTGTATCTGAAGGAGATCCTTCAGTCGTTCCTCCATCCGAATATCTTGGTTCGTCACACGGCAATGAGAGTAATCCAGCTGATTCTACAACAGGGTCTTGTTCATCCCGTTCAGGTATGTTTGATATTGTCAACGAAATCCTTCGCAGTCTTTCAGTGATTTAAATCTTTCTAGATTGTTCCGTACCTGATTTGTATGAGTACGGATGAGGAGAAGATGGTCTCGAATAGTGCCGATCGGCAACTACAGGACATTGAGAAGAAGTATCCCGGTTTTATTCATATGAAATCTCAATTCGGAATTCGATTGTCGTATCAATTACAACGGATCATTCAAAATGACGAGATTGTACGTGGTTTTCGGGTGAAGGAGAAGGGTGAATATCCTAGTGCACTGAACGGGTTCCTGTATTCGATTTTACGTAATACCAAGCAACAGAGACGCGCGATTGTTTTGTCGATTCTCAAACAGTTTGACGAACAAGTGGTAAGATTTTGAAAAAAAATATACTTCCGACGAGAAGGTCCTAATCAATTTTCGTTTTTTGCAGAGGACAACGTTATCGTACATGTTGTATTTAGCCGATAATTTAGCATATTTTCCTTACCAAGTACAAGATGAGCCACTGTTTATCATACACCATATAGATATTATGATTTCGGTCTCAGGGACGAATTTACTACAATCTTTCAAAGAGGTAAGCGACTCAGACATCATCTTCAGAAGCTACATGCTGTCTCTTATGCTGTCTACACAATCAATGAAATAAGGAATAAGAAGTATGCCATCTAATGACGTTGAATGGAACTTTAATGAAATAAGAAATAAGGAGTATGCCATCTAGTGATGTTGAATGGAACTTTAACGTAACTGGTCATAGATATAAATATGCAGGTATTTTTTTTACGTCAAAATTCGTGATTTTTTCACTTTGTGACAAAAAAGTCATCACGAACGTTACTTTTTCATGAATTCTGATGTACAAAAATACCTAAATATATTTACCTATGAGCGGTTAAGTTAAAGTTTCATTCAACGTCACTAGATGGCTACTCCTTATTTCTTATTTCTTATTGCCATATATGTAATACTTCTATATGGCTAAAGCCTATAAGTGGCAGGGTCACGGTAAGAGTGAAACAGAATAAGGGACGTAACCTATTATGCGCAAGTGCGACAGTTCTGTCAAATTGCATGTATCCAATGAATATCCACATATTTAATAATTTGAATCTTACATATGCGCATAAGGTACTATGTACTTACTGCTGAAGTGAAACAAACAGATCGTCGGTACTGTAGTATTTTCGCCTATTTCTTTATACGATTAGCTATATAGTAGTATTACATATATGCTTATTGCTTATTCCTTATTTCATTGAAGTTCCATTCAACGTCACTAGATGGCATACTTCTTATTCCTTATTTTTTATTCCTTATTTCACTGATTGTGTAGACAGCCTTAGTGTTCGAAATACAATACAGGGTGGAAAGTAAATAACTCTCGTCGTTTTCAGGGGTGACTCATAGCACCCTGTAGACACTAAAACTACAGGAATTTTTTTTTGAAATTAACAGTTTGAGAAAATCGCAAATTAACTGGCTCTGTGATATTTTTAAATTTTTCTAATTACGTCTCTGACTAAATTATGCATAAAAGCGGCCCCTACACGCTCAATAATATTGTGCAATCAACTTGTGCAATTTATTGAACTTCCGTCTAGACAGTTCAATAATTTGTAAAAGAAATTTGTACAATAAATTGAATGTAGGAATTATACAATAATTCAGTTGTTGTTTAATTTTAAATATTAATAAGTCAAACTGATTCAATGAATAGCCATCAAATATGGCATTACAAAACAGTTAATAAATTGAAACGTAAATAAATAAAGTCATATTGCGCAATAATATTTGCAAAGCCTGCAGACGTTACAATATTCATTCATTGCACAATATATTTCAAACTGTTTTTGATCAGCACAATATATTGTATAAAATCCTTCAATATAACCTACAGAGGATCAATAATATTGTGCCACCTTAGATTTTGTGCAATATTATTGTGCGTGTAGGGGTCGCTTAATATCAAAGGTATAAAATAATTTTATTGACAATAATAATTTAAAAACAGGAGATGATCAGAGCCGGATAAAAAAAAAATTTTTAAGGGCCCCTTTTTTGACCCATACTTGGTATCAAATTTTTTATGTTAGAAAATACTTTTGGCTCAAATTTATTGACAAATACTAATTACATGGGTGAAATCACAGATGAGACAGATCAAGCCTACGTATAAAAAAGTGAAATCTTAAAGTTGTAGTAAGTAGCAATTTACACTATTACTGATTTAGTCTGTTACTGACTGCCGTGGTATTCACGTCAAAATAAAAATCATGTTTTTTTAATCAACTTGTGAAATTTAAACCGAAAAAAATATGAAGTGTGTCGTATTTACGTGTAAAAATTCTATTGAGTAAAAAATTTCTCAAAATAAACGAATATTTTTCTTAAAATAAATAAATTTATTTTTAATTGTTGACTGGTTATAACATAGGTCGGCCATGATAGTATATAGTGTATGTATGCGAACTGCATATATCATCATCAAAATATATTACTAACACATTAGTATATTCGTGTCCATACATCGTGTGTTGTGATTGTATGTGTGCTGTGTTGCGTCACCCATTGATTACAGTGGGCACAGTTTGGTAGACATTCTAGTTTGACCACTTGGGTGAAATCTACTCACTATTTTCGCCGCGAAACTTATACATATACTTTCCACCCAGTATAAATTTACAATTTTTTAAATGTATTACGACACTTTTCAAAAACGCTCGATAATTTTAGGCCTTATTACCGTTAAATGGAATTCCACCAGTTCCCCAAGTACCTCAGGATCCGTTAGCAATGGCGAATAGCGATGACGGACAAAAATCGGACGATTTGGTGAACAATACAACCGCGCAATCCACATATTTGAATACGTCAACATTTTTGGACGACGACGATGAAGAGGACGAGGCGGAAATATTATCACGACTTCCGGAAGACACGAAACCATTACAGAGTTGTATAACCGCCGCTCAGGGGTGTCTATTACTGTTGGTTCTTAAACAGCATTTAAAAGATGTTTATGGAATTAGCGATAGGTAAATTTTTTATTTAATATTCATATCCCAGATCAGATTGATAATGAAAAATCGACATTTTCCAGCAAAATTCTACAGTATTCGCCAACGGAAACGGCGAAAGTTTACGAGAAAGCGGTGAACAGACGAAGTAATTCAATATTTAACCCGAAAGCGACATTAAACCGATTAAAACAAGGATCTCCACCACCTGTATTAGATGAAGAGGGTCGAAAAGACCTAGTGAGCCAGTATTTAGACGTAAGTCGCCCAAATACCATAAAACGGAGTGAATAGTATAGAACTTTTGAAATTTGTATTCGATTTTTATGCATTTACCAAACCCGGATTCACCCCGCACTTGGGGGGTTAATAAAAAAAATATGTACAAGGCTCTCTGAACTAAATTATTCTTAACTTTGGCCAGCCCTGGGACGCCAAATTCTATTAGCTTTTCATTATGTTTCCGTCAGTTCCATTTACGTCACTATTGACCTCTTAGACACGTTTATGTACCCCTCTGCCATCAAGCGACGTTTCAATTTAACGCAGATTATTAATTTAAATAAATAGAATATCTGTCAAAAATTAAATGAAGGGCTAAAATATGAAATTTACTACCCTTTTTGACTTGTACCATTTTATTATTACAGTAGAACCTCTGTTAACCGGACAGCAGTGTCACGCAAAAATTTGTCCGGCTAATAGAGGTGTCCGCTTAACAGGGGCAGAGTAAATAATGTAGTATTCATAACTATTTTTTTTTTAATTCAAATCAATTTCATGAACGTATTTAGGTACGTATACAAAAATATAACTTTTACAAATGCATTGTCACATTAGAATTATTGTTGACAAGTTAAAACATGAACAAATATACCTAACCCATATAGGTTTACGGGGTAAAAAATATTGTGTCTGCGTTCGGTCAACAGAGGGTCCGCTTAACCCCTTATTGCATGAATTATGAAGGAGGTGAAGAAAAAAAATTTTTTTTTACTGAAAATGTCTTTCACTTCTTTTATTTTAGTAGTCAAATTAAGAAAAAAAAATTAAGTCTTATTGTATAGAAATTACTCGCATACGAAGCCAAATATGGCAACTTCAAAATAAGCCCCAAAAATCGAAGAAAACAAGAAAACACACACGAATCACAACTATTCCATGTTCGTGAATATATAAAGAATGTGTTTTGTAAATTTTTGATTTTAGTACTTACCGTTTTATTGTTTTTAGTTTTCACAAATAAAATTAGCACCAATTATTTGCACTCTAACGGTCGGACACTCTGAACATAACTTCAAATAATTTGACAACCGGCACTTACCAAAGACAACCAAAATTACGTTCCGCTACTCGAAAGAGTATAAAGTTAGGATTTAACATTAGTTTCAAAATATATATATATATATATATATATATATATATATATATATATATATATATATATATATATATATATTTTAATATGTTGAAAAAAAATAGTAAAACTTAGAATCCTAGAAGAAAGCACTGAATACATTGGTTTTAGTATAGCATTCCACCGTCATAAAAAAAATTGTCCGGTTAATCAGAGGTTCTACTGTAATAATTTATGACAAATTCAAATACAACACTCTTCAAATTACTATTTTTTTCTTCTATTCACGTCCCGTTTTACGGTAGCGTCACAATCAATTTAATTTTTCATTACTAATACGTTTTTTTCTCTTCTTTTTTGTAAACAGTTTAAACAGTTGATGCTGAAACTAGACCCAGACGATGATGATGACGAGGACAATACGCAAACAAACGCTCAAAATCGTGTCGGCGGTGGTGTGACCGTGAACAATATCACTTCCGGCGGATCCGTTTCAACGCAATCGTCTCAATCAGTTGGTTCAGTGACGGATCAAACGAAACCGTCAATTATAACGAACGACACGACAACAAAATTAACCACGTCAAATTATACGAACTCAACATCACACGATGTTAATAATACAAATAATGAGACACAACAAACCGCGAATACCACCACGCAAATAATCAATTCAACAAAAGTAAGTTCCCTACGAAAGTTCCGGAATTCAAAATTGCGTTATCAATAAATTTTCTGCTTAGGATAAAAGTCCACCACGTGTTCCAAAATTAGTGATATCAAATCGACGGCAGCCAATTGCCACAATCGATTTAACAAGCGACACAACGCAAAGAAATCGATCGTCGCCACGATCGCATCATCGTGCCTCAGACAAACCGAGAAAGCATCGACCGAAACGGAAACGGAAAAAATTATCAACATCGTCCGGTGACGACTCTGAGAATGACTATAGTGATCCAGACTTTTTAGTGTAACACGTAGCCAAATAAATAAAACGGACTACGCTAAAATAATTAAAAATATTTTTCTAAAAAAATAAAGTGTGTGCAAAAAAAAAATTAACCTTAAAAAAAAAAAACAATGAAAATTTAGTGCGAATAACAATGGAATCCTTCCATCGACTATTTTGTACAGGTCAACTGTGAATGGCTCCACAGATAGTTTAAAAAAAAATATTAATTTTTTTGTATAAAAATTAAAAAGCACAAAAATGAAAAAAATAATTAAAAAAAAAAAAAACAAACTTAAGTATAATTAATAAAAATAAAAATAAGTGCATATTTTTAACTATAATAAAAAATTTATAAAGAGATTAATTAACGCAATTTAAGTTTTCACAAGACGAGAAAAATGTACAAAAATTTTAATCGTTCCCAAAAGAAAAAAACCGATATCGATCCCATCTTTTGTTTTTGTTTTTTTGTTTTTTTGGATCATAAATGCTTGGCGCTCTGTTACCAACTGTGAAACAAGTGAATGTTTGCCGATTAATAATTAGTTTTCTTTTGTTGGTGAAAATATCTCAACCTAATTAATTTTTATGTCGACTTTCTCCCCGCCAGGGATGCCAATTTTCTCCAAGTCGCGATTTAGTTTTTAGGATTAATTTCAGAATTTTTTTGATATAATTATTGTATAAAAATAAATAAACTTTAATTGTAAATAAAATTAGTTTTTCATTCTTAAAAAACAAAGTAAGTTATTTAAATATTTAAAAGAAATTTTTTTAAAATCAGCAAACATTAGATTTAATTCAAAGTATCGTCTGTTCTAGAATTTTTAGAAATGTTCACACACTTTTGTATTGTTAGGTCCAAGATAGTTTCGAGAAAAACGGGTGTAAAATCTAAATAAAAATTACAGAAATTCTAGATCAGACCGTACGCTTATAAACAATTTAAAATTAAGGTTTTTTTTTAGATAAATTATTTTTTGATTTCTTAACAAGCATTTATTGTTCAAAACCAAATTTGTTTGGGATGCACGGCTTAATTTTTTTTGTCAAAGAATCATAAAAAAGTCATTTATATCGTTAAGTTCACTTAATTTTTTTAGTTTTAATATTGTATATGTAGATACATCAAAAAGAGAAAACAAAATGGCCGCTAAACAGTTTGACAACTTAAAAAAAATTGAGTTTTTTTCCAAATTCACAAATTCAAACTTCAAATTTCAAATATTTTGGCAGTTATAATACTGGAAGTGTCCTTACCTGAACTCAAAACTCAAATTTTATTTCGGACAAAAAAAATGCAGTGACTGTGATAAATTATTTATTTCGTGTTTTCGTATATCAGACGTTCTCAAACTGTTCAGCGAACGACTCAACAAACTAAATTAAAATCAATGTTCAGTATATTACAGGGATTAAGCAATTTAGTAATGTACTACCGTAACATTTAAATATAGATTTAGGGGACCAAAAAGTGAAAATCCAAAAAAAAAAAAAATGAAAATTTTCATTTTTAAATTTAAATAATTGCACCATTTTTTGAATATTTCAAAAAGAAATAATTCTGGTAAATTAGTGATGGTAGTACGGCTTAAAATAACATATGTTCAAGGTTATATGCAAATCGAAAAATCCAACTGCTTCATATGACTTTGAACACGTTGTAGATAAAAAAAAGCTAAAACTGTATTATAAAATGCGAAAAAAATTTTCGAATTAAAAACATATAGGAATTAAATATGTTGTGTGGTTTTTTCGATGTTATTCTGAATATTTGTGTGAATTGTCTTTGTGTTAGTTCAGTGTTTTCGTTTCCCAAAAAAAAATTTTGATGTATCCACATATTATGAACAAAAAAATTCACATTTATTCGATATTTTTTTGGAAAAATAAAATACAATAATATTATGCGTGATTTTCGTCAAAAATCATGTCCAAATATTCAAAACTCTGTTTAAGTGTATTGACGCGTTATATCTAATTTGTTTCTCAAAAAAGTGAGATTTTTGGGAATTATTTTTGTGTCACTTTATTCAAAATTATAATTATTTTACTTTGTGTGCTTAAAATAAATAAAAAAAACCCGCAGAGAAATTTTACTCTTAACGGCATTGTGATATTACGTACATGCATCACGACCTTGCCGTCCAATTCTAAATGAATGCATAATTAAATCTAAAATCTAAAAATTAAACTAATCTTTCAATCTTTTAGGTGAGATTTAAGCACTAAAAACTGTAGATAGGTTGCGTCTGAAACCTTCAGAGCTTTCATTAATTACGAAATCATATTTTTATACTCTTATAATTAAAAATAAAACCAAATATTTTGAAAGTTAAGTCAATTTAGACCTAAAATACTTTAAACTTGAATAATTCCGAACTTATTCGTAAAATTTATACTCGAAACCGAAACTTTTTTAAAACTCAATGGGCCAAATGTGCCGAATTTTTAACCAATTAATAAATTTCTAATGGAACTGAAATTTAAATTTAAATTTTGGTTGCTTCTTCCGTTTCTTTCTCAAAAAAAAAAATTCCCAAAACATTCATTTTTTGATAAGCTAACTAGACATAACGCCTTCGGTGCATGTATTGTCGCTCTACACACTAATTGTGATGCTAGCGTCATGTATATTGCAGCATTAATTGTCAAATACAAATATCAAATATTAATTTTAATTAATTCGCTTTTAAATTGCAATAAGTGACGAATTTTGATTGATTAATTAATAATTACGTTATTTTAAATTTAAAAAATAAAAAAAATTCTATTATTTTTATTAAGGCCGGTCCCTTTTTGTAGTTTGATTTTAAAAAAAATACAATTTTGAATATTTGGCTGTGATCAATGCTACCCTCTACAGTGAATTGATTTAATCACTGCGCATCTTTTAAAATATTTATGATTAATTTTTGTAAAGTAAGTAATATTTGAAACTACTCAAAAAAATTAATAAGAAAACCAAAAATTTTCAAAAAGTTGAAATTTTTCGGAAGTCTAAATTTCTTTTGGAGTAGCCATTCATTAAAAATAGGTTTTTAATTTTTTTTTTTATTTACTTATTTTTTACTATTTTAATAAAAAAAATAAATTTTAAAAATAAAAATAAAATTTCTATCGGTAGTCTCAGAAATTTTTATGGAAACGGGGCTTAACATTATTTATTATCTAAATTTCTATTTGATTTTATAATAAACTGGCACTGCAGGTAGAAAGAGATATTTGTAAATTAAAAAAAAAAAAAAGATGAAAGATATTCACATATTAATATATTTATTGTTTTCTTTTTTTAGTCTTAAGTGTTTCCGCCATTTTGTTTGTCCGTCATGTTTGAATTTATCAAAATCATAAAGTACGTTTTACAATATATTTACATTCCATTTTGACAGTGGCGTCAAAAAATGAAAGCAATAAAATTATTTTTAGAATTTTTTTTAAATATGTCCCAAAACATATCGACTCAATTCAAATAAAAATTAAAACGGGAAAGATCCGAATTCGAAATAGAAAATTTTGAAAATTATCTAATGACAAATTGCGACGCCGCAAATGGAATATAAATTTATACGGAAAAATTCCGCCAAAAAAAAAAAAATATCCGTATAGAATTTCAAACAAATTAGATACTTTAAAAAGTAGTTGTACTTAAGTCACATTTATTGCGCATGTGCATATTCTATACGAATGTTAGTTTGAAAATAATCTGTTTTATGTGCCTTTCAATGGACTGGACGCACGAAAATTCGAAACCGATTTTGATAAATTCAAATACTACACTGATATCAAATAAATCCCGAATTAATTTTTCAAAAAAAAACGGAGTTGACACATTTTATCAAATTTAGTGTTTATTGCTTGATTTCATGCGCAATTCGAATTGTCTACTCTGTTTTGTCTTGCCGTCATCGTATTATTGGCATTTGGGATTTCAAAAATAATATTATTGTATTTTATTGATTGTATCCCAAATTCATTGATCAAAAAAAATTAGCTCAAATGCAATTCCCTCCTTCTCTTTCAAATCGATTGGATTTAGCTCTATTTCTTTTTATCATTATTGTTAGGTCTGAATTTTTGATATATTTACAATAAAATAATTGTAAAATTGTTTTTTTAATTTAACAAAAAAAATGGGAAAAAAATTATAAAGTAAAATTATTTATAAAAACATAATTCAGACCTAATTATGTTTAAACTTATCACATTTTAATTTTAACATATTTCATTTAAAAAAAAAAAAAAATTCTTGTAAAATTTAATAAAAGTAAATAAATTATTAGAATTAATTAATAAAAACCCGTTTTTTAATTTCTATCAGCACCAAAAATTCCTTAAATTAGGGGGCGATCATATTTTTTAACTCTTTAATTTAAATGATTAAAACGAGTTAACTCGTCCCGCAAAATACTATGATATGTATATATTTACTGGTACGGGTGCCGCCATCTGTGACACATTTTCCGAAATACGGTATAATTCTAAGTGATGTTCAATTTTATCATTTTGCAAATTCCTAGGGTTCACTTTTTTGATGTTGGGATCTTTGATTTTTTTTTCTTTATCTTTTTTTGTAACCTTATCTTTTGTACTTATCACTGACACTAAAAGATCCGGCATTTTGAGACAAAGAAGTACCATAACGCTTTTTTCACATTCCAAATATAAAAAAAAAATTTCTAAGTTGACATTAAAATAACATTTTTGATAATCAATACATAATTCCCTTCCGGTTTCGCCATTCTGTCATTTAATTAACAGTTTTTAAGGCACTGAAAAAATTTTGGTAAACTTATGACGTCATTAAATCAAAAAATTCCCTTTTTCTTAAAGTAAGCCATATATTGAGATTATTTGAATTAGGGGCTGGGCTGACGAAGTGAAAGGGGGCAGACGAAGCTGTAGCATATTCTATTTACGATTTTGAAATCATTGAAAACTTTTAGCCAATTTAGCCAGAAAATAAATTTATTTAAACGAGCCTGCGTTTTCAAGAAACGGTACTAAAATATTGACGGAAACATTCCGCTTTTGTCAAAAAAATATAAATTTTGAGTTAAGCCAGTATTCATTTAAACGTCCCAATACAATAAAAAGCCAGAAAAAATTTTGGTATTATAGTGACATCTATTCAAATTTCATCAAACTGTGCAAAAAACATCTGCGTTACCGGCATCAGTTCGTTTCTACCAATGCCGCTAATGTAGTCTTTTTTTCTACAGTTTGATAAAATTCCAATAGATGTCACTAAGATAGGTAAGAAACCTATTTTTTATCTCCTTTAAAAATATTGAACGTTTAATTGAATACTGACTTAATTGATAAACGAGCAAGCAATTTGAAAAAAATTTTAACAAAAAATACAAATTTTGAGTTGAGCCAGTATTCTTTTAAACGTTCCAAAACATTTAGCAATACAAGAGATAAAAACGATATTATAATATCACAGTGACATCTATTCGAATTTTATTGAACTGTGGACACAACATCTGGGTTACCGGCATTAGTTCCTTTCTATTGGTGCCGGTAATGCAGTCTTTTTTTCTACAGTTTAATCAAATTTCAATAGATGTCAGTAAGATGTCATCCATTTTGTCAACCAGCGAGCAATTTGAAAAAATTTTCTTCAAATCAATGAAGTATTAGGCAAATATGAATATAAAAAGTAGTGGTCACTTTCTGAAATTCTATTGAAAGGAGTAGCTTCAGTATTAGGCAAATATGAGAAGTATAGCAGTCACAATTCGTAGGGTTCTGTTAAAATTACGAAAAAGTATTAGACAAATATGAAAAGAAGGAGCACTCACTAAATTGCTTGAGTTTCTATTAAGATTCAGTTAGAAATATTAGACGAACATGTACCAAGAGCGACTAAACATTTATAATTTTTGAAACTATTTTAAAATTTAAGTCGAGAGTATTAGGCGAACATAACTTAGTACACACATTGGTACCACAGTTATTTAAAATTTCTCACAATTCACAATACATAAATATTAGGGGAATATAAGTACGATAAGCATCAGTTATTTATTAATTATAATCGTAGAGAAAATATAATTTTTGATTTTGAAGCAAATGGTTATTGTCGGTTACGCTAAAATGTGCAAATGTGTTGTATTAACGATAAACTAAGCAGTTGCTATAACTCGTTAATTAACGAATTTTGGAGAAAAATGTTAACACTGCTTGGTCCGTTATGGGTCATAGACAATCAATGAAATAAGGAATATGAAGTATGCCATCTAGTGACGTTGAATGGAACTTTAACGTAACTGCCCATAGGTATATGTATTTAGGTATTTTTGTACATCAAAATTCATGAAAAAATAACGTTCATGATGACTTTTTTTTGTCACTAAAGTGAAAAAAATCACGAATTTTGACGTACAAAAGTACCTACATATTTATATCTATGAGCAGTTACGTTAAAGTTCCACTCAACGTCACTAGATGGCATACTTCTTATTCCTTATTTCATTGATTGTGTAGACACGCTAAATGGCGGCTCAAAATGCTGTGATATGTATATATTCACTGCGATATGTAAATAGTGAACAAAAAGCATTTTGCACATAAAAAAATGAACATAATATATTATGCGTTAATGCACCGTGCAACTTTTCAGACAGTGAAAATCTCTAATCTGAATCGTGTTGATTTAGGGAAAATTCGTTTAATAGAGGAAGGGCCTGGATTTTTAGACAGGTTTTTTTTTCTTTTAAATAATAAGCAAATTTTGGATTTTATTTTTATATTTTTAAAAAAAATACATACAGTTTATAATTATTATAATTTCATATATTATTTTTATATTAGTTATAAAAAAGATTTCTTATTGGACGGAATATGAAAAAATTTCCTATTTCCCTACAGCGAGATTCACCGTTGCGTTTTCACACGAGCTATGAAAATTCAAATTTTAAATATTTTACAAATACGTTTTGATTTTGATTCCGAAAAAAAACACACTTTTATTCATCTAGTAATTAATTCTAATTTGTCAAAAAAAATGAAACTTTGGTCTCCGAAACATGAGATTCTAAGGCATAAAAAAAAATGAAAAATTTGTGTTAACGATATTTAATACATTGATCGTTCTCACTAGATCAGTGATTCTCAAAATTGGGATCGCAGAAACCCATTTTCTAGACATTTCAAGGATTCAAATGGGGGTCGCGGACCAAAAAGTTTAAGAACCACTACATTAGACAACCTATATAATGTTATCAGTGGCAAGGCTATGCTGAAATGATTGGTATACACCAGTGATTCTCAAAGTGGGGGTCGCAAAAACTGTTTGGAGGGTCGGAGAAATTGCTGATTACAGATTACATACCCATTTTCTATACATTTCCTAACAATTTCTATTTTGGGGGATCCTTTGAAATTTTTACGTGTATCGGGGGGTCACGCACCAAAAAGTTTGAGAATTACTGGTCCGTACGCACATATGGACGATCAACGATGTGTTAACAATTGTTTGTACTGATAAGTCGTTCCTGAGTCCAAGTTTAAGGGGGAACAGCCAATTGGAAAATTTGAATTAAAAAAAATGTGAAATTCTGAATCCATGCCGGATACGCTAATATTTTAACGAAAACGCAAATACATAAGGACTCCGAGAGACTAGTGTCCCTTCAGTGTCCTAATCTTGTTCGTTTTTCTTTGAACGACCGCCATTTTCGTTATTTTTCAACTGGGTATTCCCCCTTAACCGTATCAATCGAAAAGAAAAAATGAAATTTTTTAAGTTTTCGCAGAAAACAAGATGATTTTATGGTAAATATATATAAAAAAAAAATTAGCGTTATTCCCGAAAATTCTACTTTATCGAAAATTTGCGAATACTTTTGGATTTTGTGCTAACAACTGTTTAGAAGTAAATAGAATACTATTGGTAAAAATAACAGGCATGAATTAACCACCATTTGTGAGGATGTTCCCTTTAATTCAGCTGCATCACCTAGAAAAAAGCCAAGAATTGATATTAGAAAATGAATTTTTTGGTTTTTGATTTAAATTTTTGATGTACCTAATTGGAAAGTGAGAGCTGGTGAACTCATATGACCATCCCCACCGTTGGAGAACGCCAGCACTCGAAGATGATACATTTTGCCCGGGGATAAGTTGTCCAGATACGCTTCTAGTACGTGCCCCGTTGGGATAATTGTATCATTCGCCGTACTCATGTCTCGATCGGCTTCCCAAACTCGAATCTATTTCCAACAAATCAAAATTTTATATTTTATTTCAAAAAAGATTAAAATTAAGAGGAGATTCGCTAAAAAAAGAAAAGAAATCGATTTTTTTTCTTTATAATTAATGATGCATTCACTGACACTATTTTGAATAATTTCTGACGTGTAGTTTAGAAGAAATAAATTTTCAAAGTTAAAATTTTTAACGTACGAGTAAATGCCAAAGAATAATTAGAGGTGGATCAGTAGTATGTATTTAAGTAAGTTGTGTCATTAAAAACCAACTTTAAGATTTAAAAAACTGAAAATTATTTTCTTTTATGTTTTTGAATCATTAAAAAACTATTTTGTTTAATATTAGACGTTTAGTTATTGTAATAAATAGAAAAAAAAAACTATAAAAATGTCATTTTATACTAATACACCCATAATTGTGTACGTGTTAGTTATTATGTGTGCGTACACGTCACTACCAGAATCAAATTCATTACTTTTAAAATTATTAAAATTTAACTTATTTTTCTACACATAAATTATATTTATTTATAGAGAAAAAAAAACAGACATAGTAATTCATTTGTCACAAATTTGTCAGTACTGATCGATTCACCTCAATCGTAAAAAAAATCCATCCCCATTACCCCATCCTATCCATCCCAAAAAAAAAAAAAAAAAATTGCGAAAATTGACATTTCTCGGCCGATTACACTGTGATGGCACCTTAAAGGAAAATTTTATATTTCACATGAGATTACCTTGTAGCCTAGTAACGGTTCTTCTTCGGGTCCTGGTGCCACATATCGCCACGTGACTTTCACGGTTGTCGGATTGACTAGCGAAACATCCACGGCTGACGGTGGTTTCTGTGGTCGTTTACGATACGTTCGTTCCAGGTACCGTTCACTTTCGGGGCCTTCGCCGGCCGAATTGTACGCCATAACTTTGACCCAGTAGTATGTGTCCGGTTGTAGACCGACGATAAGTGACCATGGTCGTCGCGTACGCGATAAATAGTAAATGGCGTCCTCTTCTTTGTGATCTTTCTTCCAATATTTCAGACGATGTCCTATCAATTTACCACGAACACGTTCTCGTGTCTCGAGTATTGGCGCCCAACTCACATTCAACGCTGTGGAATTGAAGGAACGTGCTTGCACCTGCTGCGGTGCCACCTGGGGCATATCTTCAGCGCTGTAAACTTCTACTGGTTCACTTTCGGGCCCTTCGCCGTAGTTATTGATCGCTTGAACTTTCACCAGGTATTTGGTGTAGTAGAATTCGTTCGGTATGTTCACCACATGAGTGCCAACATTGCCGAATGACTTGAGATTGAGTGACTGGTACTCGGCATCAGAATCCTTTCGTTTCCAGAATATTTTGTAGTGGATACCCGGACCGTTTTGTTGATCGATCGGGAGTGGGTCCCACGTGATTGTTAGGTCACCTATCTTTCCGCCGCCACCTCCAATATTGCTTGGTGCCCGATACGGACGATCTGGTGGGATTGAATGTCTTGGCGATGGTGCCGATGGAGGACCGGTACCGAAGGCGTTAACAGCGGTGACGATAAACTCGTAACTTGACCAAGGTATTAGTGGCGCTTCAATGTGGGCCTCTTTTCGTCCGGTGTATCGATCGATTTCACGCGCCTGGACATTCGTGGCGATTAGATACCACGTGCTGTTCCACTTGGTGCGACCGTGAACGATATAGTATTGAATCGGTCGTCCATTCGTTGCCCCGTCTGTCCACTGCAGTACAACGGCGTTCTTCTTCACATCGGTCACTTGTACACCACCGGGGGGACCTGGTGGACCTTCGATGATGACGTACGATCTTGACGATATATGACCAACCGCCGATTTTACAATACACTCGTATTCACCGCTCTCGGCGAACGTGGCATTCTCGATGTCCAAATAGCCACGATCCATATGAATGCGATTATTCGAATTGATGATGTCAATGTCACGGATACGGATGCCGTTATGTTTCCATATATAGGCGACGTCCAGGAAATTTTCCGTGTCCGCTTGACAACGTAATGCTAAATTATGTTGTATAGCCGTCTGAATACGCGGTTGTAACGACTCCACGAGACGTGGCGTGTGCAAAACGATCAAACGTCCACGAGATTCATCCGATCCGTACATGTTACTCGCTTGGCACGTATAAATGCCGGCATCGTCACGGGACACGGGACTGATCACCAGGTTGCCGTTGGAGAGGATTCGTCTTCGACCACCCGATCCAATTACATTTCCATCTTTCTTCCAAACGAATTTCGGTTTAGGCGCCGCCTCCGGACGACATTTAATTGTCACGTTACCCTGCTCGGCCGCGTACGTTTCCGTTTCCAGCGGATGTTTCTTGAACGACGGTTTCAGCGACAGTACCCGAAGCTGTGCCGATGAGTATCGCGCTTTCAATTGATTCTGCGCTTTACACTGATACATGCCCGGATCACGTTTTGGATCCAAGTAGTGGATCGTTAGCACGTTGTCCTGGATACGATATCGATCACGATCCTCCGGTTCTAGCGTTTCCATTTTAAGTTCCTCGCCGTTACGGTACCACGTGTAATTCACGTCTGGTATTCCGAACGCTTCACAGGTCCAGGTGACGTCGCCTTTGTTGTCCACGTGTTTATCGATCAACGGGATCGTGAAGTTTGGTATGGCTTGGACGGTGAGCACCACCGAGTTCTTAATCGCGGCGCGATCGTTGAACGATCGACAAATATACTCGCCTTGGTCCTCGACCTGGACATTTGGAATGATCAAAACGCGATTGTAGCTGGTTTGATAGGAGCCACGGGGAAGAGGTGCACCTTTACGCGTCCAGTTGTAGCTAGGTACCGGATAACCGAATGCAATACATTCGAAACGGACCTCTTCCCCAACCACCGGCGCCTCGGGGAATATTTTCGGGAACGAATTCGGGAATTTCAACTGTTGATAGTTCGAGTGCGGGTTTACGCGAAGCGGGAACAGTGGTCCACTTCGACCGGTCTTCGAAACTTTCGATTGTACGTTACAACTGTAATTTCCACGGTCTATGGTCTCGAGCGCGGAAAAATATAACGCGCCATCGTAGGAGACAAACACACGTTTGTCTTCCTCCACCAGATTCGGGAAATACTCGCGTGCCCAATAGTATTTAACACCCGGGTAATGAGTTGGCGGGTCGCAGTAAATGACTTTACCCCAATTCTGATTACCGCTTTCGGCCGATCGCATCATGTTAAACTCCAAAATGAAACCGAAATTCAATTGCACACTTTCCGAGATAATTGTACCGAACTTATTCGACGCCTTACAGTGATACCAGCCCCGATCCTTCTTCTGGTCCGGATCGAAGATAATCAAATTGCCACCGCTGATCGTGATACGATCATCGGCAAATGGATCGATTCTCCGCGCCACAAATTTATCATTTTCAAAATCTTCACGAAACCATTCGTATGTGGGTGTTGGATATCCCCCCGCCAAGCAGCTTAGCGTGATATCGTAACTAGTACGCGTCGACAGATCGTAAATTTTATCCACCGGTTGCTTAATAAAGTATGGACCACGTGGAACAAGTTCCGGATTATCAATTTCCACACCATACTCGTAAGTACGGTCATCGTCTTCAACGTACGGGAACTTGGTGATCGACGCCTCACAAATATATCGTAACAACTCATCGCCACGCATCATTTCGAAACCCCATTTCATCAGTTCCGGCGAAAAACTATACGCCAAATAATCTTTCCCGTAAATATCGTTATTTCGCGCGGGTAAAAATGCATTTTCCATACTCACAAGTTGTGAACCGTCCACTTCGTTCGTCCACAGTCCGGTGTTCGTTTGATGCACGCCAATATACCATTTACCGTGCGATGGATCTTGACGTGACAGTTCGTGCGTTAAAAATCCGTGCTCGTCCAAATTGTTCACTGACACCAGGTCCGAATCGTACGCCTGACACACCTTCCGCGCCTCGTTGTACGAACGTAACGGCGATTTAATAAAACGGTAACATGTGTCACGAAATTTGATCCAATTCGTTGGACATTTCACCTCCTCCAGAAATTCACGTTCACGTCCGCCACCAAATCCATACTGGTTTTGTTGTTGTGAAAACACGAAATTTTCAACGTTTAAATTTAGTAAACAAAATATTAATAACGTGTTGCACCAAACCATGTTTTTCGTTTTGATATTTTTTTTTTATTTTTAAACGTTTTTTACGATATTTTCTTCTACATATTTGGATTATAAAAACAGTTTGTTCCGAATAAACCACTAAAATAAATTAATGAAATCACTAATTCACTAAAAATTCGTCATAACACTGCTTGGATCACACCTGTAGAATTTGTCATAGATTTGAGGGAGTGGCATTTACCACAAAAATTTAATATTTTTTTTTTTGGATTTTCTTTTAAACTTTTGATAGTAAACGTAAATTTAATATAAAATATAAATATTAAAAAAATTTAAATACGAATAAAATATATTTTAATTTAGTATTATTTCCGAAACGATTAAAAATCCAAACTTTCTGTTTTGTTTTGAGTGGGAAGACAAACCAAATGATCGTAGATACAAACCAATCACATAATTAGTCGATTTAACGTCAGATGGCACGGATGGTACTAAAATGATGCCTATAGCATGTGTCAAAATTTTTAAAATGTTAATTTAAAAAAAAAATATTAGTTTAATCCATGTAATTAATATTAATTACGTATTATTTAATTATATAGTAGAAAATTTTTGGAAAATTTAATTATTTCTTAAAAATATTTGTTATATCAATAACCAACTTTTTTTCTTTTTCAAATCAACTTTAAATTAACGTGTAATTGCTTAAAAAATTGCCCTTTAAATGCCCTTTCCAAATATAAAATTGCCTTAGCTGTATCTTTTAGCAATAATAAGTTATCATTATATATATTATTTAAACATTTTGACATAAATTAGCATCAAAACAGCTACGCCATGTTGGTGCCGCAAAATTTTTTTTTCTTTTTTAAATCAACTTCTAAATTAACGTGTGATAACTTAAAAAATTGCTCTTTAAATGCCCTTTCCAAATATAAAATTGCCTTAGCTGTATCTTTTAGCAATAATAAGCTATCATTATATCATATATATTATTTAAACATTTTGACATATAAATTAGCATTAAAACAATAAAAAAAGTTTTTTAATCATCGAAATATTTTTTCCTAATACTTTTAAATTTTCCCCATCGAAGCACGAAATTCTTTTTTGATTTAATTATATAATTAGAGGGAAAAAAATTAAAATCATCAAAATAGAAAAAAAATTTCGCGGCGCTAACTTCACTTAATTCAAAAAATTGTCTCAAAGTAAGAATTTAATTTTTTTTAATTTACTGTTCGTACAAAATGGTAATCCAAATTTAGATTTTAGTTTAGATATTCAAAACGATTAAAAATCCAAACTTTCCGTTTTGTTTTGTGTAGGAAGACAAACCAAATTGATCGTAGATACAAACTAATCACATAATTCACCGATTCAACGTAAGATGGCACGGATAGTACCATAATCATGTATATTATATGCATATGTCAATATTTTTAAAATGTTAATTTTAAAAAAAATATTAGTTTAATCTATTTAATTAATATTAAGTACGTATTATTTAATTATTTAGCGGAAAATTTTTGGAAAATTTTATTATTCCATAAAAATATTTAGTTATATAAATAACTAAACCTAAAAATCACTTGTCATTTCGTGTCAACATGTTTTCCAGAACAAAAAATTGCCTCAAAGTAAGAATTTAATTTGTTTTTTTTAATTGACTGTTCGTACGAAATAATTATCCAAATTTAGATTTTAGGTTCGCCAATTGTGCGAAAAATGTTACACACATCGGTACGCAGTCAAATGCCCATGGTACCGATTGTCATTGAACAGACTGGACGTGGTGAACGGGCGTACGATATTTATTCACGTCTGCTTCGTGATCGAATTGTATGTCTGATGGGGCCCATCGACGATATGATGAGTTCACTGATTGTCGCGCAACTATTGTTCCTACAGTCCGAGTCAAATTATAAACCAATTCATGTATATATCAATTCACCAGGAGGCAGTGTAACCGCTGGTTTAGCTATTTACGATACGATGCAATATATTTTACCGCCAGTCTCCACATGGTAAATATTCGGGAAGGTAATTATGCAGACGCACGGTTCCACCTATTTTTGACTCTAAAATACCCCCGTCGCAGCATCCTGCATAACATAGCGAATTTCCGTTTAAAAAAAATTAGTTTTTCTCGAAAACTAGTTGACATAGAATAATAGTTTCAATGGTGTAAAAAGATGTCACGGAAATTTTTGAATAAGGAGAAATTTTGGCAAAAGACCATTTTTTTTTTCACCAAAATTGCCAAAAAGACCATGTTCCGGGTATCGGACATGTTCGGTTAACGAACTCGTTCAACGGTTTGGGACTTTCAATATTTTCACCAAATTTCGTAAAAGTAAGACACTTCGTTCGAGAGTTATCGTGCTGATACATAAATATATATATACATATATAAATATATATCAATTTGAGTGGATATTATTTTCGGTTTCTAGGGACCTCAAAGCAAATAGTCGCGTCATGACAGTGGCTATAATAGCTGAATTCCATTCTGAAAATTCGCTAAAACTATTGATCCGATTTTAATGATTTTTTTTAAGCGAATTTTCGAATCGAAAATTCAGCTATTACAGCTAGAAATCGAAAATAATATTCACTAAAATTTATACATGTATATAATATGTATACATAATATGTATGTGTCCGCACGATAACTCTCGAACGAAATATCCTATCGTTACGAAATTTGCTAAAAATGTTGGAAGTCCCAAACCGTTGGATAAGTTCGTTAGTCAGCCATGTTCGATGCCTGGAACATGGTTTTTTTCTCATTTTTCGTGAAAAAAATTAGTTTTTTGCCAAAATCTTCCTAAGTTCAAAAGTTTTTGCGACATTTTTTTCCACCATTAGAAAGAGGCGGAAAAATCATATAAAAAGGTTTTTAAACCATCGTTCTATGTAAACTGGTTTCCGAGGAAAACGAATTTTTATAAACGGAAATTCGCTATGTTATGCAGGATGTTGCGACAGGGATATTTTTAAATATTCGCTGCTACGGCGTGGCGTGTTAGTTAAAAAAAAAATACTACAACTCGAGATCAGTGCTGGAAATGCTGCGAAACTGTCGTTAAATTTGAAAAAATTCAATTTTTTTAGATTTTCTTTTTTTATTTTGTATGCATGTGTGTCAAAGTCGAAGTATATTGCCAAAACTAACTAAACTAATCTAACCTGAGCTAACTTCACCACCTAGTTTTTATATCAAAGTCGAAGTATATTGTCAAAACTAACTAAACCTTAACTAACTTCACTATCTAGTTTTATATCAAAGTCGAAATATATTGTCAAAACTAACTAAACTAACCTAACCTTAACTAACCTCTCCACCTAGTTTTTATATCAAAGTCGAAGTATATTGTCAAAACTAACTAAACTAACCGAACCTTAACTAACCTCTCCATCTAGTTTTTATATCAAAGTCGAAGTCTATTGTCAAAACTAACTAAACTAACCGAACCTTAACTAACCTCTCCATCTAGTTTTTATATCAAAGTCGAAGTATATTGTCTAAACTAACCGAACCTTAACTAACCTCTCCACCTAATTTTTATATCAAAGTCGAAGTATATTGTCAAAACTAACTAAACTAACCGAATCGTAACTAACCTCTCCACCTAATTTTTATATCAAAGTCGAAGTATATTGTCAAAACTAACTAAACTAACCTAACCTTAACTAACTTCACCACCTAGTTTTTATATTATCTAGTATTATTTATTTTTGAAAAAAATGTTTATTTTGATCCATTTTACCAGAATATGTAGTCAAATCACGACGTTGAGATAACTGTATTCAATTAAGTCAATTTATCTAATTTGCGCGCTCGATATTTCGAAAATGCAGCGAGATATCGATTTTTATTATTTTTGAAAAAGTTTTTATTGGGGTTAGTTTTACTAGACTATGTACCCAAACACATACACAAAATGACTAAAAAAAAATTTGAAACAATTGAATTTTATCAAATTTTAAAACACTTTCCCAGCCTTTCCATTATCGATATCGAGTTGTCGTATTTTTTTTTAACTAATCGGTCGTAGCGGTGAACATTTTTTAAAAAAAAAAAGTCATTAAAATCGGATCATTAATTGTTCTTTTAGAGCCAAAAATAGGTGGCATCGTGCGTCTGCATAATTACCATTAATTTATAGTTTTTGTCACCGGGTGTTAAGAATCTTTTTTGGAAATTGCAGGTGTGTGGGACAGGCTTGTAGTATGGCGTCACTATTATTAGCTAGCGGCACACCTGGAATGCGACACGCGTTACCCAACTCACGAATAATGATCCATCAACCCTCTGGTGGTGTTCAGGTAATAATCGACCATTTTCACGTGTTCTACGATACCTAGAATTGTAACCCGACTTAACACTATGAGGCCCGAGCACGTGCACAGTAAACTTTCCCAGAAGCCGACAATATTTTTAAAGAAACTTTATATAAACAAATACATATGTAAAATGATTCAACATATATATATATATATATATATATATATATATATATATATATATATATCAAATATCAAAATATCAAAAATATAAATATCAAAAATATTTTCGAAACTAACCCTCAAAATACTTTAAAAATTTGAGCGAAATGGGACTAGCAGTAAATAAGATATTGACATTTAATGTGATTTCATGGTAGCGCCGTGGACACTATTACTCCGAATGTAATGAAATTTGTAGGGGACCATCTAGGAACCGGACCGCATAATTTCTGACAATTTCATAAAAAAAGAATTGAATAGTTCAGAAGTTATGCCACTTGGTGCAATTTAGCATATTAATGGAATGACATGGTAGCGGCGTAGCTACCGTTACTCCGATTTCGATTAAATTCATAGGGAATCATCTAGGAACCAAACTGCATAGTTTCGGAAAATTTCATTAAAAACAATCGAATAGTTCAGAAGTTATGCCACCTGGTGCAAATTGGAGACACACAGACGTACAGACAGACGGACGGACGTACAAACACCAAACCAAAATTGTTTAGGAAAATTTTATTTTGGAGGGAAAAAAGGTTTTATTTTTCAAAAGTGATCACAATGCTTCCGCTACTTTAGTAGTTCTTGGAAGCAAAAAACTATTTGTTTTTTGCTTTTATTAATAAATACTTTTATTAAAAAACTAATACAGCCACTCTTTTGAAACATACTCTTTGCGGTAAAAAGGGTGCATACTAGTTCGCTTCCGCGGTCAGATTTCAATCTTATCTTGAAAACGGGTCGTAGGTTAGTTCGTTCCCGACTTGTTATCTACTGACAGGTAAAATTAATTACTTAAAAATATTCAAAGTGATACATATACAGCCATTTTTTAGTTACAGACATGACATTTTCACGCACTTTTACACGTCTTCTCATAAAAGAAAAAAATAGAAGTTATTGTTGTCTTATAAATTTTCAATACTAAGCAGATAGACAAATGTGTACACAATATTTGTACTGAATTGAAAAATACATAACATTATTAGTTTTAATGGTAGAGATATGTTACGGACGCGACAAAAAGGTACTTTTTTGTCACGTTCGTAACACAAACTTTATTAGCTCTAGCATTAAAGCTAATAATGTTATGTATTTTATATTCAGTACAAATATTGTGTACACATTTGTCGATATGCTTAGTATTGAAAATTTATAAGAACAAAATAACTTCTTTTTTTTTTTTTCTTACGAGAAGGCGTGTAAAGTGCGAGAAAATGTCATGTCCGTAACAAAAGAATGGCTGAATAAATACTTTTATTAGTTTTTATATTGTTTATTTTAAAATTTTTTATAGTGTGTGTTGGTGTTTGTGGTGACATCGCACACATATAGATAATGCGTAATCAATTACTCATAGATCACGATCGGCTTCTACGGTTGTTTTGATTACTTTCGGATGCCGAAGCCCTGGAAGTGAAAGTGTTAATATTTTACTTTTTTTTTAGGGTCAAGCGACTGATATTCAAATTCAAGCGGAGGAGATCGGTAAATTAAAACGTCAACTAAACGAATTGTACATGAAACACACGGGACTCTCGCGTGATCGTATCGAACAATCGATGGAACGTGATAAATTCATGTCCCCGTCCGAGGCCGTTGAGTTTGGTATCATTGATCAAATATTGGTGGCGCCGCATAAAGTGGCCACGGAAAATAAGAAAGACGTTACCGAATCATCGTCATCAACGATACCACCGGTGAAATCGACGCCTGCACCAGCATCGGTCTCATGAATCAGATTAGAAAAATGTAATTAGACTAATTTTTATTTGGTATAAGTGATATTTCTTGTTAAATTTTAAATTTTATAAAAAAAGGCTATTCTTTTTCTATGTAAGTCGTTTAATTTACCTTATTAACTTCCCATTGGAAGTTACAATGAGTCCGATTTTACGAATCGCTAATTTGGACATACCTCCACGTTTCAAGGTCATTAGAATCCGAATACATCGTTTTTAGCGTGATGCCTGTGTGTGCGTTTGTTAGTTCGTTCGTGAATTTCTTTTCGTCTCGCATATCTCGAGAACAAATGATAATATTTAGGATTAGCGGTTTGTTTTTTATAATAAAAAATGAAATTAAAAACTTTTTGTGAAATATTTATCGTCTTGCATATCTCGAGAATATCATTTGTTTAATGAGGGGTGGAGTTCCCCACGAGATACAGGGCGCGAAGCCCCTCAGTGAGGCGCAAGAGGGAAAGCCCCTGTCGGAAGTTCGGGAAGAGGAGCCCCCTAAAATAAAAAAAGAATTATTTATGTATAATAGTCTCGTCTTTAAGCCTTAAGGACACCCAATGAGAAGTTGACAGTGTGGGTAGACCTGTCCACCCAAAATTTTTATTTTTACCACAAATTTACTGAAATAACTCAAAATTTTAAATTATTAAATTACTGAAATAACTCAAAAACAAACGGGACCTGATAAGAATTTTCGACTAAAATTATTTCGATTAATGTGAGTCGAAAAATTCAGGAATGTAGGCAACCAAATTGACACGCAATTAACTCCTCTAGTAACATGCAGAATGAAATTTTCTATATTTTACCTCGGGAAAGCTTATGTTACGGGACCCTATCATAAACCTGTTCGATACGTTCTTAATTTTTTTTTTATAAAGTCCAAGCAGTATTTTCTAATTATGTAAATTTTCTGTGTTTTTTCCCAAATATCTGATTAAAGTATGTTAAAAATTTTGAAAAAATTAACAGTTTTAATTTTATTTCTTATCAAATTGCGGAAAATCACTTTCAGTTCGTAATTAAAATTATTTTTTTGAATTAAAATTAAGCTTAAATTATTTTAAAATTCCCACACATACGTAAGATACCCTCTAGCGACTAGCAGGTACATTGAGTTAATAAAAATGGCGTAATGTCATGCAAGTGATTTTATGGACTGTGTATTTTCTCAAAAAATGGTCAGGTAAGACTAATTTAAAAATAATATTTTTTATATAAAATAATTAATAAATACTTGATTCACGTTTTTATAATATTTTTTTTGCAATATTACGTAAATTATAATAGAAACTTGTCAATTAGAAATTTAGGAACGCTACATTGCTTTGAATAAGTGTAAATACGTTTAATTTTTCTAAATAAAATGTTTATAGGAATGTTTTTTTATAGCAGTTTTTAGCTACATAATAATTTTGTAGGCTTAAATTTGATATTTTATTATTGTTTTTAATTTTTATTATTTTTAATTCGACATGATAATATTTATACGTTATCTAAAACTACTGTGCCTTGATTGTATATCAGTGCACATTCCGTTTTTAAAAAAATTTCTTCATCAGCAAAGAATTATTTCTATAAATTTCATTCGCAAAATAAAATTTTAACATAAATTTTATAAAATATTGTCATATTTTGCGGTTTTAAAAGAGTTTTTGGCTATTAAAAGTAATATGTAAAAATATGTTTATTCCTAGTAAATAACTACAGTGTTTTAAAAGTGAACAGTGATTAGTGATATATGATGGCGCTGGTATCGCTCAGAGCACTGTAGTTTTAATGGACGCTATTCTATAACGGTTATTTTCAAAGTGGATGCTCGTAAAGATTAATAAAAAATTAGTTTTTAAAAAAAAAAATGTTAAAATATAATAAAGCACCGAGAATTTTTTTTTAAATTTTTGTTTTGTTTTGGGTGTCTTTATTTTAAGATAATTTTGTTTTTCATTTTTAATTTTTAAACGGAATAATTATTTGATTAAAGTACCTTAAAAGTTTTAATTTAATTCCTTATTAATTGTGGAAAATCATCTTCAATTCGTAATTAAAATTATTTTTGTGAAGTAAAATTATTACTACTTCATTGTTTTTAAATTCGAGCACATACTCAAGATTCCATCTAGCGGGTACATTGAGTTCATTGTAATAAAAATGGCGTAATGTCATGCAAGTGATTTTATAGACTGTGTATTTTTGCAAAAAATGGTCAGGTAAGACTAATTTAAAAATATTGTTTTTTATATAAAATAACTAATAAATACTTTATTCACGTTTTTATAATATTTTTCTGCAATATTATGTAAATTATAATACAAAATTGTCAATTAAAAATGTATGAACGCTACATTGCTTTGACTAAGTGTAAATACGTTTCATTTTTCTAAATAAAATGTTTATAGGAATGTTTTTTTTTAAGCAATTTTTAGCTATATAATAATTTTGTAGGCTTAAATTTGATATTTTATTAATGTTTTTAATTTTTATTATTTTTAATTGGACATAATAATATTTATACGTAATCTAAAACTACTGTGTCTTAATTGTGTTTGTGCATATTTCGTTTTTAAAAAATTTCTTCATCAGCAAAGAATTATTTCCATAAATTTTATTTTCAAAATAAAATTTTAACATAAATTTTATAAAATATTGTCATATTTTGTGGTTTTAAAAGAGTTTTTGGTTATTAAAAGTAATAAAAAAAATGCCTCTATTCATTGTAAATAACTACAGTGTTTTAAAAGTGAACAGTGATTCATAATACATATATGGTGGCGCTGATAGCGTTCAGAGCACTGTAGTTTTAATAGACGCCATCCTGTAACGGTTTTTTCAAAATGGATGTTCGTTAAAAAGGTTAAAAATTAATAAAAAATTAAATAGAATTTTTTTCCTTCAAAAAATGTAATTAGAATATAATAAAATACTGAATTCAATTTTTTTATTTTAAGATAATTTTTAATTTTTAAATGGAATAATTATGAAATTACAAAAAAGATACTGAAAATTTATATTATGTGAGTAATTAACTAATTAATATTCACGAATATTTAAATGTAAAAATAATACCTAAAAATAAAATATTATATTATGTAGTTACCTAATTATAATAAAAATAATATATAATTATGCATAATACATGTAGTTACTTTTTTTAAAAATAAGTATTCATAGAATGTTGTTCTGGTTTTTCTACTTTTTTATTTATTATTATAATTTTTTAAAAATTATTTCAGTACACTGGTGTTGATTCCTTTGTGAGCGATTAAATACGAAAATTTACGATTGCTTACAATTTTATTCATATTTTCTTGTTTTCCAGAGGAAAATTTTCTAGGTTAGCTAGTGCATGTGTAGTGTGTTCCAGACATTTCATGCATAAAATTTGTTCTTTGTTGATTAGCAAAAGAAATTTTTTTTTTTTTTAAAATAAATGTTCGTAAAATGGTACGATTTTTGGGTGAAATTTTTTAGGAAAATTTTTAATTTGATAAGAAGCAATAACTCGAATTTCTATATCTAAAAAGCAATAACTAAAAGCAAAATTTTATTTTTAGTCAAACACAACGAAAATAGTTTTCAATTGACGATCCAATTCTTATGTCGTCGACTGTGGGTTTTAATCAAGTAATAATCTATCCTACCTAGAGTTCTCCTTACTCACGCATTCTCATGTAAATACTTGTAAAATAGTGGACGAATAATAGAGTCCGAATTATGTTCTTCAATTTAGTCTTACAGTATATTCTAGTATATCAAAGTATATCTCAGCGAAAAAATTTTCTTTTATCAAAAAATTAATAATGTATTAATATTTTTCAGTTATTATATTTGTATATCACTTGTTTTTTTTTTAAATTTCCGCGCGCTTATGTTGTAGCAATATAAAAGCATTGTTGAAAAAGCGTTGTAAAAACGTTGTAAAATGATGTTCATAAATTATTTCAAAAATGGCGTAGTGAATAATTTTTATTTCTTGTTAAATATGGTTTTGTAACTTTGTAGTTTATAACATAATAAATTTTTATTAAATTCCTTTGACGTTTTCATTTTATTAAAAAAAAAATAGTGTTTTCACATAAAAACCCGTGTTAAAATTACAAAACTTGGAAATTATTTTTCTCAAAATTGGGGTAGTCAGTTTGAATCGAAATAGGCTCGTATTATTGGTATTAAATTAAATAAATACCTAGAGAAGTTTCATTAAAATCCTTTGAAAAAATCGTTTTACCGACCAACTACTTTAAATTTTTATATTGGAAAAAAAAATCAATAGTATTCGTGGTGTCTGGATTGTTTTGAAACATACTGTCCAAGAGACAATATGATTGTCATACATATGAAACCAACAGGGACAGATATATTTGGCAATTAAATTTATATTCATTTGACTCCTCTATACGTATTACACCAGTAGCTGTCGAATCATTAAAAACATGTGGTTTTGTAATTTTTAATAGTTTTTGGTGATTTTTACCGAACTTCCACATTTTTTTTGTGGGAATAAATTAATTAACCAAACATATTTACAAAAATTAATAACTGTGATAGATATTTTAATCAATTGGAAGTTTAAATTTTTCATTTGTGAATTGTAAAATTTTTATTCTTATTTAGAATAATTGAATTATTTGTGAGGTAATTCGATGAAATACGAAAGATTTTTTTTCTGCTTTTAAAACAGTACACGTGGTGACAATTGTTGACTGAGAAATGTGTGAATTCCGTGACGCTTGTCGGAATTTGGACATTTTGTAAACATATCGTCAATTCTCAAGAATATTTTTTATTTATAATTTTATTTCGTATGTGTTAGGAATCATTTAAACGATTTGTAACTAATTAAATTACGTCTCTTAATTGAATTAAACACCTGGACAATTTGGACGACATATTTATCTAAAAGAAAAAAATTGTGTTGGTTTTTTTTTTGCAGATGATGAAGGAAATGACGAATTCGGCCAATCAAATTGATATTGAGGAGGATGGTTTGTCGGCGCGACAAATGTTCGCCGCCGGTGAGGGTCTCACCTACAACGATTTTATCATTCTACCGGGATATATACATTTTACCGCTGACGAGGTGGACATATCGGCGCGATTGACTAAGAAAATCCTACTGAAAGCCCCGTTAGTCTCATCGCCGATGGACACAGTGACCGAATCGGATATGGCGATTGCAATGGCGGTAAATATTTCGAGATTTTTGCTATTTTTCAAAAAATTTCACTGACAATTTAACTCGTGCGTATCAAATCCCATAAGAATATTGTAGTTTTTTCGCTTTTACCATGGAAAAAAAGTTGGGACAGATTTTTATAGCGAAAAAATGGTACAAAACATTTCATTGGTTATTTTGTAAACACGATAAAAATGAAACAAAAATTCGTATTGGTAAATTTAAGGTGAATCGACTACTTGACATTTTCCAAGTTTAGAATTTGAAATCTTAGTATATTATAGAGAAAGATATAATGCATTCACTGACACTATTTTGAATAATTTCTGACGTGTAGTTTAGAAGAAATAAATTTTCAAAGTTAGAATTTTTAACGTACGAGTAAATGCCAAAGAATGATTAGAGGTGAATCAGTGGTATGTATTTAAGTAAGTTGTGTCATTAAAAACCAACTTTAAGATTTAAAAAACTAAAAATTATTTTCTTTTATGTTTTTGAATCATTAAAAAACTATTTTGTTTAATATTGGACATTTAGTTATTGTAATAAATAGATAAACTATAAAAATGTCATTTTATACTAATACACTCATAATATATTTGTGTACGTGTTAGTTATTATATGCGCGTACACGTCACTACCAGAATAAAATTCATTTGTCATAGTGTCAGTGAATGCATCATATCTTTCTCTATAATATACTAAAATTTCAAATTCTAAACTTGGAAAATTTCAAGTGATCGATTCACCTTAAATACAAAATGGAAAATGGTTTGACCGAACTTACTTAAAATAGAAAATGCAAAATGCCATTTTATATTTTAAATACATATTCAAAATGAAGTCATTTTAAATAGTTCCCAGCCCTGATAGTAACAATGTATTAAATAATAATATAAATTATACCCATTTATTTTATTCATTAAATTGCCTTAGCGTATTACACTTGAATTTATTTATTTATTTATTTTTTTTTTTGAATAAATTTGTGTTTTCTACAACTCAAATTTCTTGCCTAAAAGTAATTTAATTGGAAGAACTGTCAACCCAAAAACGCTTCAGCTTCGCTGTCGCGTTTTTGTTAGTTGATAATTCTTCTCATTAAATTGCTAGGCAACAAATTTTCGTTATAGGGTAAAAGTCCCTATACCGGAACGCGATCCAATACTGGAACAGTTTTAACATTTATATATTAATGAAGTTATTTCTGAAAGATACCACTGATAACAAAAATTATTATTAATAGAATGATTATTTTTCAATTTAAATTCACCTCGCATTTAATGTTTCTTTACTTAATTAAAGAAATACATATATTATATATTAAACAATTTTTGTTGAATACAGTATTTTGATCCTTTATTTACGTCTGATACTTAAACCATTCTACGTTTCCTACTTTAACGTCTAGATGTCACTATGTGTCATATTACTCATATTACACGTCTGTTTGTATATCGGTTCCCAACTCCTAGTGTCATTAATATTTCTTTGTTTGGGTATAGATGTCGACATTTTGTAAAAGAAAAACATGAATAAATAAAAATTTTTGGGTTTTTTTTTTTTTTTTTTATAAACATATTCATTGGATTAAAAAAACTTTACTTCATGCTTATTAAGGAAAAAAAATGAATGTTTAATTTATTTGTCAATTTTTATAAGCCAGTTTAATTACACACCTAAAAAAAGTGTTCTGGTATAGGGGCTTTTACGTTATATAGGGTAAAAGCCCCCTTTGTGGAACGGTATCTAATACTGGAATAGTTTTGACATTTACATATTTACTTCTTTAATTAAGTAAGGAAACTTTAAATGCGAGGTGAATTTAAATTGAAAAACAATCATTCTATTAATAATAATTTTTGTTATCAGACGTTTCTTTCAGAAATAACTTCATTAGCATGTAAATGTTCATAATTAGATACCGTTCCACAAAGGGGGCTTTTACCCTAAACACAAATTTATTCGAAAAAATACAAACCTTATTATTATTAAGTGAAAATTCTGTCATTTTTATAGTTGTGTGGTGGTATTGGCATTATCCATCATAATTGCACCGCGGAATATCAAGCCAACGAGGTTTCAAAAGTGAAAAAATATAAACATGGATTCATACATGACCCGGTGGTGTTGAGTCCGATTAATACGGTCGCCGATGTGTTACAAGTGAAAAAGGAGCACGGTTTTTGTGGAATTCCGATCACCGAAGACGGTAAAATGGGCGGTAAATTGGTCGGCATTGTCACATCACGCGATATCGATTTCCTCGAAGAATCCGATAATAAATCGATCCTTTTGAAAGACGTAATGACAAAACTGGAAGATTTAGTGACTGCGCCACAAGGGTGCACACTGAAACAGGCAAATTCAATTTTAGAATGTAGCAAAAAAGGCAAATTACCGATCGTAAATAACGAGGGCCACCTGGTGTCGTTAATCGCGCGAACCGATTTGAAAAAGAATCGAAATTATCCAACGGCCACGAAAGATGAGAATAAACAGTTGCTGGTTGGTGCCGCGATTGGCACTCGTACCGAGGATCGTGTACGTCTCAGTTTACTGGCCAAAGCCGGCGTGGACGTCGTGGTCTTAGACTCGTCGCAAGGCAACTCCATCTATCAAATTGAAATGATTAAATATATCAAAGAAACGTATCCAAATCTGCAAGTAATCGGCGGTAACGTTGTCACCGTGAAACAGGCGAAAAATCTGATCGAAGCCGGTGTCGATGCGCTCCGGGTTGGCATGGGTAGCGGCAGTATATGCATCACGCAGGAGGTAATGGCCGTGGGACGTCCTCAGGCGACAGCTGTGTACAAAGTGTCGGAGTATGCGTCACGATTTGACGTGCCAATCATTGCCGATGGAGGAATTCAATCGATTGGACATATTATGAAAGCGTTGTCACTTGGGGCGTCCACGGTGATGATGGGTTCGTTGCTTGCCGGCACCTCGGAAGCACCTGGCGAATATTTCTTTTCGGACGGTGTGCGATTGAAAAAGTATCGTGGTATGGGCAGTATCGAAGCGATGGATCGTAAGGATGCTCAGGGTGCTGCGATGGATCGCTACTTTCACAAGTATGTATGCTGATTATTTTTAATTGATACCGTAAAATGGGTTCAGTCGGATCATTTTTGACTTTTGCATTTTATACCGTGTGAGTTTTTCGAGAGTTGCCATTTTGATTACAGCCAAACCGTTGATTTAATCGAAAAATTGTTCAAATAAGAGTTGTAGATATCGACTGAGGCAACCGATTGCTATAGTCAGCAGCTTTATAGCTCTTATGGTTTTCGAGTTATGATACAAACTTATAGATTTTTAAATGAGACTATATGTTAATTTTTCGATAAAACTGATCTAATGCATCAATTAAGAATATAACTGAAGAAAAAAAATTTTTTTACCCAAGTTTATAGAAATATTCATATGTATTTGAGGCTCTTTCAACCGACAGAGTTTTTGACGGCTAACATTTCTATTACATCCAAGAAAAGAATCTTTTGCAGTATCATTCTCTGTAATACAGTATTGAATACTGAATGACAGTAATTCAGATTTGGGAGTATAGATGTCGGGCTCTGTTTCAAGTTTTTAACATTTTTGTATAAAAATTCAAATTATTTTAAAAAATTAGTATTTAAAGTAACTTAATTTAAAATTTGAAGTATTTCATTAATTTACTGAAAAATATATTTATTTTTTATTTATTTATTTTATGTTTGTCAACGACAGGTGGCAAGTGAAATAAATGACTCTAATGTACATATTCAATACAAATTAAAATGACATTAGCGTTTCTTAATAGTAGCAAAGTGAGGTTAATTGGGAATGAAAATATTATTAATAAATACTCAAATAGTGTAAAAATATTTGAAATTCGATAGTATTTTCTTTTTATTACAAACCAAATTAAAAAGGAGAAGTTTTTTTACAAAAAACTTTTCATTTTCTTTAAAAATACTTGCTACAAAAATATGTTTAGACGCCTATGTATCTGTCAAACAGTGGTCTCTTCCTTCCTTTTGTATTAATAGTCTGACTTATATAGAGCCATAGGAGGGGTTCCTTGATATAACGAGTAAAAAGTGAATTAGCAATAGAGTTTTTGGTGTTTCATTTTAACACATGTTTCTTTGTAGAATTACTATTAAAATGAAGTTATTTTTGGAAAAAATCGGTTACCGATCTCTTACTTTTAATAATCGATTCATGAATCGATTCAAATGAAAAAAATCGAAAAAAGAATCGATTTTTTAAGCTTCGATTAATCGATTTTCGATTAATCGATTTAAAATCGACATCTCAACTATAAACTATTAAACCATAATGATTACAAGAAATTATCGATTTTTTCCCGATTTATCCCATGTTTTCTATACATTCCGTTTTACGGTACATATGTATATATGAAATTTTTGCTTATAATTTTTTTCGTTTCCAGCGAAATGGATAAATTGAAAGTGGCACAGGGCGTTAGCGGTACAATTGTCGACAAAGGATCGGTTCTACGGTTCTTGCCATATTTGCAGTGCGGTTTGCGTCACGGATGTCAAGATATTGGCGCGAAATCGTTACAGATATTACGAAAAATGATGCAAACAGATGAATTGCGTTTTGAGAAACGATCACATTCGGCTCAAATTGAAGGAAACGTTCACGGTTTGTTCTCGTACGAGAAACGTTTGTTTTAAATTTTTTTTTTTACGATTTTGGGCGCGAGTTACCGATTTGAGTCTAGTACACTTTTTTTTTTTCGTAAATGATTGTACTACGTACGACCGTTTTGAGAATAATTCATGCTGAGACTCAACTTTGTAACTGGCGCCCCCCCAATTTAAATGACACTGAGATTCTCGAACTTATGAATTTTATTTTTTTTTTACAATTTTTGTTTATAATAATTTAGTCTTAATTTCTAATCTGTTTTTAAGGATTTTGAAAATTTAAATTTTTTTGAAAATTCAGTTGCGTATATAGGTGAATAATTTGAGGGGAATACTGACTGTCAAATGATTCATCCTGTATTATTTATTTTCTTATGTTGGGGTGTAAGTCAATTTTTTCTTTTTTTTTGAATCTTCTATTAGACGAGGATATCCGTTCATAAGGCTCCATTTACTATAATCTCATTTACGTAACTTTGCTGGTAGCCTTGTTCATTCATTTAAGAGTACTTAACGGTAAAAAGTGCATTTTTTTTTTTTTATTTAAAAAAAAGTTATTTTTGAAAAGTATTAAAAAAATGGAATCTGGTTTACAAACAACATTCCTTCAAAAAAGTACAGTCCCGTACACTTAAAAGTGGACTGTTTAAACAAAAAACTACAGTAGGATGCCGATTATTCGGACCATAAAATAGTCCATGGTAGATGCTTAATATGTGTTTTCGTTGCTAGAATTGCCCTCCGTTCCGCCGGTGTGGCGCCGTAAGACGACCAAATTGTTTAGTGGGTGTTTGATTTGCTGGGCAAAACAGATCCTTGTTTGTTTTTTTTTTCGCTGAACTTAGTGCGTAGCGCCATCTTGTGCTCGCCATGTTAAGCAATTAAATGTTTATTTTTTAGATATTATAAATATGTAATCATGTTAAATTGGATTTGTTAGAATATTCTAGATGATTCGATATTTTTTTAAAGTATTCGAGTAAACAGGAACAATTTCCATTCGGATTTATATTCAGTTTTATGACATTTTTCGATAAACTTAAATGTTATTTATGAAGTATTAAGTATGTAACTTCTAATTAGTAAAAAAAAAGTATGTTTGTGTTGAAAAAAATACTGGGCTGACAATGTCTGCCTGTGAAAATTGTACTTTTATGCAACCGACATAACATATCAGTATGTAATATGGCCGATGTTTAAAAATTTTACGTATCAAATCGATACGTATCTATCAAACTATTCAAAATTTTAGCAATAATCACTGTACATGTAGACATATTTGATTCGGGACTTCCCCGTTTATCGAAAAATATCTCAAACAAACATACTTTTAGTTATTTATAAGTATATTATATGCGTATATTTTAAATAGTATTAAATATATTTTTAATAGTTCAAATTAAACTCAAAAAAACCGAAAAAATATTTTTTACTCAAAAAATTTGAGAACAATTTATACAGTGAATTAATATGTATATTTTTGTAACAGAAAATTTTACCGGGATTATAATTTTCTAGTCAAATTTTGCGATGTAATATTTAATATAGAAACTGATTTGAGCAATGGTTTGTCCCGGTATAGTTGTTGAGCACTTGTTTTTGGGACTGATTACCGTGACCAATTTTTGTAATTTTGTATTTCATCATTTTGTTTTGGACGTCAACGATTTCGTTTTCGAATTTTTTCATAAAATTTCACTAGCTTGACAATTATCTTGGACATACTATTATAGTTTGTTGTAAATTTTATTCTTGCTTTGGGCAAAAAGACTGAAAAATAGAGGACATTTGAGTCATGTTAAGTTCCTATGATTGAATTATTTGAATTTTGTTTGGACGCTTTGATACAACAGTTTCTATATTAAATATTTTAAACTATTTAAAAAAAAAAATTGTGTTTTTGACGATAGTAGAGACACCTACTTGTAGAATTTAAAATTTTTGTGATAAATCATGTATTTGAAATTATATTGCAAATTTAAAATAAAAATAAATTGTCAAAAATGGCCGTAATAAAAAAACTGACTGTTCCAATTAAAAAAAAAAATACCTCATTTTTTTTTTCAAAAGATTTTACCTGGTCAGTGGTAGTCATTTTCAAATAAAAGTGTCACAATATCAATTTGACAATTCTATTTGAAAATAACTATACTTAAATATATCTCCTACCTGTTAAAATTGTCTTAAAATTTTCACGTCGTTATAAGTAAAACAAAAAAAAAAAGTATTTTTAATCTAAACAAAATTTTTATTTTATTTTTCACACCTTTTCGATTTTTCCTCGTGTTCCTTTCCTCTATTCTGAAAATTCCAATAACCGAAAGTATAGTTCCGAATGTGGGTTGTGAAGCCGCATTATTCTTTGCGAATTCTTTAGGAATTTTTGAGTCAAATAAAAAACAATTCACTTTTTAAATTCATAAATTTATTTGACAAGTAGAAAGGGTTTTTTTTTTTTTAGAAAAAAAATTTATTTAATATAACTCTATATTTTTGATACTTACTGTATTTTAACTAAGCAATAATTTTTTTTTTATTTAAAATTTACTTATTTATATATTATATACAATCAATTTGTTTTAAATTATAAACTAATTATAATTTTTAAATTAAAAATAATACAAAATCATGTTTATTCTTTTTTTTTTTTAAATTCGAAATAAGAATTTTTGATATTTTTTTCAAGGAACATTTCTTAGTTAACTATAAAATATACATTATTTCATAAAATTGAACAGAAAAATTTAGAAATACCACATTTTTCTGATTTATTTTCGATTGTTCAAAAACTTAAACGTTCGAAATTAGGTTCTACACCAAACACGACCATTTAAATTTACAAAATCAACGTAAATTTATACAGTAGAACCTCTGATTACCGACACCTCTCTTAATCGGACCAATTTTTCATGACAATGGTATACTATACCTAAAACTAATGCATTCAGCACTCTTTGAAGTGAACCCTCTGTTAACTGTACGCCGACACAATATTTTTTGACGAAAACATTATTTAGTACAGTGTGACGTCAATTAACCGGACGCGAGTACGTCTAGTGCGCATATACACCAATATGGGTTAGGTATATTTGCTCATGTTTTAACTTATTAACAATGATTCTAATGTGAAATTGGTATAAGAACCTAAATTCGTTCATGAAATTGATTTGAATTAAATTATTTAATGCTCTTACTGTATTACAACTCAAAAAATATGATTAGTTAAAAAAGAGGACAAGGATAAAAAAGCAGCTTGTACAGTGACAGTTTAATTTACTTATCTCTCTCACACAAAAATGCGACAAACTAAGTCGGATTTACATAGCTAAAAAAAACTTCATAATTCAAAAAGTTAATTGAATATATATAATTTTTAAAACTATTGATTTAGATTATAATTTAACATTTCTAAATCGTGTTTTGTATTGCCATATTCTATTTTGAATTGAAAAGTAATATTTTTATGAATGTTGCTGCAAGAGGGCAGTTTCGTACTGAAAATAATTTATTTCATTTTTTGCTATAGTGTAAATTCAACTTGTAAAATTTAATTACGTTTACTTTTTTCTTAGAGTTGTAATACAGTACTTGCTCTGCCCTTGTTAAGCGGACACCTGCGCGACACCACTGTCCGACTAACAGAGGTTCTACTGTATTTATCACTGTAAAAGAGTCAAATCACTACAACATAACTTAATTTAAATTAAAAAAATATTTAAGTAATATTCGGTTAAATTACTTTAAATAATGAACAAATTTTATTTTTAACAAAAAATTATACAAGAAAACTACATTTTTTATTGTTTTTTTTTGGGGGGGGGGGGCGGTAGGGGGCGATGAATCGTTAAATAAAAAATAATAAAACTGTCTCAGAATGCTGTGTGCGAACTTTTCAATGTACAAGTCTGTTTTGATTTTTGAATTTGAATTTATTTGGTAAAAGCTGCAAATACAGCCCATAACACATCGCATGTATTCGGTTTGGCGGCTTCCTGTTCAAAATCTAAATCGAGCAATTCGCGGACACGTTTCATCGCCAATTCGTAATCGTCATCGTTTAATGGCGCAAATGCATTCTCTAACACGTCACTGGCGTGCGCCAATAAAATTAATGCTAATATACGTTTGTCCATGCGTTGTGGATCGTTCACCCATTTGGATAGGACAGCATCTTGAATCTGAAAAAAAAAATGTGTGGCAAAAAATTTTGTGAGGTTAAATCCCATGTGATTCGGGCACTTTTTAGTATTTAATATACGAAATGTTAAAATTTCAATCAATTCTGACGTTTAGTTTGTGAGATAATTATGTTTTTAATATGCAGTTACTGGGGGAATCCCCGAAATACACCAAGTATCAGTACTGAATCAAATAAATACCTTCTGTAAAAAGATTATACATTTTGAAAACTGAGAAATGTATGTTTATTGAAATGAAAAAATTTTTTTTGAAAACAGTAGTTTCTTAAGGGGAGGTTTACTTGAGAGTTGTTAAAAAAAATCGATTTTTTTTTTTTTTTGCAGAAATTGGTAGCTAATTATGTGTAGAATATGTTCCCAAAGTGATTTTACTGAAAATAATTTAAAAACAAGATTCTTGCACATTAACCGAATCCAGCTTTCTATAAAAAAAAATTCAAAAAACGTAGTTCACGCAATAATGAGTATTAAATATAAAATTTTGAAAATACGTTTCTTTATATATATTTTATAATATCTCGGAACTACATTTTTGGAACTGGCGGACACGATAACTCAAAAACTATTCGATGGATCCTTTTTTTTAATTTTTTATTTTCAAGATAATTCAATTCTTCGGCACCTATACCTAAGTTCGATACACTTTCAATATTTTATTTTTAAATTTACTTTAAAGAGCGAAAAATAAGACAAAAATCGTAATCAAAAGTTCAAACATCCGCCATTTTTTTTCTTTCAGCAATTTATTGATATTATAGGTAGAGGTGGCGGTACTCTTCATATATTTTATAAATCTTTTTTGTTTTTGGATTTCGGTGGTTTATTACCGGCGCTAGGATGTCCGCCAACAAGGCATTGGATTTTCGGATCGTCACACTGCACTATCTATAAAATGGACAATTTTTTGTATTTTACCTGGAAAAATTTTTTTTTGTATAGTTTAATACTAATAAATATGTGTACAAAATTTGAAATTGATATTTACTTCCGTTCTTGAGAAAAAAATTCTAGAAAAATACATAATTTTTAAGGACTCTCGAGTAAACCTCCCCTTAAGGCGTTACGTAGGTTTGAAAATTTCAAAAAACTCATTTTTTCAAATTTTATTATCTAATAGTACAATAAGTTTAGAATATTCTCCAACAGTTCTGAGTCAATCGGAGTAAACGTCTAGGTGAGAAAGCTTTTGGGAATTCCCCTCGTTGGCAAAGATTGGCCTCTAATCGTATTTTTCTCAAAACACTATTTTTGAAGTCGGTGGACACGATTTCTAAAAAACTAATGTACCGATCTTATTAAAATTTTGCATAATTCTTCAAAATACAACTGAACCTTTTTGTATACGGTGGATAGGGACCGCATAAAAAAAATCGCACAAAAAAAAATATATTCAAAAATATCATAAATATCTATAAAAAGTATAGTTCGATCCAGATTGTAAAAAAAACTTCTTTTATGTGGTGGATCGGGACCACATAAAAAAAGTTTCATCACAAATACGTAACTCAAAACCTCACAATTTTAATAGAAGTTGCTTTTTTAAACAAGATAAAGCCTTGATTTACACGTAGGAACATTTTATTTCATTTTCATATTATGAAAATTTTGAAAAATACATGTGTAAAAAAATTAAATGATGCAGTAACTTATGTTCTTATGCAATGTATTGATTAAATGCTTAAAAACCGTTAAAAGTATTTTTATCAAAGAAAGTTATTATAATAAATGTTTAGGTTTCTTACTGTCTCTTGATTTTGATTCATATTATGCATTTTAATGGCCATTTTTTACAAACCGCATAAAAAAAATCGCACAAAAAAAGACCGCATAAAAAAAGGTTCAGCAGTAGCACTGACTTAGTGGCTGAACGAAATTTTTTTATAAATTTATACGTAACAGAAAAAATTTGGTTTTTTAATTTCCGATAAAACTATCGTGAGTTTACGTGACCACCGCGGGACACTTTTTTGAGGGGTCTCCGAAAACTAGGCCCCACCGGCTGAATTTTCCAAATTTTTTGAAACACTTTTAAAATGTTGCTCTTTCATGTGTTTAACGCTTTTATTTTAACCACAGACAAAATTTTTTCGTCTCAAAATGCCGGACCTTTTATTATCAGTGACAACTACAATAGATAAGGTTACAAAAAAAAAATAAAGAATATCAGAGATGCCAACTAAACTGTGTTGGTAAAATTAAACATTACTTACAATTATACCGTACTTTGAAAAATCTGTCGTAGATGGTGACACTTGTCCCAGTGAATATATACATATCAAAGCATTTTGAGCCGCCATATTGCAGGACGAGTTAACTCGTCTTAATCATTAGAAAGTTATATTTAAAAAAAAAAAAAGATAGAGAAAATATGCTTTTTTTGGTTTCGAAACCCACGTAACTCCTTAACGTCTCACGTTCCAGCCATTTTAAGGGTATCGTTTGAATTTAGAATTCATACCTTTTTAACAAGTCGACATTTTGTTACGTTATCGGTGAGGGGGTGTGTGGTCATGTCGAACAGTAGGAAATTTTGTTTTTCTGTTGTTAGGACACCTTTTTCAACTAAATTTTTGGCAAGTCGTTCCCGCACGTTTTTCAGCTGGTATCGGATTTTCAATGGATTCCATGTTTCGCCTAATATTAACACAATTTTACAAAAACAATTCCTCTGCATGGAATTCCAATCAAATTTCAAAATTCAATACATTACCACTTAAATATTCGATCCAACTTTGCACCGTTTCGGGCGGATCCCGTTCTTTTAGATGTTTTAACGCCTCGTCCAGTAGCACGTCACCAGTTGGCGTATCCGATTTGACGAGGAGTTTACGTGACAATAGGCTACGGCGTCGCACACCGGCCGATTCTAATTCTATACGCCCTCTCAGGCCCAATTCTATTAAAATACATCCACGCAGACCGCTCGATATACAATCGTTCCAAAATGAGGTGTAACCCTGTAAATAGTTTAAAAGTGTACGTGTTAGACAGGCGTCAGGTGTAATTCGTCGATATAAGTACGTCAAAAGTTTTGTAGAATTGTCGCCCGTCTTTTTTTTTCAAGAAATAGGTTGACAATGATTTTGAAAAGAGGTGAAAGTACGCCCGAAAAAAGTATGACTTAAAAAATTTTCTGAGCCATGTTCCGGGAAATTTTTTTGATTCTAGCTTAAGCTTTTAAATACGTTTTTCAAAACTGCTGTTGAACTTTTCTGATTGTGATAGTCTCTTGAAAAAAGAACAAATTTTTATATTTTTTTTTTACGAAACCCATTTCGGGGAATGGCTACAATTTCCTGGACGCCCTGATTCAAATATTAAGAATAAAAACGCCAATATCTGTCTTTGTTTTCGAGATCTTTATAGTCGAATGCTTTTTTCCTATTTCTAGTACAGGTACCCCCCGAAGAACATGGGTACTTTCCCTCGAATTACACGGTTTCAAACTACACGACTTTCGAGTAATTCTTTAGAAAAAATTAAAATACATACATTGTTTTGATATAAAATTTTGAGTAACACGGTTTCAAAGAACACGGAACCAATTAATCGTGTTCTTAGGGGGTTACCTGTATTTCCTTTTTTGCGGATTTTTAGAAGTCAGTGAGAGTTATTTACAAATTAAGAAGAATCCTTAGTTGGATTCTAGGTAACGCTAAATAATCTGCAAATACACCCGGGAAATTACAGTCGTGTCCACTTCAGTACACAATTCCCATTTGAGTTTCTAAGAAGTCCTTTTCTTTATGTAAATATTTTTATTACAACAATCCCCCGAAAAAAACGATTAATTAGATCCGTGTTCTTTGAAACCGTGTTGTTCGAGACTACAAACGATAGAATTCCATTTCAAGTGTGAAAAAAAAAACGTTCCGTTTAATTTGCAAGTTGTGGGTATTCCAAACACATTGCGACTGTTAAAGCCTACTTTTCGTTATCGAGCTCTATTAGCTCTATTAGTCCCTTTGATCTGATCAACAATAGAATATTTAAAGGTAATCGTAAACTTTTGATCGTAAATATCTCGTAAACGGTGCATCGTAGCTCAAAAATAACGAAATTTTTGAACGCTTAAGCGAAACAAGTTGTGGGTATTCCAAACGTATTGTGACTGTCAAAACCTACTTTTCGTTATCGAAAATTATCGATGTCGAAAATAACGATATTTTCCGAATTTAAATACGTAAATTTCTACATATTCGTTCATTTCTATTATAAAATTGGTGTAACTTCATTTCAAATACCACAATATGTGTATTTAATTATTTTTCAAAAGAATTACTTAAAAATCGTGTTATTTGAAACCGTGTAATTCGGCGGAAGGTACCCGTGTTCTTCAGGTGCTACCTGTACAATAAAATTATAAACATACGATTTTCGCACATTCCTATTTAATTATAAATATTTATTCGAACCGAATTAATGTTTATCGATGTGCCAGGCACCGAGCGATACTATCCGCGTGACACAATTTTACCGCCCGTCACTTATAAAATTGATGTGACTCATAAAATTGAAGCCTTTCTCTTCACGTCACAATACGTACACATACCTCTTTATCTTTCAGTCCCAACAGTAGAACTTCTTCCATAAGTGTGAATCTTGTCTCTTTCGAATCGCCGTCCTCAATATCGTCCGGACTCGACTGATCTTTGTGTGAGAAGCCACTGTCACTATTATCGCGATTAATAACATGTTTTCTTTGTACCAGACCGTCCGTGTCTGAGCGATCCATTTTGACACGATTTCTGTTTCGCTCAACACCCACAAAAAATTTATTTATCTAGTTGAATAAATTATACGAGAAAATATCACAGATAATTAACGGATAATGCTGATAGTTCGACACAAAATCGAAACAATTTATTAATTAATAATTTTAATTGAAAAATATTTTGTTAACATTAATTTATTCTATCTTGTTGACGTTTTCTATTGAATGTAGTTACATTTAATATTTCCAATACAAAATGTAAATACTTTTTGACGATCAAATACGGAATTATAACGATAATGAATAACATCTACAACGTTATGCACTCTCTAGTGCCATCAAATAGTACTTAATAGTTCATAATATTGTCTATAGATGTCAGTAGTATTAACTAATCGGTAGAGTGTCTATAATAAATAGAGTGGTGACATGTGTGCTGAACGCTGATTGGTTCCGGCCGTTCCGGCATTTTCTATCCAAAGTTTTCGTAAAATACATTGGAAATAAATTAAATGTTAACAAAAACCATTTAATTTAATTTAGAAAAAATAATTAAATTAAAATTTTTTAATTGTTCAGTAATTCATAACTTATTAACAACAATTATGCACTCAAAAATATTTACTCAAACATGTGATAATTAATTTTGAAGTTTCCCGCTCTGTTTTGGATACAAAATGGATGACATGTCACGACTCTACTTATTATAGGGACTCTACTAATCGGCCTAATCGGCGAGTTTGATAGAATTTTAAGACGTTGATGCTCATGGACGTCGTACGACGTCAGGTGAAACCTTACTAACTCATACACCACGTCGTAGGACGTCCACAATTCCATATAAAGTGTATTAGTTGTCACAGTAATGTATCAGTTGGGCGTTTTGTCATTATAGGTTCTGACCGTTTACGATTTTTGGGTTTATAAGATTGTGTATAGATGTCAGTAGTGTTAACAAAACGGCGAGTAGCGTAAAGATATTTGATAGAATCTTAACACGTTGATGGTCATGGACGTCGTACGACGTTAGATGATACTTGACAAACTCACACATCACGTTGCAGGACGTCAACAATTCCATATAAAGTGTATTAGTTGTCAAAATAGTGTACAAGTTGGATATTTTTTATGACTTTTTAGATCGCTTTTTTCATTTTTGATAAAACTAGAAGCTTAAAATTGTTAGAAAAACGAATTTCATAGTAGAAATTGTATACCATGAATGAATTTCGATGAATTTATGCCAGAAATGGAAACGTTACATCCAAATTATGTACTCAAAATCATCAAATAGATTGAACGCAAATCATTTATCTAGTGTTTTAAGAAAAAGAAAAATTTTGTACCTTGTGACGTCATTAGCTATTTTTAAAAGTGTAAAAACCGTAATTTTGATCACAGGGACATGAAATTTGGACCGTAGTTTTTTAATTTTTGATTAAATTAGAAGCGTTAGATTATCAGAAAATTAGTTTTTAAAAGAATTTCGTTATTTTGATAACAAAAATGGTAAATTTACATCCAAATTACCCAAAATATATAAACAGAGCTAATTCAGATCGTTTACTTCGTTTGTAAAAATTTGTACTTGATAACGTCATCGACCATACTTAAATTTTTAATAAAGTTAAAATCGTAATTTAAACCATAGAAATATAAAATTTTATGCAAATTCTATTTTTTTTGGGTAAATTTTTGGATAGTTTTTGCTTAAATTAGAAGTGCTATATTACAACTTTGGAAAATTTTTGCAAAAAACCACATTTTTTTGAGGTTCCTGACTTCCTGGCACCGGACATGTCTGGTTGAAGAATTCAACCAAGATTTTTGAATTTTCAACGTTTCCAAATTTCGTAAAAATAGGATGTTCTGTTCGAAACCTATCGCGCATTCGCGCGAACATAATATATATATATATATATATATATATATATATATATATATATATATATATATATATATATATATATGCCATTTTCGGTTTCTAGGGACCTCAAAACAAATTTGTGTCATAGCCAGGGCCGGATCTAGGGGGGCAGCGGGGGTACGTACCCCCCTACAAGTTTTTTGGAGCACCAAAAACGGAAGTTGAGGGGCGTCGAAACGCTGAATTTGACGTTTTTTTTTTTTGCTCGCCACTTATTTTTTGCAGGGGAAAATTTAAAAAATATCGGTGCGCCAAAATGTTTAATTTGGCGTTTTTCTCGGGATGGGCGCCAACAGCAAAGTTTGCCCTCCCTCGTAATAACTGTAGGTTCGGTCCTGGTCATAGCCCCGGGGACTCAAATGGCGTCATGACAGTGCCCGTAATAGCTGAATATTCGATTCGAAAATTCGCTAAAGGAGTTTCCACATTCTCGCCGAAGTAGGACGAGGTTCCTCGTCGAAGTTCCTCGCTGAGGTTGGCCGAGGCATATGAATACTATTATAACATCAACAACGAGGAACAACGAAATGACTCGCTACATTCTCGTACTTCGGTCAACTTCGCGAGAATGTGGATGCTGCTTAAGGGAGGAGTTCAAATAAAAAAGCAACTTTTTTATTTATGATTATTTTGCTTGTTGAAATTTTTTTCAAATTAGGGATGGTTCCAAATAGCAAAAAAAAAAACATTCATTACTCTTCCCTGTGGGGGGAGGGTGCCCTTTTTCTCAAGTTTTTAAGCGTTTACAAGGAACGCCATATCTCAAAACGTAATGAATAGTTTTTAAATATTTTTTCATTATTTTATTCCTAAAAGACCTGTCCATAAAGCTGAGTTTCAAGTAATTTTAAAAATTAACTATAAAATTGTAATCCCAAAGTTCTAAAAATTATAAAACCCAATTTTTTATTTAAAAAAAAAAATCTTTAAGAATAGTTATAATTGTTCAAATGGAAAAATCATACTTCACTTTATGCGCAATATGTTTATGAACAAAATAAAAAAAAATTAAGTCTCTATCTTTTCTAGAACTTGAGATATGATTTTCATTGTCGGAAAAAACACAAGTTTCGGAAAACGGTAAAAAACAAAAAAATAACAACAAAAGAAGCGGTTTACTCACTGTTTATTAAAACGTCTACAAAGGCATACAAATAAAAAAAAACATTATCTCAGTGCATACTATAACTCGTGTACACACCAAAACTAAATACTACTGATTAAATCGCTAGGGGGGGCGAGCGTTATCTGCAAAGGAGCAGCAACTTGGCTGTGCAGCGGCTCACAAATAAATATTTTTCTACTTGAAAAAAATTTTTTTGGCCATGTTTTATATATTACCGTGTTCGTAAAGAACCACAGAACGAAATAAAAAAAAAAAAACCAGATTCGATAAAAATTAGTTTATTAGCCGTTTCTGGCGTGAACTCCCCCCTTAAAAAATAATTTACAATTTTTTTTACTGTTAGTCGATCACACTGTATTATTTGCACAAAATATCTGTCACACCCTGTACATAATGGGTGTAACGGGCATATATGTACATACACGTATATTATATACATCTCATACGCAAAGATTACATTTAACTTTTTCCAATACAATGACAATCGTTCAATGGGGCTTCCATAATAAACGTGAACTCGTGAACAATGTGGTGCGGAGTGCGATTGACAACGACACTAAAAGCACTTTTATTATTTTCCAACTTGGCCCGTTCACCGTCCTCCGGGCACAATCAAAATACAATGTTTCGAAAAAATAGCATATTCATTCCACACAATATACGCTTGGAGACGCGGAATCTAGTGCGGCGTCGTTACAACCCCCCCCCCTCCCCGCGCAAATTTCACCACATCTCACACCCTTGGAACGTTCAAAACAGTCATCTCGAACCATTATAATATAAAAAGTCTTTAATATGCATAGTGCTCTGTTAGATTTTTCAATTTATTAAAATTGTTATGTATTTTTCTTGTCTATACACAGTGACACCCCAAACCTCGAGTTTATCGTGGTGGGTTATTCCGATTAACCCCACGTTTTATAAGATTATACAGGTTTAAGGTGGTTGACACGTTATAGAACATTGTAAAGAGTAATGAATGATTTTTGGATATGTTATTTCTGACCACGCAGCTAATAGGGACTTAAGGGGGTATTCTAGTATAGAGTAGGGATGATCGATATTAGAAAAATCGTATATCGATTCAAGGGTATCGATATACGATATAATATATCGAAAGAAAGATATCGATGTTCGAAAACATCGATGTTTATGTAGCAAAATAAACAACCATTATAATCAATTATTTTATTTATTAAAAATTAACATTGCCAGTATTTATTTGGTACACTTTGCAAAAAGAGTCACTTTGTTAGAAGTTTCCCTTCTAATCTGTTCCTTTGTTGATACAAATACTGCGCAGCTTTTGAAAAAAGTCTCTCTGAAGCTGTTGAAGTTGCTGTGAAACACAAATATTTTTATTGGCAATTTTTTTCAAGTTTGGGTAAGTGGATCCTAGAACTTGCCATAAAAGTAATGGATCTTGTTTTAAATCAGCTATAGGACTTTTTAACTACTGGATAGCTTAGAGTAATATCGATGTTTCGATATTATTCTCGTAACATCGATGTGTCGATGTTATCGAGGACATAACATCGATGTTTTCCCCCTAAACATCGATGTTTTTCTACCATCGATGAATATCGATCATCCCTAGTATAGAGGCTCGATTTTGAGGTGATTTTACGGGCGTAATAAAAAAAAACAAAACAGTAAACATTTTTATTGGGACATTCGGAAAGTTCGTGCCGTTTTTGGTGTAAATGACCATCACGATTTTCTTCAAATGGCCGAAAACTGTGGATTTTGAATGCTGAAAAGTTGCCGCTAATTCTTGAAAGTTTGCCTCCGGTTTCGCTTTATTTCTTGACGCTTTGTTTCATCGCCAATACACACAGGTCTGCCGGAGGGAGCTTCATCTTCCAAAGAAAAATTAACCTTTTGAAATCTAGCAAACCACTTTCTACAAGTTGTGTCATCTATATAATATATATATAATATAAATACGTGATGGCAACGACATCTATAATATACATTTTTTCGGGCTCATTAACGAATATATATAATGGTAACCGTGAAAATAAATAAATTGAAAATATTTTTAAAAAAGCCATAAAATCTGAATAAAAAAATTTGTAATTTACAATTAATTTTCTTATAAACAAATTTGAACAATTTGACGTATAAAATACAAAATGAAGTCGGGTTGGTCGGGGTAAAAAAAGACACTGCTCGAGTGGGGTAAAAAAAAGACATACTTATATTAAACTCAACAGTGTTAAATTCAAAAAATAAAAAATATTACAACAAAATACATTAGTATTTTAAGCTGTCTGGGCCAAAAAATTATTTTTTGGAGAGGGCTTTATAACATAAAAAAATTTTCTCCCAAACCTCTGTTATTCATGAGCGAAAAACTTTCATTCCGCGACGATAAACTTTTTCAGTAAGTAAAGAATCTGATAAGATAGAGTGCTGTATTTTTTTCTTGTTATTTTACATGCTTGAGCAGTAGCAGCAGCAACAGCAGCTTCGTAAGTATTGAATTCCATTTTTCACAGCAACAATTAAATTTTTCACAACAATTAAAATTTTCACAACAATTAAACTGATCGTAAGAGGGAATATTTCCGCCCCTGCACAAAATGAGTGACTTCTTTTTTTTGGGTGTCAAAATAGCGCCCTCTATTTTTTTTATACCGGCGGCCTTTTTTTTTTTGCTCGTCAGGTGTAAAACGCCGCCCCTTTTCTACTAAATTACCGCCCTTTAAATTTAAAACTCCGGGCAAAACCTCTTATTTTTTAAAAATTACCACCCTTTTTTACAAAAATTTACAAAATTTCCGCCCGTAAAATTTGCCGCCCCGAGTAACTGCCCGGGTTGCCCGCCCTTGGAGCGGGCCCTGCCACTAGAACTTTAGATATCGTGTCAACCGTTTCAAAAAACATAGTTTCGAAAAAACGAGTTTAAAGTTTGACGTCTCATTTTGGGCAGTCCGAGTCATTTATGGTACAATGTTCCTTTGTAGAATCTAGAATGTTCTTTCGTTCAATGTTCCTTCCTCTAGTCTAAACTTTGAAAATATGCCCCCCAAAAAAAAAACAATCGATTTTTTTGAATTTCTAAACTGGAATACCCCCTTAAATACTTAGAGCTCGATTTTCGATTAAAATCGGACGAGATCGGAAACTTTTAGCCTTGTTAACTTAATTATTGAATTATAAAGAACTTAAATTACTGCACAGATAATTAAATATAATTATATTATTTATTTTGATTAATAAGACCGTAATTTTGATGGTCTTTTGAATTTTGATTTTTTGCAATTGTTATAGCTATTTAACATGACAATTTAATATCATTGTCTATCTCTCTCGGGTTATTTTGAGCAGATATCGTTTAAAAATAAGTGTTCTTCGTCTAAAGATAAATACGTACCGTAAAACTCCCTAACTTTACCATAGCACACATTGTGTTAAAACAATTAAAATTTGATGGCTTATAATATCTGTGACATTTTTTTTTAGTGACACAGCTATTTCTAACAAACTACTAGTGTTCTATAAATTTTTCTGACATTAGCAGTCGTCATTTTTTTTTAAATCGTTAGCTTTTTTCAGTTTATATGGTACACTCATGTTTTCGAAAATATTGTAAACTTCAATTGATTTAGAAGCTATAAAACTTTATCTGGGAAATTTTATCATATGAAAAACTGCGTAATCTCATAAGTATTTAGAAATAATTTTCACATTTATTTATTCGTGCACTTTCGAATATTTCGTTTAAGTAATGGTTACTGTAGGTTTGGTAAAGTTAGGATCCTTCAATTCCTAACTTTACTAATGGACGCCTAGTGCAAACGGTAGACATTTAGTAATTGGAACACCTGTCAAAAATTTGAAATCTGTTACGTTTCGTAGTGATAGCTATTATTTAACAAAGATAACTATTTATTTACCTCATAGTTTGTTATAAAACGCAATTATTCACGAATTTCTAATTTCATGTACTTTTATCTCCGATTGTACCTCCCAAACATCCTTAAAGACATTTCGAACGACCTTAACACTATGAGGCCCGAGTCCATAGTAAACTTCCCCGGAAGCCGGCAATATTTAAAAAAAAAAACTATGTAAACAAATACATAAAATAAAATGATTCCAACAATTCAACATGTATGTGTAAAACTGTAAACATACGTACGTGATACGTACATACTACATATACACTGACATTCAAATCAATTTTATTTAAAAATATAAATTATATTTTTTATGCATTTTTTACTATCTTAAAATTTTTTATACATAGAAACCAAAAGAGTAGTGTGTGTTGGTATGTATTTGTGGGAGTAGAAACACATCCGTATGATGAATGATGATAAACATCGCACACATAATGCATAACCAACTAATCAATTAATCATTGTTCGCCGTCGGCCTCTGGGGATGTTTTGTTTGGTTTCAGATGCCGAAGCCATGGGACTGAAAGTGTTAATATATATTAAAATTTCCAAATGTATATTTGATAATTTTTTGTTTCAGAATGGCGTTGATCCAACTTTCCCGCAATGATATGCGTCCAGGCAGTTTTCAAGTATTCCAAATTCCTGTGCAATTAAATTTTAGTAAGTATACATACCGAAGCTATTTCTTTTTATCAATTTTGGTTTTTTAGTTAAAAATCCTTTGTTTCAGACTTACTCCTTTTCGTTACCTAATTTCGCGGTTCGTTTTTGCGGTTTATTCGCGTTACGCGTAGTGTCCGCGATAATTTATCTTTCGTTGTTCTATTTTAGTGCTGCTATGCCAAAAAAGTGAAACCGGATCAAATCTAAATGTGTCACTCCTCTTGGAAAGTTCGATGCCGAGTTCTGATTACGGTCGTATCAGAAATTATAATCCGGTTACGGTTTATTCGCGTTACACGGTACACGGTATTCCGGTTACGTAACCCTAGAATCATACGTTGGTCTACGAGTCAAGTTAATCATACATCGGCGTCATTTTGACGAATGGACTTTTTACGGGGAGTTTTAGAGTTTATTTGCAAAAAACATTTTTTTTACATAACAATACTATAAAAGCGAACAAAATATTATAAAAAATTGGATTTGGAAAAATTTCTTAATATAAATATTTTTTAATTTTTTTAATCTTTTTGTCAAAGCATATTTTCATTATAAAAATTAAAAAATAGATAAATACATGAATTGTATCATAAAATATGTCTTTCAAATAATTAATTTATAAACTATTATGAGTCAGTGGACATGTGTGACTTTACAGAATGTGAAATTTCTCAGTCATAAATATTCCTATGGATATGTAGTTATTTCCTCATTAGGCACATTTGTAAATTTTCTAAAATTTGTTAGTAATTTTTCGAATAAGATCTCAAAAAATAATAAAAATTAAAATATTTTCCACAAAATAAATTGTTAATCTTTTATTAAGTCATTCGAAACGCATTCTTTAGTTTTCGATCCAATATATTAAAATTTCAGTATTATGTCGTCTCTATAAGTCAAGCAGTTGTAATCATCTTTCACATTATCATAATCATTGAATAAATTAATTATAACATCCATATCTTTAATAAATTTTAGAAAAACTAGGAAAACTTTTATATGTGAAGTACAAAATCTTTAAAAAAAAAACATCGGTTAATCATACATCGTCGTCCTTTTGACGCACACTATTTCAGTATAAAAAAAAACGACAATAGCTATAAACAAAATTGATACGTCTTATGTGTTATAATAACAAATAAATTAGATAACAGAAGTTTCACAGCAAGTAGGCAACGACAAGTTGTAGTATTGGAGCAGGTAGAGAAGTTCGTTCGTCGTTTTGACGAGTACGTATGATTCTGGGGTTAATCGCGTCATAGTATTTGGTGTTGTACTTAAGTGTTTTTGTGCCAAAAAAGTGATTTTGTGTTTTTAATCCGATAGTCCGTATCCTAACGAAAACTTTAAGCTAAAACTAATGTGAAAGTGCTAAAATATGAGAGGCGTGCTATCCACAAATTGTGGTACCACGCGCAGGTTTGTTGCATGCTTTTTTTTTATAATAAAATTCTATAATATACAGATTACAGATTTTGGACAAACTTTTGAGATTTTCCGAACTTTTCACTAATCAAAATATCTGTATATTATAGAATTTATTTTTTTTCTACATGTGCATGCTCATTTTTAGATATAAGCTAGAAAGAGTGGCATCCTATTTTGGTCCGAAACTGCAAGATTTGTTGCCAAAGTAGGCTAGGGAAGCTCCGGTTACATGTCACTCAATTTTTAGGCTTTGTTGTTGTTTTTGTTGTATATCTTTTTTTAGATTGGGTGACATCCCACACCGGTCCGAAACTGCAAGATTGTTGCCGGATGGGCTAGGGACAAATTAGGCGCGATGTCATCCAGTAAGTTAGCGTAGGTCCTTCAGACCTGACTACCGAATTCATTTGGAATTTGGTCGTGAAATGATAGGGACCTGGTGATATTTGCAGTAGGCCGCAATATCTCTCAGGGTCTTAGGGTTTTTCTTTTCAGCTGGGCCTCTACACAAATAATAATACGGCCAACTTGTATGGTATGTGTATCAGGGATTTGTCCCCCAATCTTCTGATGCATTGTATCGATACAGACCTGCCGGAAAGGTTGTGTAGACGTAGGGGTAGGGGCGAAACTTAGTCCGCGACCCTCCGTGTTTAGGCTTTTTTTCACTCTCGTTTGTACAAATGGTACAAAATTGAGGGCTCCGTGGTGACTGTGGACGTTTTGCCGCTGCATAAATCAGTGCTGTGAGAAAAAAGAATTAAAATTTTTTTTTTTTTAATTTGAGTCACTGCGCTGAGATATGTTGGTAGAATGTTTCCAGTTGCAAATTATGGTTGTATATTTTTATTTTTGATTTTTAAATAAAATTCTTAAAGAAAATATAAATTAATCCAATATTTTTTGTTTTTTAGTTTCAGGGTCTTTTGTTTGTGTCCGTAATCTCTTCCGTTTTGGATGGATCATTTTGCAACGCGCTGGCATATTTATATTCCAACAGTTTTTCACTGTTTCATTACAGTGCAAATTTATGGACTTACTCCTTTTCGCTTTGGCTCGAACGTATTTTCAAGCAGGACGTTAAAATTTGTCCAGCGTCTTAGAAATTAATAAACTTTGTACTTATATATTTTTCGGTGTGTTTCAGATACCGTCTCTGGCCTAGTTTGTGGTATCGTGGCGCCTGTTATTGGTATGATGTGGTTTATTATTAATTATTGTGGAGTAGTCGAACAGAAAGTAACATTTCCATCGTTGCTTTTTGTTCAGAAATCACTAAAATGTGATTAAAGAGTAAGCATTTATTTTTAAAAATATTCTGTTTATGCACAATTGTGCGTTGAAAAAAGTTACCTTACGTCACTGTTTTGTCAATTTAAAAACTTTCATACTACAGGAGATAACTGAGTTTGAATTTTGGAAATGTTACCTTTTGTCAGTAAAACTTGGAAATGTCACTTTTTGATAATCATTGAATGGAAATTGAAGGATTTTAATTAAAAGTAATAAAATAAAAGCCCCTTTAGATCTCGATGCATCAATAAAAATTTAAATAAAAAAAAATAAAAGCCATTTTTTATTATTAACCCTAGAATCATACGTTGGTCTACGAGAAACGTTAATCATACATCGACGTCGTTTTGACGGATGGACTTTTTACGGAGAGTTTTAGAGTTTATTTGCAAAAAACATTTTTTTTACATAACAATACTACAAAAGCGAACAAAATATTTAAAAAAATTGGATTTGGAAAAATTTCTTAATGTAAATATTTATTAATTTTTTTAATCGTTTTATCAAAGCATATTTTCATTATAAAAATTAAAAAATAGATAAATACATCAATTGTAATAATTAATTTATGAACTATTATGAATCAGTGGACATGTGTGACTTTACAGAATGTGAAATTTCTCAGTCATAAATATTCCTATAGATATGTAGTTATTTCCCCATTAGGCACATTTGTAAATTTTCTAAAATTTGTTAGTAATTTTTCGAATAAGATCTCAAAAAATAATAAAAATTAAAATATTTTCCACAAAATAAATTGTTAATCTTTTATTAAGTCATTCGAAATGCATTCTTTAGTTTTCGATTCAATATATTAAAACTTCAGTATTATGTCGTCTCTATAAGTCAAACAGCTGTAATCATCTTTCACATTATCATAATCATTGAATAAATTAATTATAACATCCATATCTTTAATAAATTTAAAAAAAAAAATTAGGAAAACTTTTATATGTAGTGTACAAAATCTTCAAAAAAAACATACGTTAATCATACATCGACGTCCTTTTGACGGACACTATTTCAATACAAACAAAACGACAGTGACTATAAAAGTATAAACAAAATAAATATACGTGGTGTGTTATAATAACAAATAAATTAGATAACAGAAATCTCACAGCAAACAAGTAACAACAAGTCGTAGTATTGGAGCAGGTAGAGAAGTTCGTACGTCGTTTTGACGTGTACGTATGATTCTAGGGTTAAAAAACAACGTTTCTCTAGTGTTTTCAGCTACTAAATCTAATAATCTAAATCTAGATCTAATATTACATAAGAAAATGTCACTTTTTGATAGAACTAAAATAATACTTTTATAAAGATGTGGATATGTTCCTTTTTGTTCGAAAACCGAGATTGGGGCTCGTTTTTAGGGGAGAATTAGTGCTATTTAATATGCCAAATTCAACTAGGACGTGTAGTTGCTAGATATAAGTACGATTCTGCAAAAAAAAGCAAAAAGTCAAAAAGTGGAAATGTTACTTCCTGGAAATGTTACTTTCTGGTCGACTACTCCACAATTACACATTTTATTTTACTTCTATAATTGCCAGATATTTGATAATTTTTTGTTTCAGAAAATATAAAAAGTATGTTTCAGAATTTCTGGCGTTTGCCTGGTGAAATCAGATCAGGAGGAGTCACATTTATTTGTTGACTTCATCATAATGCTTTTTTTTTGTAATTGCAAAAATTAAAATACGCCTGTCACAGTATCCTGCATAACATAGCGAATTTCCGTTTACAAAAATTAGCTATTCTCGGAAACTAGTTGACATAGAATAATAGTTTAAGGACCTTTTTTGTGTGTTTTTTTTCTCCTCGTTTCAATGGTGTGAAAAAAATGTCGCAACAATTTTTAAATAAAGGGAAATTTTGGCAAAAGCTTATTTTTTTCACGAAAATTGCCAAAAAAACCATGTTCCGAGCATCGGACGTGTCTGGCTAACGAACTTGTCCAACGGTTTGGGACTTCCAATATTTTCACCAAATTTCGTAAAAGTAGGACGTTTCGTTCGAGAGTTATCGTGCAGATATAGATATATATATATATATATATATATATATATATATATATATATATATATATATATATATATATATATATATATATATATATATATATATAAATTTTAGTGAATGTTATTTTCGATTTCTAGATACCTCAAAACAAATTTCTACCATAGTCCTGGGCTCTAATCGCGTCATGACAGTGGCTGTAATAGCTGATTTTTCGGTTCGAAAATTCGCTAAAAATGTACCTCAGCTACGTCAACTGTCTAAGGTAATAATTTAAAACCATGATCAAGTTTGAACTTATTGTCGTTCGGGGGGAGGGAATCATAATCCCCATGATTGCCCCTCTGCTTCTCTGCACTGGGTTTTACATGCTTAATTTTGATAAAAATGGAAAGAACGACTTCGAAAACCTATATAGTTCGCTTCCAGTTTCATCATTCTATCATTTTACTTACGATTTTTGAGACCTCTAAAAATTTTCGTAGACTTGATGACGTCATTAAATTAAAAAAATTTCTCTTAAATCAGACTTGATGGAAGTGATTTGCACTGAAGCACACTGATCGGTTGAATTAGAGTAATTTTTGGTGTTAAAATAATTAAATTCCTATAAATACGTCAACTGGCGCAGTCTTTAGGGTATGTCAACCCGTTCCGATAATTATGTATACTGTACGATTATTCGATTTTTGTGAAACTTATCGCTCGTTCGTTCAGTTTATCATTTCCAAGCCACTTGCAATTCCCATCATAAGAACTGATTTGACATTATCTTTAAATATCATATACACAACCCCATATTTACCACTTACGAGCCGTATTATGACTTTAAGCGCTTTAAGCTGTGTCAGTTAATACAATGTATGTAAGTATATAATATTATTATGTGTTAGAATATAAAATAATTCAGCACATGTTTACCAGAGTCGATAAAATTTATGATAGTGATCAATTCAATTGCGGAAAAAAATTTTGTTAAAAAATATTATTGCCTATAAATGTTTATTCATGGTCTTGTTTTCAATGTTCCGCCCTTGTTTTTAAAACTAAGGGTGTAGTCGTTGTGGTTAAATTTAATATGCCGGTGGTGACAAAACATTGGTCTGTGCACGAATAAACCAATTTTTCCCAACCGCGGTAATAAAGAGATCATTTTTTTAATAGATAGGTACTTAATAATATATACTTAAGTCAGTGAAATTATTACGTATACATATACTTATTCTGGGTGGATATTACTTAAAGGGGAATGTCTAGTTGTAAAAGTTGAAAAATTCAGTTAATTATTGGGTTTTTATTAGGTTTGCAATGAAAACCCTATTCGACCGTTGGCTGAATACCGAATATTTGACGAATATATAATATATTTTGGAGTGCAAGTACTGTACAAATACAGTAGAGCACCAGTTTTGTCAAGAAAAAGTAGTCTCCAAAAGTGGTGCTTGACAAAAGTGATGCTTTTTGACCAGGGGCGATTCACAAATATCGTAAGATTATGGTTTGAATTAAAATTATGTTTTTTTTTTTAAATATTAATAAAAGAAAAAAAGAAGTGAAGAATTAAAAAATATTTATCTCAGAAAATATTTTTTCATTTGTCGTTTTATTAATTTGCTTTGAAATAATTTTGTTTATATTTTACGTATGATAAAAACCGCCACAGACCAGAATACATATAGATAAACATTCTATGTACAATAACTAAAATCTACATTCCCACCCTTTGAGGTCTGTTGTTGTTTGTCATTACAATTAGCGGTATATTTATTTGTTTTTTTTTTTTTTTTGATAAAATCATGCGTCATGGTCTATTGCTCATGGATTTAATATTTATGTACTTGACATTTTTGATGCAACTTTCCAAAAGTGATGTTGACTAATTTGATGCTCTAAAAAAATTTCCAAAACTGATGTTTCCGTTATTGATGCTATACTGTACCTACATAAAACACAGCGATACAGTTTCAAAATTTTCTTTTAATTCTTTTAAATTCAATAATGAATTGCAACGGTTTTTTTAATTATTTAAAGTTCGAAAATTTTTAAATATGTACCTATACTAGAGTTGCCGTTAGAAAATTTATCAAACCCGGACAATGAGACCCGAAAACCCGGATTTCAGAGCTTAAAACCCGGACATCTTTCCAAAACACAATATTTTGTTTCTAAAACAAAAAAGAAAAATCGTTTTTAATTTTGTTTAGAATGAATTTCCACAAAGTAACACAACTCTTATTTCTGAACACAATTAAAATGAAATAGATAATGAATGGATATTATGTCAAGTATACAATATAATTACTTTATTGATGTTCCGATCTGACCGTACCGGTCTGTCCTCATACTACTGATTTTATTCAATTCGCACGTCTCTTTTACGGGTGATGTTTATTGCTGATATTTCCAATTTTTAATAGATTTTATTATCCTGTTGTACCTTTAACAAGGAACTTCTTTTTGTTGAATATAACATCCGTATATAAAAATTTTCACAATTTGGAATTTCATTATTTTTTGAAATAATAAAATATAAAATCATTGCAATTATGTACAAAATATACATAATTTTTTTCTTCCATTAGTTTTGATAACTAAAACCCGGACTGTATCGAAAACGCCGCCTGGACGTTCCCCGGACGCCCTTAAAAAGAGGACAAATCCGGGGAAATCCGGACGAATGACAACCCTAACCTATACTAAACAGTACGCGTATCATGATTATATAGCTGTATGTGTGTGAATCTGTGCATACATAATAGTTTCATAGCTTTTATTGTTAGTTATGTAATAACGTAATAGCTGGTAGGGAATGTTATCTAAAGTATATTTTTTTTTTGTCTACTTAAATAATAACCAGGTATCGGATTTCTTTCGGATCAGACAGTTTCGTCTTTAGCATATGCAGGTATACATATTGCACTCAATGTGACTAAAAGTTGAAAATATTTTCATAAAAACAACGTGCACAAGTTACATACACACACATACATATGTATATCAAAATATTATTTTTACGTATTTTATGTAAACATCCTTTTTTTTCTTTTATTTATTACCTGCACAATTGAAAAGTGCCACTGTAATTTTAATTGACTATCAAAAGTATTTTTGTTTATATTATGTATGTGATTTATGTGACATGTCATTTAAATTAAATAAATTCATCTTTTTTCATTGTTTTCAATTTTGAGAGATAGAAGTATAGTTGCTTGTTAAAAATTTGTTTTTCAGTAATAAAAAATCTTAGTAAATACGTACGTCTTAGCTATTATAGTGGACCGTCTAAATATTCAACAACTTTTCAATATATTTTACAAAAATTTTTTCCGATTTTTTGAATTTTCTTATTTTCGTCAAATAAAAAATGCTGTTAGTATTCTAAATGGTGAAAAATGTAATTTTTGACCAATTATATTCATTCAAATGTGCATAATTTAATGTAATTTAGTTGCAAAATTTTATTGAAATAAGTACGGTCCTGACCTGTCCGAGGAAACCCGGTACCTAATAATAACATTCAATGTAGACAATTCAAAGTAGACAATGTTATTAAATTTTGTCTATTCAAAGTAAATAAATACGACAGATGTAGTTTTTTCCGAATAGTTGCCGAATATTCGTTACAGGTCTAGTTTTTTTTTTATGATATCAATCTAAAATTGACGAGTTTCAAATATTTAGTGCTCACAAATAAATTTCGAAACAATTTTTGATAGCCTGATTCTTGCATTATTTCATTGCTCAGTTTTAATGTTTAATTTTTTAAACAATCTTACCAGTTTTAACATTAATTAAATTTATTACATATTATTTATCAACTGTAATTTACAACAAACTCAAATACAACTGTCTTCAAATTATTAAATAGCATAACTACAATAACTGTAACTTGTTTTCAACTATCCCCGCATTTCATTGAACTCCATTTTACGGTAATTTTGTCAATATTTCAATTTGTTTTTGATCAGCACAATATATTGCACAATCCACAAACAATCCATAATACATCCGTCCACCGTTTTAGATGCACTGTATAACATTACCTACCCCATTGTAAGGGGTGACGTTTTATTTATAGCAACATATAATTTGTGTAGTGGTCCATGGAAGGTAAAGTAGCGCAATATTATCCTGTCAGCTTTTGTAGTGCTTTAATTGAGAGCTTTGTGCTTTTCAATTGACTGTTAGTATATTGTTTATTGCGTCTATTGTAGCTTTTATAACTATTTGTAAATGTTGTTTTTTTTTTGTTTATTTGCCGTTTCAGTGTTTTAGGAATGTTTATTTTGATTTGTGGATTTTTTGAATTGTTGTTTTCATGTTATCCAAAATTTAATCCAAAATTATTTTTGATTTTTTTTTTACATTGACTTAACAATAGGAGTTTTTGTTATAAAATTGAACGTATTGTGAGACCACCCCAAAGTGTACGGATTAAACGATTTAGCACTGACTTTGATGGTCTTTTCAATTTTGAATCGATTTTACACTTATCAAAAAAAAATTGGTATCCGTATTTAAAAAGACCCGGGACTGTTTTCAATAAAAAAACCGATTTTTTATTAAAAAAAATAGTGTCTTAAAAAGTATTTCGTTGTTTTAAAGAAAATATTATCGTTTCAAAAAATTTCTTTGAGATAAAGAAATATTGAAGGAATCATGTATTTGAGTCAAAGAACATTTTTTTGTCAGGATTCCACCTTTTTTCTGTGTATATATAACTTGAATTGTTTGTACAGTTATTGGAAGATTTCGAAAAATTTGCGTCCTTATTTAGGAAACGAAACACTTGAGCCCGCTATAGTCTAATAGCACTAAATTTTATCTATACATTAATTTTAGAATAGACATAAAAATTTTTTAAAAAGAGATTCTTGTAGGGATTGCCGAGGAGAACATTTGTGCAAAATGTTAACTCCCGGAAATGTTTTTTTTATATCATGAATAGCGTTTTTTTACCTTTCACCGCTTACGTAGTGAAAACGGTGATAGATACATTAAAAAGTGTTAAGACCTTTCTTGTACACAATCGAATTCTCTACAAAAAAGTCCTGGAGAGCACCTGTCTATCTTATATAGGTGAAAAGATACAGCGCTCCAAACGCGCACTCAAAAATTCACTTTTTCTAGCGTTCCGGTAAGGTTCCGGACGGCACACCCTGCCGGAACGCTAGAAAAAGTGGATTTTTGAGTGCGCATTTGGAGCGCTGTATCTTTTCACCTGTACAAGATAGACAGGTGCTCTCGCTGACTTTTTTTTGTAGAGAATTCGATTCTCTACAAAAAAGGTCTTAACACTTTTAAATGTATCTATCACCGTTTTCGCTACGTAAGCGGTGAAAGGTAAAGAAGCTTAAGAGGTGATTCGCCAAAAAAACATAAAAAATCGACCATTTTTTATTATTTTTTTATACAAATAAATATTTTATTAAAAAAAAAACATATGACATGGTTCCTACGTCTTGAGATTACAAAAAATTTTTTTTTTTTAATTTTAAAATACTTTTTGAGATACATGAGGAACTATGTCAAAAAACGTATTTTCGAGAAAAAAGTATTTATTAAAATTTTTTATTTAAATTGAATTATAGTAAAGTGCGTGCACAAAAATGCCAATAACTTTTTTATTTTTCATTTTTTTTTAACCCTAGAATCATACGTTGGTCTACGAGTCAAGTTAATCATACATCGGCGTCGTTTCGACGAATGGACTTTTTACGGGAGGTTTTAGAGTTTATTTGCAAAAAACATTTTTTTTACATAACAATACTACAAAAGCGAACAAAACATTTAAAAAAATTGGATTTGGAAAAATTTTTTAATATAAATATTTATTAATATTTTTAATCTTTTTATCAAAGCATATTTTCACTATAAAAATTAAAAAATAGATAAATACATCAGTTGTATCATCAAACATGTCTTTCAAATAATTAATTTATGAGCTATTATGAGTCAGTGGACATGTGTGACTTTACAGAATGTGAAATTTCTCAGTCATAAATACTCCTATAGATATGTAGTTATTTCCCCATTAGACACATTTGTAAATTTTCTAAAATTTGTTAGTAATTTTTCGAATAAGATCTCAAAAAATAATAAAAATTAAAATATTTTCCACAAAATAAATTGTTAATCTTTTATTAACTCACTTGAAACGCATTCTTTGGTTTGCGATTCAATATATTAAAACTTCAGTATTATGTCGTCTCTATAAGTCAAACAGCTGTAATCATCTTTCACATTATCATAATCATTGAATAAATTAATTATAACATCCATATCTTTAATAAATTTTAGAAAAATTAGGAAAACTTTTATATGTGGAGTACAAAATCTTTAAAAAAAAATATAGGTTAATCATACATCGTCGTCCCTTTGACGCACACTATTTCAGTATAAAAAAAACGACAATAGCTATAAACAAAATTTATACGTCTTATGTGTTATAATAACAAATAAATTAGATAACAGAAGTTTCACAATAAGGAGGTACCGACAAGTTGTAGTTTTGGAGCAGGTAGAGAAGTTCATTCGCCGTTTTGACGAGTACGTATGATTCTAGGGTTAAATGAAATTTTAGGAGAATGTTTCTAACACCTTAAGGAACGTAATTATGAAGAAAAAAATCAATTTATTTTTTTTTTTTAGCGAATTTCCCCTTAAAAGTAATAAGTAACCTGACTATCAATAAAATTTCCAGTATTTTTGACGACGATTTCTTGAACTATATTTTGATCCACTCAGTGTAGACTCTGTAAGTTTTTCACAATTTATTTTAATTCCAAAAATTTTTTTGATGTGTGTATTTATACACATATATCGATTACCTGTTCCACATTTAAAAATAAAACGTTCCGTACTGATGCGTCAGACAATGGCCAAGTGATAATATGCGTACAAAAAGGAATAATAAACCATTTGATAAATATTATAACTATAGCAGGACAAAGGATAATTGTATTTCAGTTCTATTATTCAAATTTTTCAATAGAAAAATTCGTTTTAAATGCCATAATTGATTTTAGTTAAAAAAATCGACGAAAAATATTGTATCATTTTGTAGCGGGTAAATTCTGGTATGTTGTGGAAAATGTGGAAATTTTATATTATGATAATTTTTTTTTCTTTTTGTTGGTTTTCGAAAGAATTTTATAATTTCAAAGTTTGTCTGATTTTACGAAATTTTATGAAATGAATTAAGGTCAGCGGTTTCCAAACTGGGGGGGGCGCAGGTTAATTGCAAATATTGTCGTCGTTTTGATAAAATCATGGTTTTAAGAATAAGCACTCAAACATAATTACCAAATAATGGATATTTTACATTAAGGAGCTACATGGGTCTTTTTTAGAAAAAAAAAATTTACTTACTAATAGAAAAAATTGCAAAAAGTTGGAATAAATCAGGTTTTTTGCTGAAAAAAAAGCCATGTAACCCCTTAACACTGATTTTTCTGCTCACTACTGTACGTAATATTTTAACAATAACAATTCTCAACCGGTCAGAGTCATGTTAGTGCGTAAGTATTGAATACGTGTCTGATCAACGGTTTCCTCTCAAGTGTCGTATAGACCTGTCGTCCTCTAAGAATATGAAACCGTTTTTTCAGTAAAAAAATAATTTACAAATTGTTTATAAATTTTTTCAAGAGGGGGCAGCAGAGGTAAGATTTTTTATAGGGGGGGGGGGGCGTTAGTGCACAAAGTTTGGAAACAGCTGAATTAGGTAGTTCTGTTGGTGAATTTTATATAACTTGCGTGAATGAAACTCTCACCACATCAAGATTGTCCAGTTTCTATTGATATTAATTTTCGAAGCCTTAGCCACCATTTTTAAAATGTAAAATAAAAGTAAAATTAAAAAAAAAAAAAAACAAGGAAAATATTTATAAATTTTTAAAAAAATTTTCAGTCGTCGCCATGCCCCTTCTCTAAAGAAAAATGTTACCTAATAGCTATGAACATTAAACGGTCTGCGCATCTACGCAGTAAACTTCGCCAGGGGCCGGTAGTATTTTTGAAAAATTAAAAAAACTTTCAAATAAATTCACGAAATAATTCAACATGTGTAAATATACACATTTTTAATAACTAATAAGAGACAATAACAGGAAATATAATAACAATAAATTGATAAAAAAGTATAAAAAGAACACAAACAATTAAATACTTTTATTACAATTACATATTATACACATTTTAATACAATTACAAAAATACCCCTGTCGCAGCATCCTGCATAACATAGCGAATTTCCGTTTATAAAAATTAGTTTTTCTCGGAAACTAGTTGACATAGAATAACAGTTTAAAGACCTTTTTATGTAATTTTTTCTCCTCTTTTAAATGATGTGAAAAATTTTTTGAATAAGTGGAAATTTTGGCAAAAAACTAATTTTTTGCAAGAACAAAAACCATGTTCCTGGCATCCGACGTGTCTGGCTGAAGAACTCATCCAAGATTTTTGGACTTCCAACGTTGTCACCAAATTTCGTAAACCTAGGACATTTCGTTCGAGAGTTATCGTGCTGATACATATGTACATACATACATACATACATACATACATACATATATATATATATATATATATATATATATATATATATATATATATATATATATATATATATATATATATATATATATATAAATTTTAGTGAATATTATTTTCGGTTTCTAGGGACCTCAAAACAAATTTCTGCCATAGTCCCGGGCTCAAGTCGCGTCATGACACCTACTGTAATAGCTGAATTTCCAGAATTCTTTCTGGAAATTCGCTAAAAATAAAAAAAATAAAGGATAATATAAAATTATATTTTTATGTGTTATTCGCCTATAAACGTTTATACAGAAATCATCACACAGAGTGTGTTTGTTACTGGGTCAATTCCTGTTTACGGTAACGTCGCACACATGCGTGTGATCACTAATCGTGATCGGTCTTGTCGATTGTTCTGGATATTATACAGATTCTGTATGTAGTGTACTCGGACCATAAAGTGTCAAAAGAAAAATTACTTTTGGTTTACTTTATAAGGAATGTCCAGTCTTTCGGCATACCTTCTCCGAAAGTTAGACAGTCCCTTCAAAAATTATAAGAAAAGTCCACTCAAGAACAGGCAAGAATATTCTGTTTATAAATATAAGTAAGAAAATTTTAAGCAATATGTGTGAGAGTTGTTAAATTTTGTTCATAATTTAACGTGTAATTTCAATTTTTAAGAAATATTAACGAATAAAAGTATTGAAGTCATTTAAATACTTCAAATGATTCGTTAATATGAATCCAAATGTACCTACAACGAATTCAGAAAAAAATTCGGTAAGCAATTTTCAGTGTTTTTAACATTCATTTTAATTTTTAACAATCGTCTATATATTTTTACTAGCATTTACTCGCGGCTTCGCCCGCGTGGAATTTGAAATTATGGTATCTAGTTAAAACATATACAGTGTACTTTCATCGCGTCGCTATTACGCGTCGAGTAGGTATTATTACTTTTTTCTTTGGAATTTTCCCACAGAAATACTATATTTTCCCCAGGTAAAAAATAGACTATAACATTCCTTTAACAACATGCCAAGTTCAAATGAAATCAATGATTCTTTTTTATACTGTTTTAAATATATATTTTCCCCACGGGAATAAGACTTTCCATGGGAATTAGATATTTTCCCGGGATAGAAAATAGTCTGTGTCCTTCCTCATCGTCTCTGTAAACAATGTGCAAAGTTTGAAATCAGTCATGCTTTTTTTTAATAGTCAGTTGTTATTTCATTGTTTCGTTTTAAATACACTTCCCTCGGGAATGAGATATTTTATCGGGATAAAAAATAACCTATGTTTATCGCTGTATATCGTCATATTTGTCTACAATAATTTTTTGTTTCATTTAAAATATATATTTCCACAGGAATAAAATTTCCCACGGGAAATTTCCCGGGGTATAAAGTAGTTTGTGTCCTTTCTCATCCCTTCTGTTAGCAATATACAAAGTTTGAAATCATTTATCCGTTTCTTAATAGCCAGCTGTTGTAATTTAATGCATTTTCCCTCGGGAATGAAATATTTTTCCGAAATAAAAAGTAGCCTATAACCGTCTCTGGCCCGCAAGCAACGTCTGTGCAAAGTTTCAGGTTGATTGGTTAAGCTGTTGAGGCGTGAAAGCCAGTCAAACAAACAAACAAACAAACAAACTCACTTTCGCATTTATAATATTAGTAAGGATTATCACGAACAAAACTCGACTGAAAAATAACTCTTTTCTAAATTCTTTGGAAAACTGGAAAATCTGTCAAACTATAACGGTTGTTTCTAAATTACTTACAAGTAAAGGTCCCGAGGCCGGACCTATCGATTTTGATGAAACTTAAATATGTTGTAGAACACTAAAAACTAAGGGACACATATTTTTTTTTATCTGCGGAAAAACGGTTTGAAGGGGTGAAATCGCCCTCCAAAAATTGGGGTAAAAATTTAATTTTTCAAATATCTCGAAAACAGTAAGAGATAGAGCAAAAGTTTAAATTGGCGATATTACTCTTTTTTAAAGAGCTATCTATTGATATGCAATTTGTTCAAATTACATCAACAGGGGTGGTTGGGGGTTAAAATTTGGGGGTTAATTTTGCAAAAAGGGGGTGAAAAATAAACAATATAAAAATTTTGTTTACAGATTTGAAATTTACGTCAAAAAATCTAATTGACCTGTTTTTGCTCAATATCCTAATATTAAGTCTAGGGGACCACTTATTGTGACTAGAACCACTTATTGTGACATTATTTTACCCACTATCAGTGTGTTAATAGCAAAAATTAGTGTATATAAACTAGTATATAATTTAAGAGGGTGACTCACCCCCTCTCCAACGTTGCTCAAACTCAATTTTGAATTCGAGAATTTCATTTCTACGTTATTCTAATTGTCTTAAGCTATTTTCCATGAAGAAGAACTTCTTGAAATATCCAAATTGTACGACTATTCGACATAGTCACCCTCTAGTTAACTACCCCTAGACTTAATATTAGGGCATTGAGCAAAAATAGGTCAATTAGATTTTTTGACGTAGATTTCAAATCTGTAAACAAAATTTTTATATTGTTTATTTTTCACCCCCTTTTTGCAAAATTAACCCCCAAATTTTAACCCTCAACCACCCCTGTTGATGTAATATGAACAAATTGCAAATCAATAGATAGCTCTTTAAAAAAGAGCATTATCGCCAATTTAAACTTTTGCTCTATCTCTTACTGTTTTCGAGATATTTGAAAAATTAAATTTTTACCCCAATTTTTGGAGGGCGATTTCACCCCTTCAAACCGTTTTTCCGCAGATAAAAAAAAATACGTGTCCCTTAGTTTTTAGTGTTCTACAATATATTTAAGTTTCATCGAAATCGATAGGTCCGGCCTCGGGACCTTTACTTGTTAGTGTGTAATTTGTTTATTTCTCGACTGAAGCTTAGAAGAAATTTTTCAAAACACAATTTTCTAAAAATTTTCGAGGTCAGCTTGGAAAATAGGTATGACATATGGTATATCAATCGAATGGAGAGAAAGAAAGCAATTTAATTATGCCAAAATTTAGGTATTTCGCATAACTTGGAAACCGGTAGTCATATATAGATAAATTTCACGTAAAATAGTGTTATCATTATCAGAATTTTGCAGATAAAATTTAGAATTGTTGGGTTTGTATGGAATCTGGGAAGTTTAGAGGTAGCATTCGAGGCGTCTAGTGTTTCCGTGCAATTCGTCAAATTTAACGTTCGCCATTTACGAGATCTCCATGTTGGCAATTTTATTAGGGACACCGGTAACTGCATCGCAATATTGTACGGAATCCTCTATGTACGAATCAGACTCGCACTTGATCGAATTTATTTCAGTACAGCTAAACCTTTTTCCATACGGTCTTTTTTTGTGTGATTTTTCTACACGGTTTTTGTTCAAAATTTTCATTAAAGTGCACAATGTAAATCAAAAGTAAGAGAAAGTTATATTGTGCAATAAGTGCGGGAAATTGTCGATTGCCCACGAAAGCGAATGAGCGCACGAACGTAGTGAGTGCGCTCAACTTCGCTTAAGTGGGGCAATCGACAATCCCGCACGAGTTGCACATACTATTTTTTATTACGAATTTCACATACTTTTTTCTATTATTATCACTATTTTTGACATTTTTATTACTTTTTAAAATAATATTTTTAAGTGTTCGTCTTTTTTTCTGAATTAATTATCGTTTAAATTACTTTGTTGGTGGTTTCTATAGAAATAATTATGAAATATTTATTAAATGAAAAATTAAGGGGCGGCTTTGCGTGTTTTGATTAAATTTTACGGGTTTTATTGTCAATTTGCGTGTGGAAAGTAACTTTACACACGCAAAAAAGTATGCGGGAAGAGTACAGTGGGCAAACAGCTATTTTGCGTACAGAAATGTGTGCGCCAAGTTAGTACTTCTCCCGCATGAGTAATAAAAAATTAATTTTTAATGGTTTTTAAGCATTTAGTCAGCACATTGCATAAGAATTAGGGATGTTATGGATATGAAATTTCGAATACGGGTACGGATACGGATATTTAAAAACATTTTTTTCGGTTTCGGTTTCGGTTACGAATGTGTAATAATATCGGATAATGTTTCGGATACGGTTACGGTTACGGATAATGGCTTTTAGCGAAAATTTTTTTTAGAAAAAAAGGGCAATTTTACTCAAAAAAGTAAACGTCAAACGCGAATCAATGGAAATTTATCAAAAGAACAACATGCAGCAAAAACGTGCTTCGATTTAAACTCAGTTTTCCAACGGCAGTTGTCTGTTATTATCCGAAACAAATCCGAAACTTTTATTTTCGGTTACGGTTTCGGTTTCGGATATCCGGTAGTTTCGGTTACGGTTACGGATATCCATAACATCCCTAATAAGAATATAAGTTATTGCATCATTAAGGGGGACCACTAGTGTGACATTTTGAAAAAATTGGAAATTTTTTTTTACATGTTTCGATAGTCTATACCTTTAAAAATAACATACTAAAATTTCAAGTGCATATCTCAAATAGTTTTTGAGTTACAGCCATCCGAAGAGCGGATTCTGATTTTCATTGTTAACTTTGAGGTATTGGGAAATTTATGAAGGTTGATAGTTCGGGAGTTTCTGGACGTGGTTGCCAGTCCCATGTTGTGGAGAACCTAGACCCTGGCACATTTAAACGACTCATCTAATTTTACTATGACCGTTATCGTGAGTACATCGTAAATAATTTTAGTAAAAATTCTCAGTGAGTAAAACTAAAAGGTCAAGTAAAGAAAAACTACATTTTTCAAATTTGCTGCAGTTGTAACTCGAAGACAAATCATCCGATCGATTTGATTCTTATTTCAGCTTCTTTTATGTATGTTTCTTGGTGCCATGAACCTCCAGTTTTCCGATCGAATTCAAAATGTAATTTTTGCAGACCAAAAATCATCAAATTTTCGCACAAAAAACTCTGCCATTTTGTTAAATTTCACCTTTTTTTTCGATTGAGGTTTATGGCACGGACAGTACCTTCTAGTTTAATAGGCTTTTTAGTTTTTTTTTTATTTCTGGCACTGTGAAGGTCGCTATCACTGCAGCAGTGGGAGAACTTTTTTTTTGGAACCTTGGGAGATGGCAAATAACTCACTGAATTTTTAATTTTTTGGTCCAAAAATTTTATCATGAATTTATTATATATCAACGAATATATCCTTAAAATATTAAAACATTCCATACAGTAGTTGTCTTTAAAAAAATTCCCAAAAATCACCTTTTTTTCAGACGGTCACACTAGTGGTCCCCGTTAAGTTTTTTACTAATGTATTTTTCAAAATTTTCATAATATTATAAAAATGAAATAAAACGTTCTGATGTATAAACTAAGGTAGCGGTTACACTGGATACGAATTCATCCGAAAATTCATTCGTACGAACTGATCCGAGTTAATACGAATTAAACAAATGCATACATTTAGATATGCGTGGTTACACTGCTTACGACTCGTTCGTACGACTTTTTGTTTTTTGATGCGAATTCGTACGAAAAAAATGCAATGGATATAGAAAAAATAATTATTTTTGTTGAACAAAGGCGGTCTTCAAGGGATCAAAAGCATAAATATTATCATAATAGAAAGTTAAATAAAAATTGTGGAATAAAGTGGCAGAGGAAATGTTTAGATAATTTTTTAATTAAATATATTACAATATAATAAAGCTAACCTAACCTAACAAAAACATTTTAAGTATATGTAATGAAAAATTAATTAACTAAGTATTGAAGCTGAAATTCAGTAGATTTTAAAATGTAATTGAATGTGATTTGCGACATGTTCAAATATTCTAAAAATTTCTCTTTGTCTTGAAAAATTTCCTCAAAGTAATTCCAGAACTCAGCTTTTTTTGCTCTACATGAATAATAAATAATTAATCGTTTACCCAGAATTGTTTGTTTTCTATAATTAGAAATTTTGAAAATTTTGAAAACGGTGATTCTAATAAATAAGATTTGGTAACTGGATTTGATTGTTTGATATCATGCAATATGTACTAACGGTTTTCAATTTAAATTTAAATACGAATTCGTATTATGATTCCGTATCCAATGTAACCACACAGTCGTACGAATGAATTTCGTACGAACTCGTACGAATCAATTTTCGTGCGAATTCGTATCCAGTGTAACCGCAGCCTAATACTTCATCTTGTCTAGAAAAGCAAGTTCTGAGCAAATCGTGAGGTTTTGAGCGTTCTGCGTTATGTATTTTCGATGAAACTTTTTTTATGTGGTCCCGATTCACCGCATAAAAAATTTTTTGTTTACAATCTGGACCGAATTATTTTTTTTTTATAGCTACTTATAAAGTTTTTGAATACGATTGTGTGTATACGTCTATCGATTTGTTTCGATAATGAATTTTTTCTGTTCATATTGAACAAGTTACACTTTACACCACCGTACACTGGTGCACACTGGTGTACACTAGTGTATGCGATTACACTCACCTTTATGTAAACAAGCGTCTATACATCTTACAATAAATATTTAATAATAAAAAACAAAAAAATAAAAACAATATAAGTAACCAACTTCTCGATCACTATGTTAATGGAAATTGTTATATTTGACTTTGAGGTGTGTTCTTAGAGTGGCACCGCCCCTTTTATTTGGAAATTGTGTTTCGATTGAGGTCTGAAGCGGCGACGATCTGTGGCGATCTGCGACGATCTTGGACGGTGTACGGTCGCGACGGGTAAAATAATTCTTGTTTATCCATAACAAGCCCGTGTATGTTACCCATGTTTGGTAGTATCAATATAATTATGTAACAAGATTTAAATTTATATGCAAGTATTAACCTATTAAGGCCCAACAAGTTATAAACAATGAATTTATGGCCGATCGAAAATTAGGGTTCCGTAATGAGAACGTTCAGTGGCCGTGTTATGTTGTTTCGAATAGAGTCAGACTGTATTTTGACCACAGAACACTATTATCCCTAGCCCTAGAATCATACGTTGGTCTACGAGTCAAGTTAATCATACATTGGCGTCGTTTCGACGAATGGACTTTTTACGGGGAATTTTAGAGTTTATTTGCAAAAAACATTTTTTTTACATAACAATACTATAAAAGCGAACAAAATATTTAAAAAAATTGGATTTGGAAAAATTTCTTAATATAAATATTTATTAATTTTTTTAATCTTTTTATCAAAGCATATTTTCACTATAAAAATTAAAAAATAGATAAATACATCAATTGTATCATAAAACATGTCTTTCAAATAATTAATTTATGAACTATTATGAGTCAGTGGACATGTGTGACTTTACAGAATGTAAAATTTCTCAGTCATAAATATTCCTATAGATATGTAGTTATTTCCCCATTAGGCACATTTGTAAATTTTCTAAAATTTGTTAGTAATTTTTCGAATAAGATCTCAAAAAAATAATAAAAATTAAAATATTTTCCACAAAATAAATTGTTAATCTTTTATTAAGTCACTTGAAACGCATTCTTTAGTTTTCGATTCAATATATTTAAACTTCAGTATTATGTCGTCTCTTATACGTCAAGCAGTCTGTTGTAATCATCTTTCACATTATCATAATCATTGAATAAATTAATTATAACATCCATATCTTTAATAAGTTTTAGAAAAATTAGGAAAACTTTTATATGTGGAGTACAAAATCTTTAAAAAAAAATATGGGTTAATCATACATCGTCGCCCTTTTGACGCACACTATTTCAGTATAAAAAAAGCGACAATAGCTATAAACAAAATTTATACGTCTTATGTGTTATAATAACAAATAAATTAGATAACAGAAGTTTCACAGCAAGCAGGCACCGACAAGCTGTAGTATTGGAGCAGGTAGAGAAGTTCGTTCGTCGTTTTGACGAGTACGTATGATTCTAGGGCTAGAATCATACGTACTCGTCAAATTGACGACCCAACTTTTCTACCTGGTCCAGTACTACAACTTGTCGTTGCTTGTCTTCTTGCGAAAACTTCTGGTATCTAATTTATTTGTTATGATAACACAGAAGACGTATCAGTTCTGTTTATAGTTGCTGTCGTTTTGTTTATATTAAAACAGTGTGCGTCAATTTGACGACGATGTATGATTAACGAATGTTTTTTTTTTAAAGATTTCGTACTTTACATATAAAAGTTCCCCTAATTTTTCTAAAATTTATTAATAATATGGATGTTATAGTTAATTTATTCAATGATAATGATAATGTGAAAGATGGTTACAGCTTATAGAGACGACATAATACTAAAGTTTTAATATGTTCAATCGAAAGCCAAAGAATGCGTTTCAAGAGACTTAATAAAAGATTAACAATTTATTTTGTGGAAAATATTTTAATTTTTATTTCAATAGCCAAAAAAATATTTGTTTAAATCAAAAAATATTTTCTTTAATTCAAAGAAATTTTTAGTCTTGTTATCGACATAGTTCCTTAAAAGAATGGCTGTAGATGTATACTTACCTACCAATTTCCTTCTCCTCCACAGTAATGTATAAATAAAGTTGAAAAAATAATGATGTGAGTGGCGCGAAAAACGGACATTAAACCCTATTATTATTATTATTACACTCTCAAAGTCATTTCTTTATTCAAAGATTAAAAATTTCTTTGAATTAAAGAAAATATTTATTGATTCAAAGAAAAATTTTTTTGGCTATTGAAAAGAAAATTCACGGAAATATTTCTTTGAATAAAAAAAATTATTTTTTTGATTCAAAGAAATGTTTCTATAACTATTGATAAAAAAATTCAGTTCAAAATCTCTAAAATTTGAAGCGCATTCCGCATCCTTATCAGAATGCGGAGTTTGTAATTAAAACTGAATAGCAATACTCTCAAAACGATTTCTTTGTTCAAACATTAAAAATTTCTTTGAATTAAAGAAATTATTTATTTTAATTCAAAGAAATATTTTTTTGGCTATTGAAAAAAAATTCAAGGAAGTATTTCTTGATTCAAAAAAATATTTCTATAACTATTAACAAAAATAAATTCATGCAAATATTTCTTTGAATTAAAGAAATTATTTTTTTGGTTCAGAGAAATATTCTTTTGGCTATTGAAAAAAAATTCAAGGAAGTATTTCTTTGATTCAAAAAAATATTTCTATAACTATTAACAAAACAAATTCAACAAAAATATTTCTTTGAATCAAAAAAATAATTTTGCTTATTCAAAGAAATATTTTTTTTAATTCAAAGAAATTTTTAATGTTTGAACAAAGAAATCATTTTTAGAGTATTATTATTCACGCTGGTTTGTTTGTGAGTTACTAATTCAAAAATTTTATACAAAGACGTTGAATGCGCTTCAAATTTTAGAGATTTCGAAAAATTCAATCCATTGTGAAAAAGACATGAGTCGACTTTTGGGCGCTTTTTGCACCCAATTTCTCAATTGCCTTTAAATCCGTTTCTAATCCGCGCAGTGATACTATCGTGCGTGTGATTGATGAACTTGGTATATGCATACATTTGTGTACCATTAATTTTCGTGTGTCCGTCCATTTGACGACTTGTTGACAAATTATATAATTTGGAATTTGTTTGTTGACATTGTTATGCGAGACAAAAAATCATTTTATGAATAGTCATCAGAAAAAAAAAAATGAATGCTTGAATATGAGATTTAACTTGAATAAAAAAATTTTTTGATAGGTTTATTTATTATAATTATTACTAATAATATTACGCAGTGATTTTTGACAGAAAAATTACACCAGTATTAAAATTAACAAAACAAAACGATTCATGTTGACAGTGACACTTAAAAATATTATGTCAATCATATACCATGAATTTTTACCATTGTTATTTTTTATGCCAACATAATTAGGACCGGTGATCGAAAATTTTTAAAAATACAGTTTTTTTTTTTTAAATATAAATACAGTGGTTTTTTTTTTTTAAATATTTGCTTATTAGTTCAATAAAACATTTAATTGATTACCCTATTAACATACTTATACGTTAATTACAGTTTTTTTTACTGCACGATATCTCACGAATGAAAGATGATATTGATTTCGTTGTGACATTAATCAACATGTATTATTGTTAACCCTAGAATCATACGTACTCGTCAAACTGACAACCAAACTTCTCTACCTGCTCCAGTACTACAACTTGTCGTGGCTTGTCTGTTCTAAAACTTCTGGTATCTAATTTATTTGTTATGATAACACAGCAGACGTATCAATTTTGTTTATAGTTGATGTCGTTTTGTTTATATTAAAATAGTGTGCGTCAATTTGACGACGATGTATGATTAACGTGTTTTTTTTTTTTTTAAGATTTTGTACTTTACATAAAAAAGTTTTCTTAATTTTTCTAAAATGTATTAAAGATACGGATGTTATAAATAATTTATTCAATGATAATGATAATGTGATAGATGATTATAGCTGTTTGACTTATAAGAGACGACATAATACTGAAGTTTTAATATATTGAGTCGAAAACCAAAGAATGCGTTTTAAGTGACTTAATAAAAGATTAACAATTTATTTTGCGGAAAATATTTTAATTTTTAGTATTTTTTAAGATCTTATTCGAAAAGTTACTAACAAATTTTAGAAAATTTACTAATGTGCCTAATGAGGAAATAACTACATATCTACGGGATTATTTGTGACCGAGAAATTTCACATTCTGTAAAGTCACACATGTCCACTGACTCATAATAGTTCATAAATTAATAAATTATTTGAAAGACATGTCTTATGATACAATTGAGTTGTTTCGTATCAAAACGAGACACATCACTTGAACTAAATTTTTCAGGAAAGGCAAAAAACTGAATAAGTTCTTTGTTTGCTGTTAAAATCTGCTATTATCTTAAAATTGTCAAAATAGTGATGTGTCTCGTTTTGATACCAAACAGCTCAATTGATGTATTTATCTATTTTTTAATTTTTGTAATGAAAATGTGCTTTGATAAAAAGATTTAAAAAAATTAATAAATATTTATATTAAAAAATTTTTCCAAATGCAATTTTTTTTTAAATATTTTGTTTGCTTTTGTAGTATTGTTATGTAAAAAAATGTTTTTTTTTGCAAATAAACTCTAAAATTCTCCATAAAAAGTAGATTCGTCAAATTGACGACGATGTATGATTAACATTTTTTGTAGACCAATATATGATTCTAGGGCTAACACTATGAGGCCCGAGCACTTTCACAGTAAACTTCTCCCGAAGCCGACAATATTTTTAAAGAAACTTTATATAAACAAATACATAAAATGATTCAACATGTACATATATTACGTACTGAACAATTTTTATTTCTTATTAAATATGATTAGAGCCCGTGTTAAAATTACAAAACTTTGAAATCGTTTTTCTCAAAATTGGGGTGGTCAATTTTTTTTCAGTAAGGGCTCGTATTATTGGTATTGAATTAAATAAATATCTAGGCCAGTTTCGTTAAAATCCTTTGAAAAATCGTTTTTCAGACCAACTACCTTACGTGTGATTGTGGAATTTTCAAGATTGTTTCCGATTATTTATCGAATTGATGAGGTTTCTCATTTGGTAAAGGTGCAAGAGCGCCTTCTTTCACTTATAGAGATGTAAACAAAGATGTTTGATTAGATGTTCCTTAGACAAAGAATAGAGTCTTGGAAATAATTTTAAAAAAATTTAAAAAAAACAATCGATTTTTGAAGAAATTGTTCCATTGTTTTGAGGTGCTCTGAGAACGAACAAATTAATCATATTAAAAATGATCATAAAACTGATCGTTCATTTAATAATCAAATATTAATTTTTCTTTGAAACCATTTATTTTCTAATTATCCCGACGGCTAATTTTATGTTGAAAAGAACTGGACAAAAAAAAAAAAATCGTTGAAATGGCGTTAATATGTTGTAATTGAACTTTTTAAAAATAAAATACCTTACACCGTTTCACTTGAAGTCGCGTTTTAAACAAAATCAGTGACGGTCCCGTCATAGCATTCAACTATATCACATCACGCGTTGTGTTAAAAAAAAATTCGTGGCTTATAATGTCAGTGACAAGCAGGGGCGATTCTAGGATTTTTATTTTGGGTAGGCTCGAATTTTTCTGTATTGTAAACGAATATATGACAATCGCCCCCAACCCATAAATTTGTTTATACCTGGCTCTATGACTCATTATATTTGACCAAATGTTAATCACCACCGGTGACAATCGCCCCCAGTATATTAGCTTGTTTATACCTGGCCGTGTGATTCAGTGTGTTTTCATCCAACAGGTAGATGTCAAAAGTAAATTAACTTAACTTAATTAACTTAATAATAAATTCACTTTTATCTAACTGACGTCATTTAAAAAAGTTATACAGACATATGTAAAAAGAAATGCAGCTTCCTGGACCCGATAGTTAAAGTTGCAACATTTTTGAATTTATAACATTTGTTCCACATTTGTAATTAATTCCATGTTGTAAGTAATTCCACATTTCGTTCCTTGTATGGATTAGTGATAATTCATATAAATATCCAAATAAAAACATTATGAGATTTCTGTTTTAAAATACAGTGTAAACTCCGTATAATGAAATTGAAGGGACCGGGTATTTTATTACGTTATAAAGAGTTTTCGTTATATGGAGAGTAAAAGAAAACAATATAATTTTACGAATACAACTTACGAATTTAGTAAGTGGTTTTAATTTTGACTGAATTGAATGACACTTTTTCGTCAATATACAAACTGTTTCTTTTACTCGCCATGTTTACAGTTAAAAAGTTTGAAAGCAACTAAGAATATGATAACGTAAAGACAGCAATAAGACAGTAGTACGGAAGTACAGTAAGCAAAAACATGTGCTAGGCAATTACAACAAACAAATAAACGGATTTCTTAAAATCCCTTTGTGCGTACGAAATATTTACGACTCTGTATCACTATTTTGTTTGAAAGTCAGTGAAATAAAATTTTTTTGGGCTTAAAAAATGACGTATTTTTCGCTATTGAGAGTGGCTATTACGTTATAAAGAGTGTTTCAATATACGAATGATTGTCATTTCTCAATTTGTCAAAGAGAATTTCGAAAAAATCATTTTTTAAAAGAATTTTGTGCTGTGTTCACAGCACATAAAAATTTCCGTTTACAAAAATTAGTTTTTCTCGGAAACCAGGTTACATAGAATAATAGTTCAAAAACTTTTTTTATGTGATTTCTTCTCCTCTTTCCAATGGTGTAAAAAATGTCACAAAAACTTTTAAACTTGGGTAAATTTTGGCAAAAAAGTAATTTTTTTTATAAAAGATGTCCAAAAAACCACGTTCCGGGTATCGAAACGTGTTTGGCTGTAGAACTCATCCAAAATTTTTGGACTTCCAACATTTTCACAAAATTTCATAAAAATGGGATATTCTGTTCGAGAGTTATCGTGAGTTCTATATATATATATATATATATATATATATACATATATATATGTATATATATATATACATATATATGTATATATATATATATATATATATATATATATATATATATATATATATATATATATATATATATATATATATATATATATATATATATATATATATATATATATATATATATATATATATATATTATTTCACCGAATGTCATGTTCAGTTTCTAGGGTCCTCAAAACAAATATATGTCATAGTCCCGGGTTCAAGCCGCGTCATGACAATGGCTGTAATAGCCGAATTGTCAATTTAAAAAAAAAAAAATACTCGCTAAAGATGCTAAAAATTGTTTCTTGAAACATTTTTGTTTGATCTCACCGTACACTTGGGCTCATATAAATGAGTCATTTGAAGTATTTAAATGATTGAATTTTTTATTAGTCTTACGAAGTTTTCAGTGTTGCCATTTGACACTAAATTTCCCAATTTGCTGAAATACAATTTAGAAAATAATCATTTTTTAATAGAATTTTGTGCTGTGAAAAAAATAAAATTAAAAAAAATAAACATTAAATGAAACATACAAAACGATTGCTCAAAATACAACAATTAAATTTAAAAAAAAAAAAAAACCAGAAAATTGTTTATTAAATTTTTTTTTTATTCTTTGTATATTTGCACTCATATTAGTGAGTCATTTGAAGTATTTAAGTGAGTTAAATACTTTAACTCTTTAATATTTCGTAGAAATTGAAGTTACACGTTAAATTATGAAAAATATTTAACAACTCTCATACATAATTTATAGAATTTTCTTGGTTATATGTATAAACAGAATTCTAGTCTTGCGTGCGCCGTGCTAAACTTTTCAATTTTTTATTTCTTCTTCTAATAGAATAATTTTTGAAGGGGGTGTCTAGCTTTCGGAGTGGTATGCCGGAAGAGTGGACAACCCTTGTAATGTAAACCAAAAATAATTGTATAATTCTTATAATATCTATAGTAGGTGATATTTTTGCTTGTGAAAATTTTTTTAAATTTTCTAGGACTTATACGAAACGGTAGTAAGTACACGCTTACTTCGCAATAAGGTTACTTCACAAACTGAATACAGAGAAAGAGATGGAACGTTATTTGTTTACCTTATCACAAGTTTTTTTTTTTTGCTAAATTGTAGTGTATACAGTATGTTCCTTTAGATATTTTAATTCAAAGTTTTTACTTACAAAAATGATATCATTATAATGCAACTTTTTAAATAAAAGAAATACGTACATAATTTATGTATCCTCATGTAAGATATGTCATATGTATGTATATTTTGATTTATTTAAACATTGATTGATAGGATTTTAGTCACATATGTACATATTATTTTCAAATCTTCAAATTATCATATGTGTATGTAGTTTTTATACAAAATTATAAATTAATATATTAGATAATTAAATACATATTTAGTTTTGAACAGAATATGTGCGTTTTTCACGATGTTTTTTCTCAGAAACGACATCATAACATGAATATTTAAAAATATTTTTAACTCTAAACAAATGATATTGTTATATGTGTATTTATTATTACGGGCTTGGTATGTACAAAACTTTTTTTTTTATTTTTATCACACTTATATTACCTTTATTGCCTTTATGTGTATATCTATATATGTGTACATTTTGAACACCATATATACGCTTCACTTATAGTAACATAGAAAGAGACAAACCTTTCTTGGTATACCGTTTTGCGCGGCATCCGTGTAATAAACAATAAACAAAACTACAAAATAAACAAAATTACGTACATCTCTTCAAGATTTCAAAATTTTGTTTTACATACAAAAAAAAAAACGAAAGACCGCCACTGTATACTAACTTAAGTCTTAACTTACATGAAGATTACTCTCTCTAATTGAACTATGTGGAATTTGGTTATTGTTTAAGAAAATATTTTAAAAATAGAAAAAAAAAACACTTTTTTTTGATACAATTAAAAATTCATTGATTAATAAAAAGTCTGTAATCGGTTTTTAACTTGGTTATTAGATAGAATATTACACTATTAAAATGGAACAGGTGAGACCATATGTTCTACCTCTTGGCTCGCCTCGGGCAATTCTCACCTTCAAAAAACTCAACTAACACTACATAACGTTAAGATAAAAGTAATCAATAAGTACATGCGTGTATGGACAGCTTCATTCAAAATTTCGGCACATATTTATCCTTAGAATCATACGTACTCGTCAAAACGACGAACGAACTTCTCTACCTTCTCCAATACTACAACTTGTCGGTACCTGCTTACTGTGAAACTCCTGCTATCTAATTTATTTGTTATTATAACACATAAGACGTATAAATTTTGTTTATAGCTATCGTCGTTTTTTTTTTTATACTGAAATAGTGTGCGTCGAAAGGACGACGATGTATGATTAACCTATATTTTTTTTTAAAGATTTTGTACTCCACATATAAAACTCTTCCTAATTTTTCTAAAATTTATTAAAGATATGTGTGTTATAATTAATTTATTCAATGATTATGATAATATGAAAGATGATTACAGCTGTTTGACTTATAGAGACGACATAATACTGATGTTTTAATATATTGAATCGAAAACTAAAGAATGCGTTTCAAGTGACTTAATAAAAGGTTAACAATTTATTTTGTGGAAAATATTTTAATTTTTATTATTTTTTGAGATCTTATTCTAAAAATTACTAACAAATTTTAGAAAATTTACAAATGTACCTAATGGGGAAATAACTACATATTTATAGGAATATTTATGACTGAGAAATTTCACATTCTGTAAAGTCACACATGTCCACTGACTCATAATAGTTCATAAATTAATTATTTGAAATACATGTTTTATGATACAACTGATGTATTTATCTATCTTTTAATTTTTATAGTGAAAATATGCTTTGATAAAAAGATTAAAAAAATTAATAAATATTTATATTAAGAAATTTTTCCAAATCCAATTTTTTTAAATATTTTGTTCACTTTTGTAGTATTATTATGTAAAAAAAAATGTTTTTTGCAAATAAACTCTAAAACTCCCGGTAAAAAGTCCATTCGTCGAAACGACGCCGATGTATGATTAACTTGACTCGTAGACCAACGTATGATTCTAGGGTTATTTACGGACTTCGACCGGTGTAGTTCTTCTAAAAACGCATGCTAATCTATAATAAAAATGAACGGCCAGGGGGAAAAAGGGGTCAAGTCACTTTAACCAATTTTTTCAAGGGATCGATAAAACTTAAAGAAACGTTATAAACATTGTGTTGTTTATTTGAGAAACAGCTGTAAGCCAAGTCAGCAACAGTATATAAAAGTTGTGGACTTGACTCCTTATTCCCTCTAAGCGCTCGTTTGACCCCTTGTTCCCTCTTCGCCTCTAGTTTCGAACCGGTTTTTTTAGGTGACTTGACCCATTTTTCCCATAAATTGTTATAACACGTGATAATACTCTTGAAGAAATACAACAAACTCATTTTTCAAAAAAATGTGACTTAACCCCTTTTTCCCTCCGGCCCTTCAAATGTTTTTTTAGTAATTTTTGGTTTTTGGTTCGAAAATATTCTATTGGTGACTAAATCAATGGGACTAACAGAGCCTAAATTAACCAGTTATAACCAATCTATGATAAGTTATGCGGTATCGATAATTTTCGATAACGAAAAGTAGGTTTTGACAGTCCCAATATGTTCGAGATGTCCACAATTTGCTTCGCTTAAGCCTTTAAAAATTTCGTTAGTTTTTCGCTACGACGCACCGTTTACGAGATATTTACGATCAAAAGTTTACGTTTACGAAAAGTATCGAAAACTAATTTTTTCAAAAATATTCTATTGGTGACCAAATCAGAGGGACTAATAGAGCTTAAATTAAACATTTATAACAAATTTATGATAAGTAGTTCGTTATCGATAATTTTCGATAAGGAAAACTAGGTTTTAACAGTCGCAATATATTTGGAATACTCACAACTTGTTTCGCTTAAGCCTTCAAATATTTCGTTATTTTTGAGCTACGATGCACCGTTTACGAGATTTTTACGATCTAAATTTTCAATAAATTTTTATGATAGACCGACTTCAGAGCTAACGAATGCTCAATTCCATTCTATTTTAATCGAAATAAATACGCATTACATACAAATGTGTATGGAAGTATGTAATTCAAATTTCGTTGCGTTATTTCTTTGAAATTTTTGTATACTTTTTTATTTTCACACTTGTAATAGAAAATGTCTATCTTTGGTGGTCTCGAATAACACGGTTTCAAAGAACACGGAACCAATTAGGCCCGATTTACATTAACGCTCCGCTCTCGGTACGATATCACTACGCTCCCGATTCGATATAATTCGTTCTCTATTGACATTATAATGTTGCTCTGGGTACGCTCCCAGTTCAGTCTCAGTCCGATACAAATATCTTTTCATAACAACTGAATGCAAGCGGAGTGGAGTGGAATTAAAAAAGTGTTTACACTATAGGTACAAGCCATAACAAGTCTGATATCGCTCCGATAAAATATTACCTGAGTGGTATTGATACTGGAGTGACATTGGAGCGAGAGCGAATCGTGACTGATATCGGACCGATATTAGAGCGATGATGTGAATACACTCATTGTTTATTGTGTACGAATATTTTATCGAACTGGGAACGGAGAGATATCGTACCGAGAGCGGAGCGTCAATGTAAATCGGGCCTTAATCGTGTTCTTCGGGGGATTGCTGTATAGAGATATCTGTGACATCGGGATTAACTGGTGATCTTTGCTTTAACATTTGTTTTCAGTGACAGTGGCGAAATTATCACATGAAACGTAACCAGTATTGGGCAAGATATCGAATTTTATTATCTAGATAACAGATAATAGATAACATAATTTAAAACATCTAGATAAAGATAACAGATAATTGAACCGTTATCTAGATAAAATTTTAGATGATAGATAATATTTACAGAAATAATGCACTAGGTCAGTGTTTCTCAACCGCCCATCCGTGGACCGTTGCCGGGCTACGAAAGTAGCTCATCGGTCCCGAGAAAGATGTGTTTATTATTATAAATTACAAAAATGTTTAAGAAAGGTTTTTGGCGACAAAATTGCATGTTTTGGAATTTAGTTTCTTTATTTACGGCCCATGATAGCACACGTAGAGTACATTTTTTTTATTTCAAAAAAAGTGATTAAAAAGTGTCGGTATTTATCTACATTACATGATCGACCAAGTGATCGGAATACGACATTTCATATTACACGACTAAGTGTTATTCCAACTAATGGCGGAAATGATTCCAGACAACAAGAATTCTGTTTAAAATTAAATAATTACTTTTAAAAATGTTTGTATTTCTTAAGAAAGTGTCAAAATTTATCTGAATTATATGGTCGACCAAGTGAATATTAGGTAAATGGTGAATTTAGCTTCAATTTTCTTTTTTTTTTTTTAGGAAAAATAAAAATGTATTCTTATTATCTTATCTTTTTCCTTCGCTTAATAAAAAGATAAGATAAAAGAGAACTTCTTTTAAAAATATCTAGATAAAAGATAATAGATAACGAAAACTTTATCTAAATAAGCACAACACTGAACGTAACACCGCTAGAATTATTCGAACCATCCTCGGTCCTAGCTGATGTGAATGATCCACGTTGTACAATAAATTATTTTTATCATTATTACCGATAACTTTTGAAACACATTGTACCAACATAATAATAAACACAATAGCTAAATAAAAAAATTAACTATTTTATAAGATCGGTTTATATTCGGTGTTTAGATGATGTATAGCGGATCGGAACGTTGTTTTTGGAACATGGTGAGAATTTAGGCGGGGGGGACGGGTACAGAGGCACTAAACACTGATGCTAAGAAGCCGACAAGATCACAGATGCACCATGAAAATGGTCATTATTATACGTATGCATTATATTTCTGGGTGTAGTTACGTACATATATATACATAATATATATTTCTTATGTATTTTTGGATAGGTATATTTTGACTTACAATTAGCGGCTTTTTTGGGGGGATTGCAGGTAAAAAAAATTGAATTGTTTATATATAAAATTATTTTTGTTTCTGTGAATCGATAAATATTTTAATACGTTCGATTGCGTAATGGAATTAAAGTCGTCTTAGTGTTATACTAGATTTATATTAACGTACACAGAGAGAAAATTCATACATATAAAAATTACTGTGCTCAGCACTACAATCGACGTGTAAAAGGCGAACATATTCAATTTTGTACGGTAAAAATATAAAAATTATAATTAATCATAGACAATTTAAAAGATAGAATGTTCTTTCCGTAATATTAGCTCCGTAAAATTTGTAAAACAGCACAGTAAAAAGTTCCATTGCCGACAATTTAATTGTTTTTCTTACAAAAATTACCATGCTGTCTTAAAATAGAAGAAAAGTAGAAAAGAATAAAAGAAGCTAATAGTAGAAAGAAAGAAAGAGAAGGTATCAGCGCTGTCACATAGCGAGGCAAACTGCAGAAAGTATCAACCACAGAGGACAGAGGTACAGTACGTGTCTCTCCACTACTGGAATCAGTGTAACCAGTAAGAGATAGAAAATATGTTATATACGTGCACGGTGTTTACTTTGTATTGGCGCGCTAAACTGTGTATGTGTGCGTAATCGAAGATAGAGATGGCAGTCACGTGACCGGGCTCGCATACATATGTGTGATACCACAACGCTATGCGTGGGGATGTAACAATGCCAACACAACCAACATTACAATCAAATCCATTATTGTTTGACTAACCTACATTCGGTGAGTGCCACTGAGACACTAGCTACCTATGAGCCTAAGGTACACAAAAATGCACATTGCAGATTTCATTATAGAGATAGTTGCTGTGTCTCCATTACTCCGTGGTATCAACACAATCATATATGAAGGTCACGTAGCAGGACTGGTGGTGTTGCAAGTAGCTGGTTAGCTGGTGTGGTGTCGTGTGGTGTCGAAGCAGTGTTCATTAGAATGTCTTGACGGATGGTCATAGTTTAATTTATCATTTTGTTACTCCACTATCTTCAGTATTAGGATATATGGTTGCCAGTCATTTTTGTATGGATCATAAAGAATCAAAGGTCGGAAAAGATCCGGCATCTTCGAAGTTTTTACAGGTACAGCCGAAGCAAAATAAGGTTGTGGGTCAGATGCGCAAATGAAAGAGTACGACAACAAGAATTAAACTATAACATATATGCATAAGAGTGTGATAGAAGTTGTGTTACCACATTAAATTTTACCATACTATAATAAATTTTTTACTTTGGTCATCGATCGCGCACGCATTAAAAGAGAGCATGGTAATTTTTCTGAAATCTTATCTACAAAAATTATATGATTTTTCTCTCCGTGTAGTTCTTTTGGGGGAAATAGTTTTCTTAGGAAAAATTTTAAATTTCTTTGTATTTATTATTCGAAATGTTTACCTACTGATTACAATTTGCTCGGATAAAAAAAATTATTACTGTACGTAATTACATAACATTTACGCTTTAAAATTTATTTAAATTAAGGTAGTTGGTCGATAAAACGATTTTTTCAAAGGATTTTAACGAAACTTCTCCAGATATTTATTTAATTCAATACCAATAATACGAGTCCTTACCGAAAAAAAATTGACCACCCGAATTTTGAGAAAAACGACTTCAAAATTTTGTAATTTTAACACGGACTCTTATGGGAAAACTCTTTTTTTTTAATAAAATGAAAACGTGTCAAAAGAATTTGATAAAAATTTAGTATGTTATAAAATACAAAGTTACAAACCATATTTAATAAAAAATAAAAATTATTCACCATTCCGTCTGTGAAATATTACGTATATCCTATGTAAGCGGATTTTCGAGAAAAAGTAATCGGAAATTCGCTGCTATGCAAGATGTTACGAGAGGGGTATTTAAAATGAAACGTTTGAAAATTTTAACTTTGTTGAATTTATGCCCTTGAAGAAAGCTGTTATGACGGGTTTTACTGTGATCGAAAAACCATATCACTTGTTTCTATAGATTTAGAATTTAAAGATTTTGACGGATTTATTTGTCTTCAACACGTATTTAGACTAGTTTCGATCACTTCTATGATTCTCTTCAATGTCGTTCAAGACCAAAAAATTTGTTGAACACTTGATTGCATGTAGACAATTATTGATCATGGCTACAAAAACCATTTTATTAATACAAATTTCATGGCGTAATTGCCTAGAACCGAAAAAAACCCCCCAAAAAAAATTCAATTTATATCATTTTTACATATTTGCTAAAAACCATTTTTATAAATTAAATAATAATAATAATACGAATAAAATTATACTTCCGGTAATACTTAAGTAAAACCTCCCCCAATAATATTGTAATGATAAGTTTTTGACAGAATTTTGACAGTTTGGTAAAAAAAAAAAATTTCAATTTTTTTTTTTTTTTTTTTGAAATTTTACTACATATTTATGATGTCTTTTTTATGAATTGGATCCATCTGTTCTAATTCGCTATTGAATAGGGAGGTTGGTACATCGATTATAGAACGTAATATACCCTCAAACAATGGCTGAAGAACGTGGTAATTTTTTGGGGAGTTGTTCAAAAAGACTGAACAAAAACGTATGATTGTAAAAATAACGTATATAATAATTTTTCACATGTGTCGTAATTTTTTTTCATTTTGGCAAAAATAATTTACGCCTTAATAGTTAATGTTAAGTTGATCAGTTTTGTTATTATATAGAAATTAGGCGAAATTACTGTATTACGTACTGAAATTAACGTTTTAAAGTGTTCTTTTTGTTAGGTTTTTTTTTATACAATGGGACTTTATAATATACAGTGTAAACTCTATATAACGAACTTCTATTTAACGAAAAACTCCTTAAAACGTAGAAATTATAAAGGTTTGTTTGGTTTACATTATCATTCGTATATTCAAACACTCTTTATAACGTAATAGCCATACTCAATAGCGAAAAATATGTCATTTTTTAAGCCAAAAAAAATTTTATTTCACTGACTTTCAAACAAAATAGTGATACAGAGTCGTAAATATTTCGTACGCACAAAGGGATTCTTAGAAATCCGTTTATTTGTTTGTTGTAATTGCCTAGCACATGTTTTTGCCTACTGTACTTCCGTACTACTGTCTTATTGCTGTCTTTACGTTATCATATTCTTAGTTGCTTTCAAACTTTTTAACTGTAAACATGGCGAGTAAAAAAAAGAGTTTGTGTATTGACGAAAAAGTATCATTTAATTCAGTCAAAATTAAAACCACTTACTAAATTCGTAAGTTGTATTCGTAAATTATATTGTTTTCTTTTACTCTCCATATAAAGAAAACTCTTTATGACGTAATAAAATACCCGGTCCCTTCAATTTCACTATACGGAGTTTCCACTGTAATATAATAAAACTGTAATGAGACCCTGTCTATACACGGAATATTTTTAACTTCCCATAGGAAGTTATTGTAATGGGTCCGATTTTACGAATCGCTAATTTTGACATATCTCCACGTTTCAAGGTCACTAAAATCCAAATCCATCGTTTTTAGCGTGATGTCTGTGTGTGCGTTCGTTAGTTCGTTCGTTCGTGAATTTTTTTTCGTCTCGCATATCTCGAGAACAAATGATGATATCAACTCCGGACTAATTTCATTAGATGCGTAATCAAAAAATGAAGACCGGATAAAGTTTTCAGCAAATTCGGATTAGCGGTTTGTTTTTTGTGGTAAAAAAACGAAATTAACTTTATTAAGATAACATAGATTATATGGATTTTTTACCATAACATTATTATATAATGGCCTAAGAACCTTCCTTGTTGTTAAAAACGCCAGTATTTTAGTACAAAATTTAAAAAAAAATTAGTTTCTTGCCAAAAAATATTTTGTCTCGCATATCTTGAGAACAAATGATGTTATCATTTGTTTGATAAGGATGGAGCCCCCACCCTTAGGTACAGAAGGCGAAGCCCCCGGTATGGTGCAAGAGGTAAAGTCTCTATCGGGGGCCCAGGGGAGGAGTCGCCTGAAATGAAAAAAAAGTATTTATGTACAGTAGTCTCTAGTCTTTAAGGACACCCAATGGGAAGTTGACAGTGTGGGTAGACCTGTCCCCCAAATTTTTTATTTTAAAAATTATACTGTTTACTGCAAATAGTTCTTGATTTAAATATCAAAACAGCGATTTATTGCATGGATTTTGATGAAATTTGGTGTGGTGATAGCTTATTACTTGGGTCAACATCTAGAACATTTTTTATTCGAAAATGTATCATTCCCTTGGGAAAATTCAAAAACCATTTTGAGCATGTAATAGCTCATACTAATAGTTCATGCTAAAGGTGTAAAATATTCTGTTACGTCAAGTACTTTCCCGCATTGCAAAGTGGGGATGAAATTTTGCAAATACAGTAGAACTTCGATTAACCGTCACTCGATTATCCACCAATTTCTTTTATCCGTCACTAATAAAAAAAATGAAGTGTACGGTATTATGCGTATTATATAGGTATATACAAACTAGGGATGTTACGGATATGAAATTTCGGATACGGATGCGGATATTTAAAAACATTTTTTTCGGTTTCGGTTACGGATGTGTAATAATATCCGATAATGTTTCGGATACGGTTACCGTTACGGATAATTGCTTTCAGTGAACATTTTTTTTTTTTAGAAAAAGGGGGAAAATTTTACCCCAAAAAGTGAACGCCAAACACAAATCAACGGAACTCTATCAAGAGAAATATACAGGGCCGCGCCAAGCGGGGGTGTTAGGGGTGCCTAGTACCCCGGCGGCAGGCTTTGGGGGCGGCAAATAAAATATAAAATTATTACTATTTTTATGTGGTAATTTTGATGACACTAAATGTTACCCGCATTTTGCTTAAATACTTGTCTATTATGATTGTTGTGACCCGTCAGTATTCCGATTATTCCGATTGTCGACCAGCGACAACAATCATTTGCGCGGTAATCGGCGAGATCACACGGGATCGGGATCGAACATGTTCTTGCACGCTTTAATTTTATAAAAACCGTCGTTGAATTCTACACATAAAACATTTATCAATCTTTAAAATTGTTTAGTTTTCGTTGCGTTACGTTGTATATAGTACGTGACGATTAGTAAACAAAACAAACTAAAAATTGATGACTGAGGATCTCTCAGTAAAATATTATTCTTTTAAATAAGACCTTAGTAAACACTGTATTGAACAGCCGAAATATAATAAAAGAGTTTAAGATTTCAACTGTTTGGTTTTAAAACCAACATTTTTATTTTATCTTCTTTTTTCTATTTGGTTGATATCTTAAACCTAATTTATTATTTCTGTTTTTTGTTATTATAAATTTTGTTTTCAATATTTGCTTATCCACATCTGCAAACAATTTAGTTTAAAATATACATGTTCTTTCGATATTGCTTATTCCACTTAGGATACGATTTATGGATGTTCTTTAAATTGGAGCACTCCATACTCTTTTCTTGGAAAAGTTACATTATTTCGTTTCTCAGAAATTTAAGTAAAAAACATCCCCTTTTGGGCTCTGCGGAACGAATCTGATATAAATGCGTTAGATTTATGTGATGAAATAGAAACTCTTTTAACATATATTAATCCCGACATGAATGCATTAACAGTTTTAGATTATATATTTTCTAATGATCTTACTACAATGTTTCCGAATATGACAATTGCATTAAGAATATTTTTGGCAATACCTGTGACAGCAGCGTTTGGTGAGAGAAGTTTTTCGAAACTTAAGTTAATAAAAAATTATTTAAGATCTAGTATGTCACAGGAAAGAATATCGTATTTAAGTTTAATTAGCATAGAAAACAAAATTGCTGCAGATATTGACATGTCAGATTTAATAAATGAATTTGCAATAAAAAAGGCAAGGAAAGTGAATTTTATATAAAATTTTAAAATTGTTACTATTCGTTTTTGTTTTGTGTAAAATTATTTATTTTTATTTACCTGTTCTTGAAATTTATGCGAAATAAATTGTTAAAAAAAGTTTAAGTGTTTTATTCTATTTATAATCCTAAATATATTATAATATTTTATGCATTTCATTAAAGTAAGTATATATAGTAAGTAAACTGGTAGCCGGGAGGCATATATTTTATTATCAAAAATGTATTACAAATAAGTTTGGCGTTTTAGGGGCGGCAATTTTTGTCTTGCACCCCAGCGCAAATGTCTCTTGGCGCGGCCCTGGAAATATATGTAGCAAAAATTTGCTTCGATTTAACCTTAGTATTCCAACGGCAGTTGTCTGTTATTATCCGAAACAAATACGAAACTTTTATTTTCGGATACGGTTTCGGTTTCGGATATATAATTATTTCGGATATCCGGTAGTTTCGGTTACGGTTACGGATATCCATAACATCCCTAATACAAACCTAGTTTCCAAACGCATTAATAATCCCCCCAAGAAAAAATTTTATTAAAATTATACTACTCAATCGATTTTGAAAATTTTCTCACTGCTAGAGAGCTCAACTATTTTAGATGGATACAGGTTGTTATTAGTGATGAGCAAATGCAAGACCAAGACCAAGACTTGGCAGTCTTGGTCTTGTTCTTGCATTAAGAATCTTGGTCTTGGTCTTGCTAGAGCAGTTTGAGTCTTGGTCTTGGTCTTGGTCTTGCAAAATGCAGTCTTGGTCTTGGTCTTGGTCTTGGTATTGTTAAAGAATCTTGCACTTTCTTGCATTTTTTTATTAGCGGATTTTTTTCTTCTAAAATCAGAATTTTCTCTCTTTACGGTATTAATTATACTTTAAAACTATTTAAATAATTTAGCAAGAGTCTTGCTTTTTTCTTGCTATTGTCTTGGTCTTGCTCACTTGAGTCTTGGTATTGGTCTTGCAGCCATACTTATAGTCTTGGTCTTGGTCTTGCAAAACGCAGTCTTGGTCTTGCAAAAAATTCAAGACCAAGACAAGACTGCAAGACCAAGAGTAATTTTGCTCATCACTAGTTGTTATATGCGGTCCGTCCAGACTTTGAAAATTCCCTATCTTATTCAGATACTGCGACAGGGATATTTATTTTTGCGTTGAATTCGGGCTCTAAATATTTGTCATTTTACCGAATTTTCAGAATAGAATTCAGCTATTACAGCCAATGTCATAACGGGACCTGAGCCCGGGACTATGGCAGAAATTTGTTCTGAGGTCCCTAATATATATATATATATATATATATATATATATATATATATATATATATATATATATATATATATATATATATATGTGTGTGTGTGTGTGTGTGTGTGTGTGTCCGCAAGATGACTCTCGAACGAAATGTCCTATTTTTACGAAATTTGGTGAAAATATTAGAAGTCCCAAACCGTTGGACGAGTTCATTAACCAGGCACGTTCGATGCCCCAAAACAAGGTTTTTTTTGCCAATTTTTGTGAAAAAATTAGTTTTTTGTCAAAATTTCCCTTTATTCAAAAATTTTTGGGACATTTTTTTACACCATTGAAACGAGGAGAAAAAATCACACAAAAAAGGTCTTTAAACTATTATTCTATGTCAACTAGTTTCCGAGAAAAACGAATTTTTTTAAACGGAAATTCACGGAATGTTATGCAGAATGCTGCGACAGAGATATTTATCTGTTACACAATGGTCCGGATTTTTGTGAGATTTCTCGTGATTAATGTACTTGATGACGTCATCACGTAAATTTTGGCAGGAATTTTGATAAATTTTGGTCGACAAAATTTGTTAATTTTCGTCATCATCGGATCAGGAAAATTTCGTTAAAAAATGTATGATCCGTGAACATTGTCAAACTAAATGTTGAACTTGTAAAATGTAAACGTGTTATAAAATGACCCATTTATCATTCTTTATCTTCATTTAATAATTCGACACAAAAGTTCATTAAATATCAAACAAAACTATAATTAATCAAACTGTTAATTAACTGTCCAAAATCTACATTTGGACATTAGTGATCGGATCAGTGTTTTGTTTAAAATGTAATATGCGCGTTAATTAGGGAACGAAATACAGTTTAAATTGATACAAACCCACCCGTTCCACAAAAGATGGAGCCCTTTACACCATTATTTACAAATGATAAAGTATCCATTATGGTTAGGGAGCTGGTGGCAATTTTGGTGTATGATTTTATCGGCATTGATAGTAATATTTTATTGATAATACAGGAAGGATTCTTTTTATAATACACGTGCGAGAAAGAAAGAAATATATTTTTTAGTCCTTTTAACGTAGTTGCTCTGAGATAGGGACAAAAGTATTAGGTACTCAGCAAAAAAATTTTCTTTTATTAAAAATTAAATAATGTATTATTATTCTTTAGTTACTATATTTGTATACTACTTGTTTTTTTGAATTTCCGCGCGCTTATGTAGTAGCAATTTAAAAGAATTGTTGAAAAAACGTTGTAAAAATGTTGTAAAATGATGTTTTTAAATTATATTTTAAAAACGGCGTGGTCAATAATTTTTATATCTTATTGAATATGGTTTGTAATTTTGTATCAAATAACATATTAAGTTTTTATCAAATTCCTTTGACACGTTGTCATTTTATTCAAAAAAAATAGAGTTTTCCCATAAGTTTTCCCAAGAAGTTTCGTTAAAATCCTTTGAAAAAATCGTTTTATCGACCAACTACCTTAAGGTAGTTGATCACATCATTTTACAACGTTTTTACAACGCTTTTTCAACAATTCTTTGAAATTGCTACAACATAAGCGCGCGAAAATTCAAAAAAACAAGTGGTATACAAATATAATAACTGAAGAATATTAATACATTATTTAATTTTTGATAAAAGAAATTTTTTTGCTGAGATATACTTTTGTACCTGACTATCTCAAAGCAACTAGGTTAAGCAAGTATTACGAATATATAATTTGTATACAGGATGTTTCATGTATTAAATATGAAATGCATTTTTAATACGAATTACATATATTTGTTATAAAAGTTTTAACTGATTTTTAAATATTTTGCACTAAAATGTAATGCAAACAATTATCATATATATTTGCTTTCTATACACATCGAAATCGTAAGTCATAGTTATCAACCTGTATATTCTGAATTTGTATTTAAAAAGAGATAGAAATATAATTGTATTTCTTTCTGATGAGAGTGTATTATAAAACGAATCCTTGTTGTAATAGTGTGATTTAACGTCCGTTTTTGATACTTTTCGTCTATAACAGACGCCATCCACATCATTATTTATACCTTTACTTATACACTTTATACTGTTACAATACTTCTTAATTTAATACACTTATGATGTGAGTGGAGGATAAGGAAAGTGGTCGGGACTAGGATTTGGAAGGTGTACATCTGCAGCCGATTATTTTATAGGAACTATGCCGATATTTATCTGAAATTGTAAAAAGAAATTGCACAAAATCTTTACGGGCATAGTCAGCTGTGGGATCCGAACCCTCGACCTACCAGTCGGCAATTTTCAGTACTTGACCACGCTCGGCCACCACACTGGTTTTGATAGTAATATGTTATGTATAGTTTACAATATGTAGTTCAGATGTCGCTGACTTTTAAAAAAAAATCTTCAACATTGACGTTTTCCAAAAAAATTAGCGCTCTCTAAACTCCACTCCAGTTTTTTTTCGTATTTGTACGGTGGTAAACTACATAACACATTACTATCAATGACGATTATATTATATACCAGAATTGACACCAGCTCCCTGGCTATATTTTTAACCATAACCGTCTTTAATTGATGCAATCCTCACCCATGTTTACCCTACAATAATGATGTTATCACGATACGATATGATTTATACATTTTCCTTTAAAAGAAAATCGTTTTGAAATGTGCAATCCTGTTATCTCACTTTTAAATTTTAGCCACCATTTCGGAATAAAAATAACAAATTTTTTGAAATTTTTCGACCAGGAATAGATGCGGGCAAACGGATATCGAAGTTTCATCATATAAGAGTGCTTTTAGGGAGCGGAATCCTAAAAATCGATTACAACATACATATTGTCAAATATTTTATAAATAAGTTTATTCTAATTATGAAATGTTGACCGATTGGTAGAAATTTGACTTATTTTGGCGAATTTAATTAAATATGGGTACCTACGTATTGACGACACAAAGATTACGCGAGCGCCTCTGGTTTTTTAAATTAAAAGCTATTAGAAGTAAAATTTTTTTTTATACGTTTAATTGTCTAAAAACGCCTTCCATTGTATTTGTAAAGGCGATGAGTGAGTTAACTTTTCAATTATAATTATAAAAAATAAGGCAATTGAATATGTAGGACGAGTAGCACGAATTGAACCAAGTTTATTCAAAAATTTCAAACAAATTGACAAAAAAATGTTTTCTAAATAAGTCGCTTTTGTGGGAAAGGGATCGTCGTTTGCACAGATAGGTGGTCTCTTCCTTCCTTTTGTAGTAATAGTCTGATTTATATAGAGCCATAGGAGGGATTCGTTGATATAACGAGTAAAAAGTGACAATTAACAATAGAGTTTTTGGTGTTTCATTTTAACACATGTTTCCTTGTAGAATTCTGAATTACTATTAAAATGAAGTTATTTTTGGAAAAAATCGGTTATCGATTTCTTACTTTTAATAATCGATTCAAATGAGAAAAATCGAAAAATAATCGATTTTTTAAGCTTCGATTAATCGATTTAAAATCGACATCTCTAGTATGGACCATATCGATGGAGTACACATTTTAGCGAATTTTCGAATCGAAAAATCAGCCATTACAGTCACTGTCATATATGTGTGTGTCCGCACGATAACTCTCGAACGAAATGTTCTACTCTTACAAAATTTGGTGAAAATGTTGGAAGTGCCAAACCGTTGGACAAGTTCGCTAGCCAGACACGTCCGATGCCCAGAACATGGTTTTTGGGGCATTTTTCGTAAAAAATTAGTTTTTTGCCAAAATTTCCCCTTATTCAAACATTTTTGTGAAATTGTTTTACACCATTGAAAAGAGGAGAAGAACTCACATAAAAACAGGTCTTTAAACTATTATTCTATGTCAACTAGTTTCCAAGAAAAACTAACTTTTATAAACGGAAATTCGCTATTTTATGCAGGATGTTGCGACAGGGAGTATTTTTTTTTTTAAAGTATGTAAAATCATCATATTGGTTAATATTTTTTATAACCTACAAAGTGTCGGTGGTACGAAATAATTTTTAATTTTTATGTGATTTTTATCTATAATTTGAATATTTTTATCAATAAATATTCTAACAATATTCATAACAACAAATAAAACATCAGTAAATAGAAAAAATTTAAATCCAACTTTGATTAATTGCAATATTTGTCAACACTAGTCACTTTTTTGGTTTTATTTTCATATGCAATGATGGTACCTATCTTTTAAGTACTCAGTGTTGTATATACGTATACCTGCACTCTCTATTTATTCAATGCTCAGAGCTTTGAAATACATATTTATATATATATAAAACAGACAATTCTTAAAAATTAAAAAATTGAGTCAAATTTTTTTTTGATTAATTGTATATTTGGATTTATATTAATGAATCATCTGAAAAATTTAAATAATTTCAATACTTTTTACTCTTTAATATTTCATAGAAATCAAAATTAGACGTTAAATTTTGAAAAAAATTTCAAAACTCTCACACATATTGCATGAAATTTTTTTGAATATATTCACTCATATTCATTCAAATAAATTGACATTTAATGCAATTCCGTTTGCTGTATGATGCAAATAATTTTTGTAGGAGTTTCCTAGCCCTCGGGCTAACGTATACCGGCGGAGATATGGGAAACTCTATTAAGACAAACCAAAAGTATTTATTTATACATATAGCCGACTCTTGTCGAGGTAAGACGAGGTTCATCATCGAAGTTGGCTGAGGCTTGAATAGTGTTATAACACCAACCCCGTGGAACAATGAATGACCTTTTCGACACTCTCAAACTCGGCAATTCCGCGAGGAATGTAGACCCTGAGTTTTTTAGTTATCGTAATTATGATAGCTGTTGACATTTTTCCGTTAAAAAATTTAAAATTTAATTTTCCAGAAGACTGGAAAAAATTGATTTTTATAAATTTGTTTATTTAGGGATAAAACTTCAATCAATTTTTCACTTGTTTTGAGATTGATTTTCAATGTATTTGCATTTTTTTTTTTTTTTAAGAAAAAGTGTTAAAAAGTTATTAAGAAATTTTTTTAACTTTTTGGGATAAAGTAGGGGTGACATTTTTCACAAAATAGTCGGGGAATTTTTTTTTATAAAATTTCTGGAAAACTTGGAAAACTCAGAGAATTTGATCTTTAAAAATCTGTGGTCACCATGCTACAATATGTTGAGTGAACTGAGTTTTGCTCTTCTACGACAGTTACCTATAGAAATCATTCACTCTTTCGTTTTGAATTTTCCAAATTTTTAAAATGTCCGTTAAGGTCGGTCACACACGTACAGTTTGAACTGTCAGTTGAAACTGTACACTGTAGAAGCACACACACATGTACAGTTCATTCAGTTTTTACAATGGATTCGAAAGAGCAGGACAATTTCACCCAGCGACATTTTTAATTCCTCGAAAATTATAAGTATTGTTAAAAAACCAAAGGCAGTTGCTGCTGATACAAATTGAACTAAGAACTGTACAGTTGAACCCCCATACACGTAATAATCGGTTGAACCTTTTAATTAAAAAAATTGAAATTTCATTCGTCTCACAATCAGTTTAACTGTATAGTTGAATTGAACTGACAAGACTGAAATATCCACACACGTAGAGTTTAAACTGTATATAGTTGAACTGTTCAGTTCAAACCGTCAGTTAAAACCGCACGTGTGTGGCTGACTTAATACTGTCTGGTTTCAATTGCCTGATTTTTTTGATGTGAAACCGTTTCGAGTGTGTTCCATTTAGAAAACATAGACGACGCTGTGTGACAGTGCATTTTTTTTCCACAAAAATCTAATTTTTTTATTTTTTATTTCAAAACTAACCTTTTAATCGCATCTAAAATCAACCAAATTTATTTTTTTAATTAATTTTTTTTTTTTTGAAAAAAAGTTCACTGTGTCACACAGTGTCGTGTGTGTTTTCTAAATGGAAAACGCTCATTTATGGCGCGCCTTAGGAGTAAAATGGATCCCTATGTTATGATGGTAAATGTTATCCCTCTAATAGTATACTCTTTTATGTCATCATGCATTGCTTCGTAAAAATGATCAACCAAATTGCCAAAAAACGACAAATCATATACACGACCTAATGTTATACCAACTAATAGTGGAAATGATTCTATGCTACAAGAATTCGGTCTAAAATTAAAGAATTGCCTTTAAACAATTGGCTTATGCCTAAGAAAATGTCGATATTTATTTGAATTCCATGGTAGACGAAGTGATCGGAAAACGACGTTTCATATTACACCACCAAATGTTATTTCAACTAATGGCAGAAATGATTCCAGGATAAAATAATACTATTTAAAATTAAAGAACGGTTTTTAAATATTTCTCTAATGCTAAGAAAGTGTCGATATGTATCTGAATTACGCATGGTAGACGAATTAGTCGAAAAAACACATTTCATATTAAGTATGAATGTAATTTTAAAAAACTGATAATTTTCATAGGTATGTGATTATAAATGTGACCGGTCCGCACAAAATTATCCGAAATTCTACCGGCCCGTGACTGAAGAAAGGTTAAGAAACACAATTCTATAACATATCCAAATTTCATCAGAATCAATTAAATTTTTTTTATTATTTTCAGTCTACTAAATACGGGATTTCCGGGACTATTTCAACAAAAATTTCAATACGGAACAGCAGCTACTTTTCCGTGACTGTCCCGCAGAATTCGGAACGGTTGGCCGCCTTAGAACAAGAAGACGAAGAATAAGAAGATGAAGAAGAATACGAAGAAGACGAGTTTTTTTTTTAATTGTAAATTCATCATTTAGTAACCATCAATTCGATGTTTCACATCTGCCGGGTGTCCCGAGACGGTCACATTTTTATGTCACCGAAGGATGACATATTAATCTCGTTGTGTGATAATAGTGGGGAACCATATAATATAATAATTATAGAGTTGTACATGCATATATTGAATAAACGCAAGAGGGCTGTATTCTCACTGTATTATAGAGTTGTACATGCATATATTGAATAAACACAAGAGGGCTGTATTCTCACTGTATTATAGAGTTGTACATGCATATATTGAATAAACGCAAGAGGGCTGTATTCTCACTGTACTTAAATAATGAGCCAAAAAATCATAAATTAACACTTTCACTGAGGTGACATTACTTAGTGCGTGTCAAAAACACGCACTTGACGAATTTTTTATTAAAAAATTGTCGAAAATTATTATTTCGAATATGTATATTTATCTTACTGTTTTTTAACAAGATTTTTAACAAAAGTGTTAACTTACATCTAATATTAAAATTGTTAAATATCTCTCACGTCTGTGTTTACGGTTCTATGCGTAACATATTTTAAAACAATAGGTATGTTCCAACAAACACTGGAATTAATTCTCGTTTTAATGAGTATGCGCATAGTTAATTTTACTATTCCAACTAGAAAGAATTGTAATTTCTGAATTTGAAATTCTGTGTTCCATTAAGTATTTAAATCTAATTATTCTGAACTCACCCGAATTCGTTTTTCAAATTCTTGCTACATCGTAAGTATTTCAAATTCTAGACATGCGCATTAACGAATATTTTATTTTTAATAGGGATGTTATGGATATCCGTAACCGTAACCGAAACTACCGGATATCCGAAATAATTTAATATCCGAAACTGAAACCGTAACCGAAAATAAAAGTTTCAGATTTGTTTCGGATAATAACAGACAACTGTCGTTGGAAAACTGAGTTTAAATCGAAGCACGTTTTTGCTGCATGTAGTTTTTTTTGATAAATTTCCATTGATTCGCGTTTGACGTTTACTTTTTGGAGTAAAATTTCCCTCTTTTTCTAAAAAAAATTTTCGCTAAAAGCCATTATCCGTAACCGTAACCGTATCCGAAACATTATCCGATATTATTACACATCCGTAACCAGTGTTGTGCTTATCTAGTTAACGTTATCTGAAATTTTATCTAGATAACGTTTTCGTTATCTATTATCTTTTATCTAGATATTTTTAAAAGAAGTTATCTTTTTTCTTATCTTTTTATTAAGCGAAGGAAAAAGATAAGATAATAAGAATACATCTTTATTTTTCCTAAAAAAAAAGAAAATTGAAGCTAAATTCACCATTTACCTAATATTCACTTGGCCGACCATATAATTCAGATAAATTTTGACACTTTCTTAAGAGTCATTCCATTTGAAATCAACAAACGGGTGTGCCGCATGTTTTTTAATTTTAATAAAAAAAATTGAGGATAATCTTTGTAGTGCCGGAAACGCTAAACCATTGTCATTTAATTTTTTTATTGTGTAACTTCCGGTCAGTGCCCCTCCGAAGTCAAAAATTGGGTCAATTTCATACTTGTACATAATGGACTCTAGCTTTTTATTTAGAATAGGTATAGAAATGACTCTTGCTTTATTTGATAGAGTAATAAATGTGCATTTCATATGATATAAAATAAAACTGAACTGTAACAATTAAGATCAAAATGGCGGCTATCTGAAATTTCCCAATTATTTCTCATTTTTACGATTTTCAACTGAACCCTGTGTCAAATCTGTTGCACATTAAGGATTGATTTTTTTTAGGAATAAAGTATTAACCCTTCTAATCCTACGACGTAATTATCATTGTCCTAGAATAATATCTTCTACGAAAAAAAAATTTGTGAAAATTGATAGTTTTGAAAAATGCTGAACTTTGACCACCAAAAAACCCATGTGGAGGAAAAAATAAAAATCTGATATTTTCAGAAAATATAGTCTACATCTTCGTTAATTATGTCTAATTAGTGCCATTCTGTTATTTTCACTTTTTAAGGAAATATGATTTTTTAAAAATACTGCTTTTAGGAAAATCAAAACAAATTTTTTTATACTATAACTAAATAAAAAATGAGCTTTAGAATTAATAAAGTCATTATATAAATGTTACTACGTAAAAATAATAGTTATATTAGCATTCCCAAAGCTTGTTTACACTTTGTTTAGTGTTTACACTTTGTTGGAAAGTGTAAACAAGTAAAATCTTGTTAAGTTTGAAGCCCTGCCATGTATTTTTACAAAATTTAGATTAAATAACATTAAAATTATTAAACTACCTTCTACTGTTTACTTTGTATGATGGGAGTGTTGTTGTTGTTTAGTTATTGTTTATCAATTTACGCATATTCTAGAATTTTTATATAATAATTTATTGCAATGTGCAGTAGTAAAAATCACGTAACCCAACATGAAAAGTAAAAAAATTCGGGGAGGTAGGTCTATCCACATTGTCAACTTCCCATTGGGTGTCCTTAGGGACTAGAGATTATTGTAGATGGCATTGCACCTCGAAAGAAAAAATCTGAGACGGAAAATATTTCACACAAGTTTTTAAATTTCTTTTTTTTTATACTACCAACGCATCTAATATAATTATATTAATATTGTACGCATCTAATAAAATTGATTCGCATCGATATCATCATTTATTCTCCAGATATGTGAGGCGAAAGAAAACTCAGTAACGAACGAACGAACGAACGCACACGCAGATATCCCGCTAAAACAAATTCTAGTGACCCTGAAACGTGGAAATTTTAAACCCTAAATTAGCTAAAATCGGATCCACTACAACAACATCCAATGGAAAGTTAATAAAAAATGTAGTTTAATAATTTTAATGTTATTTAATCTAAATTTTGTAAAAATACATGGCAGGACTTCAAACTTAACAAGATTTTACTTGTTTACACTTTCCAACAAAGTGTAAACACTAAACAAAGTGTAAACAAGCTTTGGGAATACTAATATAACTATTATTTTTACGTAGTAACATTTATATAATGACTTTATTAATTCTAAAGCTCATTTTTTATTTAGTTATAGTATAAAAAAATTTGTTTTGATTTTCCTAAAAACAGTATTTTTAAAAAATCATATTTCCTTAAAAAGTGAAAATAACAGAATGGCACTAATTAGACATAATTAACGAAGATGTAGACTATATTTTCTGAAAATATCAGATTTTTATTTTTTCCTCCACATGGGTTTTTTGGTGGTCAAAGTTCAGCATTTTTCAAAACTATCAATTTTCACAATTTTTTTTTTCGTAGAAGATATTATTCTAGGACAATGATAATTACGTCGTAGGATTAGAAGGGTTAATACTTTATTCCTAAAAAAAATCAATCCTTAATGTGCAACAGATTTGACACAGGGTTCAGTTGAAAATCGTAAAAATGAGAAATAATTGGGAAATTTCAGATAGCCGCCATTTTGATCTTAATTGTTACAGTTCAGTTTTATTTTATATCATATGAAATGCACATTTATTACTCTATCAAATAAAGCAAGAGTCATTTCTATACCTATTCTAAATAAAAAGCTAGAGTCCATTATGTACAAGTATGAAATTGACCCAATTTTTGACTTCGGAGGGGCACTGACCGGAAGTTACACAATAAAAAAATTAAATGACAATGGTTTAGCGTTTCCGGCACTACAAAGATTATCCTCAATTTTTTTTATTAAAATTAAAAAACATGCGGCACACCCGTTTGTTGATTTCAAATGGAATGACTCTTAAGGAATACAAACATTTTTAAAAGTAATTATTTAATTTTAAACAGAATTCTTGTTGTCTGGAATCATTTCTGCTATTAGTTGGAATAACATTTAGTCGTGTAACATGAAATGTCGTTTTCCGACCACTTGGTCGATCATGTAATGTAGATAAATACCGACACTTTTTAAGCACTTTTTTGAAATAAAAAAATGTTATACTCTACGTGTGCTATCATGGGCCGTAAATAAAGAATTCCAAAACATGTAATTTTGTCGCCAAAAACCTTTCTTGAACATTTTTGTAATTTATAATAATAAACACATCTTTCTGGGGACCGATGAGCTACTTTCGTAGCCCGGCACCGGTCCACGGATGGGCGGTTGAGAAACACTGACCTAGTGCATTATTTCTGTAAATATTATCTGATCTGTTATCTAAAATTTTATCTAGATAACGGTCCAATATCTGTTATCTTTATCTAGATGTTTTAAATTATGTTATCTATTATCTGTTATCTAGATAATAAAATTCGATATCTTGCCCAACACTGTCTGTAACCGAAACCGAAACCGAAAAAAATGTTTTTAAATATCCGTATTCGAAATTTCATATCCATAACATCCCTAATTTTTAACCTTATAATTTAAAAATTTAAATAGTAAACAGACAGTCTGAACTGTTTTTTTACAAAAGGAATTTCTTTTTGATTATATTTAATTGCTTTAATATATTTTTTTTAATTAGCAAACAGTTATATTAATTACTTATTTTATAAATACTTATATTATTTTGGTAAGTAATAAGTTAAATATGAAGAATTTTTCTTACTTTTTAAAAATTAACGTATTTTAATGTACAATATGTATTAATTTTGTAATGGATATGTTTGTAAATAATATTCTTTTTAGTTTAGAAGGTATAGAATACATAACTCAAATCTTTAAATAGAAACATCTTTTGAAATTCCTAACAATTAACTTAAACATTCCTACATATTATTTACCGAACTGAAATTCTAAATTGAATTTGATTTGATCTTCCAAATGACATTATCGAATTTAAAAATACTGGATTCACTCGAATTGGAAATTCTAGTGTTTGTTGGAACATACCTAGGTAATATGAAATTGAATTTTGATACACTTGCGTTCAAAATATTTCACGATAAACCGTACGTAAAATTTATAATTGGAGTCATTATTTAAATTTTCATTTTGAACATTTGGGGAAATTTTTGATGTAATCTGACTTAAATACCTACTTAAATAATGTTTATTTTTATTTGGATTAAACGTGTAAAAAAATTATTCGAAATTTTTTGAAATGATTAACAAACCAATTATTGGATTTGACTGATGAACGTGTAATGCCGCAGCTTGTTTGCCACGATACATCATACATGTACAGCAAAACCTGTTTAGACGTGATCTAAACAGCGATTTTAATGTAGGTACACTGTTGTTAAAAATATTTCCTACTATTGATACGAAAAATAAATGTGGATTTTAAATGAATTTTGATATTTTAATGACAATCAGGGGCGGCGGGAGGGTGGGGTAGGTAGAGCAATTGCCCGGGGGTCGGCAGTTTCAATTAGGGGCCCGGAGAAAGTGAAACGACGTTTTTCTTTTTGCCCGTCAATTTTATTTTTGGGAAAAAGGTTTTTCATCCCCACTTTCTGATATGGGAAATTTTCCCAAGAAATTAAGAAAAATTGTTTTTTGCTGAACATTAATTGAGATTTCGGCCTGTAGCAATTACATGCAAAATTTAATCTTCACAGACCTAAAGCTACTGTTCCACCTAACATCTAGATTTTATAAAATTATAATTTTACGGGGGCGTGGCTTAAATTTTAGTGTAATCGTAGGTGTAACATACTTAAAATCTAGATGTTATAAAATTATAATTTTAGCAGTAGAAATTTTTCTACTTTTTCAATTGAAATTAACCGCCACCTAAAAATCAAAATGGCGAAAACTAAAAAATTTCATGTACAAAAGTGACAGATGTAGCAAATGTATATCAAAATCTATTTTTAATGAATATTATTGATGAAAAAATTTATTACATAACATTATTGATGAAAATTATTAACACTATTGATAAGAAAATAAATTCTATAACTTGAAATTTAGTACCCTGTTAAATTGTACAATAACCACGAATGTTTTTTAAAAACTGCCTTTTTATTTTTTTAATTAAATGTATTAATGGTATGCAAGAAATAAGTTTTTTTCTCTAAAGCGACATTTGGCGCCATTTTTTTTTTATTATATTAAGTAGTCGTTTTTTCAATCAGTTCTAGTCGGCATAATCGGCTTATAAAACTAGATGTTAGGTGGAACACCTTGTAAAAAATAATTTTACCATAAAATTATAATTTTAACGTAAAATTCTAATTTTATAAAATCTAGATGTTAGGTGGAACAGTAGCTTTAGAGATTTTTTTTCGGAATCCTAAAAGTTTTATTTACTCAAGTATTACGATAAACCATTTTTACTGTACGAATCGTTTCATAAGCATATAATAGGTTTCTTCAATATTAAAATTTGCTCAGAAGATTTTACTTTTTTTTTTTTTTTGAAGAAAAAAAGTTATATATACCAATAATATGTACGTCAAAAACCCTATCGTTGTTTGGCAACCTTGTCCCACACATAATCACCTCTTTGTTCAACCGATCATCAAATGATCTATCACACTTTTGCATGAGATACAAGGTGATCTAGAAGTGCTTCTCAATCATTCGGTTACTGATCTGTACGAATAACACAACCTTGTAGTATAGCTATTTTAAATACGATTTATTGATCCTTATGAATTCGTGCTTTCTGTCATTGCAAAGATGGTCTACCCGCACTTGTTTAAGAGACAGTGTTATTTTTTAAAAACTATTGTTGAAATTCTTTACTCATAATATACAGGCGGGAAAGTATATCTATAAGTCTCGCTGCGAAAACAGTGAGTAGATCTCACTCATGTAATTAATATTTGCCAATAAATTTGAACCAGAAATGTTTTTTAACGGAGAAAATTTGATACTAAATATGGGTCAAAAAAGGGGCCCTTAAAATTTTTTTTGATCCTGCTCTGATCATCTTGTATTTTAAGATAAATTTTCTGTTTTTAAAAAATCAACATACAATAAACATGTTTACAAAATTTTGTTGAATTTTGGTCAACAAAATTATTTTGTACCAAGTCCTCAGCGTAAGTGTAAAAAATTGTGTCCAGAGTGTGTCAGATATCCTTAAGTCCATTAGTCGTTGAACTGCTCTCCCAAGACACACATCATATTGTTAGTATTGTTGATGAAGCACTTGCAATAATGTAATACATATATAGCATATATACGTACGCATGCGTATACCACTCAATACCCCACCCGCCTCACATAGAATGTGACGTGTGGTGACGTATATCGTACTAATATATTCGCATATTCGTGTCCATACATCATGTGTTTTGATTGTATGTGTGCTGCGCTACGTCACTCACTAGCGACAAGTGGAACAGTCTGATAAACATACTAGTTTGGCCCCTCGTTTTGTACCTTTGGTATTGAAAAGGTGTATGCATAATTTAGTCAGGGCCGTAGTTAAAAAATTTGGAAACACCGTGGAGCCAATTCATTTGCGATTTTCTCAAACTGTTAATTCCGAAAAAATTCTTGTGGTTTTGGTGTTTACAGTATACTCCTTTTATAACGAACCCGGTTATAACGATTTAGAAAAAAGTCCCGTTTTTTGTTCCATAAGATGCAATAATAGAAAAATTCGGTTATAGTGAACCCGGCGAACTTCCGTTTATAACGTACCTATTTGAGCTTGTCCGAAATTCACCGAATAACGAACTTACAGGAAATTGTTACTCAGTTTAAAACCAAAACAAATAAAAGTACCTGTATATAGTTGTCATTTATTCAATTCATTTTTTGTGCTTCGCTTCATCTAATTTTACGTAATTTTCGCTAAAAAAAATTTTAAAAATAAAAAGACAACATTGTTTGTGATTTAATATTAGTATAGGTAGTTATATATGAAATTATAATTATTTGAAAAAAAAAAATGATAAAAAACATCATAATATTTGTAACGAATTTAATTTGATAAAATCGATAGTGTTAATAACAATTTAGGAAAAACGAATATCGCTTGGTTTTTCGAAATTTAGCAATTTGAGAAAATCGAAAGTCGTTTGATTTTCCAAAATCCAACAAATTGGGGAAATCGAATTAAACTGTGTAATGTGTGCACACTCAAGTAGGTACAAAATTTAAAAAAAAAAGTTTACAAAATTTAAAATCAGTATACCTTATAACCTTGATAGAACTCAGCATTTGTCAGTAAACATGAAAATGTAGGAATTAATGGTGCACTTAATGAATACAGAGGACATGAGAATAAAAATTCTCAATCAGTTTGCATATATGCATTATGTATTACGTTATTTTATACTGATTTTTATAACACAATAATGTTGTTTTATTTAAATAGAAAGGTATAAATACAATACGAATAAAAATATTCTTCTCCGGTTATACCGAACTTCGGTTATAACGACCCGATTTTTGCGGTCCCATCAGGTTCGCTATAACCGGAGTATACTGTACAGGGTGCTGAGTGACCCCTGCAATCGACGAGAGTTTTACAAGAGAGTTGCAAACAAATTTAAGGTTAATTTTAATATGAAATAAAAAAAAAAAAAAAAAAACAATAAATATTTTATCCGTAGAATTGTGAAAAACTCGAGCAACTGAACTACGAAATTCTGACGTAACGCGTGTTTAACACGTACTTGCCGAATTTTTTCCCTTTCTGGACCAACCGGTATAATCTGCGCGTTTGTACGTAAACGATACCATACTTTTGATTTTGTTAATACCGCGCGTAGCATTTTGTCGGCATCAGGCGATAATCACAGACGAGAGCACTTTTATATAATAACTGATACGAAAAAATAAAAAAAAAAATTATGAAATACACTACACACTGGAACTGAAAACTGAACAAACTTAAACAACAGACTGAGACAGATCGATTATGGAAATATGAAAAATATATGGTTTATCTCTGTTCAACAAAATCACTCTTGATATTCACAGGCCAGATCTTTTCATATTTTAATAATGTATAAATTGTATTTATTTATTTGTGTTTATCAGCTAACGATATGCGTTTTCGATGGTCGAGATAGATGTATAGCCGTTTCATTTCATTCACAATCGCTATCTCTATTTAACGGTGCGCCTTGTGATGTGATCGAAATAATATTAGCTGTAAACATAACGTTTAAAAAATCGAGTAGACATTTTGTAATAATTTTTGTGTTAGACAGCGTGGCGTCCAGCCAGACGATTTTCGAAAAACGGGTTTGGTTGTGAAAATAATGCCCATAGCATCAGAGTGGAAAGTATATGTCTCGCTGTGGAGACAGTGGGTAGATCTCAGCCATGTAATTAATATTTGCCAATAGATTTGAACCAGAAATGTTTTTTAACAGAGAAAATTTGATACTAAATATGGGTCAAAAAAGGCGCCCTTAAACCTAGAATTATGCGTTGGTCTACGAGAAACGTTAATCATATATCGTCGTCAATTTGACGAATGGGCTTTTACGGAGAATTTTAAAGTTTATTTGCAAAAAACATTTTTTTTTTTTACATAACAATACTACAAAAGCGAACAAAATATTCAAAAAAAATTGTATTTGGAAAAATTTTTTAATATAAATATTTATTAATTTTTTTAAATCTTTTTATCAAAGCATATTTTCATTGTAAAAATTAAAAATAGATAAATACATCAATTGTGTCATAAGACATGTCTCAAATAATTAATTTATGAACTGTTATGAGTCGGTGGACATGTGTGACCTTACAGAATGTGAAATTTCTTTCTTTTTCAAAATTTGAATTTTCCACAATATAAATTGTTAATCTGTTATTAAGTCACTTGTAACGCATTCTTTGGTTTTCAGTTCAATATATTAAAACTTCAGTATTATGTCGTCTCTATAAGTTAAATAGCTGTAATCATCTTTCACATTATCATTATCACTGAATAAATTAATTATAACATCCATATCTTTAATAAATTTTAGAAAAATTAGGAAAATTATTATATGTAAAGTACAAAATCTTAAAAAAAACATACATTAATCATACATCGTCGTCAAATTGACGACATTATTTTAATATAAACAAAACAACAGCAACTATAAACAAAATTGATACGTCTTTTGTGTTATCATAACAAATAAATTAGATACCAGAAGTTTTAGAACAGACAAGCAACGACAAGTTGTAGTACTGGAGCAGGTAGAGAAGTTTGGTCGTCAATTTGACGAGTACGTATGATTCTAGGGTTAAAAAAAAACTTTTTTAATCCGCCTCTGACCATCTTATTTTGAAAGATAAATTTTCTGTTTTAAGAAAAAACCGCAATACCTATACAATAAATAAATAGTAACTAGAAGTAAACATGTTTACAAAATTTGGCCGCCCCAAAATTTTATTGAATTTTTGTCAACAAAATTATTTTGCACCTTTAGTAGATATTAAAAAGGTGTATGCATAATTTAGTCAGGGCCATACTTAGAAAAAATTGGAAAGATCGTGAAACTAGTTCATTTGGCATTTTTACAGACTGTTAACTCCGAATAAATTCCTGTGGCGAGAGTTATTTACTTTCCACCCATTATGGCAATTTTGGCTGTGTGACCTTAACTCCGTTCACTTCTCGTAACTATTTTTGGTGTTTGTCTTCTGTTTCCAGGAAGTCCATTGTGCGTAGCACAAATTCAATTTTTGTATTTTATAATCGTATTTATTTACTGAAGCTGTAAGAGGACTCTGTGTTAGATTTGAATGGATTATTCTGGAAATTTTCCGAACCCCGGAAATAATTCGGGTGTACTCTGCTGTTTCACCCCTGTATAATCATCTTAACTACGAGTCAAATTATTTTTAAATCAGATATTTCGAAATTCTGTACAAAATCAGTTCCCTGTAATGCTTCGCTCCGCTCGCCCAACGACTAATAATGGACAAGTAACCATATTAATATAATTATCTAATTTTCACACTCTGAGACCTTTACGACGAGATATCCATATTAACAATTTTTATAGTAACTGAATTTAGTCCCTTTTTAGGGGTTCAATTTTCATTTTTTCCATAATTAGATTTTATTATTGTCGTAAAAAATTTCTTGAATCTGATTCCTATTTTTCAATATTTATAACTAAATGAATTCGTCAGTATCCCAATCCTCATGAGGAACCCATCAAAATCTGCCCAATATTTCTTGGGTTAACCATGCATATCGAAAAATTTATTATTTGATTATATGTATTAGACCAGTGGTTCAGGAACTTTTTGGTTCGTGACCCGCTTTTGTATTTAAAAATTTCAAAGAACCCCTCAAATGTGTAGAAATGTATGGAAAATGGGTATTTGATCTGCGGCCCCTCAAATGTTTTTGCGACCCCCACTTTGAGAATCACTGTATTACCGGCATATAACAAAGGCCATAACCGTAAAATGACTATTATGATAAAATGTCCATTTCGTTTTGACTTTAATAGAGTTTTTGGTGTTTTTGATACTGACTCGGCTGTTGAATTGCCTTGGGTTATTGATAATGTTTTATCTGAGCAATTTGTTTATTAGAGACCAGCAACAAGCGGCCCCAAATCAGATTCTATTTTAAACTGTTTTGTTCATTGTTCAAAGTTACCGAGGAGATAATATTAGATAAAATATATTAAATTTGTTAACTATAATTTGGTTGCTTATTACAGGTGTAGAAAGGTGTGATTCAAGTCACTTTTAAATCAAATTCTTTCTCTTTTTTTCTGTATTTTGCATTTTTGTTTTTTAAATTTTAATATACAGCGGATTTCACATATAAAAACAACATCCAATTTCAAAAATAATAAATACAGAAATTATTGGTTTTTTAGCGAATTTTCAGAATGAAATTTAGCTATTATAGACACTGTCATGACGCGACTTGAGCCCGGAACTATGGCAGAAATTTGTTTTGAAGTCCCTAGAAACCGAAAATAATATTCACTAAAATTTATATATATATATATATATATATATATATATATATATATATATATATATATATATATATGTGTGTGTGTGTCCGCACGATAACTTTCGAACGAAATGTCTTACCTTTACGAAATTTGGTGAAAATATTGGAAGTCTCAAACCGTTGAACGAGTTCGTTAACCAAACATGTCCGATGCCCGGAACATGGTTTGTTTGGTAATTTTGGTGAAAAAAAATTAGATTTTTGCCAAAATTTCCTTTTATTCAAAAATTTTTGCGATATTTTTTTACAGCATTGAAACGGGGAGAAAAAATCACACGAAAAAGGTCTTTAAACTATTATTCTATGTCAGCTAGTTTCCGAGAAAAACTAATTTTTGTAAACGGAAATTCGCTATGTTATGCAGGAGGCTGCGACAGGGGGTATCTTATCTTTCGTTTACGTTGCATCGATTGGTTAGAAATAGATCGTGTCAGTGCAGTTCTGTGGTACACGAACGGAAATGGGTTCGTGTAGCGTTCACAAAACAGTTAATCACCTATTGTAAATTAATTAAAATGAATTTGACAATTTTTTGTTTTTTAAAAATTTGCTCGGTCTCGGTTTTGTCGTTTTTGTTTTCATCGTTTTAAATGAAATGTTAAAATCGATTTCTTGTAAGTTGGCTAAGGTTGTCCAATTAGTATAATTATTAAAATTTTTCAATTTTCAGTACCTACTTAAACAACCGATTAAATTTTTTGTTTATTACAAAATTTGATAATAAGCACGGTTCCACACATATATATATATATATATATATATATATATATATATATATATATATATATATATATATATATATATATATATATATATATATATATAAATTTTAGTGAATATCATTTTCGGCTTCTAGGGACCTCAAAACAAATTTCTGTCATAGTCTCGGATTCAAGTCGCGCCATGACAGTGGCTGTAATAGCTGAATTTTCGATTCGAAAATTCGCTAAAAATGATTGTTGAAAACACTGAAAATTATTTACTGAAATTTGTTTTTGGATTCATTGTGTATTTGGATTCATATTAGTGAGTCATTTGAAGTATTTACGTGAATTAGATATTTGAACTCTTTAATATTTCTTAGAAATTTAAATCACACGTTAAATTTACAAAAAAAAATTTAATAACTCTCACACATAATTTATAGAATTTTCTTAGTTATATAAACACAATGCTATTCTCTACCGATTTCGAAATTTCGTATTCTTTCTAAAATTGGATTCACAATTTTCGAAGGGATTGTCTAGCTTTCGGAGTGGTATGCCGGAAGAGTGGCCAATCCTCATAAAGTAATCCAATAATAAATAATTATTTAATTATAATAGCTAATTAGGTGACAATTTGTCTTGTAGAGGAGATATGTCGACGGCTGAAATTTTTTTTACTAAAATACTAGCTCTAAATTAGTGTTAATTTCTGGGGCGAATACAGTTGATCCTGTTTTGTGCGGTGGATAGGGACCGCATAAGAAAATCGCACAAAAAAAATATACATATTCAAAAATATCATAAATAGCTATAAAAAGTATAGTTCGATCCAGATTGTAAAAAGAAACTTTTTTTGTGCGGTTGGTCGGGACCGCATAAAAAAAGTTTCGTCGAAAAAACATTACTCAAAACGCTCAAAACTTAGAAATTTCCTTAGAAGTTGCTTCTATAAACAAGATAAAGCATTAATTTACACGTAGAAACATTTTATTTCAATTTTATAATATTATGAAAATTTTGAAAAATACATCTTTAACAAAATTAAATGATGCAATAACTTATGTTCTTATGCAATGTATTGATTAAATGCTTAAAAGCCGTTAAAAAGTATTTTTATCAAAGAAAGTTATTATAGTAAATAATTTAAGTTTCTTACTGTCTTTTGCTTTTGATTTATATTATGCATTTTAATGGCCATTTTTTTAAAAATCGCATAAAAAAAATTGCACAAAAAAAATCCCACAAAAAAGGACCGCATAAAAAAGAGTTCAGCTGTATACTGAGTTTTAACCTTTTACAGCAGTTATAAAAAACGATTTCACTCTTTTGTTTGAAGTGTTCAAAATCTTTAAAAATGTCACATAAGGCATTACATCCTTTTGAAATTCCAGAAAAGATTTTACTGGAGAATTTTTTTCATTATACAAAATGTTTGCGCCGAAGAAGGTCCAACGCAGACGTTTTTTTCCGAAGACGTTCACAATTTTCAAACAGTAGTCAAGTTTTTTTTTTTTCGTCTTTTACATTAGTTTTACTAAAACGTTCAAGATTATCAAAAAAAAAAGAAAAAAAAAATATTGACTTATCGATAAGTAATGGCACCAACTTGAAAAGAATTTTTGAAAATCAATGAAAAAATCAAACCCAACACTTATTTGTTTATAAAAAATTTATCTGTGTTAAACCAATTCCAAAAAAAGTATCGCGGATGAAAGTTGCTATAGTTATTTTGCCCACCGTTTTGGAAAACGTAGTTTTGAGAAAAACGTGTGATATAAAATTTCAAAACGTGCTAATTGTTTTAAGTGTTTACACCTATCATTTTTGAGTTACTTATGTAAATATAATAAAAGTTTCTAAAGACTCTAAGTTTTCAATCGCTCGAAGTTGTTTCAGAAATCGAATTCAAAGCGACTTTCAAAAATATTAACATCATTGTAACCGATAAAAAGAAAGGGGAAAATTTTTTTTTCCAAAGTAATGTAATGCCTTAAGTAGAGCCGAATTTACTTAAAGGGACTTGGGGCCCCCACACAATGGGGGCCTCCAGAAGAATAAAATCTCAGAATTAAGGAATAGAACAGAAAGGATAAACGCTGTTTCGTTTTTTCGGACAACCTTATTTTTCCCCTGACAATCCTCGAGGGGCTTCCTCAAAAGTACGAAGTATTCAAAGGCCACCATACTTCAGAAGTGCCCCAGGGCCTCCACAGAGGTAAATCCGGCCCTGGCTTCAAGTGTCGTCTGGTGTAAACTGTTAATATGAAAATAGTTTTTCTTCTTTTACTTTCATTTTACATTGTAAAAATGTTAGCTGTATGACTTTTCGAAAATTAACATCAATAAAAATTGGACAGTCTTGATATGGTTAGAGTTTCATCCGTAAAAAATTATTATTAGAAAATTGTCTAAAATCATTATTTTTGTATTGTTTTGAATTTTTTTTTTTTTAATATGTTATTATACTTAAATATTATTGTTTTTTGACAAGATTTTTAACAAAAGTGTTAACTAATACCTACTGTTAAAACTGTTAAATTGTTCTCACGGGAGGTTGAATTACTTCTATGTTCACGGTTCATGCATTATTTGAAAACAGTACGAATTGAATTTTGGTACATTGGCGTTCAAAATAATATTCATAAAATATATTTTTCACAGACAAATTGTAATTAGGTTATTTGAGTGATTTTTGTGTTTTCGATTTAATTCTACAGTTCTTAAATGTATCAGGTAAATGGATATCGGTATTTCGGTACTACCGAGAAACCGGAATACCGGACATTTTTATACGTTTTATAAAACCCGGTATGAAAATTTCAAATACCGGTATTTCGGTTTCGGTATTAGCAAAATCAGATACTTTATATAATTACCTATTTTAAATATTTTTACGTTAGATTTACTATTGGTATTGAATGGTTATAGAGTATTTTGTATATAGCAATATAAGCATGGATTATAAATTATTACAATATCTTCAATTTTGTTTAATGTTTTCCAGATGTCCAGTTGACCAAATACCTTATATTTATTCATATGTTTTTATACATCCTTTTTACAATTCTGGAATACATCTGTCGAAAAAAATACCAAATAACCTATGTTTGGGTAAACTATTTTACTATAGTTGAATAATATTGTTAATTCTAATGGTATTTAAAAAATTCCTTGCTCTGCGTAAATAAAAGGGTGAAATTTAAAAATTGATGTCCATGTATTTTTTAAAAATTATTTTAGAATTACCACCATGTCTTTGGACTATTTAAGCTGTGATTTTTCGCTCTTGCAGTTCGTGTGTATCTCTTCAAATTAAATGTGCAGTAGAATCGAAGAAAATTTATATTTAATTATTTTTTGTTGTTACTTCGTTTACTCTGTTTTTTTTTTTTTTTTTTTTTTTTTTTTTTGTTAAAATTTTCTTTATTTTACCAGTTCAACGCAAAGCGTTATATCATGGTATATAGATGACAATATACAAAATATAACTCTGTTTTTTATTTTATATATATTATATTTTATATTTTGTATTTAGTTTTAGTTAATCTTGACTTTAAAAGATTTTTAAAATCTAAAAATGATGGAGTTTGTTATTATTACTGTTATCAATCATTTTCAGTAAAACATATTACCTACTTATACAAAAACGATTTTCATTAAGAGTGTTTTTTAATATTCTTATTTTTCCGGTATTTTAAATTTTAATACCGAATAAATACCAGTATTATAAAAAGACACCGGTATTCCAAGCCCTACTCATTTACTAAACCAATACAATTTTGAACCTGTCGAAACTTATCATCGTTTGACTAACATATTATTCAGTTCATCACCAACTTTCATAAATATCGAACGCATTTTAGTACCCATAGAAGATGAATATAGATAATCAGTACAAACGTGCTGTGTTACATTTTTTATTTTCTTGTGGTGAATCTGCCAGGTCTGCAGCGATAAAAACTATTAGTGTACATTGTGAACACACTATTAGTGTAAGAACTGCTCAGAAATGGTTTAAAAAAAATTTTAAGTTGGAGAAAGCAGCATTGATGATGAACTCCGTTCAGGACGGACGTCCTGTTAATTTTGATGATGGCATTCTTCGAAATCTTGTGGAGCCAGAGTCACAATTAACAGTGGATCAGATCGTAGAAAGGATGAATTTTGTTTAATTGTGTTTTTTTTACATTATTTAAAAATTTACCAAAAAAATACGCACGAACTTATGGACTGACCTGATATTTGAAAATTAATGCCTTAGTAGTAAATTTTTTTGAAATATAATCCCATTTATAATTCGTCCCATTTTATCTTGTTTGTAGAATACTAGAAAAGTTTTTATCTGGTTTTTCTGAAACGTTCGTAAACTATGTACATAGTTCCATTTTGACCTCTTTTGAGCCTCTTAATCCCTTCATGTAGACTTCAATGTGGCTTTTGATTTGGTCACCGTTCGGTGGAACTCAATTTTTTCCTTATTAAAGATAATGCACATACCTATTGCCGCCTGGTGTTATTTTTCGAAACTTTCTTAAGTTTTTGAATATTATATATCATTGTTACTTCTTGTCATTCTTTTTTATAGTTAACCAAAATATTTTCTTATAATGTACGTCTCCTGATTGTGAAAATTTAACTTCTGTGAAATTTTTTTAACCGTGTAACCAAATAGTAATTTGTGAATCCTCCCTTCGAATTGGTAATATTTGGTGTTCCAGTGTATATTTAGAATTTTTTTTTTCTAAATTATATATTAAATTTTTGTTGTATCAAGATTGTTTAGGCTTTTTTTTCATTATTATCTATTACAATGGCGAAAGTCACAATTGAATTTAGTTTTGGTTTTATTCAATTTTTTGATATTTATGTATGTGTAAAAATGCGATTAATTTTGCTAAATAGGATGCATTTTAATGTACCAGATTGAGTGTGTACAAATTTTACTGTTAAAATTCTGTCAAGAAATTGATCTTACACTAATGTAGTTAGTTTTCTAGTTACTTCACACTTGTAAATTTAGTAAAAATTGAAAAGACGGTCTCCGAAAGTTTTTCAGAATTTTCAGGTTCATAATTTTATCATCTAACGACGACCTTTGCGATTTTAAATTATTTTATATTATCCCTACTTTGCTGAAAAATTTCAAAAATTTTTCCTTGCTGGAAAATTTTTTTTTTAAATGATTCTAGTGTCAAAATTTTAATCTTAAAAGAATGAGGACTTTTTACACCACGTTTCACTCAAGTTTCATGGAATTTTCGTTCATAAAAATTAGTTTTTCTCGAACACCAGTGTACATGAAATAATGGTTCAAAACATTTTTTATGTGATTTTTTCTCCTCTTTCAAATAGTGTAAAAAAATGTTACAAAAACTTTTGAATTTAGGAAAATGTTGGCTAAAAACTAATTTTGCCCAAAAGATCATGTTCCGGGCGTCGGACGTGTCCGGTTGAAGAACTCACCCAAGATTTTTGGACTTCCAAGGTTTTCACCAAATTTCGTAAAAATATGATGTTTCAATAACAAATTTTTATCATAGACCTGGGCCCAAGTCGCGTCAAGGCAGTGGCCGTACTAGCTGAACTTTCGATTCGAAAATTTGCTAAAAAACGAAAATTAGTATAACTCGTTTTCGTAAAAAAAAGTTTGGGCTTTTGCCGGCGCAGTGACTTAGTATGTGCTCAATTCTTTAAATTATTTAACTTGAAAAGTTTGAATTTTTAAAGTATTTTGCACAAAATTATAATTATTTTACCTAATGCAATTAAGGTATTTGGTACGTGATAGTCAGGTATAAAAGTATAGCTCAGCGAAAAAAATTTCTTTTATCAAAAATTAAAAAATTTAATATTCTTCGGTTATTATATTTGTATACCACTGGTCTTTTTGAATTTCCGCGCGCTTATGTTGTAGCAATATAAAAGTATTGTTGAAAAAGTGTTGTAAAAACGTTGTAAAATGATATTTATAAATTATATTTAAAAAACGGCGTGGTCAATAATTTTTATTTGTTATTAAATATGGTTTGTAACTTTGTATTTTATAACTATTAAATTTTTATCAAATTCCTTTCACACGTTTTCATTTTATTAAAAAAAATCACGTGAATATATCAACTTCCCATAAGAGCCCGTGTTAAATTTACAAAACCATTTTTGGAAACCTTGGAAACCATTTTTCTCAAAATTGGGGAGCTCAGTTTTTTTTCGGTATAGGCTCGTATTACTGGTATTGAATTAAATAAATATCTAGAGAAGTTTCGTTAAAATCCTTTGAAAAATGGTTTTTCGGGCTAATTACCTTAAGGGGAGGTTTACTTGAGAGTCGTTAAAAAAAATCGATTTTTTTTTTTTTTTTTTGCAGAAATTGGTAGCTAATTATGTGTAGAATATGTTTCCAAAGTGATTTTGCTGAAAGTAATTTAAGGGAAGGTTTACTTGAGATTTGATAAAAAAAATCGATTTTTTTTTGCCGAAATTGATAGCAAATTATGTGTAGAATATGTTCCCAAAGTGATTTTACTGAAAATAATTTAAAAACAAGATTCTTGCACATTAACCGAATCCAGCTTTCTATAAAAAAAAATTCAAAAAACGTAGTTCACGCAACAATGAGTATTAAATATAAAATTTTGAAAATACGTTTCTTTATATATATTTTATAATATCTCGGAACTACATTTTTGGAACTGGCGGACACGATAACTCAAAAACTATTCGATGGATCCTTTTTTTAAATTTTTTATTTTAAAGATAATTCAATTCTTCGGCACCTCGACCTAAGTTCGATACACTTTCAATATTTTTTTAATTTTTAAGTTTACTTTAAAGAGCGAAAAATAAGATAAAAATCGTAATTACAAGTTCAAACATCCGCCATTTTTTTTTCTTTCAGCAATCTATTGATATTATAGGTAGAGGTGCCGGCACTCTTCATATATATTATAAATCTTTTTTGTTTTTGGATTTCGGTGGTTTATTACCGGCGCTAGGATGTCCGCCAACAAGGCATTGGATTTTCGGATCGTCACACTGCAGTATCTATAAAATGGACAATTTTTTATATTTTTCCTTGAAAAATGTTTTTTGTATAGTTTAATACTTAATAAATATGTGTACAAAATTTGAAATTGATATTTACTTCCGTTCTTGAGAAAAAAATTCTAGAAAAATACATAATTTTTAAGGACTCTCGAGTAAACTTCCCCTTAAATTGAACCAAATTAATTTCATCTTTTATTGCAATTTGATTCGAATTGTGTTAAGGCAGTTGGTCAATAAAACGATTTTTTCAAAGGATTTTAACGAAACTTCTCTAGATGTTTATTTAATCCAATATCAATAATACGAGCCCTTACCGAAAAAAAAAAAATTGACCACCCCAATTCTGAGAAAAACGATGTCAAAGTTCTGTAATTTTAACACGGGCTCGTATGGGAAAATTTTATTCTTTTTGAATAAAATGAAAACGTGTCAAAGCAATTTGATAAAAATTTAATATGTTATAAAATACAAAGTTACAAACCATATTTAATAAGAAATAAAAATTATTGACCACGCCGTTTTTGAAATATAACTCAAAAACATCATTTTACAACGTTTTTACAACGCTTTTTCAACAATTCTTTTATATTGCTACAATGCGGAAATAAGCGTGCGGAAATTCAAAAAAACAAGTGGTATACAAATATAATAACTGAAAAATATTAATACATTACTTAATTTTGGATAAAAGAAAACTTTTTCACTGAGATATACTTTTGTACCTAACTATCTCAGAGCAACTACGTTAATATTTGATATTGTTGATTACCCCATGTATAAGTTCTAGGGTTAACATTTCTGTTCAAATAAATGAAATAAATTAAAAGCAAAAATTAATACAGGAATCTAATCAAAAAACAATTAAATGTATTTTAAATGAACTTTTATTAAAAAATAACTCGACATATCATTTACAGAGGTAGTATTATATGTTATATGTATAATTTGGAGAATTAAAAAAAAAAAAAACTGAACCGGATTTGAAATATACGAGTTTTTCAAAAAGGAAATTAATAAAAAACAAATCTTATTGGATATTTAATTTATATTTGTTTTAATATTAAATAGAATCTATGTCTGAAATAATATAAAAGCCGCTACACTTATTAACAAAACTAATCAATCACTAGTTGAAAAATATTGATCGAGTTTACATATTTGCTACCGTAAAATGGAGTGAATTGGGACAAATCGAATGCAGTTATTTATGAACTTGATTTGGAAATACTAGACGTGAAGACGAATACATGCCTTTAACTATAGTAAAATAATCGTCCTTTTGATTAGCAATAGTGATTAAGCCTAAAGCTGGATAAAAAAAATTAAAAAATTAATTTAAATTAACGTCCTTAAGACGGTGTTCCTTTTTGTTTCTTAAAATTTGATCAGAAAACAATTATTTTTGGTGTTCTTATGACTAAATTTTTTTGTTTTTAGTCGAATTTTTAGTTATTTTGAAGCAAATATGAGAGTTTTTCGTAGAAATAGTGATGGGAAAGGAATGAGTAGCGACAGTGCACGGGTTAATAGGGACGTTATATTAAGTACAAAGGGACGAATGTGGGGTGTTTCGGGACAAATGAATGACGTATTGGAACACAGAACGTCATTAAATATGATATTTCTATACTTTAAAAACTTTCCTTTAGATTTTTTGTTCATTTCTACAAAAAATTATGAAATATTACTCATTTTTGGGTATGTAAATATGTAAATATCTGTTATATTTCATTTCAGTTTTAGTCAATCCTACTGATCGTTCCTATTCACCCTGTTATCGTTTCGTTTGACTCCAATTCACCAGAGTTTAGAAATTACATATATTTTGATAATTTTTCTGAAAAATCAAAAAAGTTTTCAAATATTTTTGATTGTTATTGGACCCTAGAATATCGTCGGCTTACAAGGAAAACTAGCTGTCTGTAATATGTACAAATTTATACGGATTTTGAGTTTCGAATAACACGAAACTAAATAATCATTAAAAGAGCAGATACTCGGAAAAGAAGCAGGTATATAAAAAAAAATACAATGTGAATTTCGAAATCGTTCCAGTTGATACCATTTTACGGTATGTGTAAAAGCTGTACATCGGTTTTTGTAACTTACTGTAACAGTTACGTTGCGTGCACCGTTAAGATTGTAATGATGTTTGGAACGAAATAAAACCTAATAAAATATCTTTGTTTGCTTGAAATGTCGAGTTTAATATTTATCTAGTAACTATTAATTTTATATTAGGCCAAGTGTTGAAAATCGTATAAAAACTAATAAACAATTTTTGTTTTTGTTTTTTTTATTTTTGAAAGCAGTGGAACTGTTTAAAAGCAGTCGGGAATACTTTTGACGAATTGAGTCCAACTCAACGTGATTCCCAATGATTCCCATTAATATAAGGATTTTAAGGGAGGAGCTCAAATAAAAAAGCAACTTTTTTATTTATGACTATTTTGCCTGTTGAAATTTTTTTTCAAATTAGGGATGGTTTCAAATAGAAAATTTTGTTTTTGAAACATTCATTACTCTTCCCTGTAAGGGGAAGGGGCCCTTTTAGTAAATAAATAAATTAAACATCATTTTTTTTTCTTAATAAGCATGAAAGAAGGTTTTTTTAATCCAATGAATGTTTTTAAAAGAATACAACCCAAAATTTTTTATTTATTAATGTTTTTCTTTTACAAAATGTCGACATCTATGTATATCCAAACAAAGAATTATTAATGACACTAGAAGTTGGGAACCGATATATAAACAGACGTGTAATATGAGTAATATGACACGTAGAATGACATTTAGACGTCAAAGTAGGAAACAGAATTGTTTAAGTATCAGACGTAAATAAAGGATCAAAATACTGTATTCAACAAAAATTATTTAATATATATATATATATATATATATATATATATATATATATATATATATATATATATATATATATATATATATATATATATACATGTATTTCTTTAATTAAGTAAGGAAACATTAAATGCAAGGTGAATTTAAATTGAAAAATAATAATTCTATTAATAATAATTTTTTGTTATCAGAGGTCTCTTTCAGAAATAACTTCATTAATTTATAAATGTCAAAACTGTTCCGACATATGATCGCGTTCTGGTATAAGGGCTTTTACTTTTACGTTAATTATAATTTTTTGAAAAAAGTGTCTTGGTGCCCACGATTGCGACCGCAGTTTTCATTTGAAAAAAAAAATTCAAATAGATTATCAATTTGTAGGTAAACCGCTATGTACCTATGGAGGTTTTTTTTGAAATTTTAAAAAATGGCGGCGATTTGAATAAAAAGTACAAAATTTAGGCCTTTTTTTAAACAGTTTTCCGTGTGAAAAAACAGGAAGATTTCAAAAAAAAGCTTCCATAGGTACATGGAGAATGCAATAAAGACTATTCTGTCAAAATTTCAAACTTATAGCTTGGAAACTTTCCCTCTGAGAGTGGCTACCTGAGCATTTCAAGACAAACGCGTTTTAAGTTTGTCTTGAAATTGTTTCAAATCATTGTTTTAACAACAATGTGATACTGTGGTGATAACAGTTGATCTTATACGTTCACTGGTTGTGGAAAGACTGAATATAAAGTGGTATAACATACCGTCAAAAGGCGCCAATCGATTCACAGAATTTTGTATTTAGACTGAATCCATTGATCTGTGGTCGTAGCGACCGTAATAATTCGAATTTCAGTTTGAAATTTTCAGACAACATGCATAACTGTATGTACTTTAAGACAAAAAAAAAAAAAGATTTTTTCAAAATTCTTCGCTGTGATGGTACTTTAATTTGTTAATAATATGATTATAGCTTCCAAACTTTATCGAATATGGGAGGTTGTGAGATAGAATTTTCTTACTGGCAAAAACTATGTTATTTTTATCTGCAAAATTCTGATAACACTGTTTTACGTGAAATTTATCTATGACTACCGGTTTCGTGATAATATCTAGACGATTGTTAAAAATTAAAATGAATGTTAAAAACACTGAAAATTGCTTACCGAATTTTTTTCTGAATTCGTTGTACATTTAGATTCATATTAACGAATCATTTGAAGTATTTAAATGACTTCAATACTTTTATTTGTTAATATTTCTTAAAAATTAAAATTACACGTTAAATTATGAACAAAATTTAACAATCTCTCATACATATTGTGTAAAATTTTCTTGGTTATATAAACAAAATATTCTACACGGAGTGAAAATTTCTATAAAAATCACTGTACTACTACAATCGACGTGTAACAGGCGAACATATCCAATGTTTGCAGGTAAAATTATAAAAGTTATAGTTATATTATTGTAATTTTTATAATTTTACCGTACAAAAATTGGATATGTTCGCCTGTTACACGTCGATTGTAGTATGAGCACAGTAACTTTTATAGAAATTTTCTCTCCGTATATGCTTTATTAATTTCTTTAACGTAATTGCTCTGAGATAGTCCGGTACAAAAGTGTCTCAGCAAAAAAAATTTGTTTTATCAAAAATTAAATAGTATATATTAATATTCTTCAGTTATTATATTTGTATACCACTTGTTTTTTTGAATTTCCGCGCCCATGTTGCAGCAATTTAAAAGAATTGTTGAAAAAACGTTGTAAAAATGTTGTAAAATGATGTTTTTAAATTATATTTCAAAAACGGCGTGGTGAATAATTTTTGTTTCTTATTAAATATGGTTTGTAACTTTGTATTAAATAAAAATAACATATTAATTTTTTATCAAATTCCTTTGACACGTTTTCATTTTATTAAAAAAAAAAAATAGAGTTTTCCCATAAGAGCCCGTGTTGAAATTGCAAAACTTTGAAATGGTTTTTCTCAAAACAGGGGTGGTCAATTTTTTTTCGGTAAGGGCTCGTATTATTGGTATTGGATTAAATAAATATCTAGAGAAGTTTCGTTAAAATCCTTTGAAAAAATCGTTTTATCGACCAACTACCTTAAATTTTTTATTTCTTCTTGAATAATTTTTGAAAGGACTGTCTAGCTTTCGGAGGAGGTATGCCGAAAGAGTGGACATTCCTTATAAAGTAAACCGAAAGCAATTATTTACAAGGGGAGTGCATGGGATGACACATCTGTTAAATTGCGTAAAGTTCGACTGGGCATGCGTCCCAATTTGAGCATACGTCCAATAACCCATTCAAAAAATTTCAGTTTTATTTTTTTTTAGTTTTTATTAGGCAAGCAGTTTAAACCAGAGAACAAAGAGAACGAACATTACTATGTCTATACTAGGGAAACGAGCGTAACCACAAAGGATAGAAAATAAACCCCCACTATGTTATATAGGTGCACGCGGAGTTGTGTGTGTGTTAGTCCATTGGATGTTGCGTGTATTAGTGTCTTGCATACATACATGGTGGTGGTACGTATGATGTACGTATACCACGTACATATACCGTGTTAATACGAGAGGTAATAATATAACAACAATTGAAACATACCCATTGAGTGCTGGCGAATGAATGAGGACTAAGTGGTCTAAGATGCACATAAAAGCACATAAGTGATTGTAGAAAAGAGATAGATGTATTCGTTTTATTTGTTCTGTGAGTTTAAACTATGAACATGCTCACTTTATGGATATGACTCGATAGATAGCGCAGTGGTGTGCTAAAAGCGGCTGAGTGCATTGTATACATATATCAGTTAACAACGAAAATTATACACTTAATACGAGAATACGCATGATAAACACCAATTAGGCGGTAACTTAACTTGTATGTAATAATAGTGCTCATAGACTTAGCTACCTTAGCGCGGTTTAAACCATTCGGTACACATTGTGGAAAAATTTTGGTACACAAAGAACGTGTTTTAGCAATTGGGAACTTTTTCTACAGAATTTTTGATTACGTGTATAGTTTTCCAATTATTTTGTGGTACTTGAATTTTGTAAAAAAAAAAACCTACCATTCGTTTCCAATTTTAAAAATTTCTATTGAGATCTAATTTTTGGGAACACGTCTCATCAAATTATTATTATACTTTATTAGTGTTATTGATAATTTAGCGTTCAAACTCAATTAATTAAATAGAAGAGCTTACATATAAAATTTAATAGCCCCAGCGTACGTATATTTATGTACACATTTGTACTTAGTGATTCGGGTCACATATAAAAAATACGGTACTTGACTGTATTTAAAATTTGTGTCAAATGTTAAATAATTCTATGCATTATCATTACATATGTCCAGTTTTAACCCTAATATCATACGTTAGTCTACGAGTCAAGTTAATCATACATCTGCGTCGTTTCGACGAATGGACTTTTTACGGGGAGTTTTAGAGTTTATTTGCAAAAAACATTTTTTTTACATAACAATACTACAAAAGCGAACAAAATATTTAAAAAAAATTGGATTTGGAAAAATTTCTTAATATAAATATTTATTAATTTTTTTAATCTTTTTATCAAAGCATATTTTCACTATAAAAATTAAAAAATAGATAAATACATCAATTGTATCATAAAACATGCCTTTCAAATAATTAATTTATGAACTATTATGAGTCAGTGGACATGTGTGACTTTACAGAATGTGAAACTTCTCAATCATAAATATTCCTATAGATATGTAGTTATTTCCCCATTAGGCACATTTGTAAATTTTCTAAAATTTGTTAGTAATTTTTCGAATAAGATCTCAAAAAATAATAAAAATTAAAATATTTTCCACAAAATAAATTGTTAATCTTTTGTTAAGTCACTTGAAATGCATTCTTTAGTTTTCGATTCAATATATTAAATAAAACTTCAGTATTATGTCGTCTCTATAAGTCAAAGAGCTGTAATCAACTTTCATATTATCATAATCATTGAATAAATCAATTATAACATGCATATCTTTAATAAATTTTAGAAAAATTAGGAAAACTTTTATATGTGAAGTACAAAATCTTTAAAAAAAAACATCGCGTAATCATACATTGACGTCCTTTTGACGTACACTATTTCAATACAAACAAAACGACAATGACTATAAACAAAATTTATACGTCTTATGTGTTATAATAACAAATAAATTAGATAACAGAAGTTTCACAGTATGCCGGTACCGACAAGTTGTAGTATTGGAGCAGGTAGAGAAGTTCGTTCTTCGTTTTGACGTGTACGTATGATTCTAGGGTTAAAATTCTTTGAAAGAATATCGTTTCGTCGAAATGTAAATAGTACCTATGTTTGAATATTTTTTTTGTAACATTTGACCCTGATCACATGTTATATCGTTGTTTATAATATGCGGCTCTTTATGTACATATGAAAAAGTTAATAACAGGTCTCGCCTCTGCAAAGTGAGTGTAGAGGTGTTATTTTAGTCATTCTTAATGACCAGTCGATTCTTTACAAAGCAAATGATTTTAAAATTGTCCGTCACTAAAAATTATATACTAAACATAAATAATAATATAATAAACAAAAAAAAAAAAAAAAATTATCCAAAAAACCTTGCTGCCTGCCATGGATCCTTAAGACCCTTAGTTTTTAGTGTATACAGTGTCAAAATATTAATGTACAGGGGCCTTGTAATTCATGGCTTTTAATTTGATTTTTCGTTTTTTTTTTTTTTGTGCCGCAGTCGAATTCAAGTGTGAGTGTCGGTAATTAAGCAGGTGCTTCCAGAAAAGAGAGATAAATATATGTATTAATTCACAATTTATTATGTCCGTCGCTTACTAATCAGTTTTGTGTCGTATACATAAATTATATCGTTGTTATTGTTATTGCCGCATGGTACTGCGGGTTCAATTGTTCTTTAAATTATGCAAAATAATTTTTTGTTCGGCGTTCCCACCATAGTTTACATTCTTTTTGGAGGCTGTTGACATATCGTCAGCTGAGTATTGGTTTGTATTTAGAGCTTGGATACCGGCATTCCGGTACTACCGAAAAACTGGAATACCGGAAATTTTTAAACGTTTTGTAAAACCGGTATTAAAATTTCATATACCGGTATTTCGGTTTCGGTATTATATATGTATTATATTTGAATATTTTTTTTACGTTAGGTTTACAACATAAATTTTATTACAATGTCTTTAGTTTTGCTTAATGTTTTCCATATGTGCAGATGACCAGATATCTTATTCATATTTTTTCATAATTCTGGAATATTTTTAAGTATTTTTCTCTAAGAAAAAATACAAAATTATGTATTTAAATTTTTAAAAACCAAAGATGAGGTAGTTTGTTATAATTACTGTTACTAATTAATTTTATTAAATGATTTTTAATGTTTTTCCCTTTTTTCTATACTATCTTCATTCAATACCGAAAAAATGCCGAAATACCGGAATTCCGGTATTTTAAATGCTAATACCGAATAAATACCGGTATTATAAAAAGACACCGGTATTGCAAGCCCTAGTTTGTATCAAGTCAATTTTTGAAAAAATTTTTTCTCATAGTGGTTTTGACTTCCTTAAGGAGGACCACTAGTGTGACATTTTGAAAAAATTGGAATTTTTTTTTGCATGTTTCGATAGTCTATACACGGAGAGAAAATTCCTATAAAAATTACTGTGCTCATACTACAATCGACGTGTAACAGGCGAATATATCCAATTTTTGTACGGTAAAATTGGATATGTTCGCCTGTTACACGTCGATTGTAGTATGAGCACAGTAATTTTTATAGGAATTTTCTCTCCGTGTACCTTTAAAAATAATATGCTAAAATTTCAAGTGCATATCTCAAATAGTTTTTGAGTTACAGCCATCTGAAGAGTGGATTCTGATTTTCATTGTTAACTAGGAGGTATTGAGAAATGTATGAAGGTTGATAGTTCGGGAGTTTCTGGACGTGGCTGCCAGTCACATGTTGTGGAACCGCTAGACCTTGGCACATTTAAACGACTCATCTAGTTTTACTATGACCGTTATAGTGAGTACATCGTAAAAAATTTCAGTAAAAATTCTCAGTGATTAAAACTAAAAGGTAAAGTAAAGAAAAACTACATTTTTCAAATTTGCTGCAATTATAACTCGAAGAGAAATAATCCGATCGATTTGATTCTTATTACAGCTTCTTTTATATATATATATATATATATATATATATATATATATATATATATATATATATGTTTCTTCGTACCATGAACCTCCAGTTTTCCGATCGAATAAAAAATGTAATTCTTGCAGGCCAAAAATCATCAAATTTTCGTGCAAAATTTGAAACTTTTTTTAAAAACTCCACCATTTCGTTAAATTTCAACTCCTTTTTTTCGATTGAAGTTCATGGCACGAGCAATACCTTCTAGTTTAATAGGCTTTTTAGTTTTTCTAATTTCAGCACTGTGAAGGTCGCTATCACTGCAGAAGGGAGGGGACTTTTTTTTGGAGCCTTGGGAGATCGCGAATAACTCACTGAATTTTCAGTTTTCTGGTCCAAAAATTTTATCATGAATTTATTATATATCAACGAATCACTGACTCATAATAGTTCATAAATTAATTATTTGAAAGACATGTTTTATGATACAATTGATGTATTTATCTATTTTTTAATTTTTATAGTGAAAATATGCTTTGATAAAAAGATTAAAAAAATTAATAAATATTTATATTAAGAAATTTTTCCAAATGCAATTTTTTTAAATATTTTGTTCGGTTTTGTAGTATTGTTATGTAAAAAAAATGTTTTTTTGCAAATAAACTCTAAATCTCTCCGTAAAAAGTCCATTCGCCGAAACGACGCCGATGTATGATTAACTTGACTCGTAGACCAACGTATGATTCAAGGGTTAAGGGGTTAAGAATAGTCAGCAGTGTGAAAATTTGAGTATTTTAAATAATTATTTATTTAACAGTAGTTTACTTTATTTATTTTATAAAATAAATAATACAGAATGATTATATTATGTTTTAATTTTATTTGACAAAAACTAAAAAAAATTTATTGTAGACCAAGTTATCGCCATGTTTGTTGGATCCCGTCCCATAAATCGTGCTTTGCGATGACCATCATAACATTTTACTGGTTCATTTAAAATTACTGAAAAAAAAAAATCGTTAGTTTAATAGTTAATCTAGTGCTCGATCGAAGCTTTTTATTTTCTTGTGAAAATATACAAAATGGCAGCCTCTGATAGTTTATTTTTGGATTTTTAAGGAAAAATTAATTAGTTTATTGTTTATAAAAAATACAAATTTTGATTTTAAAAAAAAATCCTTCGATCGGGCACTAGATTAACTACTAATCTAATGATTTTGTGTTTGTTTGATTGATTTTAGATGAACCAATAAAATGTTATGATGATCACCGAAAAAAAAAAAAAACTGGGTTCAGCATATTTGGCAAGCCAATTTTTCTTAAATTTTCAATTTACCATACGGGAGCGTCTATTTTACTTAGAGCTAGTTCCAGTATAATTCATTTAAACGACCACCAATATATTGAAAGGACGTTATTTTTTTAGTTAAACATTTTTTTCAAAAAGGCCGAATTGTTTTGTTAAACAAAGCAAAACGTATTAAGGATTTAATTTGATAATTTTATGCGGATAATTGTATCGAATTTAATTTTTTTTTTTTTTAAACATTATCTCAAAGTTGTTTGATCAAATTATTTATAAAATTAATAACGTTTTTAAGAATCGGAAACTCATTTAAAAAGCAATTTGAAGATTATTATTTAATTTTTTTTTTTCTATAAAAAAAGAAAAAACATCACAGAGGCTTTACATAGTTGGTTATACATTTTGTATTGTCGGTATAGTCGATTCGTCGGTGTTTGGACAAGTCAGTACGTGACCAAAGCAACCGTATAAAGTGGAAAACTTCAGCACTAAATCAAAATTTCTCAGTGGCTAGAGATTTTCACTGCTTTTACGATTAAATGTAGAACCAGAACTACTAAATTTATTTGAAATTTGAAAATTTAATGATTGATTTGTTTGTAAATAATAAATAAATATTTTACTTTGAAAAATACCACTTTTATTTTTGAAACTGTGACAATATTGTTTCGAACCGTTAGTTCATTTTCAAACAGTTCTGTCATTTTCAGTCAATTCTGTTTGAAAATGAACTAACGGTTCGAAACAATAATGTCACAGTTTCAAAAATAAAAGTGGTATTTTGCAAAGTAAAATATTTGTTTATTATTTACAAATATGGAATACCATAAAGTAACGCTCAAATCGATTAATATTGATTTGTTTGTTTATTTTTATTTGTTTGAATTTGTTCGAACGTAATCATAAAAATGTATGACAAACACTTCAAACACTTTCAGTTCAAGGGGGAGGTCATGACCCACGTGACCTCCTTCTGGATCCGTCCCTGTGTTGCACAATTGAGCACGTTTTTTACGGTTTATTATAAAAATTGAATAAAATTTGAGGATTATTTACATGAAAACTTGTCGTTGCTTGTCTGTTCTAAAACTTCTGGTATCTAATTTATTTGTTATGATAACACAAAAGACGTATCAATTTTGTTTATAGTCGCTGTCCTTTTGTTTATATTGAAATAGGGTGCGTCAAAAGGACGACGATGTATGATTAACGGATGGTTTTTTTTTAAAGATTTTGTACTTCACATATAAAAAGTTTTCCTAATTTTTCTAAAATTTATTAAAGATATGGATGTTATAATTAATTTCTTCAATGATTATGATAATGTGAAAGATGATTACAGCTGTTTGACTTATAGAGACGACATAATACTGAAGTTTTAATATATTGAATCGAAAACCAAAGAATGCGTTTCAAGTGACTTAATAAAAGATTAATAATTTATTTTGTGGAAAATATTTTAATTTTTATTATTTTTTGAGATCTTATTCGAAAAATTACTAACAAATTTTAGAAAATTTACAAATGTGGCTAATCAGGAAATAACTACATATCTACGGGAATATTTGTGATCGAGAAATTCCACCTTCTGTAAAGTCACACATGTCCACCGACTCATAATAGTTCATAAATTAATTATTTGAAAGACATGTCTTATGATACAATTGATGTATTTATCTATTTTTTAATTTTTATAATGAAAATATGCTTTAATAAAAAAAATTAATAAATATTTATATTAAAAAATTTTTCCAAACCCAATTCTTGTAAATATTTTGCTCGCTTTTGTAGTATTGTTATGTAAAAATATGTTTTTTGCAAATAAATTCTAAAATTCTCCGTAAAAAAGTCCACTCATCAAATTGACGACGATGTATGATGAACGTTTCTCGTACACCAACGTTTGATTCTACGGTTAAAATCGACCAACTACCATAACTTCACTGATGTTATGGATGGATAATTTTGATGTTGTCCGGAATCGTATGAATGTATTATTGTATCGTATGCTGTAACAGCAAATAAAACGACTAAAAAAATGCGAATGTTAACGCTGTATACAAACCATGGTAATTGGCCGTGAAACTAGGTTTTCTTATACTTGTATTATTTGATTCAGTACGCTTAAACTGCCCTTTTTTATTTTGACATTAGATATTATTAATGACTTAAACTGCATTAAAATAAATTCAGTTGGTGGCCGGCCAGCATTTTATTAATCGTTTTATTCGTTTATTTTGATGTCGTTTAAATAAAATTTTCAATTGTGTTCGGTAAAATGAATTGCAAAATTTCGTGTTGAGAAGCTTTCTGATCCTTTTAAGAAGCTGATACTTGTTAATCCAATAACATACTGAGTTGTAAAAAATAATTAAAGTATAAAAGTCCATGAAATTTAGGTAGAAGGTCTAATTATGCGTGCTCCTTACTGGTCCGGTCTGAATGAGCTTGGTTACGTAGATGTGGTCAAATGTGTCATTATAAATTTTAAGCTCGATTTGAATAATTTTTAAACTTTTTAACAGTCGTGTATTTGTTCAAATTGAAAAGTTAAAAATCGGACGTGATTGTAAAATAGACACTCGGTATTTACTTGTATTAAAAATGGAAAATATACACAGTGTTGTAACACGGCATGTTATTTGATAGAAAATAAATTTTCCGGGTTTTGTATAGTCAATCCAGAGCAAATATATTTTATTTTAAAAGCTTTAATATTATTTACGGTGTGTCTCAGATGTTGAATATCGTAGAAACGGTTTTTAACGAGAACAGTAATTAAATACCCCTGTCGCAGCATCCGGGATAACATAGCGAATTTCCGTTTAAAAAAATTAGTTTTTCTCGGAAACTAGTTGACAGAGAATGATAGTCTAAAGACTTTATTTTTTGTGATTTTTTCTCCTCTTTTCAATGGTGTAAAAAATGTCGCAAAAATTTTTGAATAAGGGGAAATTTTGGCAAAAAACTAATTTTTTCCATGAAAATTGCCCAAAAAAACATGTTTCCGGCATCGGACGTGTCTGGCTAGTGAACTTGTCCAACGGTTTGGGACTTCTAACATTTTCACCAAATTTTGAAAAAATAGGACATTTCGTTCGAGAGTTATCGTGCCGACACACACAGATATACCGACACATATACCGACACACACACACAATTTATATATATAATTATATATATATATATATATATATATATATATATATATATATATATATATATATATATATATATATAATTATATATATAAATTTTAGTGAATATTATTTTCGGTTTCTAGGGACCTCAAAGCAAATTTCTACCATGCTCCCAGGTTCATGTTAAAATCAAACATAGTCCGTGATACGCAGGGGAAGAACAAATTTTTTTGCTGAAAAATGCGCATATAATACATGATTCAATGTCAAATTTTGCGAAAACGGCTAGCCGTCTATTTTCTGCTGGCATGGCGTCTTCTAGCTTACTATATTAGTAATAACCACCGAAATTTTGAACCAGATCCTATGTGTGGTTTTCAGGCAAAAAATTTTTATGTTGAAAAATGCGCGATTCACACTTTAAAGTTTAAAAACGCTCCCCTGAAAAATTTGCTTTTTGCGACTCTGATCGTTTTTCCCCTGTACCCTTCATTTGATAGAAATTTAATATGTTATAAAATACAAAGTTACAAACCATATTTAATAAGAAATAAAAATTATTCACTACGCCCTTTTTGAAATATAATTTATAAACATCATTTTACAACGTTTTTACAACGCTTTTTCAACAATGCTTTTATATTGCTACAACATAAGCGCGCGGAAATTAAAAAAAAAAACAAGTGGTATACAAATATAATAATTGAAAAGTATTAATACATTTTTTATTTTTTGAAAAAGATATACTTTTGTACCTGACTATCTCAGAGCAACTACGTTAACAATATCACGTTATAAAAACTTACAAAACATACTTGATGGGTATATTTTGAACATTCTGTAAACACTATAACAATATTCGAATAGCTCGTATGGAGAGACGCGTGACAGTTTCATATTTCATGCGGCATTAACCCGAAATAGGAATCATTATTCATCAAAAATATTCATTTTATAATAAATATTATCACTCCCCGAACGTCTCGCCCGTTGCTCATCCCAATGGTTGGTTCGATGGTGTTATCCTGTGTTCAGTACGTGTGTAATTCGGTGACACTCAACCCCGCTGTTCACCTCACCAATTCGCTGTGCACCTCACCCCGCACCCATACAAAATTTAAATTAATTTTCTCTGGATACATGATCCGTGAAAATTCGAATAACATTACGAACGATAACAATCTATACACAAAATTTTCGTCTTTTTATTGTAATCAAAGGGTAAAGGAAGACAAAGATTTTCCAAGTTTCAGGTATGAAATTTGAGTTTAACGTATTTTCAGAGCCGTAGAGGAAAATGGCGGAGGCCGGGGAAAAACACATTTGTAAAAATTTTTCTCCCAAAAAAGTGGCGAGCAAAAAGAAAAGCTCCTATTACTTTTTCCCGGAGCTACAATCCTGACTACTGCGCCCTCTAATCGGGCCTGCGTATTTTATCTTATTACTAAAGTGATTCCTGTCTTACTATTATCTTATTTTGTTGTTTCTTAACACTATGAGGTCCGAGCACTTTCACAGTAAACTTCCCCGGAAGTCGACAATATTTTTAAAGAAACTTTATATAGTACTTACAGAAAGTTTAGACAACAAGCTGGTAAAAATAAATAAAAAAAAAAAAACAAATACTTTTATTAGTTTTTATATTGTTTATTTTAAAATTGTTTATCGAAACCAAGAGATTAGTGTGTGTTGGTGTTTGTGTGAGTTGAGTATATACACATCGGTGTGGTAACATCGCACACATACATAATGCGTAATCAATTAATCATTGATCGCAATCGACCTCTGCGGTTGTTTTAATTATTTTCGGATGCCGAAGCCGTAGGACTGAAAGTATTAATTTGCTATTAAACATAGGTACTTACATTTTGAAAAAAGAGGAAAATAAGAATAACTTGGCGTTCCTCCTAAAGTAATTAAGAATCGGATATTTCTGTTCAATTAGAGAGAAAAATCAATATGGCGGACAATGTAAATAAATTCTGAAATATCAACTAAAGTTTGCACACTTTTTGAAAACATGAATGTATCATATAAACGGAAAAAAGAGAGCTATTGATTTAAATAAACGGCGGCTTACAATGTCAGAAAAATTTATAGAACACCAGTAGTTTGCTAGAAATAGCTGATCCACTAAAAAAAAAAAATGCCATAGGGATTATAAGCCATAAAATTTTAATTTTTTTTAACATAAAGTTAGATTCAGGTACAAAGTACCGGATTTAAAATTAATTATGTGCTCGTTCAGCGCGTGCTCTTTCAGCGAACGTAAATATCGTGCTTTTTTAGCGAACAACCAATCACAATACCTTAAAATTAGACTGTTGTATATCGTCTGTTACGGTAATACTTACGAATATTGTTAGGGATTTTAGTAGTTATAAATGTATAAATCTACCTTAATGTGGTTTTACTGTAATTTTTTTTTCAAATAACAATAAAATTGGAAATAACGTGTTAACGTAAGTGTACAATACGTTGCTATTATACCACGTATCACCATTATATCGTAAAACAAAAACACCAACTTTTAACGAAAAATTTAAAAAGACCCTTAATTACATTTTATAAACAATTTACTAATTAATTTCATCAGTACCGTTCAATTGTTTTCAAAAACTAAAAATTATTAATTACAATCGTTTCTAATCAAATTTCACTATTTTTTCGCGAATCAATTGAAGTTTGTAAACAATTGTTCGTTAATTGTTCGAACAATAATATTGAAAAATACCGAATTAATTAAGTCACACTTGTTATCGGTACCGGCCTTAGTAAATTTTTGTTAAAATTCAATAATATTCAATATTTTTTAATGAGGTCACGAAATTTTATTTAAAAAAAAAAGTATCAGCGCATTGCCGAGTTTCAAACAATAGATGAATTTTAAAGTATTGTCCCGCTGATATTGAGGGACGACTGTATATGTACATATAAACCTCATATAACACGACCAATAATCTTCTGGAAAATTGTGTTACACTCTTACTGAAGTACGTGGTGTCGGATCTGTCCGTAGAGTTTAATACATTTTTTAAAATATTTTTTGAAAAAAGAAAAGAAATTAAAGAAATTTTAACAGATCAAAATTTTGTAGAAAATGAATTCTTAATAGTGTTTCGCGCTATTCATTATTCATTTAAGTAATTTCCACACCTTGAAACCTTTCCATAAATATCAAAAAGCTTTAAAAGTAATTCAATTTTGTAACCTTTTTTGGGTCCTGAAATATAATTTTGAATTTACCCCAAACTAAATTTTAATATTATTTTTTATTACTCATGCGGGAAAAGTACTAACTTGGCGCACACATTTCTGTACGCAAAATAGCTGTTTGCCCACTGTACTTTTCCCGCATACTTTTTTGCGTGTGGAAAGTAACTTTCCACACGCAAATTGACAATAAAACACGCAAAATTTAATCAAAATACGCAAAGCCGCCTCATAATTTATCATTTAATAAATATTTCATAATTATTTCTATAGATACCACCAACAAAGTAATTTAAACGATAGTTAATTCAGAAAAAAAGACGAACACTTAAAAATATTATTTTAAAAAGTAACAAAAATGTCAAAAATAGTGATAATAATAGAAAAAAGTATGTGAAATTCGTAATAAAAAATAGTATGTGCAACTCGTGCGGTATTGTCGATTGCCCCACTCAAGCGAATGAGCGCACTCACTACGTTCGTACGCTCAACTTTGTGGAACGTTCGTGCACTCACTACTTTCGTGGGCAATCGACAATTTCCCGCACTTATTGCACAATATACTATTTTAAAATTATTAACAAAATTAAATAAATACCATTGAAATTGTGTAGAATAATATGACATCATTTATACTATCAAATAAATTTGACAGTATAATATTAATGCTTATCTTTGAATTTTTTTTAGTTTAAATAAGAAGTTCATTACCTAGCAACGTTATTTATACACTGCACACATTCTGTAACGTAACATTTACTTTTATTTCTATTTTTTACTCCTCAAATGTTTATAATTTTTTCAATACTATTTTATCCGGACTTTTTTGTGCGATGTAAATGGAAATTCGCTATGTTATGCAGGATGCTGCGACAGGGGTATTTTACTCCTCAAATGTTTATAATTTTTTCAATACTATTTTATCCGGACTTTTTTGTGCGATTTTGTTTTATGTGACTTTTTTTATACGGTTTTTTAATTTAAAAAAAATTCCCATTAAAGTGCATGGTGAGAAAGGAAAGAAAAGAAAAAACAAGAAATTCGAACATTAATTTGTGATAAAATTACATATTGACTGTTTTTAAGCAATTAATCAGTACATTGAATAAGAATATAAGTTATTGCATCATTCAGTTTCTTTGCATATGTATGTATTGCAATTTATTTAATATTATAAAAATGAAATAAAATGTTCTCATGTGTAAATTAATGCTTTATCTTGTTTCGAGGAGCAACTTTTAAGGAATTGTTTTATGTTTTTTCGATAAAATTTTTAAACATTTGTCTGGTTAACAGAGGCGTCAGAGAGAGGGCAGAGTAAATAGTAGCATTAAATAATGCAGTATTCATAACTAATTTTTTAATTCAAATTTTTTTAATTTTTTAATTCAAATCAATTTTATGAACGAATTTAGGTACTTATACAAAAATATAACGCTTATAAGTGCATTGTCACATTAGAATCACTGTTAATAAGTTAAAACATGAACAATTATACCTAACCCATATAGGTATATATACGCACTAGACGTATTAGCGTCCAAAAAATTTGTCCGGCTATATAGAAGAGGTCCGGTTAAGAGAGTGCTGAATGCATTTATTTTAGTTTAGCATGCCACCGTCATAAAAAATTTGTCCGGCTATAGAAGGGGTCCGGTTAAGAGAGGTGTCCGTAGTTAGAGGTTCTACTGTAGATCCTTTAATACCGTGTTTAGTGATGAGCAAAATTAGTCTTGGTCTTGCAGTCTTGTCTTGGTCTTGCATTTTTTGCAAGACCAAGACTATGTATACCAAGAGCAAGACCAAGACCAAGACTATATAAGTATGGCTGCAAGACCAATACCAAGACTCAAGTGAGCAAGACCAAGACAATAGCAAGAAAAAAGCAAGACTCTTGCTAAATTAATTAAATAGTATAAAAGTATAATTAATATCTTAAAGAGAGAAAATTCTGATTTTAGAAGGAAAAAATTCGCTAATAAAAAAATGCAAGAAAGTGCAAGGTTCTTTAGCAAGACCAAGACCAATACCAAGACTGCATTTTGCAAGAACAAGACCAAGACCAAGACTCAAACTGCTCTAGCAAGACCAAGACCAAGATTCTTAATGCAAGAACAAGACCAAAACCAAGACTGCCAAGTCTTGGTCTTGGTCTTGCATTTGCTCATCACTAACCGTGTTGTAAGAGGTTTTCCGGTCGGTTGCACGAAACCGTGTTACATGACTAAGATGACCAGATTTGTAAAGAGTCAAAACGGGACAGCCGACCTTATCGCGGGTTTGGGGGGGGGGGTATCCCCAATGGGAAAAGGGGAGTGAAAATTTTTGAAAATTTAAGTCAATAATGGTGTTTTAAAAGTCATTTAGAGTGCCAATTTTTCTTTCTACCATAAAATTAATTTGGTGACGGATGATTCCACCACCACTGTAGCATGAGACCTTTGATAATGAAACGATAATTTGGATAGAATAATTTGTGTTAGGAGTAGGAAGATGGAAAAACAAAAGGATATTATCACGGAAATCATAGCCAAACCTCTTACACCAGTGATAGAGATACACCATATTTTATTCAGAATAATAAACAACTTGCTATTATAGCTTGCTTTAGTTTAGTTTAGAACATCGGAGCGGATTTTCAAAGTCAACTCAATACTGCCAAAATGAATACGTCCTCTTATATTTGGGACAAGACAAAAAAACCCAGGTAAAGGATTTTAAAGGCGGTTAAAAATTATTTCAAATAATGAATAATTTTTTTCATAAAATAGCGTATACACCAAGACCTCGCTTTGCGTCGTTTCGTTTCGCGTTTTTTCGAAGTTGCGTCGCTGCTGAATTAGTATTAATTTTCACTGTGCGTGGTTAGATTTTCGAAGTTGCGTTGATTTGCGTTCGAGTCTTTAAATTTTTTTTCGAAATTTTCTGTAATTTTCTTTTTTTTTTTTTTTCTTCAAGAAAATCATAATTCACTTTGGGTCGTTTCAATTTGCGTCGTGTTTTTTTTGGAACGTAACCACGACGCAAATCGAGGTCTTGGTGTAAGTTCAAATATTGCCAAAACGGGACAAATGGGCGTCCCGAGAAGTTTGGTTGGGACACCGGCACATGTCTCCGAAAAACGGAACGTTTGGTCACCTTATACATGACTGTTAAGGGAGGAGTTCAAATAAAAAAGCAACTTTTTTATTGATGATTATTTTGCTTGTTGAAATTTTTTTTAAAATTAGGGAGGGTTTCAAATAGAAACTTTTGTTTTTCAAACATTCATTACTCTTCCCTGTGGGGGGAGAGGGCCCTTTTGCACAATTTTTTAAGCGTTTATAAGGAACGCCATATCTCAAAAAGTAATGAATATTTTTTAAATATTTTTTCATTATTTTATTCCTAAAGAACCTGTCCATAAAGCTGAGTATGGGTTTCAGGTAATTTTAAAAATTAACTATAAAAATTTAATTTCAAACTTCTAAAAATTATAAAACCCAATATTTTATTTAAAAAAAAAATGTTTAAAAATAGTTACAATTGTTCAAATGGAAAAAGCATACTCCACTTTATGCGCAATATGTTTATGAACAAAATTAATAAAAAAATTGAGTCTCTATTTTTTCTAGAACTTGAGATATGATTTTCCTTGTCGGGAAAAACACAACTTTCGGGAAACGATAAAAAACAAAAATAATAACAAAAGAAGCGGTTTACTCACTGTTTATTAAAACTCTCCAGCTCCATATATTGTCCCCTCTCGTTCCTTTTTCGTGCATACTATAACTCATGTATACACCAAAACTAAATATTACTGATAAAATCGCGAGGGGGGGGGCGAGCGTTGTCTGCAAAGGAGCAGCAACTTGGCTGTGCAGCAGCTCACAAATAAATATTTCTCTACTTGAAAAAAGAATTTTTTGGCCATGTTTTATATATCACCGTGTTTGTAAAGAACCGCAGAACAAAATAAAAACAAAAAACGAGAATCGAAAAAAATTAGTTTATTAGCTGTTTCTGGCGTGAATTCCCTCCTTAACTGTAGTGTAACTTTTTAGTAAAATTTGTGTTGATCCCCTGTATAAAAACAATCTAATATATGACGTTTGTATACATATTAAATATATTACGATGCGGCAAAAGTTATGAAAGCTAAAATAGGCACTGCAATATCGGTTGGTTATTCGATGATCCAACTTTGAGCAGTTATTTCAAATTATAATAGTTTATGCTATTGACGTGACCACAGGCTCCGTCCAGGTGTTCATTGTTTCATCAAACGTCTTATCTTGACCGCTTCGAGGCGGGACTCAACCTCTTTCACATTTTATACAGATAACTAACAATATACAGGTGCGTCAATAATATCGGGGACAGGATGGGATAGAGAATTAGTGGCGTTCGCGCGATATTCCACCCGAAAAATATAACAGAGATGTCGAAAATTAATGATGTCGGATGATTAATCGAAAATCGGTTTAGTCGACTAATTTTGTTTTCATTTAGTCATTGTTTAGTTGACTATTCTATCGTCGATTAAATGACGAAAATGATTATTTTTTTTTTTTTAATGATTAAAAACGACTAATTTATTGGACTTCAAGAACTGAAGACTAAATAATTATTTATTTGTATGATTTTTCACTTTTATGTGATTAACACATTGTGATATCTGGTAGATACCGTTCTTTTTCTTAAACGAAAAAATATTAAACACCAATAATTAAATTCAAAAGAAAATTTAGTTTTTGAAAGAGTTACGTATGTAGGTTACTCTATTTATGAATTCCATTAACAATTTAGTCGATTAGTCGACTATTCTATGCTCGATATTTTCGACTAATGACTAATTTTGTCTGAAAAACAATTTTAGTGCTCCTTGGCGCGACATTAGTTATTAGTGATGTCGCGCCGAGAAGCAGTTAGTCGATTAGTCGACTAAAATTGTTTTTCAGATAAAATTAGTCATTAGTCGAAAATATCGAACACAGACTAGTCGACTAATCGACTAAATTTTTAGTCGAATTCATGAATAAGGTAACCGAAGTTTTCTTTAAAAAACGAGGTTGTCTTTTGAATTTAATTATGGGCTTTTAATATTTTTCTTTTAAGAAAAAGAAAAATATGAAATATCACAATTTATTAATCACATAAAAGTGAAATATCATACAAACAGATAATTTTTTAGTCTCCATTTTTTGAAGTCCAATAAATAATGCAGAAAAATTGTTAAATTAGTCGTTTTTAGTCGTTTAAAAAAAATCAATCATTTTAATCATTTAGTCGAAAGTAAAATAGTCGACTAAAATATGACTAAATGTAAACAAAATTAGTCAACTAAACCGATTAAACGATTAATCATTCGACATCACTGTTAGTGATGTCAGAAAATTAATCGATTAATCAGTTTAGTCGATTAATTTTATTTAAATTTAGTCATTTTTCAGTCGACTGTTTTACCTTCAACTAAATGACTAAAATGATTAATTTTTTTCAGACGATTAAAAATGACTAATTTAATATTTTTTTATTTTATTTATTAGATTTAAACAATTAAAAACTAAATAATTATTCATTTATACGATTTTTAACTTTTGTGTCATTAACATAATGTGATGTGTTATATCTTTCGTTTTCTTTAAATAATCATTAATTAAATAAATTAAAAAATACAAATTTTTGAAAGAGTTACACAAATTACTCTATTCATAAGTTCGATTAAAAATTTAGTCGATTAATCGACTATTGTAGGCTCGGTATTTTTGACTAATGACTAATTTTGTCTAAAAAACAACTTAAGTCGATTAATCGATTAACTCCTACCCGACAAGTCGACATCACTACCACTGATCAAAAAATACAAATATTTAAAGTTATGTTTCGATTTTGCTAATTAAAATGGTTTGTTGTTGTAAATTGTATGACGTATACGCGCCTGAAGTTGTTTAAGTGGAGGTTAACAGGGCTCCAAGAAGGCTCGTTTATGTTCAGACGAATTTACTTCTCAGACAAATCGACTCGTCTTCAAATAACTATACTGTATACAGTATGTGTAATGTTTTTTCATATAATTAACGTCCTCCGTTTGACTGCGTGAGTTGGGTAAAATTTTCAAACGAACTTTTCTAAATTGTACCGTCAAAGAAATGTGTAATGTGAATCCAAGTTGAGTAAGAAAAATGGAACATCTGTATTAGAATTTTTACTTTGTCCTAGCTTGCTAAATGTATTATATCACTTTTAACCCTAGAATCATACGTACACGTCAAAACGACGAACGAACTTCTCTACCTGCTCCAATACTACAACTTGTCGTTGCCTGCTTGCTGTGAAACTTCTGTTATCTAATTTATTTGTTGTTATAACACATAAGACGTATTTATTTTGTTTACAGTCATTGTCGTTTTGTTTGTATTGAAATAGTGTCCGTCAAAAGGGCGTCGATGTATGATTACGCGATGTTTTTTTTTTTAAAGATTTTGTACTTCATATATAAAAGTTTTCCTAATTTTTCTAATATTTATTAAAGATATGCATGTTATAATTAATTTATTCAATGATATTAATAGATTTGAGCGTTACTTTATGGTATTCCATATTTGTAAATAATAAACAAATATTTTACTTCGCAAAAATACCACTTTTATTTTGAGACTGTGACAATATTGTTTCGAACCGTCAGTTCATTTTCAAACAGAATTCTTTCTCTCTGAGAAAGAACTCACATTCTGTTTGAAAATGAACTGACGGTTCGAAACAATATTGTCACAGTTTCAAAATAAAAGTGGTATTTTTGCGAAGTAAAATATTTGTTTATTATTTATTCAATGATTATGATAATGTGAAAGATGATTACAGCTGTTTGACTTATAGAGACGACATAATACTGAAGTTTTAATATATTGAATCGAAAACTAAAGAATGCGTATCAAGTGACTTAATAAAAGGTTAACAATTTATTTTATGGAAAATATTTTAATTTTTATTATTTTTTGAGAAAATTTACAAATGTGCCTAATGGGGAAATAACTACATATCTATAGGAATATTTATGACTGAGAAATTTCACATTCTGTAAAGTCACACATGTCCACTGACTCATAATAGTTCATAAATTAATTGAAAGACATGTTTTATGATACAATTGATGTATTTATTTATTTTTTAATTTTTATAGTGAAAATATGCTTTGATAAAAAGATTAAAAAAATTAATAAATATTTATATGAAGAAATTTTGCCAAATCCAATTTTTTTAAATATTTTGTTCGCTTTTGTAGTATTGTTATATAAAAAAAATGTTTTTTGCAAATAAACTCTAAAACTCCCCGTAAAATTCGTCGAAACGACGCTGATGTATGATTAACTTGACTCGTAGACCAACGTATGATTCTAGTGTTAATCAGTACTAAGTAGATCGCCTGTTAGTATCATCGAAAAACGGTTTATATGTATAGTGTTCATTTATAATTTTTTAATAAACACACGGTATATGTTTAAAAAACTTGTGAGCGGAGTGTAGAAACACAAAATACATATAAATGTTTGTTTCAATTTCTCTTCAATATATATATATATATATATATATATATATATATATATATATATATATATATATATATATATATATATATATATATTCTTGTTCAAATGTAATGCTAGACAAAGAGGTGTTGAATTATAGATTGGAAATACATTTACGTTATTTATATGCTTCACGCCACCACGTTGCTTGGACTATTGAATTATTCCACTGTAATAATATAGGAATTTTTATCAATAAAGCAATCCATCTTTAAGTATTATTGAACGGCCTTTAGTATGTTAGTCGGCAATATACTCGTAATAATACTAGAAAGATAATTTAAAATCGGGATTGAAAATAGTTTCTCAGTAAAAAAAAAAAAATGGATTTTTGAATGCTGTTTTCAAACAAATCTTGAAGTTCTATGTTAGATTTCCAAATTATGCCGAAACACGTTTTTCAAAATTCAGTGAATTAATCTAGCTAGTATCATTCCATTCGGGTAATTTTAGCTTATACAAAGATACGAAAAGTTGTTTCAAAATGGGCATTGACGAAAATTCATGCAAACAAACAAAATTTACCAACTTTTCGTATTTTTTTAGCGACTTTTCGAATCGATGTAATCGAAATATGTATATATGTATTTATGTATCAGCACGGTAACTCTCGAACGAAACATCCTATTTTTACGAAATTTGGGGAAAACGTTGGAAGTTCAAAAATCTTGGATGAGATCTTCAGCCAAACATGTCTGATGATAGGAATCTCAAAAAAAATTTTTTTACACTATGATAAAGATACGTGTTTAAACCATTGTCCTGTGTAAACGGGTTTTCGAGAAAAACTAATTTTCAGAAAACGAAAATTCGCGCTGTTATGCAGAATACTGCGACAGGGATATTTTTACAAATTAAACTTTATCTATATACGTGTAATAAAACTGTAACGAGACCCTTTCCGAGAAATGAAATATTTTTTGAAAATTGTACTGGTACTGTAAATAGTTATCGATGTGGATATCAAAACAGCAATTTTTAAAATTTTTGTCTGTCTGTCTGTCTCTCTGTTCACGCATCACGCAAAAACTACTGGACGGATTTGAATGAAATTTGGTGTGATGATAACTTACTACCTGGGTCAACATCTAGGAGACTTTTTATTTCGGGAAAATGTCTCATTCCCACGGGACAATAGAAAAACCATTTTGAGCATGTGCACACATTACGCAAAAACTACTGGACGGATTTTAATGAAATTTGGTCTGATGTTAACTTATTACCTGGATCAATATATAAAATACTTTTTATTACGGTAAAATGTCTCCTTCCCTTGGGAAAATATAAAAATCATTTTGAACATGTGCATAAATTACGCAAAAATTATTGTTCTATGCAAGTTATGTATAATTATTACACTTATATACTTCTCAATGATTTTATAATAATGAGTCGCGCGAACGACATCGCGGGTACAGTTAGTTTGTAAATATTGTTCGAAATAAATGACACAAAATTGAAGAATTACGTCAAAATATTGTGTAATTTACACCAAACAAATTTTTTGACGTTATCGTCGACGAAAAACGGGCCTTAAACTAGTGATGAGCAAATGTAAGACCAAGATCAAGACTTAGCAGTCTTGGTCTTGGTCTTGTTCTTGCATTAAGAATCTTGGTTTTGGTCTTGCTAGAGCAGTTTGGGTCTTGGTCTTGGTCTTAGCGAATTTTTTCCTTCTAAAATCAGAATTTTTTCTGTTTACAGTATTAATTATACTTTCAAACTATTTAAATAGTTTAGCAATAGTCTTGCTTGTTTCTTGCTTTTGTCTTGGTCTTGCTCACTTGAGTCTTGATATTGGTTTTGCAGCCATACTTATAGTCTTGGTCTTTGCTCTTGGTATACATAGTCTTGGTCTTGGTCTTGGTGTTGCAACAAATGCAAGACCAAGACTAATTTTGCTCTTCACTACCTTAAACTCATTTTAGGACACCCTGTACTTTTATAATACGATTAATAAATTATAAAATACCACCAAGATAGCTTGAAAAATGGTGTTTATTATATTAAAAAGATGACAAATCATTATTTTCAACAAAAACGATCAAATGGAATTAAAACGAAAAAAACATTCCGACAATAATAAAATAGTAAAAAATTAAATATTTTTCGAAAAAATTTATTTTAAGTAACTATGTAATAGGCTCTGAGTACCTAAATTGTGATTTGTTCGATTATTATGGGAACTTGGCGTTCTTCTTTCATTTAATTTGTCGGGTTACACTGTGTAATGCCGGCAGATGCCTCACCATAGCGAATCCGATTTCTTAGATCATTTAAGTTTTTTTCTTGACTTTTTTTTTTTAGTTGAAAGAAATCGTTGTACGAGTATTCTGGATGAGAACGTGCGACTGTGTTAAAAACATCTCACAAACATTCCTCACGCTTATTTGAAAAAAAATTTAATTCAAATATTTTTATTTGTTGATGTAAACATATAAACAATATTGTTGTGTTTACAATGTAAACATCACTTAAACTCATCGGACAATCAGACACGGATTTAGAATTTTGCCAATGGTGGGCTACATATACGTAGAGGCCCCCCTTAAGGGAGGAGTTCAAATAAAAAACCAACTTTTTTATTTATGATTATTTTGCTTGTTGAATTTTTTTTTCAAATTAGGGAGGCTTTCAAATAGAAAATTTTGTTTTTGAAACATACATTACTCTTCCCTGTTGGGGGAGGGGGCCTTTTTTCACAAGTTTTTAAGCGTTTACAAGGAACGCCATATCTCAAAAAGTAATGAATATTTTTTAAATATTTTTTCATTATTTTATTCCTAAAGGACCTGTCCATAAAGCTGAGTATGGGTTTCAGGTAATTTTAAAAATTAACTATAAAATTGTACTCCCAAACTTCTAAAAATTATAAAACCCAATTTTTTATTTTAAAAAATTGTTTAAAAATAGTTACAATTATTCAAATGGAAAAAGCATACTCCACTTTATGCGCAATATGTTTATGAACAAAATTAAAAAAAATATTAAGTCTCTATCTTTTCTGGAACTTGAGATATGATTTTCTTTGTCGGGAAAAACACAACTTTCGGGAAACGTAAAAAAACAAAAATAATAACAAAAGAAGCCGTTTACTCACTGTTTATTAAAACGTTGTTCCCTCTTGTTCCTTTTTCGTGCATACTATAACTCATGCACACACCAAAACTAAATATTACTGATCAAATCGCGAGGGGGGAAGAGCGTTGTCTGCAAAGGAGCAGCAACTTGGCTGTGAAGCGGCTCACAAATAAATATTTTTCTACTTGAAAAAAAAATTTTTTGGCCATGTTTTATATATCACCGTGTTTGTAAAGAACCACAGAACAAAATAAAAACAAAAAACGAGATTCGAAAAAAATTAGTTTATTAGCCGTTTCTGGCGTGAACTCCCCCCTTAAGCAGTGAAGTGTAAGCCCCCGTTTCGAACTTTTTTACAATTTATCACACAAGAGCGTCCACTGGACTGTTTCAAAAAAAAACTATTAGGAAGCTCCACTTCTGTACCATTCGTTGAAGGGTAGGATAGACTACTACGCTTTGTGCTTGAGACGCCTGTATTACTTGAATATATGACAATCGCCCCCATCGACAATCGCCCCCAACTGAAAAAGTGCGACAATCGCCCCCAACCACTAAATTTGTTTATACCTGGCTGTATGACTCATTATATTTGACCAGATGTTAGTCACCACCAGTGACAATCGCCCCCGGTATATTAGCTTGTTTATACCTGGTCGTGTAAGTAAACTTAGATGATAATACTGTGTGGCAGTATGTAAGAAAAGCAAATATAAAGATTTCAGTAAATTAACTTTTATCTAACTGACATCATTTAAAAATTTATACCGACGTTCTTGTGTGACAGACTGTATTTTGCTTGCAAAGGTGCAAAAATTTTTGTCTTCTAGAATCAAAATTTCCACTCGCGTTTTACCTTTTCAAGCGTCCTGAAAAACTTTCGTTTTGTTAGCTTGTGTCCTTAAATGGTTTCCTCTGATTCACTCTAGTGGTCGCATTCGGACAATTTTTGAGGATAGCTGATGGGTTAGACTAGGCATGGCCAACTGTTTTTGCCACTGGATTAGAAAAAAATTCGAAAAAAATGTTTTCACGGACCGGACGAAATATTATAATCAAAAACTGTTTTCATTTTTGCTGTTAAAATGGCGCAATGTTTGCCGTTTCGGGTTATAATCCATTTCAGGATTTTCGGGACCCATTTGGAATGTTCGTTTATAAATTAATAGTGTGAAATTCGAATAATTTTTTTTTTTTTGTTAGTAATAAAAATAATTACAGTTAGGTGCATAAATAACATTACGGTTACCAGTAAAATTTTTATTATTGTTATTTATATTTATTCGGCATCAACGTTTTGAAATTTAAAAGGATTAAAAATTTAAAAATAAATAAACGATATTTTAGAATTATAGTGAAATTAAAATAATATTGTACAGTGCGGTTAAAAAAACTTGGGACGATTCTGTTACTGATCCTGTAAGTCCTAATTATGCACACTTTACACACAAAATGTGCGTAAAGTACCCCTATCAAAACAAACTAAAGTAAGTATATTTTGGGTTTTCTATCGCTAACATCAATAAAATTAAGTGAGCGTTATTACTCCAACAAAAACAGGATTTTGTCGTTCAGTAGCTAGTTTTTTTTACCATTCTCACCATAAAATATTTCCTGTTTTTTATTTAATATTAAAATTAACCTTTAATTTGTTAGTAACATAATTATAACAATTTCCTATTTCATAGCTACCGTGATCGCTGTCGTCAGCAAATGACGTCACAACGCTACCCCTACTAAACGATTATGATACCTACAACGCGTTACCACTTGAACATATCATTTGTATATAGACAAACAGGTGAATGTTTTTGTGCAATATGGTGTATGTATGACTGTGCACCTTGCATATATATAGTACATATATACTGTCATGGCCGACCTATGTGACTAACAACCAACAATTAAAAATAAATTTATTTATTTTAAGAAAGATATCCCTTTATTTTGAGAATTTTTTTATCAATAGAATTTTTACACTTAAATACGACACACTTCATATTTTTTTTATAAAAAAAAAAAACAATGACACTAAGAACGATGTGACCCTTATGATGAACAGTAACAGACTAAATCAGAAGCGGTGTAAATTGCACAACATTGCACCTTACGTATATAGTATATTTGTGTCTAAATCTTTTATCTTCCATATGAGTTTTAAAAAATCAATAATTAAATTTTTTTTTAAAATTGCGTAAGATCCGACACCGACTGTTAAAGAGTGAGCAAATGCGGATAGACCATATTCTAATGCGATAACAGAAATGACGAATTCATGAGGATTTCGTTATTAGTATCAGGTCAGTCCATAAGTTCATGCGTATTAATAGCATGCATGGAATTCACTATGACTCATTTGCTAAACCAGTACAATTTTGAACCTGTCGAAACTTGTCATCGTTTGACTAACATATTATTCAGTTCATCACCAACTTTTGTAAATATGGAACGCATTTTAGTATCCATAGAAGATGAATATAGATAATCAGTACAAACGTGCTGTGCTACATTTTTTATTTTCGTGTGCCCAGAAATGGTTTAAAAAATTTCAAGTTGGAGAAAGCAGCATTGATGATGAACCCCGTTCAGGACGTCCTGTTAATTATAGGTTCGAAGACATTCGTCAATCTTCGGACCTATTATAATTTCGTTCAAATTCTTGCTATTCTTGAAACATCAGTAGCGCATACAGCAAAAATCCACCTGTCGTACACTCCAAGAAGTGCGACATCGACATTAAGTGAGGGGAGAGTCCATACCTCGTTTACTCACGTACACTGCTTCTTAAGTATGTGTGTGTGTCTACACAAAGTATTCGCCTTAGTCATAGACGGTCATGTATCGTCATATTGTATTCTTATCTTAAAGTATTATTAATTTACCTATGCATGTTATATTACAGGTTTTGAATCGATTTTTAAAATTGTTATACATTGTTGATTTTAATGCAATTTATTATTTTTCGTTATTATTAAAAAACATAATATTTGTTATTATTTTTTATTTAAATTGAGTTTAATTATATTTATTTAATAGAGTTCAACGTATTATTATTATCATTATCATTATTTTAATAAAAAAGTGTTTAAAAAATTTATTTTACAATTTTTGTTGAATTAGAAAATATAGTTTCTATCTTTTGATTTGATATTTCGTAGTTGAAAAATTTGTTGCCATAACATTTTCTTTAACAAAATATAACAAAAAACACAATTTAAAAAGTGAAAATAGTGACAATTTTTACATTATTTTTTCAAATTTTTTAATGCAAACATGGCTGGCTGTGTTTCAATTTTAATTTTAAAGTTTGGGGTATCCTAGAAAAAGAAATATATATTGGCATTTTACATGTTATTTATAATATTTGTCTCTTTTTAACGTGTACGTATTATCTTTCGTACGTAATATAAATTACTGGTCCTTTCATTTCTAATGTCTATGGTCAAACATATTCATCTATTTCTTTAATAAAACGTAAAAATGTACTAAAATGCTTTATGTACTTTATCCCGAAAATTGAGAAACAGTAATCACTGAGGACCTATATTTAATGCGTGTCAAACACGCACTTGACGTCTTTTTTTTTTGATGGCATTCTTCGAAATCTTGTGGAGTCAGAGGCGTTTCAACCATTGATATATGAATAGTATGGATGGGCCCCTACCTACTTTTTATATACACTCAATTGACGTCACCACTGACAACAACTGGAGACTATTGGTCGTCAATATTACTTTGGTTTTAATCTAGTATTGTGCAAATTTGATTGTGATTATTTTAAAATTGTAACTTTTTTTTTAAAAATGATTATGTGCGTTGCTTTTAGCTGTACCAAATCTACGAGTAAAAACTACGAAGGAATTCATTTTTTTACATAAGTAAATATTTGAATTTAATTCTCACTTATTAAAATTGGAGCTAAACCTCATTTTTAAAAAAAAACTTTCGTTTCAGATACTTACTAATCATGAAATATTACGTATTTTATCTACAGTTTAAAATGTTTTTTTTTTTCTTTTTTTTTTTTCTAATGCATGGAAATATTTTAAATTCTATTTTTATGCGAGAAAATGTTAATTTTGTTAATTTTAAATTATTGCGTCCTTAGCAACCATTATTAATTAATGACCTTTCCCGGTGCCATTATGTACGAATGACAAAATTTTTTAACTTTTCATAAGAATATATTAACACTGTTAAGCATATAAAGTATTAAAAAAATGATTTAAATATATGCATTTGAAGTATAAATATTATGAACAAAATTATCAGATGAAATGTTATACAACATTTTTAGGCTATTTGTTTGTATCATTAATAGGAATAATACGGTTTTTAAATTTTTTTAAACTTCTCATAGGTTTCTAAAAGATAAAAGAAAACGAAAACGTTGGGTAGAAGCTATCAAACGAATAGGTTGGATCATATATATGTATTACACATATTTAATGTAATTATTAATTAAGTATTTAATGTATGTAAATGCAAAAAATATAAATATATTTAATTATAAATATATATTTTTTATATTTTTACATCACAGTTATTATTGCAACCAAAAATACAATTAAAAATAAAAATTTTGAAAAATTCGTTTAGTTTTTTGTTTAAATATACATAATTTTAGAACGCTACTGACTTGGACAAACTGGAGACTCATGCTTCACTTAAGATTGCATTGGTGATATTATAGACTATAGGTTTGTTTAAGCAGCAGTTTGAGATAGTACCAAACTGTCAGGATTGTGCGCAAAGCGTTTTTAGTAATTATTAAGACCGCTCTGCGCATACGAAAATTGCTTTGCGCATAATCCTGACAGTTTGGTACTGTCCAAAACTGCTGCTTAAACAAGCTTTATAGTATTCATATATCAATGGTTTCAATTGATGTTAGTAAAAAAACAATTTCAGTCGTTGATATGACATTTTTTAACGGAAAAATGTCAACAGCTATTATAATTACGATAACTAAAAAACACAGGGTCTACATTCTCCCGAAATTGAGCGAGTTCGTGAGTGTAGAAAAGGTCATTCGTTGTTCCACGGGGTTGGTGTTATAACACTTTTCAAGCCTCAGCCAACTTCGGTGAGGAACCTCATCTTACCTCGACAAGAGTCGGCTATATAAATAATTATTTTTGGTTTGTCTTAATGGAGTTTCCCATATCTCCGCCGGTATACTTGAAGACCGAGAACTAGGAAACTCCTACAAAAATTATTTCCATCGATCCAACTGGATTAAATGTCAATTTATTCAAATTAATGTTATATGCCAATTCATTTGAATGAATATGAGTGAATATATTCAAAAAAATTTCATGCAATATGTGTGAGAGTTTTGAATTTTTTTTCAAAATTTAACGTCTAATTTTGATTTCTATGAAATATTAAAAAGTAAAAAGTATTGAAATTATTTAGATTTTTCAGATGATTCATTAATATAAATCCAAATATACAATTAATCAAAAAAAAATTTGACTCAATTTTTTAATTTTTAAGAATTGTCTGTTTTATATATAAATATGTATTTCAAAGCTCTGACCATTGAGTAAATCGAGGTTGCAGGTATACGTGTATACAACACTGAGTACTTAAAAGATAGGTACCATCATTGCATATGAAAATAAAACCAAAAAAGTGACTAGTGTTGACAAATATTGCAATTAATCAAAGTTGGATTTAAATTTTTTCTATTTACTGATGTTTTATTTGTTGTTATGAATATTGTTAGAATATTTATTGATAAAAATATTCAAATTATAATAAAAATCATATACAAATTAAAAATTATTTCGTACCACCGACACTTTGTAGGTTATAAAAAATATTAACCAATATGATGAACCGGAAAGAAGTTGACGCCGAAAGTTGGAAAATCTTTCTGTTTTTTATATGGCTAAATTGCTCCCAAATTGCTCCTTTGAAATCAGTAATTGCTCCACCTGGAACTTAATTACTTATTTAGTTATTTACAAACAAAAAAACTTTTTTGTGTGACTATTTCTATTATCAAAATCTTGTCAAATAATGCATTTTTATACAATTACTTTATATCAAAAAATTGCTCCCAATTTGCTCCATCTAATTTAAAAGTTAGTTATTAATTTCTTTGAATAATAATTAAAATATATTAAAATAAAAAATATTATGAATTAGGTTATGTATTATTAAAACGTATAGGCAATCCATTATACCTTTAAGTCGTTTGCATATATTTAAGGATAATTGAATTTTGACAAGTTAAATAACATTATAAAAAAACAAAATATTTTAATAATTATTCAAAACAATTAAGACTTAGCTTTTAAATTAAATAGAGCAAATTGGGAGCAATTTATTGACGTAAAGAAATTATATAAAAAAGTATTATTTTGGGAGATTTTGATAACTTAAATAACGGAAAAAAATTTTTTTCTTTATAAATAACTAATTAAATAATTAAGTTTCAGGTGGAGCAATTACTGATTTCAAAGGAGCAATTTGGGAGCAATTTAACCATATAAAAAACAAAAAGATTTTTCAACTTTCGGCGCTAACTTCTTTCCGGTATATGATGATTTTACTTCAAAAAAAAAAAATACTCCCTGTCGCAACATCCTGCATAAAATAGCGAATTTCCGTTTATAAAAGTTAGTTTTTCTTGGAAACTAGTTGACATAGAATAATAGTTTAAAGACATGTTTTTATGTGATTTCTTCTCCTCTTTTCAATGGTGTAAAAAAATTTAACAAAAATGTTTGAATAAGGGGAAATTTTGGCAAAAAACTAATTTTTTTTACGAAAAATGCCCCAAAAATCATGTTCTGGGCATCGGACGTGTCTGGCTAGCGAACTTGTCCAACGGTTTGGCACTTCCAACATTTTCACCAAATTTTGTAAGAGTAGAACATTTCGTTCGAGAGTTATCGTGCGGACACACACATATATGACAATAGCTGTAATGGCTGATTTTTCGATTCGAAAATTCGCTATCTCCATCGATATGGTCCATACTAGAGATGCCGATTTTAAATCGATTAATCGAAAATCGATTAATCGAAGCTTAAAAAATCGATTATTTTTCGATTTTTCTCATTTGAATCGATTATTAAAAGTAAGAATTCGATAACCGATTTTTTCTAAAAATAACTTCATTTTAATAGTAATTCAGAATTCTACAAGGAAACATGTGTTAAAATGAAACACCAAAAACTCTATTGTTAACTGTCACTTTTTACTCGTTACATCAACGAACCCGTCCTATGGCTCTATATAAATCAGACTATTATTACAAAAGGAAGGAAGAGACCACCTATCTGTGCAAACGACGATCCCTTTCCCACAAAAGCGACTTATTTAGAAAACATTTTTTTGTCAATTTGTTTGAAATTTTTGAATAAACTTGGTTCAATTCGTGCTACTCGTCCTACATATTCAATTGCCTTATTTTTTATAATTATAATTGAAAAGTTAACTCACTCATCGCCTTTACAAATATAATATAAGGCGTTTTTACACGATATTACCGATATTACCTATGTACTATCAAGTAAGTCCCTTAAACAAAAATTATCAGCTAATTTTATTAAACTTTTCAAAATTTCGATTTTTGGATCGATCTTACAGAATCGATTTTTTTTAGCCGATTTTTTTTAATCGATTTTTTTTATTTCGATTTAAATCGATCCAAAAATCGGAGATTTTTTTGGAGAATCGACATCTCTAGTCAGAGCCACAATTAACAGTGGATCAGATCGCAGAAAGGATGAATTGTGTTTGTGTTTTTTGTATTATTTAAAAATTTACCAAAAAAATACGCACGAACTTATGAACTGACCTGATACTTCGAAATCCGAAAAATAATTTTGAAAAACCATATCGGAAACTGAATAATTCTAAACTTGTGATGCTTTTTAATTTTAAAATGTATTTTTTATAGCGTACTGTACTAAGTGTTTAGATTTGAATATTCATGAGAATTGTTTTAAATAACACTGTACAAATATAATACTGGTTGTTAATATGTGTAGTGTTTCTTTCTGCCTTTTATCTTGACTTAAATCACATAATAAAAAGTAAGATACCCGTGTAATCGTCTTTAGATTAGAGACGATAATAAAAAAAAAAACAACAAAATGTATATAGGAGTAAAAAAACACACCGGTCATAAAAAAAAGAAAACTATGCCCGCGTATATACATGATATATTTTATATTAATTGTTTACACCAGACAAAATTATTATTTTTTTTGTGTTCAATTTAAACTATATAGAACGCTGTTTAGGAACTTTTTATGTTCACAAATTCAAACTTATCTTAAAGTTTTAAGGCCCGGCCGGACCTGAATTTTATATAAAATAATTATTATAGACCGGATGAAATAATTTTTCACAGGACCGGCTTAACGATTTCAGTGTAATACTGTTAGACTGTTTGTATTTATGTATGAGTCTGCTGCAACAGAAATAACAAAATCCTGAAAATTTATTGAAATTCAACATAGAGAAGCAAAAACTTTTTAGAAAAATTTTATTATGTGAGATTTATATCAAAAATAAAAAGGGGCCCCAAATTTTATTGAATTAAAGTTTTGCAATATTTATTTGTCTAACTAGCTCGCAGTTACATATAAAACAAAATTTATTACTTCCGTTCCCACCGACAGCTTTCTTTGAGTATCAATTGACAAACAAACTCCTTATCTCTTTTTAACTTTTTAAAATTTAATATATGTACCTTGTTTACAATTTTTTAAAATTTTTAGTTTTCTACATAGGTACATACACATGCAATGTAAATCAAGCAATATTTAATCTAGTTGTCCATTTCATTCAAACACATAAACAAAACATCATTTTGATGACATCGTACGTGTCGTACGTATAAATATGTACGTATGCATTATTTGTATTTAACCACAGATACTATTGATATTAGAATATTTGTATGGACCATACAATAGAAGTTTTTTAGATATTATTTTTTTGAAGCAAAATCGTCATATTGATTAACACCTTTTTATAATCTACAAACACAGAATACCTACAAACTATCGATGGTAATGAATATTTTTTAATTTTAATGTGATTTTTGTTGTAATTGGAGAGTATTTATTAATAAATGTTCTAAAAATATTTATACTAACAAATATAACATCAGTTAATCTAGAAAAATTTTAAATCCCCTCTTGTTTAACCATCCATATTCGTCAACACTTTTAGTCACTTTTCATTTTCATATAGATTGTGTATATAAGTGTATTCCCACTATTTATTCAATGCTCAAAAGTATATACAAAAAAAAAATATTGGCAAAAATGAAATAAATACCTACATAATATTTTATTAGATAACACATTATTAACGTTACATTTTTTTTCTTAATATGTATACTTTTACTTGTGTATAGTTTGTTGGCAAGATATACTAGTTTTGTATGAACATTTTTTAAGGAAAAATTAGTAATATTTTCTAAAACATATTATGTTAATTCGATTTAAGTTAATCAGTTTATGTATGTATGTATGTAAAGGAACATTATTTGCTCTAGCAGTCTCATACATAAATACAAACAGTCTAACAGTATTACACTGAAATCGTTAAGCCGGTCCTGTGAAAAATTATTTTATCCGGACTATAATAATTATATTACAATACGGTACTTGACTGTATTTAAAATTTGTGTCAAATGTTAAATAATTAATTGTATGCATTATCATTACATATGTCCAATTTTAATGATTAAACATAAAAAATTTGATAACTATTTAGAAATTTTATTTTGAAAATCGCCATTTTTCAACAAATATTCAAATTAGTGAAAACGCGCCATTTCTTGAATATGACGTAACATTTTGTAGCTAGATATGTCGATTTTAATAATTTTCATCGGTGAGGTGAAATTGTGTTTTCTTTTGAATATTTCTATTAGCTTATATATATATAGTAATAATATCGGAATTCTAATAAATACTTGTTTTTACTTTGACATTTTATGAATATAATCAAAGTTTCGAGGTTATACATATTGACATTGACGTTTAGTTGCTTCAAACTGTGACTTCACTATAGTGAGGTGTTTTTCCCGCCTTTTTCTCATTTAAAATTGTAGGGTTATTTTTTTTTGTGATGATTTTTTACAGAATCTGTCGAAAATAAAAAAATCACTTAACTGATATGGAAAAACAATGCTTTTAGAATATTTTTGTAACTTCATTCAAGTACCCTATTCTAATAACCAAAATCAAAGAAAAACTACATAAACTCAATAGATATTAGATAATTTTGGCAGAGGAAAAGTTCTCAAGTCCCTGTGTATTTCTTATGGAGATTTTGGAACGCAAAAGACGGCCATATCCTGAGAACGATTTGAAATTTTAAACCTTTGATAGTTTTATTTCGGTTCGTACCCCAGGTTTACTTACACTCCTCTCTCGTAATTTTAGCGAATTTTTGAAATGTAGCTAATGTCGTGACGCGATTTGAGCCCAGGACTATGATAGAAATTTGTTCTGAGGTCCCCAGAAGCCGAAAACGACATACACTAAAATTTATATATATGTATGTATATTGTATATGCATGTATGTATTTATGTGTTCGCGCGATAACTCTCGAACGAAACATTCGATTTTTACGAAATTTGGTGAAAACGTTGGAAGTTCAAAAATCTTTGATAAGCTCTTTAGTCAGACACGTACAATGTCCGGAACATGGTTTTTTGGGCATTTTTCGTGAAAAAAAAAAGTTTTTTGCCAAAATTTCAAAAGTTTTTGTCAAATTTTTTTACATCACTAGAAAGAGGAGAAAGAATACATAAAAGAGATTTTTAAATTATCATTCCTTTTATTATTGTTATTATTTTTTAATTACATAACTGTTTTCATACTGTATAAATGACTATATTGTTGTACATACAGTATAATAATAAATCAAAAAAAAAAAAAAAAAAATTATCATTCTAGGTAAACTGGTTTCCGAGAAAAATTAATTTACTACCGTTTTTCCAAACAGTTCGAGACAGATATTTAAATAAAATTCATATTTTGTTGTTTCAAAAAAATATTTTTCTAATTCAAGAAATATTTCTTTATTTCAAAAAAAAAAAAAATCTGAAACAATGACATTTTTTAACTCAAGAAACTTTTAATTTTTGAACAAAGAAATCGTTTTGAAGTACCCCTTCTATTCCACTAATTCTCGGAAGATTCAAAGTCTTGCCCATGGCCGCCTTCCGCTAGGGCCACTAGGGATGTTTTATCAGCAACAATAAATTATTTTTAAAAGTTCGTTGCAGGCAAAAATTTATAAACATTTTATTAACACTTTGACGATCACTGACGTTATAAGACGTCAATTACTGTCAAGGTATTCATTTACGATTTTTTAAGGCATTGAAACATTTTAGTAAACCTTATGATGTTATCAAATAAGTGATTCCCATGATTACGTCACTGTGTCACAGCGCTTGCGTATTAGAATATAGACATAACACAGGCAATTAAATGAATGGAATGCTTTAATTGATAATTTTTTGATGGGCCCATATTAAACATTTTTAAACTGCTTTCAATTATTTTTATTTTAAATTTAATTGTTTAATTGTTTGGTTTTTATTTTTATAAATTCAAAAGAGAGGTATTTTTATTTTTACAACCCAAAAGTACTGTTGAAGAATGTTTACTTTTTAAAGAAGCTTTAAAAGGATTAGTGTAAGTAAATATTTAATGAGAAATAATCCGACAAATCAACTTGTGATTATGTTGGTATTATAATCTCTGTGTACTTTGAATTAAACGGTTTATAAGGCATTATAAAAAGAAATTTTTCAAAAATTATCGCTTTATATTTGAAATTATAAAAAAAAATTTTTATAGAGAATTAACAAATCCATAGATTTTTTATTTGATGTTTGTATGTAACATCTTTCAATCCATATAAAATCATAAATCACTTGTTTGATAATGATCATATTCATCGAAACATGTCACAAAATTTTTAAAATAAAAGTGATATTCTTGATAAAAGTTGTAGATAATCATATTATTTACCAGATTTGTAACACGAAATCCCGAAACACGATTTGCTCAAAACAACATTTTTACTACATTAAGACCCGATGCACACTATAGTGCCAATATCGGTACGCATCCGCTCCGGTTTCTCTCCGATATAATATTGTTGTGTTTATATTACAGTGCTGATACCATGCTGGTACCTATTCGTTCTCCATTCACATTATAATGCCGCTCTCGGTACGCTTCCAGTTCGATACAAACATCTTTTCGTAACAACTGAATGCTAGCGGAGCGGAGCGGAATCAAAAAAGTGTTTACACTATAGGTACAAGTCATAACAAGTCCGATATCGCTCTGATAAAATATTACTTGAGTAGTATTGGCATTGGAGCGGTACTGGAGCGGGACTGGACTGCGACTGATTTCGGAGCGGTATTGGAGCGATGATGTGAATTAACTGCTGAAATTAGTGATGACGGACAATTAATCGATTAATCGGTTTAGTCGACTAATTTGGTTTACATTTAGTCATTTTTTAGTCGACTATTTTGTCTTCGACTAAATGACTAAAATGATTTTTTAAATGACTAAAACGACTAATTTATTAATTTTTCTCTATTTTTTATTGGACTTCAAAAAATGAAAACTAAAAAATTATCTATTTGAATGATTTTTCATTTTCACATAACATTATGATATGCGATGCCTTTATTTTTCTTAAAAATAAGTACCTATATTAAAATTCAATAATTAAATTCAAAAGAAAACATCGTTTTTGAAAGAGTTACATAGGTCGTTCGATTAATGACTAATTTTAGCTGAAAAACAACTTTAGTCGGTTAATCGACTAACTGCTTGTCGGTTCGACAATAACTTGAAATGTTCTTTTTAAAAGAGTAAAATATCTTTTACTGCATATAAAATATTTTTTGCTTTGAGGTCTACTGACCTCCCATGGGCCTCTTTCAAAAATACAAATATACAACCGTACATCACACGCATACATTGATACGAAATTTATGTTGTAACATGTCGTGCGTTTGCAGTGATGGGAAATTAGGTCATTTGTGACGTAAGCTATTGTCCACATTGAGAAAGCTAGTATAGAGATATGAAGTTTGTTTCTGAATATTATGTGGCATAAACCCTCCCTCCCACCAATTAGGTTGCGTAGCTTATGGACGCTCCCTAATAAAAATGTCAACGAATCGCTAACTTTACCAGCCCGTGTTTTTCAGTAAAATATTAAAAAAATACTGTAAAATTGTTAAATATTCCACAATTGTTGTCACGTTGTTGTTAATTCCAAGTAATATCTAACAATGAAACGTAATAGATTTCAAATTTTTAACGCTCCAATTACTATACCATGTGAGTCTTTTGAGAGTTGCCATTTCTATTACAACCAAATTTTTATGATAGAAATGGTACTGGAAAAGGTTCTTTTCTTGGATGTAATGGAAATGTAACCAAGAAAAACACTATCGGTTGAAGTAGCCTCAATGCCATATGTATATTTTTACCACCTAACTGATAAAGAAAAATTAAAAAAATTAAACTTGGGTAAAAATTTTTTTTTGCTCATTTATATTGTTAATTAATGCATTAGATCAGTTTTATCGAAAAATTAATATATAGTCCCATTTAAAAATCTATAAATTTGTATCATAGCTCGAAAACCGTAAGAGCTATAAGGCTCCTGACCATAGCAATCGGTCCCCCGTCGATATCTACAACTCTTAACTGGACAATTTTTCGATTAAATCAACGGTTTGGCTGTAATAAAAATGGCAACTCTCGAAAAACTCACACAGTATATTAGGTAATGTTAAAATGCTTCTGCCGTTTGTACTACGCGTCCGTTGATAATGTTAGGAATTGTTAAAGACGTTCGAGCACGTCCACAGAACACTACAGAATAATGTTATGTAGCTACCACAAAACACTATACCTGTATGTTATGCATAGAGAGCTTGTACTTGTTCATGTGTCATATCGTGTCGTGTATATGGGTGATTGCTATACATACCACCTATTTACTGATGTATGACATCAATGCATACACAGTTGTTGATTGAAATTTAGTAGTCTGATTTGACCTTGTATGTATATTTTGTACGTGTACACATCAAAATCTACCCGAATATTAATTTCAATAATTAATATTTCATTTTAACGTTCGTCAACACGATTTTTTTTTGTGCAATTATATAAATTGCATATTTTAAAGAATATTTTTACACATTTTTTATTATGGTATCTACTCTTATAATATACTTACTATAATTTTTAAAATGAAAAAATGCTGTTTAGAATGTTTTTTCCAATGGCTCTGTGTTAAAAATTTGATTTTTAATCGTCAATTAATTTAAGAAATGATCTATGAAGGTCTTAAAATTGTTGAGAGAAGATAACTATGTAATTGAACTTGTCAATTCTCTAAAATTAAAATTTTTATCTACTATTACGTTTGACGCACGAACGTCCTTAAAGGACCCTAACTTGACCAAACCTATAGTAATCATTCGATAACGCGCGAATAAATTGATGTGAAATGTAAAGTTAGCGGGTTTTACTGTACACGAATTATCCATGTTATTTTTATAAATTTAATAAACAGAAGATTTTGTTGTTTGGACATGCAAATCAGATATTGTTTTTTTTTTTATTTATTTATTTATTTTCATGTAAAAATAATCGTTTTTTCTTATTCAATTTGAAATCACGCATTCGAAGTGCCTGTTTCGCTCCGCCCAGTTAGTTCTATTTCCCCGAAAGATTTATTAAACACTGTGTAAATTCGTGTTTTCAATTCATAAATTCCGTAAAAAAAAAATTGCAGTAGTTTGTTTTAAAAAATACAAACAACAATCAAAAAGTTTTAATTAATACTTGATGTTAGAAACTTAATTATTTATGTTTTGAGGTGTTACATCGAAAAAAAATATTATCTACTTTATAATTTGTTAGGATAATAATCTTTGGGGTTTCGTAGTTAAAACCATGGAACCCTTACCCGTTACCCTTTCATAATTTCCACACACTTCAACTTATAAACATGAAAATTTTCTCAATTTTTTAAGAAATATTTCCAAAATAATTCCAGAAATAATTCTACTATCTTGTGGAGTATTGTTAAAAGAACGTAAAAATCGTCGGGCAAGGAAATCGTTTTGAGAGTGCAGTTTCCCAAAGATCATCTATTTTTTATTTTTTTGACTAAATTAGACTCCCGTTTTAATTAGTACTTTACAGTCCAGTGATCACACATGTGTTCGCAAACAGGTATTGACTTACAACAAACATACTCTCTCTGTGTTGGTTTTTGTCACCATTCATAGAAAAATAACATAAACATAACACTTAAAAATATAATTTTACATTATCATTTGCTTTTTTATTTTTATATTTTTTATGATTGTATTGAAATGCGTACATTTTAATACAGTCATGAAAATCACTGTATTTATCTGTTATTGATATTATTTTTATTGAAAAAGTGTATGTTTACACATGTTGAATCTTTTGTTGTGTATGTTTTCACATGCTGAATTTTTAAATCATACGAATCATACGTACACGTCAAAACGACGAACGAACTTCTCTACCTGCTCCAATACTACAACTTGTCGGTACCTGCTTGCTGTGAGATTTCTGTTATCTAATTTATTTGTTGTTATAACACATAAGACGTATTTATTTTGTTTATAGTCATTGTCGTTTTGTTTGTATTGAAATAGTGTCCGTCAAAAGGACGTCGATGTATGATTACGCGATGTTTTTTTTTAAAGATTTTGTACTTCACATATAAAAGTTTTCCTAATTTTTCTAAAATTTATTAAAGATATGCATGTTATAATTAATTTATTCAATAATTATGATAATGTGAAAGATGATTACAGCTGTTTGACTTATAGAGACGACATAATACTGAAGTTTTAATATATTGAATGGAAAACTAAAAAATGCGTTTCAAGTGACTTAATAAAAGATTAACAATTTATTTTGTGGAAAATATTTTAATTTTTATTATTTTTTTAGATCTTATTCGAAAAATTACTAACAAATTTTAGAAAATTTACAAATGTGCCTAATGGGGAATATTTATGACTGAGAAATTTCACATTCCGTAAAGTTACACATGTCCACTGAACCATAATAGTTCATAAATTAATTATTTGAAACACATGTTTTATGATACAATTGATGTATTTAACTATTTTTTAATTTTTATAAAGCCGCTGCTACACGATGCTACGAACACCTTCCAACATTCGACGTTGGATGGTTCATAGCATCGTGTAGCCGTTGTTCGAACCTACGAGTGTCCAATGTCGAGCGTCAAACGTTCGCATTTGGTCGTGTCCCGTTCGATGTCGGTATTCTTGCACCGAGTCAAAGGGATGCTTCGAACGTTTGAAGGTCAATGTTGGTTGCGTTGGTTGGTTCGACTCAGCAGCTGCACGACTCGTTCATGTGAAGAGAGACAACATCAGTGTATAACATTAAAGATAACATCAGACAGATAACAGCGTCGTCCACTGAGTACCAACACATCATCATTCGTATTGGATCAAACATTCGATTCACCGTGTAGCAGACACATTCGTCGCACCAACTATCGAACTTAATTGCCTCAAACGTTCGATCGAACGTTGGAAGGAACGTTCGTAGCATCGTGTAGAACCCGCTTAACGAAAATATGCTTTGATATAAAGATTAAAAAAATTAATAAATATTTACATTAAGAAATTTTTTCAAATCCAATTTTTTTTAAATATTTTGTTCGCTTTTGTAGTATTGTTATGTAAAAAAAATGTTTTTTGCAAATAAACTGTAAAACTCTCCGTAAAAAGTCCATCCGTCAAAACGACGTCGATGTATGATTAACGTTTCTCGTAGACCAACCTATGATTCTAGGGTTAAGTGCGCGGACTGTACAGTGTTAATTATTAGTGAGTTTTTAGGCGATTAGAACAAATCGATCGACCATCGACTATAGTAGTACCATTATTTATTTATTTTGTTATATATCCATATATAACTCAGATAGATAAAGGTTAATCGTTACATAATTCATTTGAATATTTGTTAATTTTGAAATATCGTGCAAAATATGTAAGTGTATGTTATATCTGAGTATGATTGATAACAAAGCACGCATCTACTTAAATAACACCCCACATTTGATTATGAATTCATATTTTTCTACCGCACTACACCCCCCCCCCCCGCCCCTCGCGTCCCACTCATATCGTCCACGACGGTGGTAAATATTGCCCACCGGACATAGCGAGCCCGGCTAACTAACGTTATATTTATGTAGCTTGTCAAATACTATAGGTACTGACGACTACTGATTTATAAAATATAGAGTTTACTGATGTCCTCTGTGTAGGGTTGCCAGGTCTTAAAACCGTAAAGCCGGACAGATCGGCCAATTTAGCCGGACATTTGGGTAAAAAAGCCGGACACCCTTAATTTTTTTGGTCTTAGTATAACACGATTATTACCATAAAATTTTCTTAAATTTAGTGATGAGCAAATGCAAGACCAAGACCAAGACTTGGCAGTCTTGGTCTTGTTCTTGCATTAATAATCTTGGTCTTGGTCTTGCTAGAGCAGTTTGAGTTTTGGTCTTGGTCTTGCAAAATGCAGTCTTGGTATTGGTCTGGGTCTTGGAATTGCTAAAAAATCTTGCACTTTCTTGCATTTTTTTATTACCAAAAATTTTCCTTCTAAAATCAGAATTTTCTCTCTTTACGGTATTAATTATACTTTCAAACTATTTAAATAGTTTAGCAAGAGTCTTGCTTTTTTCTTGCTTTTGTCTTGGTCTTGCTCACTTGAGTCTTAGTACTGGTCTTGCAGCCGTACTTATAGTCTTGGTCTTGGTCTTGCTCTTGGTATACATAGTCTTGGTCTTGCAAAAAATGCTAGACACATATAAAATGCACATGTAAAAGTTTTCCTAATTTTTCTAAAATTTATTAAAGATATGGATGTTATAATTAATTTATTCAATGATTATGATAATGTGAAAGAAGATTACAGCTGTTTGACTTATAGAGACGACATAATACTGAAGTTTTAATATATTGAATCGCAAACCAAGGAATGCGTTTCAAGTGATTTAATAAAAGATTAACAATTTATTTTGTGGAAAATATTTTAATTTTTATTATTTTTTGAGATCTTATTCGAAAAATTCCTAACAAATTTTAGAAAATTTACAAATGTGCCTAATGGGGAAACAACTACATATTTATAGGAATATTTATGACTGAGAAATTTCACATTCTGTAAAGTCACACATGTCCACTGACTCATAATAGTTCATAAATTAATTATTTGAAAGACATGTTTTATGATACAATTGATGTATTTATCTATTTTTTAATTTTTTAATGAAAATATGCTTTGATAAAAAGATTAAAAAAATTAATAAATATTTATATTAAGAAATTTTTCCAAATCCAATTTTTTTAAATATTTTGTTCGTTTTTATAGTATTGTTATGTAAAAAAAATGTTTTTTGCAAATAAACTCTGAAAGTCGCCGTAAAAAGTCCATTCGTCAAAATGACGCCGATGTATGATTAACTTGACTCGTGGACCAACGTGTGATTCTACGGTTAAACGTATTACTTAACAGTGATTGTTTTTAACTGTAACCCGTGTACACCCCAGTCTACAATCGTCTTAATAAATTCTAAATATCATTTATGTTATCGCAACAACATATTGCACAGGGCCGCACAGTAAATAATATCTACACGTACGATTGTGAATATGTAAGTAATCACACTGATAAACAAGATTGGATTACAATTGAGAAGAATTATAAACGCCGTCTAACATGAAAAAAATAAATAAATAAATAATGAACTATATAGAAACCGCCCCTATTATTTATTATACGAACGCAAAAATAATCAAAAAACTTGTGGTAGCTCTATTTCTACCATCCTATACCCACATAATATGTACAGGATGTCACAGATTTCATCAATTTCTAGACGCAGCGAATATTTATTTCTAACAAAAGAAATGACTGAAATTAAAATCATTTCCATAAAGTCATCAAGTTTTGATACAAAAATTTTTCGATGCGTTAAAAACCGTAAATAAAATTAGAGATTGATCAGATTGAAAACAAATTATAAGTTTTCCTCAAATATCATTCTACTATCTGCTAATTACATAAATAAATTTTTATTAACTCTGATGGATGGACTTTTTACGGAGAGTATTAGAGTTTATATGCAAATTTTTTTTTTTTATATAACAATACTACAAAAGTGAACAAAATATTTAAAAAAATTGGATCTGGAAAAATTTCTTAATGTAAATATTTAATCAAAGCAAATTTTCATTATAAAAATTAAAAAATAAATAAATACATCAATTGTATCATAAAACATGTGTTTCAAATAATTAATTTCTGAACTATTTTGAGTCAGTGGACATGTGTGACTTTACAGAATGTGAAATTTCTCAGTCATAAATATTCCTATAGATATGTAGTTATTTCCCCATTAGGCACATTTGTAAATTTTCTAAAATTTGTTAGTAATTTTTCGAATAAGATCTCAAAAAATAATAAAAATTAAAACATTTTCCACAAAATAAATTGTTAATCTTTTATTAAGTCATTCGAAATGCATTCTTTAGTTTTCGATTCAATATATTAAAACTTCAGTATTATGTCGTCTCTATAAGTCAAACAGCTGTAATCATCTTTCACATTATCATAATCATTGAATAAATTAATTATAACATGCATATCTTTAATAAATTTTAGAAAAATTAGGAAAACTTTTATATGTGAAGTACAAAATCTTTAAAAAAAAAAACATCGCGTAATCATACATCGACGTCCTTTTGACGGACAGTATTTCAATACAAACAAAACGACAATGACTATAAACAAAATAAATACGTCTTATGTGTTATAACAACAAATAAATTAGATAACAGAAATCTCACAGCAAGCAGGTATCGACAAGTTGTAGTATTGGAGCAGGTAGAGAAGCTCGTTTGTCGTTTTGACGTGTACGTATGATTCTAGGGTTAAAAGGGTAAAATATCTCCTGGTGTATACTATATAAAATACTTTTTGATTTCAAATAATGGGACCTCCCAAATTCTTTCAAATAAAATTTGAAAGACTGGAAAAAGTCCTTCCAAAAATTAGCTAAGGTCAAACAAATCAGTTAAAATTCCTTCAGTAACAACTTGAATGTTTTATCTTGAACTAACAAAATCTATAAACCATACGTGAGAGTTAATGCATATTTTTTTCAGTTTTAGTATAGTTTTTTAAAATTTATAAGAAATATGAAAATGCAAAAATATAAAGTCTACTTGACTAATTCGAATGCCTCAGTTGTTTTTACCTCAAATTTTCCAAGAGTCCAGAAAAGAATCCAAGCAATTTTCTTTCAGTGATGTCTACAATTGTTTTGTATTTAATTTAACCCTAGAAAACATGCCTAGAAAAAAAGCACATAAAAGAATATCGTAAGTCTAATAGACCCTTGTGCATTTTAAACAATTTTGTAGTGTATCACGGAAATTAAAAAAAAGAAAGAAAAAAACTTTATCAATAATTAAATGCAATCTAAACAGGTAGTTATATAAAAATTAGTTTATAGGAAACAGTTTCATTTATTTGCAATACACCAATACCTCGCTTTGCGTCGTTTCGGTTTGCGTTTTTTCGAAGTTGCGTTGTTTTGGGTTCGAGTCTTTAATTTTTTTTTTCGAAATTTTTTGGACAAACGCAAACATTGGACCAATTTTTTGTGAAAGAAAGCCGACATACGACAACAGCCACTATGGACTCATCACAGCAGTGATTAATTTTTACTTTGTTTTTATAAATTAATTGATTATTTTATTTTGTTTTGTTTTAATTGAATTTTTTTGTTTGTTTTTTTTGTATGTATGAAATAAAATTTTATATTATTTTTGTTTTTTAAATGTTTACTTTGTTCAATTTTCTTTTTAAAAAGTAGTATTTTCGTAACCCTGAAACCTATCTTCGATCTTTACATGGTTTGCTATAGAAAATCATAATTCACTTTGCGTCGTTTCAATTTGCGTCGTGTTTTTTTGGAACGTAACTACGACGCAAATTGAGGTATTGGTGTAGAGTTCTTTTCATTTTTATCCCAACTAACACTTTACCGTTCACGTGTTCAGTATCTGAAAATAACTAGAGCAACCGTAGAAGCCGATCGTGACCAGTGATCACACATGTGTGCGCAAACAGGTGTTAACTTAAAGCAAACACACTCTCTGTGTGTTGGCTTTTGTAAACAATTATAGCAGAGTAAACATAACACTTTAAAAAAATTTATATTATTACTTGTTTTTTTTTTTTTAATGATTGGTTTGAAATGCGTACATTTCAATACAATCACAAAAATCAGTGTGTTTGTCTGTTATTGATATTATTTTTATTGAAAAAGTGTATGTTTACACATATTGAATTATTTCGTGAATTTATTTACCGGTATATTTTACCTATAAGATGGTAGCCAGACTATCTGCACCAATAAATTTCCAACTTTCTAGAACACCAGTAGCTACAGCAAAAGCTTAAAAGTACCTAATTTGCAGAAAATGTTGTCAAACAATGCTGAAACACTCTGTTGGAAGGTCCTGTTTACTTTAAGTGTTAATATCATTGTCTATAATAATACGTGCATATCAATTTTTGTTTCTAAATTTATTTGAAATAAATGTAAATTTTTCCACAATTTCCACGATTTTCATCATGTTTATGGTTGCTTATTCAATTACAAACTGAAAAATACTTTTTGTTTTCATTTATGAGGAGACATTCGAAATATTTCAAATGTTGTTTGAAAGAGTGAAAGTCCTTCCAAAAATTAAATAAAAACCGATTAAAAGCAAAATAACACGTTACGTACAGTCATAAACAAAATTAAGTGTGCAAAATCACATCCCTTAGCCCATTAAGGGGGGTAATGTCTACTCTTTATTTTTTTTTCAAAATTTGTCAAATGAATCTACAACAACCCAAGATTATTGTGTCAAAATTTGAAGTCGACTGGAGCAAAACTAACGGACCAAGTCCATTTTTAAAAAAATTTTTCAGATAGTGGTTTCGACTTCCTCAACGCCTAAAACTAACAAAAAACAATCTAGAAAAAATTTTTAAAAAGTGGACTTGGTACACGGAGAGAAAATTCCTATAAAAATTATTGTGCTCATACTACAATCGACGTGTAACATTTTTATAATTTTACCGTACAAAAATTGGATATGTTCGCCTGTTACACGTCGATTGTAGTATGAGCACAGTAATTTTTATAGGAATTTTCTCTCCGTGTACAAACTAATACTCAGCTGACGTAGTGTATAAAACTTAACATTTTAAAACGTGTATTTATCACACTCAATATTTTCAAAGTCGGCGAACACTCTAACTCAAAATCTACTGGACCGATCTTTTCGAAATTTTACACACTCTTTCTACAGATGAATTACGAGGCAACCCTAGCGAGTTTTTTTATTTTTAATTATAACTAACTTTACAATAAAAAGAAATTGTCGATTTTTATGTCATCGAAGGATGACATATTAATATCGTTGTGTGATCATAGTGGGGGAAACATTATTGTAGAGTTTTATATTCATATTGAATAATTATAGAGTTGTATATCCATGTTGAATAAACGCAAGAGGGCTGTAGAGTTAACAACTATAGAGTTAACAAAAAATCATAAATTAACACTTTCACTGAGGTGACATTACTTAGTGCGTGTCAAAAACACGCACTTAACGAATTTTTTTTTAATAAAAAATCCATATTTTTTACTTCTACATAAGTCTTGCCAAAAATTAAAAAATCATTTAAAAAAAATATCTCCCAAGAGAAGCTTATCAGCTAATGAAATCTTTTTGGTTTTTTTGATTTTGGATGATCCAGGGATGAGTTTTTTTTCTGAGATGTCAGCAAAAATGTGCCATATTTTTCAATGAAAATTTTACAGAATATTCCTCAAATGCCTATCATTCTACTATCTGCTAATTACATAAATTAACTTTTAAACCGTATCGTTACAAAAAATTCTCGAAAATATGCTTATTTTATAGCGAATTAACGTTCCCCCCCCCCCCACCTTTAATCAATTCCGGTTTTAAAATTTTTGATCGCAAAGGCGCAAAGTGAACTGACCACAAATAAGAAGACATCAGTGAAATGTTCTTTTAAAAGGGTAAAAATATCTCTTGCTGTATGTATAAAATACTTTTTGATTTCAAATAATGGGACCTCCCAAATTCTTTCAAATAAAATTTGAAAGACTGGAAAAGTCCTTCCAAAAATTAACTAATGCCAAACAAATCAGTTCAAACTTCTTCAGTGCTTCAATCAGTAACAACTTGAATGTTTTATCTTGAATTAATAAAATCTATAAACCATATGTGAGAGTTAATGCATATTTTTTTCAATTTTTAATGTTTTTAGTATAGTTTTTTTTTAAATTTATAAGAAATATGAAAATGCAAAAATATCAAGTCTACTTGACTAATTCGAATGTCTCAGTTGTTGTTGGCTCAAATTTTCCAAGAGTCCAGAAGAAATTCCAAGCAATTTTCTTTCAGTGGTGTTTACAAGTATTTTGTATTTAATTTAACCCTAGAATGCATACCTAGAAAAAATCACATAACAGAATATCCTAGGTCAAATAGACCTTTGTAAATTTTAAACAATTTTGTAGTGTTTCACGGAAATTAAATAAAAAAAAAAACCAGCAATAAATACCCCTGTCGCAGTATCCTGCATAACATATCGAATTTCCGTTTACAAAAATTCGTTTTTCTCCGAAAGCAGATTACATAGAATAATGGTTTAAAAACCATTTTTATGTAATTTTTCTCCTTTTTCCAATGGTGTAAAAAAATACTGCAGACTTTTGAATTTGGGAAAACCTTGACAAAAACTAATTTTTTTCACGAAAAATTCCCAAAAAACCATATTTCAGGCATCAGACGTGTCTGGCTGAGGAACTCATTCAATATTTTTAATAGATTTGAGCGTTATTTTATGGTATTCCATATCTGATATTAGTAAATAAAAACACTTTACTTTACAAAATACCACTTTTATGGAATATAAAAACTTTATAAGAATATAAAGTCTACTTGACTAATTCGAATGCCTCAGTTGTTGTTAGCTCAAATTTTCCAAGAGTCCAGAAAAAATTCCAAGCAATTTTCTGTCCAGTGATGTTTACAAGTATTTTGTATTTAATTTAACCCTAGAATGCATACCTAGAAAAAATCACATAACAGAATATCCTAGGTCAAATAGACCTTTGTACATTTTAAACAATTTTGTAGTGTTTCACGGAAATTAAATAAAGAAAAACCATCAATAAATACCCCTGTCGCAGTATCCTGCATAACATATCGAATTTCCGTTTACAAAAATTCGTTTTTCTCCGAAAGCAGGTTACATAGAATAATGGTTTACAAACCATTTTTATTTGATTTTTCTCCTTTTTCCAATGGTGTAAAAAAATATTGTAGACTTTTGAATTTGGGAAAACCTTGGCAAAAACTAATTTTTTTCAGGAAAAATTCCCAAAAAACCATATTTCAGGCATCAGACGTGTCTGGCTGAGGCACTCATTCAATATTTTTAATAGATTTGAGCGTTATTTTATGGTATTCCATATTTGATATTAGTAAATAAAAAATTAAAAACACTTTACTTTACAAAATACCACTTTTATGGAATATAAAAACTTTATAAAAATATAAAGTCTACTTGACTAATTCGAATGCCTCAGTTGTTGTGGGCTCCAATTTTCCAAGAGTCCAGAAAAAATTCCAAGCAATTTTCTTTCAGTGATGTTTACAAATATTTTGTATTTAATTTAACCCTAGAATGCATACCTAGAAAAAATCACATAACAGAATATCCTAGGTCAAATAGACCTTTGTACATTTTAAACAATTTTGTAGTGTTTCACGGAAATTAAATAAAAAAAAACAACCAGCAATAAATACCCCTGGCGCAGCATCCTGCATAACATATCGAATTTCCGTTTACAAAAATTAGTTTTTCTCCGAAAGCAGGTTACATAGAATAATGGTTTAAAAACCATTTTTATTTGATTTTTCTGCTTTTTGGGAATTTGGGGAAACCTTGGCAAAAACTAATTTTTGTCACGAAAAATTCCCCAAAAACCATATTTCAGGCATCAGACGTGTCTGGCTGAGGAACTTATTCAATATTTTTAATAGATTTGAGTGTTATTTTATGGTATTCCATATTTGATATTAGTAAATAAAAACACTTTACTTTACAAAATACCACTTTTATGGAATATAAAAACTCGTATGGTCCACTAAGTAATTGCCCATTAACCTACACATGATTGTCCACAAATAATTCCAGTCTCTGGTCAAATATTTATACGCTATATTTGTTGTATCATTGTCGAAAGTGTTTTGTCCGAATTGTTTGTTTTATAGTGGACACTGGTTAATGTTTGTTGTCTGTATTGTATTGTATGGCCATGTTTACACCGTTCTGCTGTGTGTTTGAGCGTTGTGTTAAGGGTAATGTACTAAATATGGTAGTGCAATGTCGGCACTTTGGATCGCACCTGGCGGGCGACGGGCGGTACCTTATTGAGCGAGCGAGACGGACAGATTGTTCACATGAAATTAGGTATGAAACAGTGTAGATCCCTGCTGTGTCGGCCAATAGATACATTTGTAATAAATCACCCGCAGCCAACTCGAGCTGCGAAGGAATTTGTAAAACATCGGTCAAGGTGTTGATTAAAGGACCGGCAATATCTTCGGCCGGTCAATACAAAGCAAATACACTATCTCATTTGAATTGTTCAGTTTCAAATCGGTCCGTCTTTGTTTTGTTTTTTTTTCGTTACTATAATATTATTTTTTTGTATTACACGCTGCTGAGTCTCATCGGTATCATCTCATTTCGTTTATAATTTCAAAAATATTCGTTGGATATTTTGTCTGAAAAATAATTTAATACAACTGAACTTTTTTTATGCGGTTTTTAAAAAAAGAGTGGCAATTAAACGGCATAATGTGAATTAAAATCAAGAGAAAGTAGGAAACTTAAACATTAACTATAGTAATTTGCTTTGATAAAGATACTTTTTAATGGTTTTAGCGAATTTCCAGAATGGAATTCAGCTATTACAACCACTGTCATGGCGCGACTTGAGCCCGGGCCCCGGGACAATGGCAGAAGTTTGTTTTGAGGTCCCTAGGAATCGAAAATAATATTCATTAAAATTTATATATATATATATATATATATATATATATATATATATATATATATATATATATATATATATATATATATATATATATATGTGTCCGTACGATAACTCTCGAACGAAAGGTCCTACTTTTACGAAATTTGGTGAAAATGTTGGAAGTCCCAAACCGTTGGACAAGTTCGTTAGCCAGATACGTCCGATCACCGGAACATGATTTTTGGGGCATTTTTCGTGAAAAAAATTAGTTTTTTGCCAAAATTTCTACTTATTCAAAAATTTTTGCGAAATTTTTTTATACCAGTGAAAAGAGGAGAAAAAGTCACATAAAAAAGGTCTTTAAATTATGATTCTAGGTCAACTAATTTCCAAGAAAAACTAATATTTATAAACGGAAATTCGCTTTGTTATGCAGGATGCTGTGATAGGGGTATTTATATACTAGATCAGTGATTCTCAAAGTGGGGGTCCCAAAAACTATTTTCTACACATTCCCTACCCATTTTTATAAACTTTGGGGGTGCTTTGAAGTGCAAAGGAGGGTCGCGGACGAAAAAGACTAATTTTGGTTTCGGTAACTTATTATTTATTTTTACTGTTTTGAAAACCCTTTTTCATTTTTTATTTTTTATTTGGCCGAAAAATATGATCAATTTCTATTCACCCCACTGTTGCGATCAGTGGAAACGAATGGGAATTCAACAGAAAATTTAAAGGACATAATTTAAATTAATTAGGAAACAAATTTTATAATCTAATTCTTATACGGTTATAATATTAAATTAGGTAATTTTTCATGTAATAATAGTAATATGATTTAACATCCACTTTTGAGACTTCTTATCTATAACAGTCGCCACCCACATCATTATTTGGATACCTACTTTTATTTACATATACTAATTTTATTCTTTTTTACAATACCTATACTTTACATTAGTGATGAGCAAATGCAAGACCAAGACCAAGACTTGGCAGTCTTGGTCTTGGTCTTGTTCTTGCATTAAGAATCTTGGTCTTGGTCTTGCTAGAGCAGTTTGAGTCTTGGTCTTGGTCTTGCAAAATGCAATCTTGGTATTGGTCTTGGTCTTGGTATTGCTAAAGAATCTTGCACTTTCTTGCATTTTTTTATTAGTGAATTTTTTCCTTCTAAAATCAGAATTTTCTCTCTTTACGGTATTAATTATACTTTTAAACTATTTAAATAATTTAGCAAGAGTCTTGCTTTTTTCTTGCTATTGTCTTGGTCTTGCTCGCTTGAGTCTTGGTATTGGTCTTGCAGCCATACTTATAGTCTTGGTCTTGGTCTTGCTCTTGGTATACCCAGTCTTGGTCTTGCAAATAATGCAAGACCAAGACAAGACTGCAAGACCAAGACTAATTTTGCTCATCACTACTTTACATTATACATTTTATGATGTGAGTGGAGCACAAGGAAAGTGATGGAAGGCTAGGATTTGAAAGGTATGCGTCTGCAGACTGCAGCCGTCTTTTTTTTAAGAGAAACTGTGCCGATACTCACCAAGAATAGTGAAAGAAACCGGAAAATTTTCAGGGGTAACAAAACCCTTCCAGAATCCCTCACGTTATATATATATATGTATGTAGGTAATGGGACGACATTTTTTTACGAAGTCCTAGGGCGACACTTAAGCTAAATTCGGTCCTGTGTTTATGACAAACTCAAATACAACTGTCCTCAAGCTATAAACATACCCAAATCATCTATTTTTTGCAAATTCACCGCTTTTTCCTATATGTATAGCCCAGCTATATAATAATGTTTGCTGACAAAATGTCCAAGTCAGAAATTTTGTGAAGAAATTAATATTTTAATATAGTTTTAAAGTATTGCTCACACAAATGCGGCCAAACGTACAATTCCTGAACAATAAAAATCAAGCTGATAATTGGTCTTGGACCATGTTTCCCGCCTATGTCAAGTAATACTGTTTTATTACTTTATGATCTATCAGATTGGCCGTATGTGTGTCAGCCTTGTTTAAATATATACCTGCATACCGTCCTTGTCCCATCAATGCGAACTGAAGTGAGACACGTTTATTACGAGCCGGGGGTTAAAAAGCCAATTACATATCTGTAACCAAACTAATCTGAAATTAGCCATTCTTGGGTCAAACCTATTTAACACCCTGAAGCATGTATATGCCTGCATACATATACAATATGTTTGAATAAAAAAATTCCCCGGTCGCAGCATTTTGCATAACATAGCGAATTTCCGTTTATAAAAATTCGTTTTGCTCGGACACTAGTTTACATAGAACAATAGTTTAACCCTAGAATCATATACGTACTCGTCAAAATGACGAACGAACTTCTCTACCTACTCCAATACTACAACTTGTCGTTGCCTGTTTGCTGCGAAACTTCTGTTATCTAATTTATTTGTTCTTATAACACAGCAAATATATAAATTTTGTTTATAGTTGCTGTCGTTTTCTGTGTATTGAAATAGTGTGCGTCAAAACGACGACGATGTATGATTAACCTATATTTTTTTTTAAAGAGTTTGTACTTTACATATAAAAGTTTCCCTAATTTTTCTAAAATTTATTAAAGATATGGATGTTATGATTAATTTATTCAATCATAATGATAATATGAAAGGAGATTACAGCTGTTTGACGTACAGAGACGACATGATACTGAAGTTTTAATATATTGAATCGAAAACCAAAGAATGCGTTTCAAGTGACTTAATAAAAGATTAACAATTTATTTTGTGGAAAATAATTTAATTTTATTATTTTTTGAGATCTTATTCGAAAAATTACTAACAAATTTTAGAAAATTTACAAATGTAATGAGAAAATAACTACATATCTACGGGAATATTTGTGACCGAGAAATTTCACATTCTGTAAAATCACACATGTCCACCGACTCATAATAGTTCATAAATTAATTATTTGAAACACATGTCTTATGATACAATTGATGTATTTATCTATTTTTTAATTTTTATAATGAAAATATGCTTTAATAAAAAAATTAAAAAAATTAATAAATATTTATATTAAAAAATTTTTCCAAATCCAATTTTTGTAAAAATTTTGTTCGCTTTTGTAGTATTGTTATGTAAAAAATATGTTTTTTGCAACTAAACTGTAAAACTCTCCGTAAAAAGTCCATTCGTCCAAATGACGCCGATGTATGATTAACGTTTCTCGTAGACCAACGTATGATTCTAGGGTTAAAGACCTTTTTTATGTGATTTTTTTCTCCTCTTTACAATAGTGTAAAAAAATGTCGCAAAAATTTTTGAATACGGGGAAATTTTGGCAAAAAACTATTTTTTTTTCACAAAAATTACCAAAAAAAAACATGTTCCGTGCATCGGACGTGCCTGGTTAACGAACTGGTCCAACGGTTTGGGACTTCCAACATTTTCACCAAATTTCGTAAATAAAAATAGGATATTTCATTCGAGGGTTATCAAAACTAATTTCGACCATAGTGCCGAGTGCAAGTCGCGTCGTAACAGTGGCTGTAATAGCTGATTTTTCGATTCGAAAATTCGCTAAAAGCCAGTATCTATACAGGGCATAGAGCATTGCGGTAAAAAAACTATATTTTAATTTTTTAATTACTTTTTTATTTGCTTAACTTATTCGATTGTGAATCGGTAAGACTCTCTCGTTTGATCGCAAATGTTGTGGAACCACTTTGACGTGGTTTGGGGGCTCAGCCGGGGGTTGCTAACATAAATTTTGACTGAATCGAATAAAGACACTGTACCATTAGATTCGTTTTAACGGAGAGTGATGCACGGAAAAAGGGTCCGACAATTCAAAAAACCATCTCTAAACTGTTTTTTTTTTTGTGAATATTTCCAGTTTTTTTTTTTTTCGAATACACTTTGTATCATAATTGTGTGTTCCACTGTTTGAATTATAATTTTAATGATAGATCTTATAATATAATAGGTAGATTTTTTGTAAAAATAACATCATCTGTCTTTGTCAAACAGATCGTTCTGTCTCATTTTAATATATTTATTTTTAATATTTATATAAGAAAGTTAATAATGTTTGAAAAATGTACTTTGTCAATTGAAAAAAGTGTTTTGCACAGTACGTAGACGTCGGAATCAGATTGATTTTGTTCCCGAAAAGAATAGTTTTACGGGTGTATGAGATTAGGGACGTACGTATCAATATAGACTGTCGGTTCTCAAACTTTTATAAATTGTCACGCATCTAACAATAAATAATACCGTAAAACCGTCTAGACCCGGACACTTTGCACCAATCTTCAAAGTAAGTAGTTTCTACATTAACCTGCTACAATAAATATTTGTTCTTGACGTCATTAAAGAGAGAAAAAGATCCTCTAAACAGCTGTACCAATAGAAACTACGAATTACAACTTTTACTATCTCATTTTACAGGATTACTATTCTCCAGTTTTTCAAAGAAATAAAATGTGTGTCTAACTTAGACATGTAATTTTCGTCATAACTCTCATATTGTGTTAATTTTGATATGTATGTGTTCAGAATTTTATCGCGCATCATTTAATGATGTTTGAACATATATTCGATGTATATATAAAAAAATACATGCTATATACATATACCCGTTTAGACTCGGACACATCAGTTTATTACACTATGGCCGCGATTCGCACTGGCTGTAACTTCCACTATCCATACGTTATATTCGCGCCAGAATTACGCGGTATATACCTCCTTCTGGTGTCATATCGTATGTTTACTTCATAGAGAGGCATACTATGTATTGACCCCTCTCCCTTCCCACAAAATGTTTTGAAGCCTTTGACAGGTTCAAAGACATCAGACGATATAAACCACTGTCCTAAACCCGACGGGAGAGGTTAGTTTGCATGTTATTACATTATTTAAGTAAGTGTCCAGGTCAAGACGGATTTGGGGTGTAGACCCGGATACTTACTAATTATTTTTTATTTTTTTTTATTTTTACTTATAATGAAACAAATGGGTCAGAGATGTAACAAATAATATACGCTCTTTCTAATGGTAATACTTTTATTGGTGATATCTATGAAGGAAACATGTATAAACATAAAACTATACCAAAAAATGTAAAAAAGTGTCCGGGTCTAGACGGTTTTACGGTATTAACTTATATAAACATATTAATACCAAATTTATTTTATGGCCCTTTTATAACTACCGTTTGAGTATTTCAGAACTTTTATAACTTTGTACGTACATGTTTTGTATAACTATACCCACATATCAATGTGTTAAGTTAAAACCGATAGTTACGAAATTCAATTTATTAATGAATTATAGTATATAGATAGTTAATAGCGTTTTTAAAATATAATATACTAATAAAAAGAACAAATTTTTGTGTCTTAGGGGTGGTTACATTTTTTAAATATTTAAACGCTCTTTTGACGGCCGGCCTGTTTGACTGTAACACTTTTTTATTTTTTTGAAGTGGTTAAATATTAATTAAAATTATACTTTATTTAATTTGTTGATTTGTTTAAAAAAATTTTAAAAAAAAAATTGAAGATTAAATTTTACTTTTCCTAATTTTAACGTAGTTGCTCTGAGATAGTCAGGTACAAAAGTATTTATATTTAAAATTGTTTGGAAAGTGAATTTAGTTACCAAAAATACGTGTGAAGTGCTTGTAAAATTTATAATTTTTACGGCCTCAGATTTTTGGCACCCCTCAATTTCTGGCGTCCTAAACGGTCACCTAGTTCGCTCGTACGGTCACGCCGGCCCTGGAACATAGCATTGTCGAATAAAAACTCTGTTTAAAATTTAACAGCTGAATATTCGAAACAATATTGTGTCACAGTTTACAAAACGAAAGTGGGATTTTTCAAAGTAAAATATTTAAGTAACACTAAAATCTATTTATTATTGTCGAATATATTTACATATTTTCAGGGTAGGGTTGACCGAGGTAAATGTGAATTGGGGCAATTGTGAACGGCGCCTATAATTTCTAAAATAATATTAATTTTATTAAAAATCAAATATTAGTATGTTTTTCTGTCCTTTCTTAATATGCTATTAAAATTTTATAACAATTCTCCAAGTATTAGTATCTTTTTTTTTATTTTGAAAAAACCCCTTGTAAAATTTTGTGTATCTTACTTCGGCCAATCCTCAAAAAAAAATTTTTTTAAATACATTTTATTTTTTTTAAAGGTAACAAATGGATAAAGGTACTTCTAAAGAAGTGGTCTAAAGCCTGAGGGGGTTCCTTATTAACTGCTAAAGAAATTGGACAATTTATTACCAATTCACAATTACCCCATGATTTTAAAATTCCGGGGTAATTGTGAACGTCATTCACAAATGCCCCCATCCGGTCAAAAATTTCAGTAGTGTTCTTTTTAGAGTTGAAAATGTTGATGATGATGTACAATGACATTATTGTACAAGTTTCTGTTGTACAAACAACACAAAAAAAATAGATTGTAGTTTTTTATTCATGTAAACTGAATGTATTTCCTTGAAAAAGTCTTATTTTCCTTGTTTTTGTGTGAAAATCATGTAATTTTTTTTATTTTTTATTTGATAAAATGACAAAATATCATCAAAATATCATTTTTAGCTTGTAACAAATTTGTTCTTACAATTTTTGTTATTTTTATTTAACCTTGATTTTTTGTACAAATTTAAGGTATGCGTAACTTGCATTAAACAAAGAGAAATTGTGACCGCTAAAGTATGATGAAAAATTTGAAAGTGTGGTAAATATGAAGAATTTGAGTTGGTCCTTACTCTGATGTACCTCACTCCTCTTGTAATCCATTCTAAATAATTTTTCTGATGGCATTCACATTCAGCCCGAAATTCATAAGATTTGCAAAACCGCACCGGGGAAATGTGAATGGCTTATAAAATTTTTGTTTTTCATACGAATTTGCTCAAAATTTGTATGGTGCATTCTGAATAATGTAGAATTAAAAATAAATCAACCATATTGTGATATATAAAATAAAAAATACTTAAAACAACGCTTTTATCTCAACTCATGAAAATTCATTCACAATTACCCCGGTCAACCCTAAATAATATTTTAAATATATTTGCCGGTAATATTATTTCGGATTAAAGAAAAAAATATTACGAGTTTTTTAAGTGATTGAACCAGCTAGCTCGGTCATTAAAAATTATATCAGTTTGTTCACTTAATATTGTTTAAATTAAAGTACAGGTACATAATTAATAAGTTAATTAGAATTAAAAATTAAACAAACTAATAAATTATAAACACGTAACAAGCTAATAATGCTAATAAATAAGGTAAAATTAATTTTTTTTTACAATAGCAATACATTCTTGACAATGATACAGATACAATGTATTTTATAAATAGTATAGTACAACCAGAATTAAATGAAATGAACGTTTCAGGGGGCGTAACTAGCGGCCATAAACAAATTATTTTATACAGTTCAATTGTGCGTGAGAATATTATCTGTTTTATGCGCAACGATTCCTGTAAAGACTCAGTTACACTAGTACGGGCAACCGTACCCATGACCGTAACGGTTATACAACTGTAAAGTAACAGATTATGATTGTACAACCGTTGCGGGCCATGATCTGGGCACCTGGGTACCAGTCGAACCAGGTTTACAGTGATGAGTAGGTCACCTACCGAGGACAATACAGTTGATTAGGGAGCGTCCATAGACTACGTAGCCTAATTTGGGGGGGGGGGGGAGTTATGCAAAAGGCTACGCTGGTCAGAATTGAGCTACGCAGTTTTATTTGGAGCAATTAAACAAATATGAATTTGAATATGAAAATTCATGAATAATCTTGAATTACTTATGAGGTGCTTAAAATCTTGGATACTTTAAATTTGACAAAACTTCCTCAAGCGAATTACGCAACCGTGTGGTCATACAGTCTTTACATTAAAATTTTTACTGTCAGCGAACGTGTTTTTTGAGGAAATATTCTGCTAAACGGTAGAAAAGTGCCTTAATTTTCATATTTTATAATAAAAAGGTTATTACTTGTATTGAATGTTTTTTGGAATTAGTAAAAAAAAAACTACGTTCCACTATGGGGGGAGGGGGGTTAAGGCAAAAGTCACCTGTAGTGTACATGGAGAGGGGGAGGGGTTCAAAATTGGTCAAAATGGAACTACGTAGTTTATGGACGCTCCCTTATTGTCATAATTGAAATGTTATGTCATTTAATTCTGATCGTACTTTACCTACTTATTTATGAAAAATATTAGTACTTAATGTAAGTAACCAGTCAGTGGTGATATTTTTACAAGTAGAAGGTTCCTTTGAGGGTAATTTATAACCAGAATAAAAAAAAACTATCTCAAAAACCTATAACTAAGAAAAAAATTGAAATTAAAATTGTACCCGAAACTTCCACCATTGAAAAAAGTGTTATAAAAATCATTTCAATTCAACTGGGTGACAAAACATGGGTAAATTATACAAACAGAGAAAATTCATATAAAAGTTACTGTGCCCAGCACTACAATCGACATGTAAAACGCGAACATATTCAATTTTGTACGGTAAAAATATAAAAATTATAATTAATCATAGAAAATTTAAAGGATAGAATGTTCTTTCCGTAATATTAGCTCCGTAAAATTTTTAGCACAGTAAAAAGTTCCATTGCCGACAGTTTAATTGTTTTTCTTACAAAAATTACCATGCTGTCTTAAAATAGAAGAAAAGTAGAAAAGAATAAAAGAAGCTAATAGTAGAAAGAAAGAAAGAGTATCAATGCTGTCACATAGCGTGGCAAGCTGTAGAAAGTATCAACACAATCATATATGAAGGTCACATAGCAGGACTGTTGGTGTTGCAAGTAGCTGGTTAGCTGGTGTGGTGTCGTGTGCTGTCGAAGCAGTGTTCATTAGAATGTCTTGACGGATGGTCATCGTTTAATTCATCATTTTGTTACTCCACTATCTTCAGTATTAGAATATATTGTTTAATGGATTAACCCTAAGATTGATGATTCGACTTAAAAAAAAAAATATCAAAGTTTTAAAATTTTGCACACTTATTTGTTCTTATGGTAACCAATCCCTGATCACAGTACAAAAAAATGACTTTTTGTAACTGTAACAACAAATTAGAGCACAAAAACTCAAAACAGTCGATAAAATAGTTTTTGAGAAACTATGTTCACCATTCAAATACATATAGTCCCTTGAGTTAGGCCTGTTTGTGGATTTTGGGTAATTTGATATGAATAAAATATTTCGATAGTATGAATTTTATTTTCAAAACCCGCCACTGTTGCCTGCCGATTGTGTGTCGTATATCAACATCATTATAAGCTAATGCAAATTATAGTATTGCTATTTATAACTAATTAAGCAAAATACAATTTAAACATGCTAATTAACAAATTATTCAGCTAATGTTTATTCTTTTTTGTATTGTTTTACTATTTATTTATTAAACTGTAATTCAATTGAAAACATCAGTGTAAACTTCGTCAATATTGCGCTAGGGGCACTGAACTAAAAATTTTTTGAGATCATTTCCAAAAAAACAAAAAACAATAACCAATGTTTATTTGAAACTAGCGCGTACCAGGCATGCGTGGCAATATCATTCAAAGAAAGAAAGTATTTGTGTTTTAATTCTGTTTATCGAAGCGTTTTCCGACGTGTGAGCAGGTCACATACATTTGTGAAAACGACTCGTGTGGCATCTGTTGTAAAATCGTTGTACTAATTCAGAAACCTTCGTGAGCGTGCGCATAACAACTCATCAAAATTCCATCTAAATAAACTAAATATATGAAATACACACATTTGTTGAAGCGATTCGCGCGTCACCTATTGTAAAATCGTTGTACTAATTTAGAAACCTTTGCGGACATGCGCACAGTAACTCATCGAAGTTTCATCGCAATCGAATGAATGGTATAGGAGTGCATACGAGACAAATAAAGAAACGTTCATTTGAAAAAACCAATCCTTTTAAGACAATTGTTTATAATATAATCTAACGGGTCCAGTCTTTTTATGGAAGATTCTTAATTCCTATAAAAATTTGAATTGACTAAAAAAATAGAAAAAAGTACAAAAATTATCAATTTTAAAAGAAATTTTTTATAAATAAATAAATATGAAAATAATTTGCATTGTCAAATTTTCACTATATTTAATTGTTTAAATTACGAACCGGTATTCGAGTGATTAACTCATCTTCAGGTATCACACAAGATTGAAGGTTTTTTGATTACAACTCTTTATATAAAACTAAATGTGGTGGTGTTATTTGTAATATGGATTTTCACGAAATTTTTTACTTTCTTTCAAATCCTATTGTCGTCTAATTTAGTTGTCTTTTAATTTATTATTAAACATGAAATTTAAAAAATGAGAAGACAAATTAATAAGGACTTGAAGTCCCTCTTAAAGCAGTTAAGATTTACGATTTCTATACAATAAATGAAACCACTACATTTGAACGAAATGTGGTACTCTCTGTTAGATTAGTGGCAACGTTTCAATTAAAAAACGAGATAAGACACCTTTAATAAAATTTCTTATAATTACTGATTCATTTTGGACAGTTTTCTCAAAATGTTTTAACACTATCAAGTATTTCTAACTGAAACGCTTCGAATTTCGTGATCAGACTAGAACGAAGTCTATAACATCAGGAATATATTCTTGAATATAGTCTTATAGATTTATAAGAGAATATATTTGTCTATGGAAATCATCATTTTTATTAAAACTATACATTACAAGCCTCGGTAAGTAATTTACTATTTTTATTCGGTCAAATAGATTCTCCCGTAAACACGTCAAGTTGTATCTACTTTATAATTGACGCGGCTTGAAAAGTGAGGCGATATTAACAACGTTCAGTGGACTGAACCGTGGGCCGTTTACTATGTTGGCATATTAATAATAGACGCCTATTATTTTTTTCGACGTAAATGAGTTTCTGAATATTGAATTTGCAGCCTCTCCTCGTCTGACTTCACTTAACTATGTATGTATTTATAATATATTATATTATACAAACATTTTTAGTTTTAAACACAAAGAAAACAACCGGACTTCATAATATAAAGTGGTTAACGCGCGTTAATAACAAAGACTACCGTAAAAGCATCCAACTATACAATGATTTTCGATTCAAATTTAAATAAAGATGAAATTAATTTAGTTACTAAGAGGATCTTTTAGTCTAGAAAGCAAAAATTTCGGCTCTTGGATTAATATTTTAGGATTGATATTTTAGGGACATACAAAAAAATGAAAATTAAAGGACTAAATGATGTGCTGATAGTGATGAGCAAATGCAAGACCAAGACCAAGACTTGGCAGTCTTGGTCTTGTTCTTCCATTAAGAATCTTGGTCTTGATCTTGCTAGAACAGTTTGAGTCTTGGTCTTGGTTTTGCAAAATGCAGTCATGGTCTTGATCTTTGGTATTACTAAAAAATCTCGCACTTTTTGCATTTATTTATTAGCGAATTTTTCCTTCTAAAATCAGAATTTTCTTTGTTTACGGCATTAATGATACTTTCAAACTATTTAAATAGTTTAGCGAAAGTCTTGCTTTTGTCTTGGTCTTGCTCACTTGAGTCTTGGTATTGGTCTTGCAGCCATACTTATAGTCTTGGTCCTTGCTCTTGGTATACATAGTCTTGGTCTTGGTCTTGGTATTGCAAAAGATGCAAGACCAAGACAAGACTGCAAGACCAAGACTAATTTTGCTCATCGCTATGTGCTGATTGACATTATTTTGGGACTTGTATTCATCTGTAGCAAAAAAAAAGATTCTGATTTAGAAAGGTTGTGATTCTTGCAGGAACTAATGAAAAAAAAACTTAAAAAATCTAAAAATGGCGGCTGTTCGAAAAAAAATATTTTTTTAATGTTTTTTTCAAAGTAAAAATAGTAAAAATTAAAATTTCGCAATATCCGTAGTCCCTACGATAAAACAATATACCACGTGAATTTTTTGAAAGTTACCATTTTTATTACAACCAAATTTATATGATAGAAATGGTACTGGAAAAGGTTCTTCTTTTGGATGTAATGGAAATGTAACCAAGAAAAACACTATCGGTTGAAGTAGCCTCAAGTACATATGCATATTTTTACCGCCTAACTGATAAAGAAAAATTAAAAAATTAAATTGGGTAAAAAAAAATTGTGTGCTCATTTATGTTGTTAATTAATGCACTAGATCAGTTTTATCGAAAAATTAACATATAGTCCCATTTAAAAATCGATAAGTTTGTACCATAGCTCGAAAACCATAAGAGGTATAAAGCTCTTGACTATAGCAATCGGTTGCCCCCGTCGATATCTACAACTCTTATTTGAACAATTTTCGATTAAATTAACGGTTTGGCTGTAATAAAAACGGCAACTCTCGAAAAACTCACACAGTATATTATCGAAGGTATATGCCAAATTCGAAGTCGATTCAACAAATAGAACTCGGTGTATCATATGTAAATTAAAAATCAAACAAACCAATGAAATCGAGTTCTTAAAGTGTCAGTTTATCTGAACGGATAAGTGAACATATGAATACTGCGTATGTTTAAATGCGAACAAAAGTTCGTCATACGTTACAAGCACTCGATAATATTTGAAATTGAAAATCGATGATCATGTTGACCAGCTTGAAAAATGTAGTTTCAAGAAAAATGCATTAAAGTTTTCAAGTATAATACCCGATACCGGAATCTACAGTACTAAAATGGCTATGGCTTTATGAATTTTCAGAGTTTTTAAATTTTCTTTTGGGAACCCATTTTTAAAGGTCTATACTTTCAAAAAATGAAAAAAAAATCGAACTTAAAAATTTTAGTCTAGTCAAACCTTGTTTGATCTTTTTCTTCTGTAAAGCAAATTTTTCAAGCATTTTATTTTTTTTGAGGCAAAAAAGACGATAAAATTAATACACAGAGGTATAATTAAGGGAGGAGTTCACGCCAGAAACGGCTAATAAACTAATTTTTTTCGAATCTCGTTTTTTGTTTTTATTTTGTTCTGTGATTGTTTACAAACACGGCGATATATAAAATATGGCCAAAAAAAATTTTTTTCAAGTAGAGCCAAGTTGCTGCTTTTTTGCAGACAACCTCGCCCCCCCCTCCCCTCGGGATTTGATCAGTAATATTTAGTTTTGGTGTGTACATGAGTTATAGTATGAACAGACATAATGCTCTTTTATTTGTATGCCTTTGTAGACGTTTTAATAAACAGTGAGTAAACCGCATTTTTTGTCATTATTTTTGTTTTTTACCGTTTCTCGAATGCTGTGTTTTTCCCGACAAGGAAAATCATATCTCAAGTTTTAGAAAAGATAGACTAAATTTTTTTTTAAATTTTGTTCATAAACATATTGCGCATAAAGTGGAGTATGCATTTGCCATTTGAACAATAATGTATAACTATTTTTAAACATTTTTTTTTAATAAAAAATTTGGTTTTATAATTTTTAGAACTTTGGGATTATAATTTTATAGCTAATTTTTAAAATTACCTGAAACCCATACTCAGCTTTATGGACAGGTTCTTTAGGAATAAAATAATGAAAAAATATTTAAAAAATATTCATTACTTTTTGAGATATGGCGTTGCTTGTAAACGCTTAAAAACTTGTGAAGAGGGGCCCCGTCCCCCCACAGGAAAGAGTAATGAATGTTTCAAAAAACAAAATTTTCTATTTGAAACCATCCCTAATTTGAAAAAAAATTTCAACAAGCAAAATAATCATAAATAATAAAGTTGCTTTTTATTTGAACTTCCCCCTTGATTTTAAAAATTAGCAGTTATTCATTCGCTACGTAATATCATAAGTTTATAAATTTTCGTATGATTTTCACCTAATTTGTGTTGGCTCATAACTGATACCCAAAAAAATATTATAAATAACAAGCCACATAATGTCTCTTAGATTTTGACGGTTACACAAGATTATGGCACTCCTATTGAAATAATTTCAGTTAATCTAAATATTATATTTCTATTCAATACTAAAACATATACACATATTTATTTCTGAGAATTATATTAATAATATCTACAATTAATGTTTTATCTCAAAATATAACATAAAAATATTGTGATAATGAAATTGCAATATGCAGGTATTGTGTTACGTAAGCTTGTACACTACATCGATTTTTTTAATCCGATTTTAAGGTAAGTTGATCGGTAAAACGATTTTTTCAAAGGATTTTAACGAAACTTCTCTAGATATTTATTTAAGGAGGGAAGGTTTTAAAAGCGAAAAGAAGGCATCTTTTCATGATTTTTTTTTTTGGAGATATGAATAATGTTGGCTTATTTATTTTATATATACACGTTATAGTATGACATCTGAAGTATCTTTGAAAAAATTATCAATTACAAATATCGATAAATAAGTCCGTGACAGCGAATTTCCGGAGGCGCCTCGAAAAAAAGTTGTTTTGCGGTGAACATCATAACTTGGTACCGGATCATCCGAGACAAAAAAATCGAAATTCGTTTAAAAGGCGATATGTTTCCCTAGGGAGTCAGGAAGAGTTTTTCGTATTTTTTCGATTTTTTTATTTTTGGCAGCATTTTGAAGTGAAAAACGCAATTTTTGCTAAAAATTTCGGTTAATTTGTTATTATAAACTGGAAAAAAATTGCAAAAAAAAAAAAACTCGACCTGATTACCTGTTGATTTATGTGTAGAAACAGTGTACAAAATTTCAACAAAATTGGTGAAGTAGATTTTGAGTTATAATGTTCACGAACTTCAAAAATGTTGTTTTCGTGAAAATGGATTTAAAGTTTTTTATACTCAAAAATCCAAAACTAAGCATCAATAAAATGATATAATTTTTTATACTTACGCGGGTAATTATAGTAAGTATTTGTTTTGTATAAGATTTGTAAGTATAAAATTAAAGTAAATTTTATACTTACCAGGTAGGCGCGTCGCGCAGCTATCAGGCAGGTATAAAAATCGAGCATGAGGGCCGGTCGCTTGAAACGCTGTATCTTTATTAGTTTTGCTCGGATTTACTTGAAATTTTGACACAACACGCTCGACATGTTGTACCCCCCTCTTAATTCGATACCAATAATACGAGCCCTTACCGAAAAAAATTGACCACCCCAATTTTGAGAAAAACGATTTCAAAGTTTTGTAATTTTAACACGGGCTCTTATGGGAAAACTCTATTTTTTTTTTGAATAAAATGAAAACGTGTCAAAGGTATTTGATAAAAATTGAATATGTTATAAAATACAAAGTTTAATAATATTATTGACCGCGGCGTTTTCGAAATATAATTTATAAACATCATTTTACAACGTTTTTACAACACTTTTTCAACAATACTTTTATATTGCTACAACATAAGCGCGCGGAAATTAAAAAAAAGTGGTATACAAATATAATAACAAAAAATATAAATTTTTTCGCTGAGATATACTTTTGTACCTAACTGTCTCGGAGCAACTACGTTAACGGACGAAAGTATTTTGTTATTCAGATTGTACTTATGCACAGGTGTGCACTAGTGCCTGAGCCGTCAGTTGTCGGATATATGTAAGTATTATGTCTCCGATAGTAACGTCCATCATTCCGGGTCGGATCGGTGCAGTATACAAAGAGCTTTATATTAGTTATATTGAACTATTCAAAGTGTTTATAAAATTTTTAAGCATTATTAGAATCAATGTTTGAAAATGTTTTTGTAGTAATATATAGTTTTGCAAATTAGATATATTTTTACGGGACGCTTATAGCATTAATATCAACAAAATAGTATAAAAAATCTTAATAAATAGACAAATTCTCATAAATGACATGAATTTAATTTCAATCTATATATAAAAGTTCCAGGTGAAGGCAAATAGTTTGAAACTATTTGGGACACGCTTACTTAAACCACATATTAAAAGCTAAATGTTAGATAATTTGTGATAGAGAGTTGACTTAAATTAAGTCAGCTACTATCCGAGAACTATAATAGTGACTATGACTAACGTTTTGCACTTTTTTGCGGAACATAACAAATTATTATAATTATATTTGCTGCTATTAACTTTTAATTATTTTTGAAAATACAATTTTGTTGCAATATCATTTCATTTTATGTTAAATATTTAGTAAAAACAAAATAAAGCTCCTTTGACTGACAACAAATTTTTGCTTATATTAACCCTAGAATCATACGTTGGTCTACGAGTCAAGTTAATCATACATCGGCGTCGTTTCGACGAATGGACTTTTTACGGGGAGTTTTAGAGTTTATTTGCAAAAAACATTTTTTTACATAACAATACTACAAAAGCGACAAAAAAATTTAAAAAAACTGGATTTGGAAAAATTTCTTAATATAAATATTTATTAATTTTTTTAATCTTTTTATCAAAGCATATTTTCATTATAAAAATTAAAAAATATATAAATACATCAATTGTAATAATTAATTTATGAACTATTATGAATCAGTGGACACGTGTGACTTTACAGAATGTGAAATTTCTCAGTCATAAATATTCCTATAGATATGTAGTTATTTCCCCATTAGGCACATTTGTAAATTTTCTAAAATTTCTTAGTAATTTTTCGAATAAGATCTCAAAAAATAATAAAAATTAAAATATTTTCCACAAAATAAATTGTTAATCTTTTATTAAGTCATTCGATACGCATTCTTTAGTTTTCGATTCAATATATTCAAACTTCAGTATTATGTCGTCTCTATAAGTCAAACAGCTGTAATCATCTTTCACATTATCATAATCATTGAATAAATTAATTATAACATCCATATCTTTAATAAATTTTAGAAAAATTAGGAAAACCTTTATATGTGGAGTACAAAATCTTTAAAAAAAAATATAGGTTAATCATACATCGTCGTCCTTTTGACACACACCATTTCAGTATAAAAAAAAAAAACGACAATAGCTATAAACAAAATTTATATGTCTTATGTGTTATAATAACCAATAAATTAGATAACAGAAGTTTCACAGCGAGCAGGTACCGACAAGTCACAGTATTGGAGCAGGTAGAGAAGTTCGTTCGTCGTTTTGACGAGTACGTATGATTCTAGGGTTAAAATTTATATGTTCCCAGTTGCTTGAAACACCCTGTACATTTCGTTGAGATTGTCGAAGGCCCCTAACTACTCAGTAGTTAATTTTTTTTCGGCCATCAATACTACTAACGTTCGTTCCCATCACTGAAAAAAAAAAAAAACTAAAAAAAATTATTTTATTAAATTTCTACGATTATTTTACTATTAAATTTCACACATTAACAAAAAAAAAAATTGTTTAAAGACTTCTGATTTAATTTGAATTGACGTTAAAATTCTTTTATAATGGTGTGAACACAAAGATTACACTTTTTTTCATTTTTGTCAAATAGTTTTTATTTATTTGTTATTTATTACATATTTAACAGTGGCGTATCTACAAGGGGGGCACTAGGTGGACTGTAGCCAGAGACCGCAAATACTTCTAAAAGAAATTGTATGATTTTGATAGCAAAAATAAAAAATTTGTAGCGAAATTGCCCTAGTTCAGCCATTTCTTTAAAGCTTGTTTTGGAAAAAAAGAAAGTTTTAAATTTAGTGTCGTGATCAAGTTTACGAAAATTTTTCAGTGCTCCAAAAACCCCCAAAAAAATGATCAAATGATGAAACTGGAAGCGAGTACACGAATGCCTCACAAAATGGAACACCAAGAATGGTTTGTCTCTTTCTATGTTACCATAAGTGAAGCGTATATAGGCTGTTCAAAATGTACATTATATAGGTATACACCAATACCTCGCTTTGCATCGTTTCGTTTTGCGTTTTTTCGAAGTTGCGTCGCTGCTGAATTAGTACTAATTTTCACGGTGCGTTGTTAGATTTTCGAAGTTGCGTTGTTTTGGGTTCGAGTCTTTAATTTTTTTTTCGAAATACGGTACTTGACTGGATTTATAATTTGTGTCAAATATTAAATAATTCGATGCATTATCATTACATATGTCCAATTTTAATGATTAAACATAAAAAATTTGATAACTATTTTAAAATTTTATTTTGAAAAACGCCATTTTTTTCTTTTATCAAAAATTTTCTTTTATCAAAAATTAAATCATTTATTAATGTTATTCAGTTATTATATTTGTATACCACTTGTTTTTTTTATTTCCGCCCGCCATAGCGCCCGCTTATGTTGTAACAATATAAAAATATTGTTGAAAAAGCATTTGAAAAACATTGTAAAATGATATTTATAAATTATATTTAAAAAATGGCGTAGTGAATAATTTTTATTTGTTATTAAATATGGCTTGTAACTTTGTATTTTATAACATATTAAATTTTTATCAAATTCCTTTGACACGTTTTCATTTTATTCAAAAAAATAGAGTTTTCCCATAAGAGCCCGTGCTAAAAATTACAAAACTTTAAAATCGTTTTTCTCAAAATTGGGGCGATCAATTTTTTTTTTCGATATAGGCTCGTATTATTGGTATTGAATTAAATAAATGTCTAGAGAAGTTTCGTTAAAATCCTTTGAAAAATCGTTTTTCAGACCAACTACCTTAAGCGAATTTTTGTCCAAAAAAAATGAATGTTAACCGAATAATAGACTCGATTCTGGAGAGTCGATTTTTCGGGTATCGTTACCGGCCAAGAAACTCGTTCCAAAACGCAACGACTACTCATTGTTCTCGTGACGTTTTTACAACTTCACGTAATCGTAATTTATATAGTAACAGAATTGCGTTAAAATTGTTCAACCAAATGGCAATTTAAGTCTCCCATAAACGTACAATGTATTTCAAAAAAATAGCGCAAGAGTTACGTTAAACATTGTCATCAATATGGATATGTGTACACGTGATGAAAAATCAGTATTTTCATCAAATGAAAAGAAAATCTCCCCTTAATTTTTCGGGAGACTTTGTTTTTATGACATTTTTTTTTTTTTTTGAGTAAATTATATAAAGAATATTTTCACAAAATCTCATCCAAAAATCGAAGCATTAATATTAATAGATTTGAGCGTTATTTTATGGTATTCCATATTTGTAAATAATAAACAAATATTTTACTTTGCAAAATACCACTTTTATTTTTGAAACTGTGACAATATTGTTTCGAGCCGTTAGTTCATTTTCAAAAATAAAAGTGGCATTTTGCAAAGTAAAGTATTTGTTTATTATTTACAAATATGGAATACCATAAAGTAACGCTCAGATCTATTAATATTTTGCTGTTTTTTCTCCGCGACATGTAATTATACAAAGTTGCCAATTAATATTACTGACATGAGGTATTAGAGTGACGATGTTGTTATATTTCTAATACTAGCGTATCCTCAACAACCTTAATACCAACATAGTAACTGATACGTATGCACATGTAGTATACATGTAATGGTGAGTTGTGAACAAAATAATGATAAAAATAAGATTTTTGTGTAATATTTTTTACATTATCTCACAAACTAAACAGTATTGTCTTCAAATTTCGTGGAGCTTTTATTGGCATATGTAATTATTTGACAAAATTAGGTCAAAATAAATATACAAAATTTGGAAAATTTTTCTAAAATACGTTCGGATACTTTTTAATTTCAGTGTAGATACTTAACCCTAGAATCATACGTACACGTCAAAACGACGAACGAACTTCTCTACCTGCTACAATACTACAACTTGTCGGTACCTGCTTGCTGTGAGATTTCTTATTACAGCTGTTTGACTTATAGAGACGACATAATACTGAAGTTTTAATATATTGAATCGCACACCAAAGAATGCGTTTCAAGTGACTTAATAAAACATTAACAATTTAGTTTGTGGAAAATATTTTAATTTTTATTATTTTTTGAGATCTTATTCGAAAAATTACTAACAAATTTTAGAAAATTTACAAATGTGCCTAATGGGGAAATAACTACATATCTATAGGAATATTTATGACTGAGAAATTTCACATTCTGTAAAGTCACACATGTCCACTGACTCATAACAGTTCATAAATTAATTATTTGAAACACATGTTTTATGATACAATTGATGTATTTACCTATTTTTTAATTTTTATAAAGAAAATATGCTTTGATAAAAAGATTAAAAAAATTAATAAACATTTAGGTACATTAAGAAATTTTTCCAAATCCAATTTTGTAATTATTTTGTTCGCTTTTGTAGTATTTTTATGTAAAAAAAATGTTTTTTGCAAATAAACTCTAAAACTCTCTAGTAAAAAGTCCATCCGTCAAAACAACGTCGATATATGATTAACGTTTTTCGTAGATCAACGTATGATTCTAGGGTTAACAGCCGGTTCTGTAACCCGTTGTTTTTGAATCACTGGTGCAACAACGCTATTTGAAGTGTATAGCTGCAGTGGTTTGTTTCGATAGATAATGTGGCCATAGGCATATGTACGGAATAACCTAAAATGGGATTACCTACGTGGTAATAGCTAATAATATCGTATATAATAGATGTAAGGCGTTAGGTAAAGGTGCCGCCAACCGCATTCGTAAACTCGTATTCAAAGTCAGAATAGCCCCATGCTGGGCACTATAAATATATATTTATAAATCATATAACAGGTGTAAAGGTCCCCAATCCTCTTAAATAAAAATACTTACATGTATGTGATTAGTTTACACGGTACACATTTAAAAATTTGATCAGTCGAAACGTGATTAAAAATCTAAAATTTAACGAGTATTATTTTTGAGGTGTACAAAAAAAACTGAGCATTTATATAAAGTCGTCAAGTGCGTGTTTGACACGCATTAAATATAGTGATTACTGTTTCTCAATTTTCGGGATAAAGTATATAAAGCATTTAAGTACAGTTTTACGTTTTATTAAAGAAATAGATGAATATGTTTGACCATAAACATTAGAAATGAAAGGACCAGTAATTTATATTACGTACGAAAGATAATACGTACACGTTAAAAAGAGACAAATATTATAAATAGCATGTAAAATGCCAGTATATATTTCTTTTTCTAGGATACCCCAAACTTTAAAATTAAAATTGAAGCATAGCTAGCCATGTTTGCATTAAATAATTTGAAAAAATAATGTAAAAATTGTCACTATTTTCACTTTTTAAATTGTGTTTTTTGTTATATTTTTTTAAAGAAAATATTATGGTAACAAATTTTGCAACTACGAAATATCAAATCAAAAGATAGGAACTATATTTTCTAATTCAACAAAAATTGTAAAATAAATTTTTTAAACACTTTTTTATTAAAATAATGATAATGATAACAATAGTACGTTGAACTCTATTAAATAAATATAATTAAACTCAATTTAAATAAAAAATAATTACAAATATTATGTTTTTTAATAATAACGAAAAATAATAAATTGCATTAAAATCAACAATGTATAACAATTGCAAGAATCGATTCAAAACCTGTAATATAACATGCATAGGTAAATTAATAATACTTTAAGGTAAGCATACAATATGACGATACATGACCGTCTATGACTAAGGCGAATACATTGTGTGGACACACACACATACTTAAGAAGCAGTGTACGTGAGTAAACGAGGTATGGACTCTCCCCTCACTTAATGTCGATGTTGCACTTCATGGAGTGTGCGACAAGTGGATTTTTGCTGTGTGCGCTACTGATGTTTCAAAAATAGCAAGAATTTGAACGAAATTATAATAGGGCCGAAGATTGACGAATGTCTTCGGACCTATAAAAAACGAAACAGTAATTGTGTGAATGTTTTTCATTTATTGAATAAATAAATATTTTGATCGTGCGAACTGGGCCGATTACAAAAGTTAATCTTATTGTCTATCTGAAAGATGATTGTAGTCTTTGACCAACACATTTTGTTTATATTACACCTATAAGATAACTTATTATTATTTGTTTCAAAAATATTGCTACAAAGTTGCACAAAAATTCGTCGGATGTGCCGGCTAGTGATGTCAAGCCGAGAAGCCGTTAATCGATTAATCAACTAAAATTGTTTTTCAGATAAAATTAGTCATTATTCGAACATATCGAACAGAGAGTAGTCGACTAATCGAATAAATTTTTAGTCTAATTCATGAATAGGGTAACCTATGGAACTCTTTTAAAAACGAGGTTTTCTTTTGAATTTGATTTTGAACTATTAATATTTTCCTTTCAAGAAATCATAATCCGTTAATCACATAAAAGTGAAAAATCATATAAATAGATATTTTTGTAGTTTTCATTTTTTGATAATACAGAAAAATTGTTAAATTAGTCGTTTTTGGTCATTTAATAAAAAAAATTATCATATTAGTCATTTAATCGAAGGTAAAATAGTCGACTAAAATGACTAAATGTAAACAAAATTAGTCGATTGAATCGATGAATCGATTAAAAATCCGACATCACTAGTGCCGGCCACTATCTCTCATTGAGTCCGTATCAAAGCAAGTGATCTCGAATAATTAATCGATTAATCGATTTAGTCGACTAATTTTGTGTAAATTTAGTCATTTTTCAGTCGACTATTTTAACTTCGACTAAATGACTAATATGATTAATTTTTTTTTAAATGACTAAAAGCGACTAATTTATTAACTTTTTTTATATTATTTATTAGGCTTCAAAAAACAAAAAATATAAATTTATCTATTTTTACAATTATTCACGATTATGCGATTGACACATTATGATACGTCATTCATATCTTTTTTTTCTTAAAAAATATAGGTGTTAAAAGTCAATATTAAATTCAAAAGAAAACATCGTTTTTAAAAGAGTTGCATAGGTTACACTATTTACGAAATTCGACTAAAAAATTAGTCGATTAGTCGACTATTATATGTACAATATTTTCGACTAATAACTAATTTTTTCTGAATAACAACTTTAATCAATAAATCGACTAACTACTGGTTCTGTGATATTTTCGACTAATGACTAATTTTGTCTGACAAACAACTTTAGTCGATTAATCAGCTAACTGCTCGACAGTTCGACATCACTAATCCAAACCGTAAGGATCTATGTTACGATATTCGATTTCTCCACTTTCTACCGTAGTGATCTTTGGGCACTTTTTGAATTCGACTTAATCCAGCGACATTCTTGTGAAAATTTTTGTTTTTCAACTCTGAAAATTAATAAAAATATTTAGGCTTATGGTGTTCCTGTCGTCTGTGATTTAAGTAGTGCACGCATGCGCGTGACATGTAAAAATTACACTTACTACTACTATCAGTCCATCAGTGATCGAGATACAGCAAATCGACAATTTCGGTTTAGCAACCAAAACCACATTTACCTACAGACGTTTTTGACGTTAAAATTGGTGGAGTCTGATCGATTAAAATTCCGTTACGTGATATAGGGTGTAATCGAAACAAAGGATTTGTTGTAAAAATAGAAAGGCATCCAAAACGAATCCATTTAAAACATAAATAATATACCCAATATATTTAAAATACACATTTGTATAATAAAATAAAAATTAGTCGGCAACTGACTCGAAAAAGTCTATTGTAATTTTTATATGTATTGTTATAGCAATCAAATCATCACAGTGGGTATTTATTCTTTATTGTATAAAGTGAATAAATGCGGTATACAGTAAATTCAAAAATTGATCGATCATTTAAATAAGAACGTTGTATGTGTATCGATCGATATAGGTACATTTTGTAAACGGCAGTGTTGAGCACGTCCTGTTCTAATTCTTTTAGTTTAAGGGAAGATTCGTCAAAAAAAACAAAAAAAAACATCAAAAATCGACCTTTTTTATTTTTTATAACTAGGTAATACAAATAAATATTTTATTAAAAAACTAAATATACAACATTGTTTCTACATGTCTTGAGATTACAAAAAAAAATTTAAAAAAAAAAATTTAAAATGAGCTGAGTATAAATGGCTTTGAAGTTGACACTGCAAGATTTCCCGGTGAACCAAAATAAAAAAAATTAAGAATTTTCTGAAAATATACATGTACAGTTATGACACTAACTAGGATCTACGAAAAAAAAAAATAAAAAACCAGGGAGAAATCGCGTTTTGAAAATAAATTTTTAAAAATCACCTCTTTTTCTCGACTATAAACAGCCGCCATTTTGGAAATATATTACGGAACCAAAAGATCCTAGTTGCTGCCAAAGTGACGGTATCGAGGAATAATATGCACTTTGATTTATGTCGATATCTCAAATACTTTCTGAGATACATGAGAGACCATGTCAAAAAACGTACTTTCGAGAAAAGAGTATTTAAAATTTTGTTTTTAAAACTGAATTATAGTAAAGTGCGTACACTTAACTGCCTATAACTTTTTGATTATTCATTTTTTTTAAATAAAATTTTAGGAGAATATTTCTAACACCTTAAGGAACATAATTATGGAGAAAAAAATCGATTTCTTTTTTGTTTTTGGCGAATCTCCCATTAAATAATTGCATTATGGTACCGTTTACGAAACATTTACGATCAAATATTTTCGATAACGAAAAGTGTCATTTAAAACGTTCAGACGCATTTCGAAATTAGTGTTATTGCTATCGATAATTTTTTCAAGTTATTTGAGTTATTGAAATTGTTTTGTCTGTATTCCCTTCATTTTGACTGTAAAAAGTAAATTGGTATGCGATAATTTTTGTGTTTATCAGTATTTCGATTATTGTTTGGTGTAAGATAATGATTTTGTCTATAAAGAACTATCGATTTTATTTTTCTATCTATTGATTCTAATCGATACATAAATATTTTGATCTACAGTTTTTTAATTCAGTTTTTATTAGTACTGTATCTGTATTCGGTTTCAATTACATTTCAGATAAGTTTGAATAAATCGGTGACGTTAAATCAACAAAATTTTCGGGTCATAATTTGGCAAAATTTATTTTGATGTTTTGAATCATTTTAGATCGATCGATATTTGACAGCAAGCGTGTTATCGAAATTTCTACGTGCTAGACGTAATTATAAAAAAATGCCAAGTGTGTGTTGGACACGCATTAAGTCAGTGTCCGTCAATGGTGAAGGACAGTTTTTGGGATATTATATGAATAGGGCATTTAAGTAAATTTTTTTACATTTTTATTATGTTGCACACTATTACTTACTAATGTTACTATGAGGGTCAATTTGGATAGAGGGATAATTTGGTTTCCTATATCTTTCCTACACGGAGAGAAAAATCATATAATTTTTGTAGATAAAATTTCAGAAAAATTACCATGCTCTCTTATGATGCGTGCGCGATCGACGACCAAAATAAAAAATATGTGCTAGCATGGTAAAATTTAATGTGCTAACACAACTTTTATCACACTCTTACGCATATATGTTACAGTTTAATTCTTGTTGTCGTACTCTTTCATTTGCGCATCTGACCCGCAACCTTATGTTACATGGGCTGTACCTGTAAAAACTTCGAAGATACCCGATCTTTTCCGACTTTCGATTCTTTATGATGCATACAAAAATGATTGCCAACAATATATTCTAATACTAAAGCTAGTGAAGTAACAAAATGATGAATTAAACGGTGACATCCCCGCCTCTAAGACAGTGTAATGAATACTGCTTGCTGCTTGTAAGGCAGTCTAATGAATCAAGGTGCTTGGTTCGACCCGTCCAACCAAGTGGGTCGTCCACACCTATGGTTGGCTATGTGACTTGCTATGAGTGAGCTACGTTTCAACAGCGTTCACAACACACACAACCTTCTTTCTCTTTTTTTCTTTCTACTATTAGCAGATAGTATTTCAAATATTGTAATACAGCATGGTAATTTTTGTAAGAAAACCAATTAAAAAATATTTTTTTGTCGGCAGTGGAACTTTTTACTGTGCTGTTTTACAAATTTTACGGAGCTAATATTACGGAAACAATATTCTATCCTTTAAATTTTCTATGATTAATTATAATTTTTATATTTTTACCGTACAAAATTGAATATGTTCGCCTTTTACACGTCGATTGTAGTGCTGAGCACAGTAATTTTTATATGAATTTTCTCTCTGTGTAAAGAAACACCACAAAATATGCCATAGCCAGAAACGACAATTTTATTTATTTTCCAACATTTCCCCTAACGGTCTATAGACTTGACTTTTTAAGGAATTTTTTCTAATACCAAAGTTTACCACCATGAAAAATTTCATCTATTGGGGATGGTTTCCGCATTTTATTTTACTTTTTACTTGACTAACGAAAATTTCGTTGCCAATAACTCCGAAAGTTACTAATATAATATACAGCCGAAATAATTTTGAATGAGTCTCCGTATAAAATGTTAATTTTTGTATTTTTTTTTAAATTTATTGGGCTCACAGAAAGAACGACAGAAAGAACTTCAACAGCTCAATATTTCGCAAATGGGACTCAACAATAAAACTCTCACTCGTGATGATCCCATAAGGGAAAATACTTTAAGAAATAAGAAAACTGAGATCATATTTACAAGTTAAAGGGTGTCAAAATTATGGGGATATGACAGACGGAGAGACAAACATAAAGTTCGAGACTTTTTCTTTGGAACCCTAAAAAACTGACGCCGACTTTTATCTTCACCACAGTCTCAAAAACAAGTTAAGTATTAGGAACAAGCGCGCTAATTCACCGATTTCTTATGTGTGTCGTATTCTAATTAATGGAAACTCTATTGGCACAAGTTTCAAACATTTTTCGATGCAATCGTGTACATTTACAGTTGACCTTGATCGCACAGTAGTCAGCATTTTATTTAAATGGCGTTAGTCAAAAGAAAAAAAAAAAAACATATTTGAATTGATGTTATTTTATGAACTTTTAAATCAAAATATTTTTAAATTTGGACGTCACCCCTCATATTTCCATTAAATGTATGTGACATTATTTACTCATTTAGAACGAACAACCCCCTCCATGTCAACGGTGTGCCCGTTCGTCCGTATGTGTACAATGTACATGGTAATTATTTGAAGAAAAATTTTCACGGTTAAATCGATTTGCATTAAACTTTTCATTTTTGACTATTGTTGTGACCGAACAAATGTTTATGTTACACATTTTAGGGATTACATGAAATATAAAAGTTAGGGACCGAGTTGATTGTCCTTTTTTCGTCCTGAATAGAAAGGGCGCAAGGAATGATCTATATTTATAAACAATTTATTTTACGTTATGGTTTTGCCTAATTTGTTTAAACGTTGTTTTTTTTTCAAAAAAAAAAAAAAAAAATTGAAACTGGAAAATTTTTTCAAAAATAATTCTAGAAACCGTAAAACTCCCAAACTTTATTTATGGAACCTAACTTTACCATACTTCACTTTGTGTAAAAAAATTTAAATGTCATGGTTTATAATGCCAATAGCATTTTTTTAGTGACACAGCTATTTCTAACAAATTGTTAGTGTTCTATAAATTTATCTGACATTGCCAGTAGCCATTTCTTTAATTACCTTTTTTCAATTTATATGGTATTTCTACATTCCTGTTTTCAAAAAATGCGTAAACTTTAAGCTGATATTTCAGAGGCTATAAAACTTAAGTAGATAATTTTATCATATAAAAAGTTACATAATTTCATAATTAATTTCAGAATTATTCGCGCATTATCGAATAATTCGTTTAAGTAATGGTTACTATAGGGTTGTAAAATTGTAAAAAAATATGTATTAACTCTCACATATGATTTGGAGAATTTTTTTTATTCAAAAAAGAGGATTAAAGAAAGAATAAAATAATGTAATGTCGCTTACCTTTTTAACTTCAGTAGAAGTACAATTTTTGGAAGGACTTTTCATTCTTTCAAATTTTATTTTTGAAAGTTCTAGGAAGCGTCCCATATTTGAAAACAAAAAATATTTTTATATGTAGCAAAAGATATTTTACTGTTTTAAATATCCCTGTCGCAGCATTCTGTATAACATAGCGAGTTTTCGTTTAAAAAATTTAGTTTTCTCGGAAACTAGTTGATTTAGAATAATAGTTTAAAGACCTCCTCGTTTCAATGGTGCAAAAAAAATGTCGTCAAAATTTTTGAATAAAGGGAAATTTCGGCAAAAAACTAATTTTTTTCACGAAAATTACCAAAAAGAACATGTTTCGACCATCTCGCTTTTGACTACGAAACTCTAAAAACCTTATACTATATTTTAGTCCTCTTTAGAAGGGAATTCTAAAATGTAGATTTACAATACCAATACCAAAACTTCTTACTATGACGGTAGTGTTTCGAAAGTTAGGTACCTTTTTCCCCCTTTTCCCTTCTGTATGCACACCACGAAATTTATATTCATACTTGAAAAAATGGTAGAATTACTGTGCCTAATTAATAGTAGGATTTAAGTGTGTTATAGCATTTTAATGATCCTCCGGCGACGTTCCTCCTCCAGTTTTAATTATTTATGTAAGACGTGTAACCGAAAAGCACTTAGAAGCAAATTAATACCTAACCAGAAAATAGAAAAGTACACTTTCATCAAAAAATTCGGGTATCCGAGAGGAATTTTCAAAAAAATCATATTCTTTTTAAATACAGTCCTAGATGTCTGATGCTCTCGGGGGTTTCGCGACGGGACTCTGTGTATGTAAGAAAGCTGGTAAAAGCTGTATTGTTTTTCGTTTTTGTTCTTCACCGAATTTTTATGGAGACAGTTTTTGAAAAAATCAAAGGAAAGGGACCTCACAAATGTTTCTTTCTTGCTCAATCGTTGCCTTTAATTTTTAACGGGAATCAAAGGAGGCCTCACAAGAATCATTTTGCCCACTTTCCATTTTAGTCTTATGACACCTTTTATGTGTGGACAGTGTGCTTTAACAGTAAAAGAGACACATACATATGCAATGTAAGAAGAGACATATACAGGGTGGAAAGTAAATAACTCTCGTCGTTTGCAGGGGTGACGCATAGCACTCTCTAGACACTAAAACCACAGGAATTTTTTCGGAAATAACAATTTGAAAAGATCACAAAAGAACTGGCTTCACGATGTTTCGAATTTTTTTTAAGTACGGCCCTGAATAAAATTTATGCATACATCTTTTTAGTACCAAAGGTACAAAACACAGAGTTCAGAGGCAACACTGCTATCTCTACACTACTGAAACCAGTGTAACCCAAAAAGGATAGAAAATATGTTATATATGTGCACTGGGTTTAGTTTGTATTTGTGTGACCTATCTTGTGTGTGTGAGTGATCTGTGGTGTGTTGTGTAGTGTCGCATATGTATATATAATACTACATACGCATGTATGTGGCTTCGTGTGATGGTGATAACAGTGACCATAACAATCAAAACCTGATCAAGCCAATTGATCTACACTCATCCACTGCCACTGAACAAGTGAATACTAAGTAGCCTAATTTGCTCAGAAACGCACACTGCTGATTACAGAAAAGAGATAGTGGTACAAAATAATTTTGTTGACCAAAATTCAATAAAATTTTGTAAACATGTTTATTTCTAGTTACAATTTATTATCGTATGTCGCTTTTTTTAAAAACAGAAAACTTACCGTAAAACCGTCTAGACCCGTACACTTTGCACCAATCTTCAAAGTAAGTAGTTCTACATTAACCTGCTACAATAAACAATTGTTCTTGACGTCATTAGAGAGAGAAAAATATCCTCTAAACACCTGTATACCTTTTCCAACAATTTTTGGGATGACTTTTCGAGAGGGTGTTATTAGTGACCATAAACTTTCAAGATGTTAAATTATTTTATTGCTTACAACAAGTACCACCCTATGTTCACTCCAATTGTATTTAAATTTATTACCTGTTTTACAAGCGACGGTTTCTTTTTGTATTCATATAGATAAGTAGGTAACATGCTGCGAACAATACTGCTGATTATTGCCGTACTTGAAAAGTCATCTCATTTAAATATTGAAAAACTATACCAATAAAAACTACGGATTCCAACTTTTACTATCTCATTTTACAGGATTACTATTCTCCAGTTTTTCAAAGAACTAAAATGTGTGTCTAACTTAGACATGTAATTTTCGTCATAATTGTCATATTGTTTTAATTTTGATATGTATGTATTCAGAATTTTATCGCGCATCATTTAATGATGTTTGAAGTTATATTCGATTTATATATAAAAAATACATGCTATATATGTATATCCGTTTAGACCCGGACACATCAGTTTATTACACTATGGCCGCGATTCGCACCAGTTGTAGCTCCAACTGTCCATACGTTAATATTCCCCCCAGAATTACGCGGTTTATGCCTCCTTCTGGTGTCATACCGTATGTTTACTTTATAGAGAGGCATACTATGCATTGTCCCCTCTCGCTTCCCACAAAATATTTTGAAGTCTTTGACAGGTTCAGATATCAGACGATATAAAACACTGTCCTAAACCCGACGGGAGAGGTTAGTTTGCATGTTATTACATTATTTAAGTAAGTGTCCGGGTCAAGACGGATTTGGGGTGTAGACCCGGACACTTACTAATTATTTTTTATTTTTTTTATTTTTATTTATAATGAAACAAATGGGTCAGGGATATAACAAATAATATACGCTCATTCTAATGGTAATACTTTTATTGGTGATATCTATGAAGGAAACATGTATAAACATAAAACTATACCAAAAAATGTAAAAAAGTGTCCGGGTCTAGACGGTTTTACGGTATCTTAAAATATAGGATGATCAGAGCCAGATTAAAAAAATTTAAGGGCCTCTTTTTTATTCATATTTAGTATCAATTTTTTTTCTATTAAAAAATACTTCTGGTTCAAATTTATTGGCAAATATTAATTACATGGGTGAGATCTACCCACTGTCTTATCAGCGAAACTTATATACTTTCCACCCTATAGAATTTTTAATGTACTCATCATAGATTTTATTTAAAAACACGAATTTTTTGAACGTTTATGTAATATTTAAAACACATATATAATATTAAAATGCGCTCACCGAATCAGTGATAACTGAACGTTAAGTGACGAATGGACTATTTTACATTTTTTTACAATACAATGCTTACTTGCGTCCGTTCACGTTCAAAACAAAACAAAAAAAAAATGTTTTATTCAAAATCATCATCACGGAGTTCTCTTTTGAGTGGATGTCGCGTACTTTCATTATTTTTTTAAATTTTAAATTCATTCTTTTTTTTCGAACTAAACAATAAGTGAACGAAGTGCCAAAGCACACGATGCGGTCGATGGTCACGGTGTTCACAGCGCGGTGGTCGTGGTGTCAATACGACGCGGGATCATAAATTTACATATTATAAGGAGCAATTATGTATTTAAATTATGTAATGTTAAAAAGACGAAACGTAACTTTACTACACATTCAATGTCAGTGGTTCTCAATCGATGGATTGATTTTACGAGATAAAGGTATTAGTGGTACGGTTCAATATGCATTTATCTGTCTCAATTTTTGATGCTTTAGAGGGTTCAACCACAAGTTTCAGTTCGATGTATAAATTAAGAGGGTATTCCAGTCTAGAAATTCGAAAAAATTGATTTTTTTTCATATTTTTAAAGTTCAGACCTTTAAGAATAGACTTCTAAATGTATTTACGAAAATTCGAATTATTTTCAGAGTTATAGTTATTTTTTCCCTGTGTACTGTGTATCTTTTCAGGGTTAAATTCAAATTTTTAATATTAATTACTCGAAACTACTTTTTTCGATACGGTTTACATGATATCTCAAGTTCTAATGCACGGATTTACATGAAATTTGGTACAGATCTTCTTAATGCTATCAAAATTGGTCCGTCGTAGGGGTTTTTGGAAATTTATTTTTGAAAAAATTGCAAAGTTGAAAAAAGGAGGCGAAAAAATGATTTTTTTTTTATATGGACGCCATTTTGTAAAAAAATTTATTTTTTTAAATCGACTACGTCCAACTAATTTTACATCCTTGTTTATTAAGAATTAACTAAAATTTCAGATTACCAGGACCAGGAGGGTTGGAATCACGTCAACCAGGAGGCATCTTTTTTTTTTGAGTCCCCACTTTGCCGGCTTGTACCGATTTCAATTTTGATTTTTTTTTAATTTTTATACATTTTTATGCTTTTCAAACAACTGTTTAAAAAAACTGATACTAAAAATATTTACTGTTTTTTTTTTATTACGCCCTTAAAATCACCTCAAAATCGAGCCTCTAGACTAGAATATCCCCTTAATGTAGTTCTGTCGGAAAAATAGTTTTTTTTTTTTTTAGAGAAAAATTTTTCAAATTTTGTGTACCTACTTATTAGGTAGAATGTCCTGACTAAAACTTGCTCTCATGAAAAAAATAGGATAGGAACATAGAAAATCGATGTAAAAGTGTGCGTCAAAATTCGCAGCTCATTCGAAAACCACAAGAAGTCGAAAATTCAAAAAAATCTAAAAGTTTGCCAGTATGTAGAGAGTGACTAGGAAAATCACAGATGCGATTTTAAGTGATGAAACATCCCCTGAAAGTTGAAACTCAAAAATTAATGAAATTTTATTTATACGTACCTTACAGAGTTATAGTAATAAATATAAAATATAACATTATTTTTTTGCATTCACACATTTTTAAGGGGCAAAACCATCCCTTAAAGTCAAATCATTATATTGAGCCGTACCTACTGTGGGCTGGATTATACATAATAAAAAAATTTTCCCCTTAAGGACCCACAAAAAATAAAAAATATAAATTCGCTAGACCGATTTCGAAGAGGACTACAAAAGTAGTCAAAACCGGTCTAGCGAATTTATATTCTTTATTATTTGTGGGTCCTTAAGGGGAAAAGTTTATTATTATGTATCCCTCAAAGTGTCTACTTAAAAACTTAAAAACTGCGAAAATCGGTTAGTCGACTATTTTATACTTGATATTTTCTACTAATTTTGTCGGACAAAAAACTGTGTCGAGTGTTCGGTGACTCGACATCACCCCCACATGGTAGCCCCACATGCAACAAAACCCTAAACCCGCCCCTGTGTATTGATACACACGTATTAAATAGTTAGATATATTCTTCCGCCGGCATTTGATCATTCACTATAAGACCTTTAATCGAATATTGAAATTTTTTTTCTAATTAATTAATAATTATCGACGTTTTTTGTTGTTATTGTAAATCGGATATCGTCTCAATTTTTTAATATAATTGATTAATTACCGGTTTTAAATTAAAATGCGGTTTCATTAAACAACGAATCGCCAGTTAAATCGTTTATTTATTCGTATTTGTTTATATGTTAATTACAAAAGTGATCGGCAAATTGACGAAGTTAAAACGAATTCTTTCGACAATGATTCGATCATTTGCGGTCAACAAATTTTGAAAATTTATTTATTTTATCGCTGATTGATGATGACGACGAGTCGATGAGTGTTTGTAAATTTTTGTGGGTACAATCGTGTACAAAAAAATTTTAACACATTTAATACGAAACAAATATGCCATATCCGTCTGTTATATTCTAGGGATGTTATGAATATGAAATATCGGATAGGGATACGGATACGGATATTTAAAAACATTTTTTTCGGTTTCGGTTTCGGTTACGGATATGTGAAAATATCGGATAATGTTTCGGATACGGTTACGGTTACGGATAGTTGCCTTCAGTAAACATTTTATTTTTAGAAAAAAGGGCAAATTTTACACCAAAAAATGAACACCAAACACAAATCACCGGTAATCTATCAAAATAAATATATGTAGCAAAAATTTGCTTTGATTTAACGTCATTTTCCCATCCGCAGTTGTATGTTATTATCCGAAACAAATCCGAAACTTTTATTTTCGGATACGGTTTCGGATATGTAATTATTTCGGATATCCGGTAGTTTCGGTTACGGTTACGGATATCCATAACATCCCTAGTATACATACTACAGTTAATCTAGCCAAGGGATGTTATGGAAATGAAATTTCGGATACGGATACGGATATTTAAAAACAATTTTTTCGGTTTCGGTTACGAATATGTAATAATATCGGATAATGTTTCGGATACGGTTACGGTTACGATAATTGCTTTTAGTGAAAATTTTTTTTAGTAAAAAGGGGAAAATTTTACTCAAAAGTGAACATCAAATACGAATCAACGGAAATCTATCAAAAGAAACACATGCAGCAAAAACTTGCTTCGATTTAAACTCAGTTTTCCAACGGGTGTTGTCTGTTATTATCCGAAAAAATCCGAAACTTTTATTTTCGGATGCGGTTTCTGGTTTCGGATATTTATTTATTTCGGATATCCGGTAGTTTCGGTTATGGTTACGGATATCCTTAACATCCCTAATACCTATAGCCAAAAAATTTATTGATTTCTTATAGTGATGTCGGATGATTAATCGATTAATCGGTTTAGTCGACTAATTTTGTTTACTTTTAATCAATTTTTAATCGACTATTTTACTGTCGACTAAATGACTAAAATGACTAATATTTTTTTAATACATTGTAATATGTAGGTATTTTTTTTTTTTGCAGAAAAAGTAAGAATCAAAAATTAAATTCAAAACATTGTTTTTGAAAGAGTTACAAAGGTTACCCTATTCATGAATTCGACTAAAAATTTAGTCGATTAATTGACTGTTCTATGCTCGATATTTTCGACTAATGACTAATTTTGTCGGAAAAACAACTTTAGTCAATTAATCGACTAACTGCATCTCGATTCGGAAACACTAATTTCTTGAGGTGATTTTCCGTATTGGAAATTGAGGGGTGAGGAGTTGTTAAATAAAGTTCCAGCTCCTTTAACTGTTTCATTTTTAAACACAATTCACAAAATACTGAACAGGTACTGAACTTTCACAAAGTGGCCGGATAGCTTGTCTTCCTTCCGTAATTTTTAAACTGTTGATCCAAAACTTTGAAAGTATTACTGAAAGGTACTTGCTGAAATCGCTCAATTAAAATTATTTCGGCTAAGTTGTGTCAGTAACTTTCGGATATAGAGGCAACCAAGTTTTCGAAAATTCAAAAAGTAGTTTAAAGTAGAGAAAATAGTCCCTAGTAAATGAAATTATTTGAAATCAAAAATTACTTTATATGCAATAAGAGATATTTTATCATTTGAAAAAGCTATCTCTATTAGGGATGTTATGGATATCCGTAACCGTAACCGAAACTACCGGATATCCGAAATAATTATATATCCGAAACCGAAACCGTATCCGAAAATAAAAGTTTCGGATTTGTCTCGGATAATAACAGACAACTGCCGTTGGAATACTGAGGTTAAATCGAAGCAAATTTTTTGCTGCATATATTTCTCTTGATAGATTTCCGTTGATTTGTGTTTGGCTTTCACTTTTGGGGTAAAATTTTTCCCTTTTTCTAAAAAAAAATGTTCACTGAAAGCAATTATTCGTAACCGTAACCGTATCCGAAACATTATCCGATATTATTACAAATCCGTAACCGAAACCGAAACCGAAATAAATGTTTTTAAATATCCGTATCCGTATCCGTATCCGAAATTTCATATCCGTAACATCCCTAATCTCTATCTTTCGAAATCCTTATGCATTCGACACTTCTGTCGTCGCATTAGACGGTCGACCTGCAGTTGGTCACTTTGTAATAGTTTGTCATTACGTAAATGTCGTTTTTAAAAACTATTATTGCATTTTTTTAACTCATATAGAAAGTAAAATATTTAGATAATCATATTATAGTAGAACCTCTGATTACGGACAACTCTCCTAACCGGACCCCTCCTATGGTCGGACAAATTTTTTATGACTCTCAGTATTCAGCACTCTCTTAAGCGGACCTTATGCGGAAACAATATTTTTTGACGAAGACATATTGTTTAGTACATTATTACCTCCATTAACCGGACGCGAGTACGTCTATTGCTTATGTATACCTATGTGGGTTAGGTATATTTGTTCACGTTTTAACTTGTTGACAACGATTCTAATATGACGATGCATTTGTAAACGTTATATTTTTGTACTAGTACCTACCTAAATTCGTTCATAAAATTGGACTGAATTAAAAAATTTAAAAAAATTTTGAATTAAAAATTTAGTTATGAATACTCTGCCCCAGTTAAGCGGGAACCTCTATTACCCGGACAAATTTTTGCATGACACTGTTGTCCGATTAACAGAGGTTCTACTGTATTAACAAATTAAAGGCTAATTTTAATATTAAATAAAAGAAAAAAATATTTTATCCCCAAAAATTATGGAGAATCTCATTGCCACGCACTTGAGGCATATAATTTTTCACGTACTACTTTTCATATCACATTCACATTTTTGTGGTGTTAAATCTGAGACATACTGTACACGTACTTACATGTTATGTTTACATGTTTACATGTGAAGTTTCTAATTATAAGTCTCATTTGATATTTATCTGTAACTTAACATTATGTATAGATTTTTATATATTAGAACTAAACATACTATAATCTGGTATAATATACATGCGTAGTATATATATATATATATATATATATATATATATATATATATATATATATATATATATATATATATATATATATATATATATATATCGTTGTTGCTTTCATTATTATTACCATATCGTGTTTAGTATTAATTATTTTTATTTATTTTAAGAATATGAATATATTATTAAAATAATTATTTATAATGCTGTTTAAACAATCGAATCGTTAAAATAAATACATTTTTATGAAATAAAACAAATAAATTTAAGGTAGTTTGCGCGTGAGAGATTTAGCAACTACTAAGACTCAAAAAAAATCGATCATAGGACGTCAAGTGACAGCTTACTAACTCACACACCACGTCACAGAACGTCAACAATCCCGTATAAAGTGTATTAGCTATCAAAATAGCGTATCAGTTGGGCGTTTTGTCATTATAGATTATGACCCTCAAGGTGTTAATATTGTTTGGGAAATTTTTGTTTTCGCAATCTCTTCCCAAATCGGAACGCTGTACTGTTATAAATGAATAAAAAATAATATTAAAAATTTGAAATTTTTTGTTTAATAAAAATCATACATCTGCTAATTTTACCATAAAAAAAATTATTTTAACACTATACAGGCGGAGCACTTTCACAGAAAAACTTCTCCCGAGGCCGGCAATATTTTTAAAGAAACTTTATATAAACAAATACATAAAATGATTCAACATGTGTAAACATACGTACATATACATTGATATTTTTAATAAAATTAATAACAGGAAGTAAGATAATAAACTGATAAAAATAAATATATAAAAAAAAAAAACAAACGGTAATAATATAAAATATTTTTTATAAACATTTTTAAGTGTTTTGTTTATTCCAACCAACACACAAAGAGTACTGTGTATTGGTATTTGTGTAAGTACACAAATACTTGTTTGTGGTAACATCGAACACATATGTGTAATCATTGATCACGATCGGCCTTTGCGGTTGTTGTGTTTATTTTCGAATGCCGAAAACGTGGACAGTAAAGTGTTAAAATGAAATGGTTTTCAATAATTAACCAAGAAAAAATATTTAAAAGATAAATTTTATGATGTTTTCCTGAAAATTTCAAAAAAGTTTTTCTTATTATTTTGGTGAAACTGGTAAATGGACCTCGTAATGCGCACTCTCTTTGAGAAATCAGAGAGTACATAAAAGAATCACACAAAAAAAAAATCAAAAACTTCATAAATAGCTATAAAAAGTATACTTCGCTCCAGATTCTTTCTTATAAGATGGATCGGGACCACATAAAAAAATTTCATAGAAATTACATAACTCAGAACGCTCACAACCTCACAACTTCCTTAGAGCTTAATTATCTAAAATTTTAAAGCAAGATAAGGCATTAATTTACACATGAGAACATTTTATTTCATTTTTACAATATTATGAAAATTGTGATAAATACATCTGTAAAAAAAACTTAATGATGCAATAACTTATATTCTTATGCAACGTACTGATTAAATGCTTAAAAATCATCGATAAATAATTTTATCAAAATAAATTATTATAATGTTTGGATTTCTTACATTCTCTGCACTTTAATGGTCACTTTTTTTTCCTAAAACCCGAATAAAAAAGTCGCACAAAAAGGACTGACTGTATTGGGAAATGTTCCCGAAATATTGATACCAATTTGATTTCCATCTGTGTGAAACCTAGGCCATGGCCTAGGGGTGGTAAATTTTTAAAACGGCGGAATTTTTTGCTTGTCACTTATTTTTTAAGAGAAAGTTTGAAATAAAATAATGTAAAAAAAATGTTTTTTAAGAAAAAGCTTTTATTTAAAAATGGGCTAAAAAGAATAAAATAACTTTTGAGTAAAGTTTGAAGCAATATGCAACATAATTTATAAAAGCTTGAGGCGTTATCATTAATTATTTCTGTTTTGGATATAAGTGTAGCTATTTTACTTTTCAGTACTTACCAAACTTAATTAAACGCCTCAAGCTTTTATAAATTATGTTGCATATTGCTTCAAACTTTACTCAAAAGTTATTTTATTTTTTTTAGCCCATTTTTAAATAAAAGCTTTTTCTTAAAAAACATTTTTTTTTACATTATTTTATTTTCTACTTTTTAGTATGATCACAATTAATTTAAAAAAAAAAATTAAAGAAGTAATTTTTTTACCTATATTTTAATCGGTTAATTTATCCTAATCAGACATAACTATGGAAACACAAAATTGCGATGTAAAATCAATGGACAATATCTGACAATTCGAAATGTCAAAAAGTTGCACAGGACTAAAAATCAACAATTTTGATTTGGGGCGATTTCGGACAAAACTAATTATACAATATTGCATTGTCATCAAGGTTAGACACGTATGCAAAATTTGAAACCTCTACCTCAATTAGAACCTGTCTAAATTTTGATTCCAAGATTTGATCTAAACCAACATACTAACATACCAAGTTAAATAAAAGCTTTTAAAAAAAGGTAGGAAAAATTAAGATTTCCTTCTTTTCATACAAAAGGTAGGGGCGGCATTTTTCAAGGTGCCTAGGGGCGGCACTCAGGGTTAATCCGGGCCTGGTTGGAATGTTAACATATTTACGCCGTATACTGTCGAATTATTCCGTGATATAAATGACAGATCATCCGAAATGGATCCATTGATCCTTCCTGTTTACATATCTTCCGCCATCTTTAGATCCGTACCGTGTGAATCGTATTAAGTTTATGTTCCGTTTTCGGTAACAATCATTACAGAGGCAATTAAACTTTTAATTTCCTTTTTTGAAAAATAATTAAAAAATCTTAATTGATCCAATTTTAATTGAAATCGATTATTACTGACATACTGATTGTTGATCTTTGTTATTTGTATGGATAATTCAGTTGTCGATCTCTGTCGATCAATCAGTTAATGATCCCGATGACGCAACTTTGTTACGTCATACGAGCATAACACTGTATATATTCTGAAATTGTAAAATTGGCCTTAAATAAAACACAATAATTATTTAACGTTGCATTATTCTGTATTTTCAAACATTCAAAAAAAAAAAAAAAAAATTACAAATTTTTTAAGTGTCTTATATGCACAAAATTTGAACAATTTATAAATATTTTGTATCGCCACTATATATTTATCAGGATTATTGGTGATTGAAGTGTTTGAAGCCTTAAAAACCGTGCCTTTTTAAATAATTTTTGGATCACTCGCTCCATTCTATAATTTCTATAACAAAAATAAAATTTCCACACCAAAATTACTCACCAAAAATATCATAAAAAATTCGTTAAGTGTGTGTTCTTGACACGCACTAAGTAATGTCACCTCAGTGAAAGTGTTAATTTATGATTTTTTGTTAACTCTATAGTTGTTAACTCTACAGCCCTCCATTCAATATGGATGTACAACTCTATAATTATTCAATAAGGATATACAAATCTATAATAATGTTTCCCCCACTATGATCACACAATGATATTAATATGTCATCCTTCGATGACATAAAAAACGATCGAAGAGTTCTAAAATTATGTCACTTGGTGACACGTAAACGTGTGTGAAAATTTTTATTTTCGAGGAAAAAATTCGAATTTTTTCAAAAGTATTCACAACGCTACTTTAGTAATCTCGAAAGCAAAAAATAACATTTTTTAACTTGATATCATTAAGTATACCATACATACTTAGTTCAGGCTGTAAAAATTTTAATTTTAACAAGAGAAACATGAAATAAGAAACTATGAGTACGTCTGAAGTGAAACTTGTGTATAGCATCTGACTAGAAGCCGAGGAGCAGTTAGTCGATTAATAGACTAAAATTGTTTTTCAGATAAAATTAGTCATTAATCGAAAATATCGAGCATAGAACAGTCGACTAATCGACTAAATTTTTAGTCGAATTCATGAATAGGGTAACTTATGTAACTCTTTCAAAAACTAGGTTTTCTTTTGAATGTAATTATGTATTGACTTTTAATATTTTTCTGTTAAGAAAAAGAAAGATTATGAGATATCACAATGTGTTAATCACATAAAAGTGAAAATTCATACAAATAGATCATTTTTTAGTTTTCATTTTTGAAGTCAAATAAATAATACAGAAAAATTGTTAAATTAGTAATTTTTAGTCATTTAAAAAAAAAATAATAATCGTTTTAGTCATTTAGTCAGGGATAGAATAGCCGACTAAAAAATGACTAAATGTAAACAAAATTAGTCGATTAAACCGATTAATCGATTAATCATCTGACATCACTACACCTAGTATCGTGCTGGTACACACTAGTGATGTCGGATAATTAATCGATTAATATATAAATAATAATAAATTAATCGGTTTAGTCGACTAATTTTGTTTACATTTAGTCATTTTTTAGTTGACTATTTTACCCTAGACTAAATGACTAAATTGATTAATTTTTTTTTTAAATGACTAAATACGACTAATTTAATAATTTTTGTTTCGTTTAATGGACTCCAAAAAAAATAAAATAAAAAAATTTATATATAAATTTATAAATCATAATTTATATGATTTTTCACTTTTATGTAATACCTCATGTTTTTCTTTTTCTTAAAAAAAAAAAAAATATTAAGTCAATAATTAAATTCAAAAGAAAACGTTATTTGTGAAAGAGTTACGTAGGTTACCCTATTCGGGAATTCGACTAAAAATTTAGTCGATTAGCCGACTATTCTATGCCCGATATTTTCGACTAATGACTAATTTTGTCTGAAAAACAACTTTAGTCAATTAATCGACTAACTGCTCCTCGGCTCGACATCACTAGTACACACTAGTGATGTCGGATGATTAATCGATTAATCGGTTTAGTCGACTAATTTTATTTCCATTTAGTCATTTTTTAGTCGACTATTTTACCTTCGATTAAATGACTAAAATGATTAATTTTTTTTTAAATGACTAAAAACGACTAATTTAACAATTTTTCTGTATTAGTTATTGGATTTCAAAAAATAAAAACTAAAAATTATCTATTTACAAGATTTTTCACTTTTATACACATTGTGATATCTCCATATCTTTTTTTTTTCTTAAAAGAAAAATATTAAATGTGAATAATTAAATTCAAAAGAAAACCTCGTTTTTGAGAGTTACATACATAGGTTACCCTATTCATAATTCAACTGAAAATTTAGTCGATTAGTCGACTATTCTATGCTCGATATTTTCAACTAATGACTAATTTTGTCTGAAAAACAATTTTAGTCGATTAATCGACTAACTGCTCCTCGACTCGACATTACTAGTACACACACTCATATGTATTTATAATTTTCGGGTTCTACGGAGCTCAAAATAAATTTCTATCGTAGTAGCACCGGGTGGGCTCAAGTCTTAGTTTTACTATGACAGAGGTTGTATGTAATAGCTGAATTTTGAAAATTCGCTAAATCGTACTTTTTAAAAATTCAGAAATTTTTAAACGTTATAAATTCAAAGAATTATAGTCGTTGTATTAATTATTGTATATTACAATATTTGATTTTAAATAATGGGACCCCCAAATTCTTTCAAATAAAATTTGAAATAGTGATGTGCGGAATCGATTATCAACAATCGATTAATCGATTATAGAGATAATCGATTGCAATCGATTATCATTTACACAATCGATTATAATCGATTTTTAAAAAAAATCACAATAGACATTCCTTTTAATTTCTTCAGTCTTCAATCGTGGTAAGTTGATAACCTTCCAGTCCAGAAAGGGAATTTCCCAATTTTTTTCTTACATTGAAAAAGACATACCTAGAATTTTGTATTTTCGTTACTAGATTGGTTATTTTAAAGAGCAAATTAATTATTTTAAACGCTTACTTCAATTTAAAATATTCATGCATTCCGGCCACCTCGATTCCCTCCGAGAATATTTTCAAAAGCTGGAATATTGACTAATTTGAGAAGAAACCAACTGTTGCCAAAGCACCTTGATAAAATCATATTTTTAAATGCAAACTGGAATCTACTTGAAATTAAAACTCAGTGATGTTTATTTAAGTTGAATTTAGTTGTAAGTCATTTAAGAAATATTGTTTTGTTCATAGATACATATTAAAGAGTAATCAATACTTTATCTTTTTTTTTTTTTTGTTTAAACTAATATTTCATTTCAATTTCATTGTCTAAAAAGTGAGAATAACATGAGATTATTTCTAGATTTAAGCATTGTTTAATTGTCGGTATAATCGATTAAATCGATTACGAATATTAGACATAATCGATTAATCGATTGGTAAAATAATCGAATCGGCACATCACTAATTTGAAAGACTGGAAGAGTCCTTCCAAAAATTTTTCAATACAAAAATCACTACATTATTAAAAATGTTAAAGAGTTTGTTCACTGCAACTCTTAAACTAACAAAATCTACAAACCTTACGTGAGAGTTGATACATATTTATTTCATCAGTTTTTTCAAATGTGTATTTTCAAATTTATAAAAAATATAAAAATGTAAAAATATAAAAAACATTCGAAAAATTCGAATTTCACATTTGTTGTTGATTAAATGTTTTGGTGAGCGCAAAAAAAAATTCGATTGTTATTTACAAACGCATATTTTGTTTTTACTGTGTATTATTTCTGTTTACATATTTTGTATGACTGTGAATTGGGACATACACTACTCGTGTACACTCGAGAAGACTGGAAAACGTCCAAGAGGTCGTCCGTATTGCTCGAAATATTACTGTTTTCGTTACACTCTCAAGCAGAGTTACTTCGGTATTTCGATATTTTGATATTACAAAAAGGATATAGCAAGATAAACATAGGGAAATGGCCCACATAGCCGATGTCTGTAATAATACATGTTGTAACATTGGTACCCCAAGAGATTATCAAATATAGGTCCTTAACCTTGATTTGTCGTTGAGATATTAAACAAAATATGTGTGAGTGCTGTAATTTTTCAAACTCAATTTGCTCAAAAACTATATCACCTAGAAAAATAAAACCGACGCCAAAATTTAGGTAATACTTGGGACTTATATTATATATTTTTTTAACATTTTTCCCTAAATTTTAAAAGTTCAAAATAATTGCATAAAAAATATATTTTATTTTTTAGTATGGTTCTAGTATACTTACACCTTTCAAAAAAAATACAGAATATTGCTTATCTTATGTACTTACAGCACACCAAATTTCATCAAAATCGAAGAGGCGCCTTTTGAGTAATAGATAATTTATTGAGTATATGGTATGTATTAACCGTAGAAAAGAGTGCTTAAAAATAATTATATTTGGTAATCACTTGGGGTACCAATGTTACTACATATTATATTATTACAGACATCGGCTATGGGGGCCATTTCCCTATTCTTATCTTGCTATACCCTTTACCAATAACTGTATACAATTTTTTGGTATACGGTGTACTTGGTACAAGAATGTCCCATAAGAATTATTCAATATTTAATTAGTCAATAATTTGCGTACGCTATTTAATTAATGTGTACCTTTGTATATAATTATTTTATGAAATTATTTTAATTATTACTCATTAAAGTTGTCTTTGAACTGACGATTGACTTTCAGTGACCATTTTACAATTAATCAAATAAAAACGATCGATACAGGTGATCTGAAAACGTACGACCCTGACTATATTACCACCTAATACCAACAACTAATCATATATGTATATCAGCCTTAAATAAAAAGAACCATGTTATTTATTTACCATATTTATAGATATTTCTATTACAAAAAAATAAATAAATTACCGTAAAATGGAATGAATCGATACGAATTCGAACTTCAGATCGTGTTTTTTTTTTGGATTTCTTTTACCAATACCTATTCTCTGACATATTAAAAATTTATTCCTGTATAATCACATTACTATAATAATCAAAAAATTTTGAAAATTCTCATATAATTTCTACTCTATAGTAAATCGGACACAAAAAAGACGATAATAGGGTGAATAGGAATGATCAGTAGAAAGGACCAAAATTGAAATTGAAATATAATTAAGATTTTTTTTGTTTATACGGTGTAGAAATGGACGTAAAATTTAAAATTTTTAAGATTGTATAGAAATTAGTAGTAACTTGACAACTTTGAAAGTACCTACTCTGTTCTATGTTCCAATAAATCTTTCAACCGTTTCTTTATAATTGATATAGTATCTCTATTAACCCCTGTACTGTCTCTGTTCACCCCTTTTCCGTATCCGTATTAACGTCCAACTTGACCTAAATTTGAAGTCCTCATAATCATCTATTAGAAATATAAATATCCCTGTCACAGCATCCTGCATAACATAGCGAATTTCCATTTACAAAAGTACGTTTTTCTCGGAAACTAGTCCATACAGAGTAATTGTAAATAAAAAAAACCTTCTTTATGTGATTTTTCCGTCTCATTCCGCCAAATTTTTTTCGCGAAAAATGTCCAAAACACCGTAAACGTTTTCACGAAATTTCTTAAAAATAAGATGTTTCGTTCTTGAGTTATCGTGTGGACACATTTATGTATATGTTTACTAAGTGTCCGCACGATAACTCAAGAACGAAACATCTTATTTTTAAGAAATTTCGTGAAAATGTTTACGATGTTTTGGACATTTTTCGTGAAAAAAATTTGGGGGAATGAGGCGGAAAAATCAAATAAAGAAGGTTTTTTTATTTACAATTACTCTATATCGACTAGTTTCCGAGAAAAACGTACTTTTGTAAATGGAAATTCGCTATGTTACGCAGGATGCTGCCACAGGGGTATTAATTAGATACCTCAAGATATTAGATTTGTTAATGTGCTTTTGTCAAAATATTAAGTTAAAGAATTTATTTAATTAAAAGAAAAACTAAATTAACTAACTAAGTGAACATTATTTTCGGTTTCTAGGGACCTCAAAACAAATTTCTGCCATAGTCCCGGGCTCAGGTCGCGTCATGACAGTGGCTGTAATAGCTGAACTCCATTCTGGAAATTCGCTAAAACAAATAAAAAATTGCAGTTTCCTTTTCTCATATACAGCTGAACTCTTGTTTGTGCGGTGGATAGGGGGCGCATAAAAAAAAAAATCGCACAAAAAAAATATATTCAAAAACATTATAAATAGCTATAAAAAGTATAGTTCGATCCAGATTGCACAAAAAACTTTTTTTGTGCTCGAAAAAACATTACTCAAAACGCTCAAAACTTAGAAATTTTCTTAGAAGTTGCTTCTATAAACAAGATAAAGCATTAATTTACACGTAGAAACATTTTATTTCAATTTTATAATATAATGACAAATTTTGAAAAATACATCATAAAAAAATTAAATGATGCAATAACTTATGTTCTTATGCAATGTATTGAGTAAATGCTTAAAAGCCGTTAAAAAGTATTTTTATCAAAGAAAGTTATTATAGTAATTGTGTAAGTTTTTTACTGTCTCGTGATTTTGATTCACATTATGCATTTTAATGGCCATTTTTTACAAACCGCATAAAAAAATCGTACAAAAAAGGACCGCATAAAAAAGAGTTCAGCTGTATATGGCACACGACCTAAAATAACTGAAAATTCAATTAAACAATTTATTTATAAAAACACCGTAAATATAGTTTTTGGATAAAATTTTGAGAAACAAAAAATAACACTGCCTAAAGCCGTTAATTTAAATTTATTTTTTAGTATTTTTCACCCAACTTCAATCTTAATCAACATAGAGCGGATATTATAATTTTTTGTAGATCGGATTAAGTAAAAATTAAAATATAAAATTATAAAATCAGTAAAATCACTGATCTTATGAATATATCAGTGTGATATATAATATATTCATAAGATCAATGATTTTACTGATTTTACAATTTTTATAAATTAAATTAATAATAAAAAAATTATAATTATCCGCTCTAATCACTATTGGTAATCAAAAGAATGTTTATTCTACTATAGTTTAAAATAAAATATACATTTGTAAATAACAACTGAAATTTTTTTTGAACTCATCAAAAAATTGAGTCAACAACAAATGTGAAATTCGAATTTTTCGAATGTTTTTTTATATTTCTACATTTTTATAATTTTTATAAATTTGAAAATACACGTTGAAAACTGATGAAAAAATATGTATCAACTCTCACGTAAGGTTTGTAGATTTTGTTAGTTTAAGAGTGACAGTGAACAAACTCTTGAAAATTAATATAAAATGTTTCAATTTCATTAAAATTTTTGGTAGGACTTTCTAGTCTTTCAAATTTTATTTGAAAGAATTTGGAGAGTCCGATTATTTAAAATCAAATATCATAATATACCATAGGCATATTTTCCCATTTTAGAAAAGATATTTCGACGATTATAGGCTAAAAGATGCAATGTCTTAAACGACTAATTCTATAAATTTGTAACATTTAAAATTTCTTAATTTTTAAAAAGCACAATTTAGCCATATTCAAAATTCAGCTATTACAACCATGTCATGGTAAAACTTGAGCCCACCCGATGGTACTACGACAGAAATCTATTTTAAGGTCCGTAGAACCCGAAAATTATAAATACATATGAGTGTATGTACCAGCACGATAACTCGCGAACGAAACATCATATTTTTTTGTGAAATTTGATGAAAATTTTTTCCATCCTTTTTCTTAACACAACCACATTCATCACTCCCGCTTTGTTTCACTAAAGCAAGTGAAAGAATTTCAAAAAAATCGATAAAGGTTATTGTTATCCCATTCATTACCTGTTGTCTCTCTCTAATCAATTATTGATTAAAATTTTCCGTTCCGTTCCAAATCAAATATGTCGATTAATATCGATCGATTTCGGTTGCGTAACCGTTTCCGGAATTATGTTAAAAACAAAAGATTTTTCTTACAATGAAACAAAATTTTGTATTAATCGAACCAATAGATACGTTTCCTGTCCGTGTAACAAACAGCCAATCGGGCATGCGTAATATTGATTAGAAATAATTTAGCCCGGGGCCAATGTGTTTCCTTTTTTCCAAAAAAAAAAAAAAATAATTGCAAAAGTTAATTAATTCATGACTAAAAAAAAAATTGATTACAATATTAGAACAAGAGTGTTTACATAATTGTTATAGATACTGTACTTTCGGAAATGTTTCAAAAGAGTGCGGGGTAGGGGAACTTTGTTTTCGATCTGTTAGTACACTTTTAGGGGGTAATACCACATTGAAATCTAAAATACCCCTGTCGCAGCATTCTGCATAACATAACGAATTTCCGTTTACAAAAATTAGTTTTTCTTGGAAACTAGTTGACATAGAATAATAGTTTAAAGACCTTTTTTGTGTGATTTTTTCTCCCCGTTTCAATGGTATAAAAAACTGTCGCAAAAATTTTTGACTAAGGGCAGATTTTGGCAAAAAACTAATTTTTTTCACGAAAATTGCCAAAAAAACCATGTTTCGGGCATCGAACGTGTTTGGTTAACGAAATAATCCAAGGGTTTGGGACTTCCAATATTTTCACCAAATTTCGTAAAAGTAAGACATTTCGTTCGAGAGTTATCGCGCGGACACATATATACGTATATATGGTATATATATATATATATATATATATATATATATATATATATATATATATATATATATATATATACCTATATAGATTTTAGTGGATATTATTTTCAGTTTCTAGGGACCTCAAAACAAATTTTTGTCACAGTCCCGGGCTCAGGTCGCGTTATGACAGTGGCTGTAATAGCTGAATTCCATTCTGGAAATTCGCTAAAAAGAAATTTGGACATTTTTTTGAGGACAATGGTAAACTGTATTTCAATAAAAATTATCTAAATATCTATGTTCTATGTTAACACATTTCTGGTCATAACCTGTAATGACAAAACGGTCAACTGGTACACTATTTTCAAAACTAATACACTCTATATATCGAACTGTTGACGTCGTACAGCGTGCTGTCTGAGTTAGTCAGATTTCGCTTGACGTCTTACCGCCGTCAATGACCGCGAACCGGTTAAAATTTAGAGTTCGACCCAGTGTGGACTACCGATGGTCCTGACTGCCCCTGCACCTTACAGAAGTTGAAAAATTACTGGCGCAGATAGTCTTGCGCAGCACAATTCTGTTCCTACTGTTAGCAAACCCTCAAACACTATCATTTTTTACCTCAAAAATTCTTACGGTAATTCTGTTGAGATATGTAAGCATACAAAGTTTTGAATTAATATTACTAACATCAGTGTTAGAGCCTTGATACCAGTAGAACACTAATACGTACACACATATAGTAAACCGATATTGATGAGTTGTGAACAAAATAATGATAAAATACATTTTTGCATAGTTTTTTTTTTTTTTTACATTATCTCAGAAAGTAAACAGTGAATCGCCCTCAAATTACGTGGAGCTTTTATTTATGTATGTGACTATTTGAGAAAAATTTTTTGTCAACATTGTAAGAGTTCTTATGAATCCAACGATAATGTAATAGTCCAGCTTTATGGAGCTGATTTTAATTAAAGTGATTAATTGAATTGGGATAATTTGAGTGTGATCTTTTCATTTTTGTTGTCAAAATAAAAAAAATTCCTTTTTGAAATAGCCCACTGACTGAGCCATTTATAATTACGCCACTGGTCACAATTATAGGAAAAATTGTTTCTTTCACTTGTGAGAAGAACGGTCTTTTTTGAAAATTTGTCACGTTTGTCACTTGTGTCAAATACCAAAATACTTTATAGTTTTTATAACCATTGCAGGCAATGGTCCCGGCGCCCGTATTGGTTCGATCGACCTTTAAAATTATTTCGAAAATTTCTGAATAGTGTAGTATGCCATAATTATTAAGCCTTAACTAACTAGAGAGGCACCGGAAAGAAGTTGAAAAATCGTTTTGTTTTTTTTTTGTGGTAAAATTGCTCCCAAATTGCTCCATTGAAATCAGTAATTTCTCCACCTGAAACTTAATTATTTAATTAGTTTTTTATAAAGAAAAAAATTTTTTTTCCGTTATTTAAGTTATCAAAATCTCCCAAAGTAACACTTTTTTATACAATTTCTTTACGTCAATAAATTGTTCCCAATTTGCTCTATTCAATTTAAAAGCTAAACATTAATTTTTTTTGAATAATTATTAAAATATTTTGTTTTTTATATATTTTTTTAACTGTCTAGATTCAATTATCCTTTAAATACGAGTTATGATTTTCCTTGTGGGGAAATCATATCTCAAGTTCTAGAAAAGATAGAGACTTAATTTTTTCTTTATTTTGTACATAAACATATTGCGCATAAAGTGGAGTATGCTTTTTCCATTTGAACAATTGTAACTATTTTTAAACATTTTTTTTAAATAAAAAATTGGGTTTTATAACTTTTAGAACTTTGGGATTATAATTTTATAGTTAATTTTTAAAATTACCTGAAGCCCATACGCCATACTCAGCTTTATGGACAGGTCCTTTAGGAATAAAATAATGAAAAAATATTTAAAAAATATTCATTACTTTTTCATTCCAGTTCAAGTTCATTCATCGCAAATGCTTAAAAAATTAAGATTGTTACCTGCGATAATTCGAACCTCTCTATAATTCGTAATATTTTAAGAGTCCCTCGAGTTTCGAATTAACGAGAGTCGGCTGTATATAAAAATGTATTATTTGACAAGATTTTGATAATAGAAATAGTGAAACAAAAAAGTTTTTTTGTTTGTAAATAACTAATTAAATAATTAAGTTTCAGGTGGAGCAATTACTGATTCCAAAGGAGCAATTTGGGAGCAATTTAGCCATATAACAAACAAAAAGATTTTCCAACTTTCGGCGTCAACTTCTTTCCGGTTAGAGAGGCAGTAAAAAAAAGCCATCGTTTACTAATTCATTTTCTTTTATTTTCAACCAACAATCCTGATTTACAAATTTTCTGTCATAATTTGACTAAACGGAAGATAAATTCTCCTTTTTTCAAAATTTCTTATTGCATAAAGACCTAACAAGTACATTTAACCAAATTTGAAAATTGCACAAAATTAAAAAAATTTACAAAAAAAAAAAAAGAAAAACCTAAAGCCACATTCACATCAGTACGAATGTTACAAACACGAATCGAAAATGTTCATTGGTGCTGATGTGAATGCAGCTTTATTGAGAACATTTACAAATAATTTATCAATTTTTTTTTTTTTTGTCTCAGTTTAATTAGTTAATTAATAGGTAATGAGGTTGTTTTGGCACCAATAAAAAACATAACTCTCTTCTAAACACAGTGCTTTTTGCTTTTTCATATACAATACATACAATGTGTACGTCTACAACCTTAGACGTTATAATTAAATCAAAATAATTATAATGTCTAAGGTTATTTACAAATAAATTTTTATTTTTGGTCTGAAAAAAAAAATCCGTCTAGGAGCGTGTCAATTTTCAAAAATTAAAATGGGTACATAAGAAAAAAAAACTTTCTGCGGATTGGTAATATTTTGCAAAACTGCAATCGATTTCGGATATAATGACTTTATACACGAATATAGAATACTGAATGTCCTTTCTTCCGAGAAAACGTCGTTTAATTTGTTCACTTAAGGCTATCGAGAAGCGCGAATGTAAACGAAAAATAAGAAAAATCACACTCTTAAAACTATTTCTTTGTTCGAAGATTAAAAATTTCTATGAATCAACAAATATTTCTTTAAATCAAAAAAATATTTTTATGATTCAAAGAAATATTTTCCTTTATTTTTTTTTTTTTTTTTGATCAGTGAAAAAAACATTTCCCTTCAGTTTATTTTTCTTTTAGTTTAAAAAAACTATTTATTTGAATCAAAAAAATTATTTTTTTGATCCAAAAAAATATTTTCCTTCATTTTTTTTTCTTTCAGTAATCAAAAAATATTTCTTTGAATCAAAAAAAAATATTCTTTTGATCCAAAGAAAAAATATTTTTTTCATTCAAAGAAATATTTTCCATCATTTTCTTTCTTTAGTAATCAAAGAAATATTTCTGTAAATCAAAAAAAAAAAATTTTTTTTGATTCAAAGAAATATTTCCCTTCATTTTTTTTTTATTAGTGAAAAAAACATTTCCCTTCAGTTTATTTTTCTTTTAGTTTAAAAAAACTATTTATTTGAATCAAACAAATTATTTTTTTGATCCAAAAAAATATTTTCCTTCATTTTTTTTCTTTTAGTAATCAAAAAATATTTCTTTGACTCAAAAAAAAAAATTTTGATGAAAAATCTAATTCTAGAGCAGCGTTTCTCAAACTTTTTACAATCACCGTACCATTTAAAGTGACCGAAATTGAAATTTTAGACTCGAATCTGATTTTGAAGTTAAATTTTCATTATCTAAGAAAGAATGAAAAAATGGACAATTTCTGCCCGATGAGCGGCAAAAAAAGGGGCTGATGTGTAGAATTCAAAAATAACAATTTAAAAAAGTGTGATTGCAAAATACTTTCCGAAAATTGAAGATAATCGTCTACACTGTTAAATATGGATTGTTTATAATTTTGAAAATTTTAATGCTTTTGAAAAAAAACAGTCTAGAGAAGGGATTCCTAAACTGTGCACCACGACGCCCAGGGGCGTCACCAAACATTACAAAGGACGTCGTGGCTGTCTCACTAAAAAAGGGAAAATAAAATTAGTAGTTTTAGGCCCGGTGAAAGACAAAAAAAGTCGGTGTGAAACTTTTTTTAGGGGAATATGAAGTCAGTTATATTTTTTTTTAATTTGCGCGGGGGGGGGGGGGTTAATGTTAAAATATCAAAAAAATAACTTGGGTAAAAGTTTATATTTTTGCTCTTCCCCTATTTTTGGTGAGAATTTTTTGAAAAATCTAGTTTTCGGGGCCAAAGAGCGCCGCCATAGATGATTTGAACATTAAGCAAGGCACGGGCGCTACACTTTTGGGAACCCTGGTCTAGCTAGTTATCTTCAATTCCCAGTTACTTCAAATTCTACGCATCAAGAGCTAATGGTGGAGAACTATTGATAGCACTGTCGATAACTCTATCGATAAATATCGATAGTTTTTTTTCAGTCATTTCGTTTACTTATAAATACAATAAAGATAAGAAAAATTATAGCCAGGGATATAAAAACAACCACTTTAAGGATGTTTGGGAGGTACAATCGTAGATAAAAGTACATGAAATTAGAAATTCGTGAATAATTGGGTTGTATAACAAACTATGAGGTAAATAAATAATTATCTTTGTTAAATAATAGCTATCACTACAATTGATTGTACAATACATCAAACTATAGCTCTCAGCTGACTACAAGAGCTGAGTACATTCTGAGGATTTTTCGGAGGAATTTCAAAATGCTACGAGACGACTGAAAATTCAGTAGAATGTTCCTCATTAAATACTAAGGCCCCTGTGAAAATTTCAAACCGATTCACTAAGCCGTTAAAAAGTTATTTAATGTGTTCTGTTTTCGAATTTCCATAAGAGTACGTGTAAAATTAGTTTTTTTTTAATAACTTTTTAACGGCTTACTGAATCGGTTTGAAATTTTCACAGGGGCCTTAGTATTTAATGAGGAACATTCTACTAAATTTTCAATCGTCTCGTAGCATTTTGAAATTCCTCCGAAAAATCCTCAGAATGTACTCAGCTCTTGTAGTCAGCTGAGAGCTATAGTTTGATGTATTGTACAATCAATTGTAGTGATAGCTATTATTTAACAAAGATAACTATTTATTTACCTCATAGTTTGTTATACAACGCAATTATTCACGAATTTCTAATTTCATGTACTTTTATCTACGATTGTACCTCCCAAACATCCTTAAGGGAATTTCCGGCGACTTTTTTTTTTTTTGCTCGCCGGTTATCCAAATGCCCCCCAAGTCAAAAAACTTGACCATCAAAAACAATCGATAATTTTCGATAGTCGGGACTATCGATAGTCGGCTCGGGACTATCGATAGTTCTCCATCACTATCAAGAGCTATTCGAAACAGTCACTATTTTATTTGCTGTCCATTGGCCAAAAATCGACCATTTTTTTCACTCTCATCTTTCGTTATTTTCGAAACGACACTTTTTACGTCATTATAAATAAAATTCACCATGATTTCTACTTTATATTTTTGTGATAGCCAAATTTTGCACACAGTAGTGGTCGACATCCTGGCCGCAATAAGAATTCAAAAATTAATTTGAATTTATCGCGTCCCGTTCACGTTGCAATCACTGCGTACAAATAAAACTAATTTCAAAAAGGAGGCCGATTGTTTCTAATTTGTATTGTTTATGTACAAGATGACGCGACTGCCACCTGCAGTTTTTATTAAACATTACACATCGACCGAACACGATTTTCTATTGTTTAAATAAATTTAGCTTTTGTCAAATCGTATTTAATTAATATATTTAATTATATTATTTTATTATTTTTATATATATATATATATTTATTTTATAATTTGTACAGTGGATAATTTAATTTTATAGTTGATTATAATTTTATATAAATAATACGTTTGTTTATATATGCGCGTAGATTTCAAAGGTATTTGCTGGTAATAACGCCCAGTATCTAAATATTTGCAGTAAATCATAGTGATTCTCAAACTGGGGATCACAGAAGCAATTGATTACAGATCACGGACACAATTTTAACCCTAGAATCATACGTACTCGTCAAAACGACAAACCAACTTCTCTACCTGCTCCAATACAACAACTTGTCGTTGCCTGCTTGCTGTGAAACTTCTGTTATCTAATTTATTTGTTATTATAACACATAAGACGTATAAATTTTGTTTATAGCTATTGTCGTTTTTTTTTTATACTGAAATAGTGTGCGTCAAAAGGACGACAATGTATGATTAACTGATGTTTTTTTTTTTAAAGATTCTGTACTCTACATATAACAGTTTTCCTAATTTTTCTAAAATTTATTAAAGATATGCATGTTATAATTAATTTATTCAATGATTATGATAATGTGAAAGATGATTACAGCTGTTTGACTTATAGAGACGACATAATACTGAAGTTTTAATATATTGAATCGAAAACTAAAGAATGCGTTTCGAATGACTTAATAAAAGATTAACAATTTATCTTGTGGAAAATATTTTAATTTTTATTATTTTTTGAGATCTTATTCGAAAAATTACTAACAAATTTTAGAAAATTTACAAATGTGCCTAATGGGGAAATAACTACATATCTATAGGAATATTTATGACTGAGAAATTTCACATTCTGTAAAGTCACACATGTCCACTGACTCATAATAGTTCATAAATTAATTATTTGAAAGACATGTTTTATGACACAATTGATGTAATTATCTATTTTTTAATTTTTATAATGTAAATATGCTTTGATAAAAAGATTAAAAAAATTAAGAAACATTTATATTAAGAAATTTTTCCAAATCCAATTTTTTTTAAATATTTTGTTCGCTTTTGTAGTATTGTTATGTAAAAAAAATGTTTTTTGCAAATAAACTCTAAAACTCCCCGTAAAAAGTCCATTCGTCAAAATGACGCCGATGTATGATTAACTTGACTCGTAGACCAACGTATGATTCTAGGGTTAACACATTTCTACAAATACAGTCGAATCTCGTTAATTCAAATCTGCGATAATTCGAACCTCTCTATAATTCAAAGTTATCACGAGTTCCCTACAAAATCTCATTATATTTCGAACTAAATCCATACATTTTTATACACTTGGTAATTCGAACGAAAAAAATTATTGCTACGTAACAAAACGACGCGTTAATTCGAACTCATCGGCGTCAAACACTCGACAATTCAAAGTAGCAGAGACAAAGAGACAGAAAGATTGTAAGTAGATTTTGAAACAAGTTCAAGTACATTCATCGCAAATGCTTAAAAAATTAAAATTGTTACCTGCGATAATTCGAACCTCTCTATAACTCGGAATATTTTAAGAGTCCCTCGACGTTCGAATTAACGAGAGTCGGCTGTATGGGAGTTCTTTAAAATTTTTAAATGCAAAAGTGGGTCGTGGACCAAAAAGTTTGAGAATCACTGCAGTAAATAATGAACAGTGAACAATTTGATTGTATATAGGTAAATTTAAGTGGTAACACCACTGTAACCATCGAAAAAACCGTATTTTTGACTTTTTTTTGGATGGAATAACTATTCAAGAATGTTATAGTAGAACCTCTGATTTCGGACGCCTCTCTTAACCGGACCCCTCCTATAGCCGGGCAAATTTTGTATGATGGTGGCATGCTATACTAAAACTAATGCATTCAGCACTCTCTTAAACGGACCCTCTGTTAACCGGGCATGGGCACAATATTTTTTGACGAAGACATATTATTTAGTAGGTACATTATTACCTCCATTAACTGGACGCGAGTGCGTATGTATACCTATATGAGTTAGGTATAATTGTTCATGTTTTAACTTGTTAACAATGATTCTAATGTGACGATACATTTGTAAACATTATATTTTTATATAAGTACCTAAATTCGTTCATAAAATTGATTTGAATTAAAAAATTTAAAAAAATTTTGAATTAAACGATTAGTTATGAATACTACATTACTTAACCCTAGAATCATACGTACTCGTCAAAACGACGAACGAACTTCTCTACCTGCTCCAATACTACAACTTGTCGTTGCCGGCTTGCTGTGAAACTTCTGTTGTCTAATTTATTTGTTATTATAACACATAAGACGTATAAATTTTGTTTATAGCTATTGTCGTTCTTTTTATACTGAAATAGCGTGCGTCAAAAGGACGACGATGTATGATTACCCTATATTTTTTTTAAAGATTTTGTACTCCACATATAAAAGTTTTCCTAATTTTTCTAAATTTATTAAAGATATGGATGTTATAATTAATTTATTCAATGATTATGATAATGTGAAAGATGATTACAGCTGTTTGACTTACAGAGACGACCTAATACTGAAGTTTTAATATATTGAATCGAAAACTAAAGAATGCGTTTCGAATGACTTAATAAAAGATTAACAATTATCTTGTGGAAAATATTTTAATTTTTATTATTTTTTGAGATCTTATTCGAAAAATTACTAACAAATCTTAGAAAATTTACAGATGTCCCTAATGGGGAAATAACTACATATCTATAGGAATATTTATGACTGAGAAATTTCACATTCTGTAAAGTCACACATGTCCACTGACTCATAATAGTTCATAAATTAATTATTTGAAAGACATGTTTTATGACACAATTGATGCAATTATCTATTTTTTAATTTTTATAATGAAAATATGCTTTGATAAAAAGATTAAAAAAATTAATAAATATTTATATTAAGAAATTTTTTCAAATCCAATTTTTTTAAATATTTTGTTCGCTTTTATAGTATTGTTATGTAAAAAAAGTGTTTTTTGCAAATAAACTCTAAAACTCCCCGTAAAAAGTCCATTCGTCGAAACAACGCCGATGTATGATTAACTTGACTCGTAGACCAACGTATGATTCTAGGGTTAATGCTATTATTTACTCTGCCTCTGTTAAACGGACACCTCTGTTAGCCAGAGAAATTTTTGCGTGACACCAATGTCCGGTTAACAAAGGTTCTACTGTATTAGGCATATATTTAGGTAATGCCAGGCCCAATTTCCCATGGAACAAAATAAAAAATATTCTTTTAATCTACATTGTTGTAGCTAGTGAAACACGTCAGATTAACGTGATCGCCCGGATCATTATCCGCAATGGTTATAAAATTTTATTTTACTACTTGATCCACACCCAAATTCAAGTAGGTAATAATTTCTAAACAATAAAAATCAAGCAAATATTATTGGTTTTCGGCAAAAAATATTTAATATACACGTTTTGGTCAATTCGTCACGTCAGACATAGGTTTATAATAATTGCGGGCATTGGTCCGAACGATCGTCTTCGTCTGTCCGGTCCTTCAAACATTTTTACAGAAAACGTTCAAAAATTTTAGTGGTTAATGAGTGAAAAATTTTTGTTGATACTAAAGAAATTTTTAATTACGTCAACACTCTGGAGTCTATATAGCTTACAGAAAAAAATAAAAAAATTTAGGTATATGAAAATAGATTTTGGTTTTAAGGTTTGTCAGGTCTCGGGTGCCCTTTCTACGATAAATTTATTGAACTAAGCATTCGCGTGAAACAAATTTGGGATATAACGCAATAAAAATTGTACCTACTAGTTCGTTCATCGTTATTATACCTAATCGAAATTTTGTCGAAAAATTCGAAAACTATAAAACATTAGAAATTTTCTGATCACACGAATCAATAATCTTCACAATTTTACCCCCCGAACTATAGGAATCCCAACATGTGTAAGCAAAAATTTATTCATTTTTCAGAAACAAGACCCCCAATAAATTTTGATATAGGGTCCAATCAGGATTAGTTACGCCACTGGACACAATCAAATCAAAAAAATTTTTTTGAAAAATTACGACGCCCGCAAAAAATTCGCCATTCCAAAATTTCGCTGGGATGCGTTAAAGAGAAGATTAAGAAACACTGCTTCAGTTGCCAATTTTCAACAACATTTTGCATTTTCTACATAGTTTATAGAATTCGAAATTATTTCTATAGAAGTCGTCGGAAACAGTGCGAAATCGATTAGGCCTAATTAAAAAGTGCGATAAGCCAATAATCGAACAAATACCTACAAGAATTACCCCGTATAACGAACGGACAACTCGAAGTCTGGTTCAAACGTGGACAATTTACGTATAAAATTTTTATTTCTGGCAAAAAAAGTACCACTGTGAATAAACTAACAGCCGTTTCGACGACAAGAAATAATTATTATAAAACTCTAATTACATAATTACCAATTACGTTATCAATTACTGATACCGTTTTTACAGTGGCGTCTCACACTGATGTATTATTGTAAGGCATTCTAAACTGATAATATTTTCACTTCAAATAATTTGTGATAGTTTCGAAAATTTTCTTAATAATCGTACAATTGCAGTTTAACCAATTTTGTGACCCATCCACGCCTCTGAGGTTTCTCATTCTTTTAAGAGATGCTCGATAACAAACCATTTTTTTTTAAATGGGCACCGATTAAAATTCAGACTGAAAAGTTTTAATGATATTTTCGGCTCTTTCACTAAATGAAGTTAACTCTTTGCACTCAAGCAAAAAAAAAAGTGAGTTGTAAATAGGCTGGTAAGACATGTAGCACATGACAACGACCGACGTTCTTTTTTTGACGGATTCTTTTGATGTTCTAACCTTGTTTCCCCAAAGTTGAATACTAAATGCGCTAAATACGTCCTCAATGCTGTTTTTATTAGTTTTTAATTTTAAAAAGATAATTCAACATGATTTTGTATTATTTTATTTACAATTTTTCTAATAAATGAATGTGTTTGCAGTTATTAAATAAAATATTCATGTAATGTGAAGTATGAGCAGTCATTACAGTTCAACTTCAGTGTGTCATCAGTCATGTGGTACATGTCTTATGATCCAACAGACAAAACACCTTTAAATATGGTAGAGTTAATGGACAAACCACCTTGTCATGCTGTACATGTCTTATAAGCGCAAAGGGTTAATATAAGCGCCCAAAAATAATCTCATTTCCATCCCATTCACTTACGGTATTGTTAAGGCATTACATCACTTTGCGAAAAAAACAATTTTTCCTTTTTTTTTTTTAATTGACTTAAATGATGAATTAACATCTCTAGTTATTAGTAAATAAAAACACTTTACAAAATACAACTTTTATTGAATATAAAACTCTTATGACATGTTTCGGTCAATATGACCATTCTCAAACGATTTTTATATTCAATAAAAAAGGTAATTTGTAAAGTGTTTTTATTTACTAATATCAAATATGGAATACCATAAAGTAACGCTCAAATTCATAACATTCAAAAAGAAATATAACTGTGGAAAAATTCTAAAAATCATTTTGAACCGGATTTCTGAAACGATTTCGAATGGTTGAAGCTTAGTATTATGGAATCTCTCAGCTTAGTCAACAATTTTGTTTTTTCAATACTTTATTCCATTACCTTACTTCGTTACTTTTACTATATTTCCATAAATAACTCAAAAATGTTAAGTAAAAACACATAAAACGGTAAACACGTTTTAAAAATTTACATGAATTTTTCTCAAAACTACATTTTCCAAAACGATGAACAACAATTTGAAATTTTACCTGTAGCTTCTTAGATAGATTATCTCGAGTAGGGTAAGAAGTATATTTTTTATAAACAAATTAAGGTTGATTTTTTTGCCAATTTTCAATTTTCGAAATGGTGCCATTTAGCGATAAAACAATATTTTTTTAATAATCTTATGTACCGCTTTAGTAAAACTAATCTAAGTAAATGATGAAAAAAATTTTTGTCTGTGTTCGACCGACTCCCGCGTTGCCATTTTGTTTTGTAAATTGGGGTAAAAAAATTTTTTTGTGTTACCTACAGCACATATAACACACTCTAAAAACATTACGGAAAAAAATATTCTCGAATAACACCTTATTTTCTGATATTTCAAAGTAATGTAACGCCTTAATAATATACTCTAACAAAACAGTAGTCCAGTGCATCCAGAATTTTTAAACGACATGCCGTTACTGATTTTAAACTGTATTAATATTAAGGAATGTCGTTTTAAGTTACATGTAACGATTGTAAGTAATTTCTTAAAACAAAGAAATGCGTTGTATCTGATAATATCGAACGTTTTACATACATATTTTAGATAAGACAAATAATAGCAGATTGTTTTACGTTAACTTATTTTAATTAACATTCAAATTAGTTCGCAATTAAAAATTGACGCGAATAGGTGCAAAAACTTCGTGTATCGCGTTTTTATAATATTTTTAAGACTTTCCGTTATATTTTGAATGATTCAGAGTGGGATAGAAGTTTTGTTGTTGTTTTTTGATCAGTGCAAATTAAAGACGTGAGTTGAGACAAATGTGAGTTAAGTTATATGGTTTTGAGCCATTCCAGAATCGAGTGATTGGACGCAACTACATGTAAGTTTTGAATTTTTGAAATTTTGAAAACGCTCATTGAGTGTAATATATGTATACATTGCCATATTATTTTAAACGAATCTTTTACTAGAAAATTTTATATAAATAAGAAATTATTATATAACGACCTTAATTTAAGCGACTTCCGGTTATACTAACGTAAAAATTATATCCGTTAAGTGTACAGTATGAATTTGATGGTAAAAACTTCAGGTGTATGGCCGATTTTGGAAATAACGATATTTTCTTAAGTATAGCGACGGAATCTCTCTCCGATTTGTCTTTATTTTCGTTTACATGCGCCGATATTAATTAATTGTTGGGTGTTGTTTTTCTGGGATTCCCAAAGTACGATCCGTAATCTTAATAGTTTATTTCCTAACGCATTTCGTTTTTTATGATTCACAAAGTCTACTCGAAGATATGCGCAGTTCAAACTGATGGAATTACAGGAAAATATTGAAACGTGTATGAGTTATCCGCGCAGACAATATTATTGACAATAATATTGAGATACAATAGTACCTACAGTCAGTTTTCGATTATCTGCGATATGGATTAAATTCTTTTGTTAATCTGTTTTATATTCTTAGGTCATATACCATGTGAGTTTTTTGAGAGTTGCCATTTCTAATACAACCAAATTTTTATGATAGAAATGGTACTGGAAAAGGTTCTTTTCTTGGATGTAATGGAAATGTAACCAACCAGAACACCGCCTAATTTTTACCGCCTAATATAACCAACCAGAACACCCCTATTTTTACCGCCTAACTGATAAATTAAAGAAAAATTAAAAAATTAAACTTGGGTAAAAAATTTTTTTTGCTCATTTATGTTGTTAATTTATGCATTAGATCAGTTTTATCGAAAAATTAATATGTAGTTTCATTTAAAAATCTATAAGTTTGTATCATAGCTCGAAAACCATAAGAGCTATAAAGCTCCTGACTATAGCAATCGGTTGTTCCCGTCAGTATCTACACGGAGAGAAAATTCCTATAAAAATTACTGTGCTCATACTACAATCGACGTGTAACAGGCGAACATATCCAATTTTTGTACGGTAAAATTGGATATGTTCGCCTGTTACACGTCGATTGTAGTATGAGCACAGTAATTTTTATAGGAATTTTCTCTCCGTGTACTAGTGGTGGAGAACTATCGATAACTATCGATAGTTTTGACTATCGAAAACTATCGATATTTTTTTTTTACTATCGATAGTTTTCGATACTTTTTTTCAGTCATTTCGTTTACTTATAAATACTAAAGATAATAAAAATTTCGTAGAAATTATAGCCAGATATATAAAAACAATCATTTTAAGGGAATTTCCGGGCAAAAAGGAATAATTCCCGCCCCAGCGTAAAACCGGCGACCTTTTTTTTTTTTTTTGCTCGCCGGCTATCTAAATGCCGCCCAACTTGGGTATCAAAAACTATCGATAACTATTGATAGTTTCACGACTATCGTAACTATCGATAGTCGGGACTATCGATAGTCAGAACTATCGATAGTTCTCCATCACTGCCGTGTACAACTCTTATTTGAACAATTTTTCGATTAAATCAACGGTTTGGCTGTAATAAAAATGGCAACTCTCAAAAATCTCACACAGTATTAATAGTCTATTTCTGTCCGATTTAGATTATTATTGGCGAAATCCAATTATCCGTTACGATCGTGTCATCCATTTGTACCGACTAATCGAGAGTCGACCGATATTGATTTATTATTCAATATTTTTATCAATTTCGTTTGTCAATAATATTGTCTGGGAACGAACAGGTTTGTAATAATTGGTACCAATCTCTCCCTTATGTCCTCTCTTTTTTGGTCCAACAGATATTTTGGTATTTACCATTTAATCCACCATCCCAAATCCGGTCCGTGGACCTTGCAAAAAAATTAACCAAGTGTCCGAGAGACCGAATTATGGTTTCTTAGATTCAAACAGAACTACGGACTTTTGATTACGGAAGCCGAAAAATGAATAGCTACAGAAATGTACCTTCGGGTGTACAAAACTTCGAGCAAAATGACAAAATTTGTACTGTAACAATCGAAATTTTTTGGGCAATGGCTTAGAGTGTTACAGTAAAACTTTAAACATTAAAAGAAAAATTGTTAGGGTCGGGCCTATTTGTACGTAGTAACTGCCAATTTTTTTTAAGCTAACTAGTGTCCCCATAAGAAATTTTATCCTGCCAAAATGTCTACACTGTGTCTACTAAACTGTCACCAGACAAATATCACTTTATTTTACTCATGTTACCCAAGTTGCTGCTCCTTTTCAGACAACGCTCGCCCCCCCCCCCTCGCGATTGGATCAATAATATTTAGTTTTGGTGTGTGCATGAGTTATAGTATGCACGAAAAAGGAACAAGAGGGGACAATGTATGGGACTGGAGAGTTTTAATAAACAGTGAGTAAACTGCTTCTTTTGTTATTATTTTTGTTTTTTACCGTTTCCCGAAAGTTGTGTTTTTGCTGACAAGGAAAATCATATCTCAAGTTCTAGAAAAGATAGAGACTTAATATTTTTTTAATTTTGTTCATAAACATATTGCGCATAAAGTGGAGTATGCTTTTTCCATTTGAACAATTGTAACTATTTTTAAACATTTTTTTTTTTTAAATAAAAAATTGAGTTTTATAATTTTTAGAAGTTTGAGAGTACAATTTTATAGTTAATTTTTAAAATTACCTGAAACCCATACTCAGAGCTTTATGGACAGGTCCTTTAGGAATAAAATAATGAAAAAATATTTAAAAAATATTCGTTACTTTTTGAGATATGGCGTTCCTTGTAAACGCTTAAAAACTTGTGAAAAAGAGCCGCCACAGGGAAGAGTAATGAATGTTTCAAAAACAAAATTTTCTATTTGAAACCCTCTCTAATTTGAAAAAAAAAATTCAACAAGCAAAATAATCATAAATAAAAAAGTTGGTTTTTTATTTGAACTCCTCCCTTAAGGACTTTTTCAAATCAAAAAACTAAGAATCCCAAAAAGAAAATTAATACCAAAAATTTGTATATAAACCTATCGCACTTTTCGATAT